>CM066032.1:1657410501-1658610501 GCA_033557465.1 Ichthyophis bannanicus
GTTTATGAACTTTATGGTTGATACTGGAGCAGAACATTCAGTAGTAGACAAGAAGATAGCCCCATTTTCCACAAAAGCAGTCACCATTGTAGGAGCAACTGGTGCCAAAGCTACAAAACCTTTTCTTCAGACTCGCATATGCAGTCTAGGAGGACAACAAATAACTCATCAATTCCTTTACATGCCTGAATGTCCAGTGCCACTACTGGGACGAGATATGTTAGCCAAGCTACAAGCCCAAATATCCTTTACTGAAAGAGGAGAAATGCAAATGACAGTAAATTCTCAAGCCAAACCAGCAGGAATAATGCTGCTTACAGTTCCCCGAGAAGAAGAATGGAGATATTACAGTGATGAATCTGCCCAAGACACCTATTTTGAACAAACTTTGAAAAGCATTGATGCACCACCTGGAGTATGGGCAGAAGGCAGTCCTCCAGGCCTAGCCAAACATATAGCTCCAATAATTGTAACTCTCAAGCCTAGTGCTACACCAGTACATGTCAAGCAGTACCCTCTCCCAAGAGCTGCAATTGAAGGCATCCACCGCCACTTGCAAAGATTACTAGAACATGGCCTACTAAAAGTATGTCAATCCCCATGGAACACTCCACTCTTGCCAGTGAAAAAGCCTGGAACAGATGACTACCGCCCAGTGCAAGATCTAAGAAGAGTGAATGAAGCAGTTGAGACTATACATCCAGTTGTACTGTGGCAGGTGCAGGCCTGTGACCCACAGTGTCCGAATATAAGCAGGCCAGCATGGCTAGCTTGACCTGTAAATGAGGCCTGTGGAGAGGCATATAGGATTGCACATCCCCCAATATGCTGCTATTGTAAGATAGAACTCAATAGAAGTATTGAATTAGCTTAGGTAAGCAGAACTGCAGTATTGAAAGATGGAAAAATACAGAAAATACATGTTTAAAAGTTACTGATAAGAAAAAGTACATCTGCAAGAATAATTGGGAGTGCTGACAGATGAGTTGCAGAGCCCAGCTCCTCTGCACGTACAAATTGGTTCTATGGCCTTGAGAGTGTGAAAGTAACAAGTTGATGAACTGACCATTGTAATTGGGACTAGAAGGGGGGTATGCAGGTGTCATGCCCACTGGAGGGACATAATTGGATAAACTTATCAGTACCGGGACCAATAGAAGAGGTACGGGAGGTACGGGAGGTTACCGGGACCAATGAAATGTTTTTCTATACCTAGAATGGAACAGAAGTCTATAAAAGTTGTTGTAATGCTTGAAAACTTTGCTCAGCCATTTTGAAATTGACTGGTTCGAGACTTGTGCACAAATAAATGATTTGGACCTTCTGAACAGACTCCTGGTATCATTGGTTTGTCTGCGCTTTGCTGCTACATATTCCTTGGTGCGTTGGCCGGGAAGTTGTGGAATCAAAGTGTATATAGGGCAATATACCACGACTTTCCGCCTCTATAGGCTTGGTCCTGCCGGGATCGCGCCCTTCCGACGAGGGCTGCTCCCTGGCGCCACCGGTCCCTTGTATCGGAGGGAGCTGGTCGGACCTCGGCGGGTGACGAGCCCGGCTGGAGTCAACGCCTCGAACCCGAGTGAGGGGAGTCCGAGGTCCAACTCATGCGCCTGCTTGGGAGGTTTGAGGACCGGATCCGGTGAGTATAGTTTTGATTTTGGGTCTAGACAGAAATAGAAAGCGCAGTACTGCCATTGGAACTTGGAACTTTGGAATTTGTAATCTCGAGATATTGGGAATTGGTAAGAGAGCATGATCAACTCTCAAGGAAGGGCCGAGTAACCCCGCATGGGAATTCGCCGGGTGAAACCCCCATCCTTTTTGTAATTGGGAAATTGGAAAGACTAGTCAGAATAGATAGAAACGAATGCATTCTGGGATACGTTGCTAGCATGATTGTGTGAACGAAGTGTGAATGAGAGGTCTGGCAGCACGGACCAAGTGAAGGCGGACCCCTGAGTAGCGCATTTCCTGACCGGGCGACCGCGTTCAGGTCGCAAAAAGGGGGAAGCGATTGTCGTCTTGTCTTGTTATTTGTACTCCTTATACGTTTCCAGGGCCGTGAGGACCCCTTACCCACGGTCCGCCCTCCTTTTCCCTTCTGTCTGTTGTTGCGCGCACACATCGAAATGGGAGGGGCGGGGTCTACTAGAAACACTCCATTAGAATGTATGATCGCACATTTTAAAGAGGGATATTCAGGAGATTATGGTATTAAAATGACAGCAGCCCGTTTGCAGATTTTGTGTACTAGGGAGTGGCCCGATCTAGACCCCATCTGGCCCCGAGAGGGAACGTTCAATGTAGAGATTATTCAGTCAATACACCGTAGAGTGCGGATAGCGCACCCCGATCAGTACCCCTATATAGATTCTTGGTTAAGTATTTGTGAAGATCCGCCCTCCTGGGCGCAGCGCTGTTATGAGGAACAGTGCAGAATAATGTTAGCTAAAACAGATTCTAGACAGAAAACGGAACAGCCTAGAATGAAAGAGCAGGATAAGAAAGCCAGAAAGAAGCCCATCCTGGCAGATCCTGATTCCCCAGAAATAATTCTCAGGCAGCCCCGAACCCCAGGTCCAGTAAGAGTAGCCCGGCGTCCTGCCCCAGAACCCCAGAGACGGCCAGAGCCGAGGCGGGACCCAACCCCTGATCCCCCTCCCGGAGGAGAAAAAGAGGAAGAACTAGTGGAAAAAGAAGAGGAGGACATAAAAAGCGAGTCAGAAGTGGAGATAGAAGAAGGAGAAAGAGAGAATCCCCCAGATGAGGAGGACAATGTACAAATAATTGAGAAAGCTAGCGCTAGCACTAGCACGCCAGTGAGAGAGAAACCTAAAGCAAAACCTGTTGAGAAAAAGAAAGTGACTCCTGCAAAGGCAACGACGATAACCCTTAGATCCCAAAAGACACCTATGGCAGCCAAACTGTTTCCCTTACGGCAAGTCCCGGGAGTGCCCGTAAAGAATGATAATGATGAAGTGGTAGCGGGACCCCTAACTTATGTGTATATCCCTTTCTCTACAACTGATTTATTAAATTGGAGGTCGCATTACGCCTCCTATACTAGTAAGCCCCAGGAGCTGACAGAATTAGTAACTAGTATTATGGAAACTCACCAGCCCACTTGGCCAGATTGCCGTCAGCTCCTGACCACCCTATTCACGACAGAAGAGCGAGCAAGAATTAGAAAAGCAGCTATTGAATGGATGGCAGAGAACCCTGTAGCTCCGGCACAGGGGCAGAATATAATAGACCGTCGGGAAGCAGCTCAGAGAGAATTCCCGAATGAAGACCCCCAATGGGATCCAAATACAGATGAAGGATCCACAGCCCTAGCCCGTTTTCACCAAGGCTTCTTACAAGGCCTGAGAAGGGGGGGCCAAAAAGCTATGAACCTTTCCAAAGTTGCAGGAGTTATCCAAGGGATGGATGAGAGCCCAGCAGATTTTTATGAGAGATTAACTGAAGCATACAGAATGTATACTCCCTATGATCCCGAGGCACCAGGAAGTTTATGTATGGTGAATTCTGCTTTTGTAAACCAGTCTCAACCAGACATTAGACGCAAATTACAGAAGTTAGAAGGGTTTGCGGGCATGAATGCAACACAGTTATTGGAAGTCGCTCATAAGGTGTATGTGAATCGTGATACTGAAAGACAGAGAGAATGTGATAGAAAGATGAAGAAGAAAGCTGATTTTTTGGCTGCGGCCATAGTGGAACAGAAAAGGGGAGGTGTCCCTAGTCGAAGGAGTAGAGGAAGAGGGCGGGGTCAAGGCGGAGGCCGGACCCAGAGACTAGGCATGAACCAATGCGCCTATTGCAGAGAGGAAGGACATTGGAGAGATACGTGCCCGCAACTCGAAGACGCCCAGCATGATGACGACAGCAGCCATCAGTGGCGAGAAGAAAGACGAAGCTACCCCGAAGCCGAGGAGGAGCCAATCGAGAACAATTCCAGCGAGAGAGAGGAGGAGCCATTCAAGCATTGGCCACACCAGCCCATGACGAGAATGACGTGGATTAGGACAGACCGGGCTCCAAGTTTGCTTTAGGTCTCCAGGAGCCTATGGTCGGAATACAAATAGGAGACCAAATTATGGACTTTATGGTTGATACTGGAGCACAACATTCAGTAATAGACAAAAAGATAGCCCCATTCACTACAAAAGCAGTCACCATCATAGGAGCAACTGGTGCCAAAGCCACAAAGTCTTTTCTTCAAAACCGAATATGCAGTCTGGGAGGACAGCAAGTAACTCATCAATTCCTTTACATGCCCGAATGTCCAGTGCCACTACTGGGACGAGATATGTTAGCCAAGCTTCAAGCACAGATATCTTTCTCTGAACAAGGAGAAATGCAAATGACAGTAAATCCCCAAACCAAACCAGCAGGAGTAATGCTGCTGACAGTTCCTCGAGAAGAAGAATGGAGGTATTACGTTGATGACTCCATTCAAGATACCTATTTTGAACAAACTATAAAGAACATCGATGCACCACCTGGAGTATGGGCAGAAGGCAGTCCCCAGGCCTAGCCAAGCATATAGCTCCAGTAATTGTAACCCTCAAGCCTAGTGCTACACCAGTGCACGTCAAACAGTACCCACTCCCAAGAGCCGCAATTGAAGGCATTCATCGCCACCTACAAAGATTGCTTGAGTATGGCCTACTAAAAGTATGTCAATCCCCATGGAACACCCCACTTTTGCCAGTAAAGAAACCTGGGACAGATGATTATCGCCCAGTGCAAGATTTGAGAAGAGTAAATGATGCAGCTGAAACCATACATCCAGTCGTACCCAATCCTTACACCCTCCTAGGACTGATACCTGCTGAAGCTACCCATTTCACTGTACTGGATTTGAAAGATGCATTCTTTTGCATAAGATTAGCCCCTGTAAGCCAAATATTGTTTGCATTCGAATGGCAGGACCCCATCTCTGGAAGAGGGGGCCAACTTACCTGGACAAGATTACCCCAAGGATTCAAGAATTCACCTACCATCTTTAGTGCTGCACTGAATCAAGACCTTTCAAGCTATCCAGTAGCCCCGGGAAAGAGAGTGCTTCTCCAATACGTGGATGATCTGTTGATAGCTGCCGTGTCAGAAGGTGAATGTATACTAGCCACCAAAGATCTCTTGCAGTTACTAGATGAAGCTGGATACAAAGTTTCCAGAGCCAAAGCACAGCTATGCCAAAAAGAAGTGAAATACTTGGGTTTTCGTATCACCCAAGGAAGCAGAAGATTAGGCAGAGAAAGAAAAGAAGCAGTATGTAGAATTCCAACTCCAACAACTAGAAAGCAAGTCAGAGCCTTTCTGGGTGCAGCAGGATATTGCCGAATCTGGATACCCAACTTTGCCCAAATTGCCAAACCACTGTATGAAGCCACGAAAGGAGAAGAAAAGTCACCGCTGGAGTGGGGACTTGAGCAGGATACAGCCTTCCAGAAGTTAAAAGAAGAATTGATGTCATCACCAGCACTTGGACTACCAGATGTCCACAAACCTTTCCACTTGTTTGTACATGAAGCACAGGGAAATGCCTTAGGCATGTTGACTCAGAAATTGGGAAATTGGGAGCGACCTGTAGCCTACCTATCGAAACAATTGGACCCTGTGGCCAAAGGATGGCCACCTTGCTTGAGAGCAGTTGCAGCTACAGCGCTACTAGTGAGTGAAGCAGACAAACTCACACTAGGACAGAACATACGAGTCACTGTGCCACATGCAGTCCTTGCCCTTATGGAACAGAAAGCAAATTATTGGCTCACCAATTCCCGAATGTTGAAGTACCAGAGCATGTTATGTGAAAACCCACAGATACAACTTGAAGTGAGCCATGCCCTGAATCCAGCCACCTTGATACCCATCAGTGAAGAACTCCCAGAACATGACTGTATCGAAGTCATGGAGACTGTGTTCTCCAGCCGACCTGACTTGACAGATGTGCCCATAGACAATCCTGACCAAATCTATTATGTTGATGGGAGCAGTCTCATCCTTGATGGACGACGCTGTGCCGGATATGCAGTCGTCACTCAACATGAAGTAGTTGAATCATCAGCCCTAGCCTCAGGCACATCAGCCCAGAAAGCCGAATTGATAGCACTTACCAGAGCATTGTTGTTAGGAGAAAAACTTGTGCTAAATGTATATACAGATTCCAAATATGCCTTCACTACCTTGCATGCCCATGGAGCTCTCTATAAAGAAAGAGGACTCATCACATCCGGAGGAAAATCAGTCAAATATGGTCCCGAAATATTGATGTTACTTGATGCAGTATGGGCCCCAACACGTGTAGCTGTCATGCATTGCAGAGGACATCAAGCAGGAAAAGGAGAAGTTGCCCGAGGGAATAGATTTGCAGATGCCTCAGCACGACAAGCAGCTATGACAGGACAAATTGCCCCACAAGCTATGCCAATGCAAGCAGCATTGTTTCCAGTACCCTTGAATTTATGGACACCACGATATACCACCAAAGAAATGGATTACTACTGTAACAGAGAAAATGGAGTACTGAAAGACGGATGGATTGAGCTGCCACCAGATGAGGGCAGTCAACCTCCGGGAAGAATAGTAATTCCTGAATTGTTAGGACCAGCCTTTGTCAAAGCTTTCCACGAAGCTACCCACTATGGAAAAAGTGCCATGGAAAAAGCACTCAGACCACATTTCTACATCCCTCTGATGACAACCATATCAGCTTCAGTAGCACGACAATGTCAAACTTGTGCCAAGAATAATGCCAAGCAAGGCCTTATTACAGCACCCCGAGTTCAGTCAAGAGGTGTGACCCCCATGCACAACCTCCAAGTTGATTTCACCGAAATGCCAAAAGCCAATGGGTACCATTACCTATTAGTATTAGTTTGTACTTTCTCTGGGTGGGTAGAAGCATTCCCAACCAGAACTGAGAAAGCCCGAGAAGTTACCAAAGTCTTAATGAGAGAGATTGTCCCCAGATTTGGAATCCCAGCAATAATAGGGTCAGACAATGGACCCTCATTTGTCTCCCAAGTTACTCAGCAGTTAGCAAAAGCCTTGCAGATACAATGGAAACTCCACACTGCATACAGACCCCAGAGTTCAGGGAAAGTTGAGCGAATGAATCGTACCTTGAAAGCCCAAATGTCCAAGCTTTGTCAGGAGACACAATTGAAGTGGCCCCAAGTGCTCCCCATAGCTTTATTCAGAATACGCTCAGCTCCTGTAAAGTCAACAGGATTTTCCCCTTTTGAAGTTTTGTATGGTAAACCCCCACCAATAGTGCAGGGAATCAAAGGAAGTCTAGCCCAAATTGGTTCAGAAATAACCAGACAAGAACTCCTAGCTCTTAGTTTTGTTCTGCAGACTCTCCATACGTGGATCCAAGACCAGTTGCCTATCAACTTGACGGAACCCTTGCATCCCTACCAGCCTGGTACCTCGGTGTGGATCAAAGATTGGAAGAGGACACCGTTGGAACCCCATTGGAAGGGACCGTACACCGTCATCCTGTCTACCCCAACTGCAGTAAAGGTAGCCGAGATCGACGCCTGGATCCACCACAGCAGAGTCAAGCCCGCCGCTGATCCTGAACCTGAGCAGTGGACAGCAGAACAGCATCTTGATGCACCCTTGCGAGTTACTTTGAGACGGCAACCAGCAGCTTAGACACTTCATCACAAGTGCTTTGCAGCAGCCAAGTCTTTCGAAGAGGATTGCTGTTTTCTACACAGCAACAGCTTTGTTTCAACGAACCCAATCTGCGTGCGATTTTGCGCACTACTTTGATACTATATTGAACCATACTTCAGAAACCAACTAGATTACCAAGTTGGTTGAGGTGTGATGGACAACTTGAGGATCTTCAATCAACACTCAGCACCCGTTAAATTGCTTCATTAGCAGACGGGACGAAGAATAAAAGACCGTCGTGATCAAGATCAGCAAGCTGAGGATTCAGAAGAACTCCAATCAACATCGACATGCATCTTTACTTTTGCTTTGCTTTGGTTGCCTTCTTTGGAGGTTTTGAACAGACTTATGCTTTACCTCCATGCACTGCCTGCATTACTTCTACTAGAACTGGACTGAAAGTAACTCAGACTTTGCTTTATCATTCTTACTATACCTGCAAGGGGACAGTAACCCGGTGCATCTATAACACCACTGAACTGAATGTTTGCACTCATGGGAAAATTAAAGCATGCTATAATCCGCATCAGAATCCATCCTATTACACGTTGGAAATAAGATGGAAGGATGCAGATGGACCTATATTAGCTGCTACGTCACCACTTAAGGACATTACTAAACCTGCTGTTTTGAATTTTGATGCATGTAATGCTATTAATAGAGATAGTTATTCCACCTGTGGTACATGGGAGAAAGCGTATCGAAATGACCATAAGTATATGTGTCCAGAAGGTGCCACGGGATGGAGAAAGTGTACAGGTAAAAAGGAGCCAGGCTATAGTACTGCCCCAGCAGCAGACTACTATTGCCCGTATTGGGGGTGTGTTTTTTATGCTACCTGGAACACTGGTATAACTGATGAGAAAATAGATAAACGGATGGCTACTCTAACCAAGCCAACCACAAATGATAAATGTCAGAAAGATGCTTGCAACCCCTTACACTTGCGTATACATAATCCCCATGCATGGAAACAAGGATACAAGTTTGGTTTACGTATTGCTGGAGGAGCAATAGATCCAGGGACCATTGTGTATATCAGATTGAATACCCAAGCCCACAAGTCATCTAAATATCATATTCATAATACTTTCTATGAAGCCATGCATGTAAATAAGTTTGAGATCCCTCACCCCTCACAGAATTTATTTCTAGAATTAGCCGGAGCAGTAGTATCTAGTCTTAAGATCTCAGATTGTTATTTCTGTGGCGGAACCCAAATGGGAGATCAGTGGCCATGGGAAGCCCAAGAGTTGAATTATTCTATGATTTATAATCAGACTGAATTACACAAGACTACCAGTGAATGGGTGTTAGCGCACTCAATCGTTGGACGTCTTTGCTATGCCAGAACTGGACCCCAGTTCACCCAAAAGGTAGGACAGCTGGTCTGTCTTAGCCAGAAGTACTATAATGCCACGACCAAAAAGACAGCTTGGTGGTCAGGAATTAGACATCCTGAACCTCCTAACCCATTAGCCAGATTTCCTGAACTTGCTGGTTTATGGACTGACCTTGCCAAAGTCCAAGCCTGGCAAGCCCCACCTGGCCTATATTGGATCTGTGGAAACCGAGCATATGCACAACTCCCGCCACACTGGGGAGGAGCATGTGTCTTAGGAACCATCAGACCTTCTTTCTTCCTGTTAAACACTGAACATGGAGAACAATTAGGATACCCAGTATACACTACTCACAGACACAAAAGAGCATTGAGACAGAAAAGAGAAGCCTTACAGATAGGTAAGTGGGAGAAGTGGCAAGGTGATGATTGGCCACCAGAAAGAATTATTGAGTATTATGGACCTGCCACTTGGAATGATGATGGTATGTATGGTTATCGCACCCCAATTTATATGATCAATCGTATTATTCGCTTACAAGCAGTAGTTGAGATAATAACTAATGAGACTAGTCATGCACTTACACTTTTAGCTAGACAAAGTACTCAGATGCGCACTGCTATATATCAGAACCGCTTAGCACTTGATTATTTGTTAGCAGCTGAAGGAGGAGTATGTGGTAAACTGAACTTAACCAATTGCTGTTTGAAAATAGATGATAAAGGTCAAGTAGTTGAAGAAATTGCTAAAGATATGCAAAGACATGCTTACGTGCCAGTGCAGACTTGGCACTCATTGAAATTTCCTAATTGGTTTGCTAACCTCTTTTCATGGGTGGGAGGATTTAAGACTTTCATCGTATTGGTACTAATCCTTGTTGCTGTTATCTTCTTATTACCATGTTTAATCCCATGTTGTATGCGTTCCATTCATAACACTATTGATAGTACAGTAGAGTGGAAGACCGCAACAAAAATCATGGCTTTATATACAGCTAGTCCTGGTAGAAATCCTTTAATCAGGATGTGATTCTTCAGAAAGTGATTTAATTCTCACACCTTATTAAGTAATAGGGTGAGATTAATCAAAGGGGGGAATGTGGCAGGTGCAGGCCTGTGACCCACAGTGTCCGAACATAAGCAGGCCAGCATGGCTAGCTTGACCTGTAAATGAGGCCTGTGGAGAGGCATATAGGATTGCACATCCCCCAATATGCTGCTATTGTAAGATAGAACTCAGTAGAAGTATTGAATTAGCTTAGGTAAGCAGAACTGCAGTATTGAAAGATGGAATAATACAGAAAATACATGTTTAAAAGTTACTGATAAGAAAAAGTACATCTGCAAAGAAATAATTGGGAGTGCTGACAGATGAGTTGCAGAGCCCAGCTCCTCTGCACGTACAAATTGGTTCTATGGCCTTGAGAGTGTGAAAGTAACAAGTTGATGAACTGACCATTGTAATTGGGACTAGAAGGGGGGTATGCAGGTGTCATGCCCACTGGAGGGACATAATTGGATAAACTTATCAGTACCGGGACCAATAGAAGAGGTACGGGAGGTACGGGAGGTTACCGGGACCAATGAAATGTTTTTCTATACCTAGAATGGAACAGAAGTCTATAAAAGTTGTTGTAATGCTTGAAAACTTTGCTCAGCCATTTTGAAATTGACTGGTTCGAGACTTGTGCACAAATAAATGATTTGGACCTTCTGAACAGACTCCTGGTATCATTGGTTTGTCTGCGCTTTGCTGCTACAGTACCCAATCCTTACACTCTTCTAGGACTGATACCTGCTGAAGCTACCCACTTCACTGTACTAGATTTAAAAGATGCATTCTTTTGCATAAGATTAGCCCCCATAAGTCAGATATTATTTGCATTTGAATGGCAGGACCCTATCTCTGGAAGAGGGGGCCAACTTACTTGGACACGATTACCCCAAGGATTCAAGAATTCGCCTACCATCTTTAGTGCTGCACTGAATCAAGACCTTTCAAGCTATCCAGTGGCCCCGGGGAAGAGAGTGCTTCTCCAATACGTGGACGATCTGCTGATAGCTGCTGTATCAGAAAGTGAATGTATACAAGCCACCAAAGACCTCTTGCAGTTACTAGATGAAGCTGGATACAAAGTTTCCAGAGCAAAAGCACAACTATGCCAAAAAGAAGTGAAATACTTGGGCTTTCGTATAACCAAAGGAAGCCGAAAATTAGGCAGAGAGAGAAAAGAAGCAGTATGCAGAATTCCAACCTCAACTACCAGAAAGCAAGTTAGAGCCTTTCTGGGAGCGGCAGGATATTGCCGAATCTGGATTCCCAACTTTGCCCAAATCGCCAAACCACTGTATGAAGCCACAAAAGGAGAAGAAAAGTCGCCACTGGAGTGGGGACCTGAGCAGGATACAGCCTTCAAGACGTTAAAGGAAGAATTGATGTCATCACCAGCCCTTGGACTACCAGATGTTCACAAGCCTTTCCACTTGTTTGTACATGAAGCACAAGGAAATGCCTTAGGCATGTTGACTCAGAAATTGGGAAATTGGGAGCGACCTGTAGCATACCTATCGAAACAATTGGACACTGTGGCCAAAGGATGGCCACCTTGCTTGAGAGCAGTTGCAGCTACAGCATTGTTAGTGAGTGAAGCAGATAAGCTTACACTAGGACAGAATCTACGAGTCACTGTGCCACATGCAGTTCTTGCCCTTACGGAACAGAAAGCAAATTATTGGCTCACCAATTCCCGAATGTTGAAATATCAGAGCATGTTATGTGAAAACCCACAGATACAACTGGAAGTGAGCCATGCCTTGAATCCAGCCACAAAGCATTACCATGTTAGCGGCCCTATCAGCTTCAGTGGCACGCCAGTGTCTAATTTGTGCCAAAAATAATGCCAAGCAAGGTCCCACACCAGCACCCCGAGTTCAGTCAGGAAGTGTAACCCCCATGCACCACCTGCAAATTGATTTTACTGAAATGCCAAAAGCCAATGGATATCACTACCTATTAGTATTAGTTTGTACTTTCTCTGGGTGGGTAGAAGCGTTCCCAACCAGAACTGAAAAAGCTCAAGAAGTCACCAAAGTTTTACTGAGAGAGATTTCCCTAGATTTGGAATTCCAGCAGTAATAGGGTCAGACAATGGGCCCTCATTTGTTTCTCAGATTACTCAACAGTTAGCAAAAGCTTTGCAGATACAATGGAAGCTTCACACTGCATACAGACCCCAGAGTTTAGGGAAAGTTGAACGAATGAATCGTACCTTAAAAGCCCAAATGTCTAAGCTTTGTCAGGAGACACGCCTGAAGTGGCCCCAAGTGCTCCCAATAGCTTTACTCAGAATACGCTCAGCTCCTGTGAAGTCAACAGGATTTTCCCCTTTTGAAGTTCTGTATGGTAAACCCCCACCAATAGTGCAGGGAATTAAAGGAAGTCTAGCCCAAATTGGTTCAGAAATAACCAGGCAAGAACTCCTAGCTCTTAGTTTTGTTCTGCAGACTCTCCATGCGTGGATCCAAGACCAGTTGCCTATCAACTTGACGGAACCCTTGCATCCCTACCAGCCTGGTACCTCGGTGTGGATCAAAGATTGGAAGAAGACACCGTTGGAACCACATTGGAAGGGACCATACACCGTCATCCTGTCTACCCCAACTGCAGTAAAGGTAGCAGAGATCGATTCCTGGATCCACCACAGCAGAGTCAAGCCCGCAGCTGATCCAGAACCTGAGCAGTGGACAGCAGAACAGCATCCTGATGCACCTTTGCGAGTTACTCTGAGACGGCAACCAGCAGCTTAGACACTTTGTCACAGTGCCCTGCAGTAGCCAAGTCTTTCGAAGAGGATTGCTGTTTTCCATACAGCAAGAGTTTGTTTCAACGAACCTCATGTGTGCGATTTTACACACTGCTTTGATGCTACATTGATTGACCATATTTCAGAAGCCAACTGAAATTGATAAGTTGGTTAATGTGTGATGGACAACTTGAGGATCTTCAAACAACACTCAGCACCCGTTGAATTGCTTCATTAGCAAACGGGACGAAGAAAAGAACGTCGTGGTCAAGATTTTCAAGCTGAGGATTCAGAAGAACTCCAATCAACATGTATCTTTATCTTTGCTTTGCCCTGGTTGCCTGTTTTGGAGGCTTTGAACTGACTCATGCCTTACCTCCATGCACTGCTTGCATTACTTCTACTCGAACTGGACTGAAAGTAACTCAGACTTTGATTTATCACTCTTACTATTCCTGCACTGGTAAAGTGACTCGGTGTATTTATAACACCACTGAACTGAATGTCTGTACCAAGGGTAAATCTAAAGTATGCTTAAATCCGCATCAGAATCCATCCTATTACACCTTGGAAATGCGATGGAAAGATGCAGATGGACCTTTGATCAATGCCACACGCCCACTCACAGATCCTAGTCAACCTGCTGTTTTATCTTTTGATGCTTGTGAAGTAATCAACAGAGATAGCCGTTCTAAGTGTGGTAGTTGGGAAAAATCATACACATGGAATGACAAATATATGTGTCCAGAAGGGGCCATTGGATGGGGAGCATGCACAGGAAAGAAAGTCTCAGCTGATGTATATAGTACAGCCCCAGAGTCAGATTACTTCTGCCCAAGATGGGAATGTGTCTTCTATGCCACCTGGGTTGGTACAAGAGAGAATGTTAACAAAGATAATCGCATAGCTGCATTGCGGAGGCCATATGTTAAAGGTATAGACAAATGCAAGAAAAACGCTTGCAATCCCTTAGAGTTGGTTATTCGGAGACCCGAATATTGGAAACAAGGATCCCGATTTGGTATACGAATTGCAGGGACTGGATAAGATCCAGGAACCATAGTATATATAAGATTAAATACCCAGGCCCATAAATCATCCAAGTACCAAATCCATGACACATTCTATGAAGCCATGCATGCAAATAAGTTTGAAATTCCCCATCCCTCCCAGAACTTATTTTTAGAATTAGCTGGAGCAGTAGTATCCAGTCTAAATATTTCAGATTGTTACTTTTGTGGGGGAACACAAATGGGCGACCAATGGCCATGGGAAGCCCAAGAATTAAATTACTCAATGACTTACAATCAAACTGAACTACATAAGACTACCAGCGAATGGGTGTTAGCGCACTCAATAGTTGGACGTCTTTGCTATGCACGAACTGGACCCCAGTTCAAACAACAAGTGGGACAGCTGGTCTGTCTTAGCCAGAAGTTCTATAATGACACTACCAAAAAGACGTCTTGGTGGTCAGGAATTAAAGAACCTGAACCACCTAACCCATTAGCTAGATTTCCTGAGCTTTCTCATTTATGGACAAATCTTGCCAAGCCTCATGCCTGGCAAGCCCCACCTGGCCTATATTGGATCTGTGGAAACAGAGCATATGCCCGACTCCCTACACACTGGGGAGGGGCGTGTGTCTTAGGGACCATCAGACCTTCTTTCTTTCTTCTAAATACGGAACATGGAGAACAATTAGGATACCCAGTGTACACAACTAATCACAGACATAAAAGAGCACTGAGACAGAAGAGAGCACCCCTCCAGGTAGGCAAGTGGGAGAAGTGGCAGGGTGATGATTGGCCACCAGAAAGGATCATTGAATATTATGGGCCTGCCACCTGGAATGATGATGCTATCGAACCCCAGTCTATATGATTAATCGTATTATTCGCTTACAAGCAGTAGTTGAAATAATAACCAATGAAACTAGCCAAGCTCTTACACTTTTAGCTAGACAAAGTACTCAGATGCGCACTGCTATATATCAGAACCGCTTAGCACTTGATTATTTGTTAGCAGCTGAAGGAGGAGTATGTGGTAAGCTGAATTTAACTAATTGTTGTTTAAAAATAGATGATAAAGGTCAAGTGGTTGAAGAAATTGCTGAAACTATGCAAAAGCAAGCTTATGTGCCAGTACAAACTTGGCATTCACTAAAGTTTCCTAACTGGTTTGCTAACCTTTTCTCATGGCTAGGAGGACTTAAAACTTTCCTTATACTAGTACTAATAATTATTGCTGTTATTTTACTGTTACCATGTATAATCCCATGTTGTATGCGTTCTATTCATAGTGCTATTGAAAGTACAGTAGAACGGAAGACCGCAACTAAGATTATGGCCTTATACCAACCTAAACCTCCTGCATATAGTCGGAAACCTCTGACCATGATATAACCATTTTAAGTGATTTAATTCTCACACCCTATTAAATAATAGGGTGAGATTAATCAAAGGGGGGAATGTGGCAGGTGAAGGCCTGTGATCCACAGTGTCTGACAAAAACAGACAGGCCTAACTAGCTTGACCTGTAAATGAAGCCTGTGAAGAGGCCCATAGGAATTACACATCCCCCAACATGCTGCTATTGTAGAATTAGAACTCAGTAAAAGTATTGGATTAGCTTAGACAAACAGAACTGAAAGTTGGAAAAATACAGAAAAATATGTTTAAAAGCCACTGATAATAGAATACAGCTGTAAGGGATTTAATTAAAACTGCTGACAGAAAGGTTACAGAGCCCTGCTTCCCCGCACGTACTAACTAGCCCAATGGCCTTGGAAATAGGAAAGTAACAAGTTGGTGAACTGGCCATTGTAATTGGGACTAGAAGGGGGGTGAGCAGGTGCTGAGCCCACTCAAAGAACATAATAGGATAATCATATCAGTACCGGGACCAATAGAGGAGGTACGGGAGGTACGGGAGGTTACCGGGACCAATGACATGTTTTCCTATACCTAGAATGGAGCAAAAGTCTATAAAAGTTGTTGTATTGCCAGAGAACATTGCTCAGCCATTTTGAATTTGATCTTGCTTGAGACTTGTGCACAAATAAATGATTTGGACCTTCTGAACAGACTCCTGGTATCATTGGTTTGTCTGCGCTCTGCTGCGACACTAGAGACACTGGTGGCAATAACAACAAACAGGACACATTTGAGATGTGTATGTCAGAAGAAGAATAAGAAGAGACATCTGAGATATGGACAAAGGGCACCCAGAAGGACAAACTGAAAAGGTTTAAAATGAGTAATGCTTACTTAAACTGTAGCAGCAGAGCGCAGACAAACCAATGATACCAGGAGTCTGTTCAGAAGGTCCAAATCATTTATTTGTGCACAAGTCTCAAGCAGAATCAAATTCAAAATGGCTGAGCAATGTTCTCTGGCAAAACAACAACTTTTATAGACTTTTGCTCCATTCTAGGTATAGAAAAACATTTCATTGGTCCCGGTAACCTCCCGTACCTCCTCTATTGGTCCCGGTACTGATATGATTATCCAATTAGGTTCTTGGAGTGGGCTCAGCACCTGCTTACCCCCCTTCTAGTCCCAGTTACAATGGCCAGTTCACCAACTTGTCACTTTCCTACTTCCAAGGCCATTGGGCTAGTTAGTACGTGCGGGGAAGCAGGGCTCTGTAACCTTTCTGTCAGCAGTTTTAATTAAATCCCTTACAGCTGTATTCTCTTATCAGGGGCATTCAAACATATTTTTCTGTATTTTTCCAACTTTCAGTTCTGCTTGTCTAAGCTAATCCAATACTTTTACTGAGTTCTAATTCTACAATAGCAGCATGTTGGGGGATGTGTAATTCCTATGGGCCTCTTCACAGGCTTCATTTACAGGTCAAGCTAGTTAGGCCTGCTTGCTCATGTCAGACATTGTGGATCACAGGCCTTCACCTGCCACAAAACCAATTGCTTATTATGTGTGTATTCAGCAAATCTTATAACCATGATGTAGCAGCAGAGCGCAGGCAAACCAATAATACCAGGAGTCTGTTCAGAAGGTCCAAATCATTTATTTGTGCACAAGTCTCAAGCAGAATCAAATTCCAAATGGCTGAGCGATGTTCTCTGGCAATACAACAACTTTTATAGACTTTTGCTCCATTCTAGGTATAGGAAAACATTTCATTGGTCCCAGTAACCTCCCGTACCTCCCGTACCTCCTCTATTGGTCCCGGTATTGATATGATTATCCAATTAGGTTCTTGGAGTGGGCCCAGCACCTGCTCACCCCCCTTCTAGTCCCAATTACAATGGCCAGTTCACCAACTTGTTACTTTCCTACTTCCAAGGCCATTGGGCTAGTTAGTACGTGCAGGGAAGCAAGGCTCTGTAACCTTTCTGTCAGCAGTTTTAATTAAATCCCTTACAGCTGTATTTTCTTATCAGGGGCATTTAAACATATTTTTCTGTATTTTTCCAACTTTCAGTTCTGTTTGTCTAAGCTAATTCAATACTTTTACTGAGTTCTAATTCTACAATAGCAGCATGTTGGGGGATGTGCAATTCCTTTTAGCCTCTCCACAGACTTCATTTACAGGTCAAGCTAGTTAGGCCTGCTTGCTTATGTCAGACATTGTGGATCACAGGCCTTCACCTGCCACATTCCCCCCTTTGATTAATCTCACCCTATTACTTAATAAGGTGGGAGATTTAAATCACTTATCTTTGGTTACACCATGGCGGAGGATTCCGACTATATGCAGGAGGTTTAGGTTGGTATAAGGCCATAATCTTAGTTGCGGTCTTCCGCTCAACTGTACTTTCAATAGCACTATGAATAGAGCGCATACAACATGGGATTATGCATGGCAATAAGAAAATTACAGCAACAACTATTAGTACTAGTATAAGGAAAGTCTTAAGTCCTCCTAGCCATGCGAAAAGATTAGCAAACCAGTTAGGAAACTTTAGTGAATGCCAAGTTTGTACCGGCACATAAGCTTGCTTTCGCATAGTTTCAGCAATTTCTTCAACTACTTGACCTTTATCATCTATTTTTAAACAACAATTAGTTAAATTCAGCTTACCACATACTCCTCCTTCAGCTGCCAACAAATAATCTAATGCTAAACGGTTCTGATATATAGCAGTGCGCATTTGGGTACTCTGTCTTGCTAGAAGTGTAAGAGCTTGGCTAGTTTCATTGGTTATTATCTCAACTACTGCTTGTAAGCGGATAATACAATTAATCATATAAACTGGGGTTCGATATCCCCACATACCATCATCATTCCAAGTGGCAGGCCCATAATATTCAATGATTCTCTCTGGTGGCCAATCATCACCCTTCCACTTCTCCCACTTGCCTACCTGGAGGGGTGCTCTCTTCTGTCTCAGTGCTCTTTTGTGTCTATGATTAGTAGTGTACACTGGGTATCCTAATTGTTCTCCATGTTCTGTGTTTAAAAGGAAGAAAGAAGGTCTGATGGTCCCTAAGACACATGCCCCTCCCCAGTGTGTAGGGAGTCGGGCATATGCTCGGTTTCCACAGATCCAGTATAGGCCAGGTGGGGCTTGCCAGGCCTGAGGTTTGGCAAGATTAGTCCATAAATGAGCAAGCTCAGGGAATTTGGCTAATGGGTTAGGGGGTTCAGGTTCTTTAATTCTTGTCCACCAAGACGTCTTTTTGGTGGTGTCATTATAGAACTTCTGGCTAAGACAGACCAGCTGTCCTACCTGTTGTTTGAACTGGGGTCCAGTTCGTGCATAGCAAAGATGTCCAACTATTGAGTGCGCTAACACCCATTCGCTGGTAGTCTTATGTAATTCAGTTTGATTGTAAGTCATTGAGTAATTCAATTCTTGGGCTTCCCATGGCCATTGGTCACCCATTTGTGTCCCCCCACAAAAGTAACAATCTGAGATTTTTAGACTGGATACTACTGCTCCAGTTAATTCTAGAAATAAGTTCTGAGAGGGATGGGGAATTTCAAACTTATTCACATGCATGGCTTCATAGAATGTGTCGTGGATATGGTACTTGGATGATTTATGGGCTTGGGTATTTAATTTTATATATATTATGGTTCCTGGATCTGATCCAGACCCCGCAATTCGTAGACCAAATCGGAATCCTCGTTTCCAATTTTCAGGTCTCAGAACAACAAACTCTAAGGGATTGCAAGCATTTTTCTTGCATTTGTCTATATCTTTGACATATGGCCTCCGCAATGCAGCCATTCAATTATCTTTGGTATTATCTACCATTCCAATCCAGGTGGCATAAAAGACACATTCCCATCTTGGGCAGAAGTAATTTGACTCTGGGGCTGTACTATACACATCGGCTAAGACTTTCTTTCCTGTGCATGCTCCCCATCCAGTGGTCCCTTCTGGACACATCTATTTGTCATTCATTGAGTATGTTTTTTCCCAATTACCACACTTAGAACGACTATCTCTGTTGATTACTTCACAAGCATCAAAATACAAAATAGCATATTTACTAGGATCTGTGAGTGGGCGTGTGACATTGATCAAAGGTCCATCTGCATCTTTCCATCGCATTTCTAAGGTGTAATAGGATGGATTCTGATGCGGATTAAAGCATACTTTAGATTTACCTTTGGTACAAACATTCAGTTCAGTGGTGTTATAAATACACCGAGTCACTTTACCAGTGCAGGAATAGTAAGAGTGATAAATCAAAGTCTGAGTTACTTTCAGTCCAGTCCGAGTAGAAGTAATGCAAGCAGTGCATGGAGGCAAGGCATGAATTAGTTCAAAGCCTCCAAAACAGGCAACCAGGGCAAAGTAAAAACAAAGATACATGTTGATTGGAGTTCTTCTGAATCCTCAGCTTGCAGATCTTGACCACGACGTTCTTTTCTTCGTCCCGTTTGCTAATGAAGCAATTCAACGGGTGCTGAGTGTTGATTGAAGATCCTCAAGTTGTCCATCACACATTAACCAACTTATCAAGTTCAGTTGGCTTCCGAAATATGGTCAATCAATGTAGCATCAAAGTAGTGTGTAAAATCACACACATGAGGTTCGTTGAAACAAACTCTTGCTGTTTGGGAAACAGCAATCCTCTTCGAAAGACATGGCTACTGCAAGGCACTGTAGTTGTTGGGATGATCCCAAAGAGTGTCTAGGATGCTGGTTGCCGTCTCAAAGTGATTCGCAAAGGTGCATCAGGATGCTGCTCTGTTGTCCACTGCTCGGGTTCCGGATCAGCTGCGGGCTTGACTCTGCTGTGGTGGATCCAGGAATCGATCTCCGCTACCTTTACTGCAGTTGGGGTAGACAGGATGACAGTGTATGGTCCCTTCCAATGAGGTTCCAGCGGTGTCTTCTTCCAATCTTTGATCCACACCGAGGTACCAGGCTGGTAGGGATGCAAGGGTTCCGTCAAGTTGATAGGCAACTGGTCTTGGATCCACGCATGGAGAGTCTGCAGAACAAAACTAAGAGCTAGGAGTTCTTGCCTGGTTATTTCTGAACCAATCTGGGCTAAACTCCCTTTAATTCCCTGCACTATTGGTGGGGGTTTACCATACAAAACCTCGAAAGGGGAAAATCCTGTTGACTTTACAGGAGCTGAGCGTATTCTGAGTAAAGCTATTGGGAGCACTTGGGGCCACTTCAGGCGAGTCTCCTGACAAAGCTTAGACATTTGAGCTTTTAAGGTACGATTCATTCGCTCAACTTTCCCTGAACTCTGGGGTCTGTATGCAGTGTGAAGTTTCCACTGTATCTGTAGGGCTTTTGCTAACTGCTGAGTAATCTGAGAAACAAATGAGGGCCCATTGTCTGACCCTATTACTGCTGGAATTCCAAATCTAGGAACAATCTCTCTCAGTAAAGCTTTGGTGACTTCTCGGGCTTTCTCAGTTCTGGTTGGGAAGGCTTCTACCCACCCAGAGAAAGTACAAACTAATACTAATAGGTAGTGATATCCATTGGCTTTTGGCATTTCAGTAAAATCAATTTGCAGGTGGTGCATGGGGGTTACACCTCCTGACTGAACTCGGGGTGGTGGTGTGGGACCTTGCTTGGCATTATTTTTGGCACAAATTAGACACTGGCATGCCACTGAAGCTGATAGGGCTGCTAACATGGTAATGCAGAAATGTGGTCTGAGTGCTTTTTCCATAGCACTTTTTCCATAGTGGGTGGCTTCGTGGAAAGCTTTGACAAAGGCTGGACCCACCAATTCAGGGATTACTATTCGTCCTGGGGGTTGGCTGCCCTCTGCTGGTGGCAGCTCAATCCACCCATCTTTCAGTACTCCATCTTCCTTATTACAGTAGTAATCTAACTCTTTGGTGGTATATCGTGGTGTCCATAGGCTCAAGGGTACTGGAAACAATGCTGCCTGCATTGGCATGGCTTGTGGCGAAATTTGTCCTGTCATGGCTGCTTGTCGTGCTGAGGCATCTGCGAACCTATTTCCTCGAGCAACTTCTCCTTTTCCTGCTTGATGTCCTCTACAGTGCATGACAGCTACACGAGTTGGGGCCCATACTGCATCAAGTAACATCAGTATCTCCGGGCTGTATTTGACTGATTTTCCTCCGGACGTGATGAGCCCTCGTTCTTTATAAAGAGCTCCATGGGCATGCAGAGTAGTGAAGGCATACTTAGAGTCTGTATATACATTTAACACAAGTTTTGCACCTAGCAGTAGTGCTCGAGTAAGTGCTATCAATTCTGCTTTCTGGGCTGATGTACCTGAGGCTAGAGCTGATGACTCAACGACTTCATGTTGAGTGACTACTGCACACATCTGTCAGGTCAGGTCGGCTTGAAAATACAGTGTCCATGACTTCTATACAGTCATGTTCTGGGAGTTCTTCACTAACAGGTATCAATGTGGCTGGATTCAGGGCATGGCTTACTTCCAGTTGTATCTGTGGGTTCTCACATAACATACTCTGATATTTCAACATTCGGGAATTGGTGAGCCAATGATTTGCTTTCTGTTCCATAAGGGCAAGGACTGCATGTGGCACAGTGACTCGTAGATTCTGTCCTAATGTGAGCTTGTCTGCTTCACTTACTAACAGGGCTGTAGCTGCAACTGCTCTCAGGCAAGGTGGCCATCCTTTGGCCACAGTGTCCAATTGTTTCGATAGGTATGCTACAGGTCGCTCCCAATTTCCCAATTTCTGAGTCAACATGCCTAAGGCATTTCCTTGCGCTTCATGTACAAACAAGTGGAAAGGCTTGTGAACATCTGGTAGTCCAAGGGCTGGTGATGACATCAATTCTTCCTTTAACGTCTTGAAGGCTGTATCCTGCTCAGGTCCCCACTCCAGTGGCGACTTTTCTTCTCCTTTTGTGGCTTCATACAATGGTTTGGCGATTTGAGTAAAGTTGGGAATCCAGATTCGGCAATATCCTGCTGCTCCCAGAAAGGCTCTGACTTGCTTTCTGGTAGTTGGGGTTGGAATTCTGCATACTGCTTCTTTTCTCTCTCTGCCTAACTTTCGGCTTCCTTTGGTTATACGAAAGCCCAAGTATTTCACTTCTTTCTGGCATAGTTGTGCTTTTGCTCTGGAGACTTTGTATCTAGCTTCATCTAGTAACTGCAAGAGGTCTTTGGTGGCTTGTATACACTCACTTTCTGATACAGCAGCTATCAGCAGATCGTCCACGTATTGGAGAAGCACTCTCTTCCCCGGGGCCACTGGATAGCTTGAAAGGTCTTGATTTAGGGCAGCACTAAAGATGGTAGGCGAATTCTTGAATCCTTGGGGTAATCGTGTCCAAGTAAGTTGGCCCCCTCTTCCAGAGATAGGGTCCTGCCATTCAAATGCAAATAATATCTGACTTATGGGGGCTAATCTTATGCAAAAGAACGCATCTTCTAAATCCAGAACAGTAAAGTGGTTAGCGTCAGCAGGTATCAGTCCTAGAAGTGTGTACGGATTAGGTACAACTGGATGTATGGTCTCGACTGCTTCATTTACTCTTCTTAGATCTTGCACTGGGCGATAGTCATCTGTTCCAGGCTTTTTCACTGGCAGAAGTGGAGTGTTCCATGGGGATTGACATACTTTTAGTAGGCCATGTTCTAGTAATCTTAGCAAATGGCGGTGGATGCCTTCAATTGCAGCTCTTGGGAGAGGATACTGCTTAACATGTACTGGTGTAGCACTAGGCTTGAGGGTTACAATTATTGGAGCTATATGTTTGGCTAGGCCTGGAGGACTGCCTTCTGCCCATACTCCAGGTGGCGCATCAATGCTTTTCAGAGTTTGTTCAAAATAGGTGTCTTGGGCAGATTCATCACTGTAATATCTCCATTCTTCTTCTCAGGGAACTGTAAGCAGCATTATTCCTTCTGGCTTGGCTTGAGAATTTACTGTCATTTGCATTTCTCCTCTTTCAGTAAAGGATATTTGGGCTTGTAGCTTGGCTAACATATCTCGTCCCAGTAGTGGCACTGGACATTCAGGCATGTAAAGGAATTGATGAGTTATTTGTTGTCCTCCTAGACTGCATATGCGATTCTGAAGAAAAGGTTTTGTAGCTTTGGCACCAGTTGCTCCTACAATGGTGACTGCTTTTGTGGAAAATGGGGCTATCTTCTTGTCTACTACTGAATGTTCTGCTCCAGTATCAACCATAAAGTTCATAACTTGGTCTCCTATTTGTATTCCGACCATAGGCTTCTGGAGACCTAAAGCAAATTCGGAGCCCGGTCTGTCCTAATCCACGTCATCTTCATCATGGGCTGTCGTAGCCAATGCTTGTATGGCTTCTCCTCTTTCTCGCTGGTATTGCTCTCGATTGGCTCCTCCGCGGTTTCGGGGACGGCCTCGTCTTTCTTCTCTCCATTGATGATTGTTTTCGTCATCTTGGTGGGCGTCTTCGAGTTGCGGGCATGCATCTCTCCAATGTCCTTCCTCTTTGCAGTAGGCACATTGGTTTATGCCTAGCTGGGGTTGGCTTCTGCCTCGGCCCCGCCCCCTTCCTCTGCTCCGTCGACTAGGGATACCTCCCCTTTTCTGTTCAACTATGGCCGCAGCCAAAAAATCAGCTTTCTTCTTCATCTTTCGATCACATTCTTTCTGCCTTTCATTATCACGATTCACATACACTTTATGAGCGACTTCCAATAACTGAGTTGCATTCATGCCTGCAAACCCTTCTAATTTCTGTAATTTCCGTCTAATGTCTGGTTGAGACTGATTTACAAAAGCAGAATTCACCATGCATAAGCTTCCTGGCGCATCTGGGTCATAGGGAGTATACATTCTATATGCTTCAGTTAATCTTTCATAAAACACTGCTGGGCTCTCATCTATACCTTGGGTAACTTCAGTAACTTTGGAAAGGTTCATAGCTTTCTGGCCCCCCCTTTTCAGGCCTTGTATAAAGCCTTGGCGAAAACGGGCTAGGGCTCTGGATCCTCTTTCTGTATTTGGATCCCATCGGGGGTCTTCATTCGGGAATTCTCTCTGGGCCGCTTCCCGATTATCTATTCTTTCCTCCCCCCTTTCTCCTGGAGCTACCGGGTTATCTGCCAGCCAGTCAATAGCTGCTTTTCTAATTCATGTCCGCTCCTCTGTAGTGAATAGGGTGGACAGGAGCTGGCGACAATCTGCCCATGTTGGTTGGTGAGTTTCCATGATAGTATTCACTAATTCTGTAAGTTCCTGGGGCTTATTGGTATAGGAGGCATAATGTGTCCTCCAATTTAACAAATCAGTGGTAGAGAAGGGGACATACACATAGCTTAGGGGTCCCGCCACCACCTCATTATCCTCATTCCTTACGGGTATTCCCGGGACTTGCCGTAAAGGCATCATCTTGGCAGTAGATGTCTTTTGGGATCTGAGGGATATTTTCGTAGCTTTCCTGTCAGGGGTTGCCTGGGGCTTTTTCTCTACATGCTTTATTCTTGGTTTTCTTTTGACTGGTGAGCTAACACTGGCAGCCGCTTTTACACTGTCAGTATCACTCTGGGAAATTTCAATTTCTTCCTGTTCTGTTTCTGTCTCTGATTCTCCTTTTTCAGTCTCGGTAGAATCATCTTCTTCATTTAAAGGGAGCTCATCTACCTGCTCTTCGGGTGATGGCTCAGGGGTTGGGTCCCGCTCCCGCTGTCTCCGGGGTTCTGGGGCAGGACGTGGGGCTACTCTCACTGGGCGCTGGGTTTGGGGCTGTCGGGTAATCACTTCTGGGGAATCGAGATCTACCAGGATGGGTTTCTTCCTGGACTTCTCACCTTTCCCTTTTCTTCTAGGCTGTTCTATTTTCTGACTATAATCTGTCTTTGCTAACATTATTCTGCACTGCTCCTCATAACAGCACTTCGCCCAAGGGGGCGGATCTTCACAAATACTTAACCAGGAATCTATATAAGGGTACTGATCGGGGTGCGCTATTCGCACTCTATGGTGCACTAACTGAATAATTCCTACATTAAAGGTTCCCTCTCGGGGCCAGGTAGGATCTAGATCGGGCCACTCCCTAGTACATAAAATCTGTAAACGGGCTGCAGTCATTCTAATACCATAATCTCCGGAATATCCTTCTTTAAAATGTGCGATCATACATTCTAATGGAGTGTTCCTCGTAGACCCCGCCCCTCCCATTTCGATGTGTGCGCGCAACAACAGACAGAAGGGAAAAGGAGGGCGGACCGTGGGTAAGGGGTCCACACGGTCCTAGAAACGTATAAGGGAAACAAATAACAAGACAAGACGACAATCGCTTCCCCCTTTTTACGACCTGAACGCGGTCGTCCGGTCAGGAACTGCGTTACTCAGGGGTCCGCCTTCGCTTGGTCCGTGCTGCCAGACCTCTCATTCACACTCCATTCACACAATCATGCTAGCAACGTATCCCAGAATGCATTCATTGCTATCTATTCTGACTAGTCTCATGCGAGTTCCAAATGCTAGAAGACGGGAGTTTCGCCCTGCTTTACTTACGCAGGGGTAGTCGGTCCGTCTTGGAGAGTTGATCAAGCTCTCTTTCATGCGAGTGCTAGTGCGAAGTTCATGCCAAGTTCATGCTAAGTTCATGCTAGATTGGCAGTACTGCTCTTTCTTGTCTGTCTAGACACATGCTAAAATCAAAACTCTACTCACCGGATCCGGTCCTCAAACTTCCCAAGCAAGCGCATGAGTTGGACCTCGGACTCCCCTCACTCGGGTTCGAGGTGTTGGCTCCAGCCAGGCTCGGCACCCGCCGAGGTCCGACTAGCTCCCTCCGATGCAAGGGACCGGTGGCGCCAGGGAGCGAGCCCCCGTCGGAAGGGCGCGATCCCGGCAGGACCAAACCTGTAGAGGCGGAAAGTCGTGGTATATTGCCCTATATACCCTCTAATACCACACCTTCCCGGCCAACGCACCAAGAATATGTAGCAGCAGAGCGCAGACAAACCAATAATACCAGGAGTCTGTTCAGAAGGTCCAAATCATTTATTTGTGCACAAGTCTCAAGCAGAATCAAATTCAAAATGGCTGAGCGATGTTCTCTGGCAATACAACAACGTTTATAGACTTTTGCTCCATTCTAGGTATAGGAAAACATTTCATTGGTCCCGGTAACCTCCCGTACCTCCTCTATTGGTCCCGGTATTGATATGATTATCCAATTAGGTTCTTGGAGTGGGCCCAGCACCTGCTCACCCCCCTTCTAGTCCCAATTACAATGGCCAGTTCACCAACTTGTTACTTTCCTACTTCCAAGGCCATTGGGCTAGTTAGTACGTGCAGGGAAGCAAGGCTCTGTAACCTTTCTGTCAGCAGTTTTAATTAAATCCCTTACAGCTGTATTTTCTTATCAGGGGCATTTAAACATATTTTTCTGTATTTTTCCAACTTTCAGTTCTGTTTGTCTAAGCTAATTCAATACTTTTACTGAGTTCTAATTCTACAATAGCAGCATGTTGGGGGATGTGCAATTCCTTTTAGCCTCTCCACAGACTTCATTTACAGGTCAAGCTAGTTAGGCCTGCTTGTTTATGTCAGACATTGTGGATCACAGGCTTACCTGCCACAATGATACTGTTGAAAAGAAAATAAACGGTTGTGACAACTCTGCTAATGAAGCAAACATATCATGTTGTTTCCAAAAGTGAAAAAAGCTAAAACACATATATATGTATATTTTTTTAGTGCCATCAAGTCAGTGTTGACTCATAGTGACCCAGCTACCTCTGGGTTTTCTTGGCAATATATCACTGGAAGTAGATTGCCAGTCTTTTCTTCTGAGGCAATGGAGTGTAAAGTGACTTGACCAAAGTCACAAAGAGTGCCAGTGGGAAATGAACCCTTGATCTTCTGGGTACTAGGCAGTTGCTCTAACCACTAGGCTACTCCTCCACTCCACTAAGACACATAAGTAAGCAAATAAACTGTACAAGAAAAAGAAAAAAACTTGCCTGATTGCAACTTCACAGGACTGCCTACTGCCGTAATGAAAGACAGGACAGACGTACAGCCGGGCTTTAAATGCTAGAATTTGCACCAGAGCGGGCTCAAAGTGCAAGTGCACCACATTTCAAAATAAAACATAAAGTGTCAAGTTTACCACCTATTTTCACATTAATCACAACTGTATTGTCAGTATCCAAAAATCAATTAATGCAAAATACAGTTTCTAATGACAAGAGTAGTATAGTAAGGACAGACAATCGGCCGTATGCAATACGCTAGAGCCAGTATTAAAAAATATATATTAGTCTGGCACACTAAAACAGTGAGATATTGTCCATAATAAAAAAGTGTATCCTCAATGTTGTATATGTAAAAAGGAGGAAAAAAAACCATGAACCTAATTCCAAAGACAGAAACCCCTGCTTATGATTGCTAGAAATTAGACCCGCAGAATCTAGGAATTGACGACCAAAACTTTAGCATGAGAAAAAGTATGCAGTAAAACATGCATGATGTCACACAGAGGATCTAAAAAACATAAAGGATATTTCATTAGATTAAGTGAATAAAAATAAATAAATAAGACCTACACTAGCAAAGTAGGTACACACGGCAGAAATACTACCCCCTAAAAACAGATAGGGGAGGAAAAGACATAAAAGAAGTATAAAAAACATGAAAGGGAGCGCTATGGTATGGAAAACATGGCAAAGAGTCTATAAAACCTATGTGCAAATCATATGTGGACACGGTTTGGGGTCAGAAAATAAAAGATGATGTATCCATGGAATGGAAGGAGGGCATGTACAGAAAACAGCAGAAACCAGGGGCATAACAAATAAATCTACAGATTAGCTTGCATGAAGTGTATTGCAGGAGGAGAAAACTTGTATATGCTCCAGATAAATGAATAAATAAATAAATAAAGTGAATATATAAATACCTAAAACTGAATGCAGAAGCACTGAAGGCCCAACCATGTAGAAAAGCAGTTATAAATGAGAATTTGCAACTACACCCACCGGGAATGATCAATGGATACTGTCTTTGTTATGGGCTGCCAAAATGGGGGATGGGAGGGGAGAGGGGGTAGGGGGAGTAATTATAAAATGATTAAAACAGAGTAGATTCTGTAAGCTGTTTGATGGCGTTGTATTGCAATGATAATAAGCATATGTTGGAATTGTTGGTTGTCGCTTGGAATAAAAGAGAGTTAAACTAAAAAAATGAATGAATAAAAACAAATCAATAGAAAACAGGGGAGAAGAAGATGTGGGGATCCCAACGGAAGGGGTCTACAGAAAAACAGCCAAATTCTGTTCACTATTCAACACATACGATGTCAACATCTTAAGTTTATAGATAGAGTGCTGCTCCAATCTAAGGAGAAGCTGATCAACATCGCCCCCCCCCCCCCCTAGTTAGGCTAGACCACTTTCAAAACCAAAACCCACAAATCTCTAATACAATATCCCATTTCTTCCCAATGAGCAACCTGGGGTTTGTTCATAATTTTCCTCCTTATGCAACTCTTGTGTTCTACAACACGTGTGCAAACCATGCATTTGGTCTTGCCTATATATAACATTTTACAGGGGCACATAATCAGATAAATAACATGCACTGACTCACATTTAGAAAATCCCTCAAGAAAAAACTTCTCTTGTGTGAGTGGATGTGCAAAATGGCCCTTTGTGATTATAGTATTTTCACAGACTGAAGTGCAAGCAGGGTTCAGGAAAGGGCGAAGAACGAAAGACATTATCGCGGATATAAGATGGATCATTGAAAAGACAAAAGAATACCAAAAGGATACCCATATGTGTTTTATTGACTACAGCAAGGCTTTTGGGCCACATTAAGAAGCATGGGTATACCACAACACTTGATCGTTCTTTTGCATAACCACTGATCAAGAAGTAACAGTTTGAACGGAACTAGGAGAAACAGAATGTTTAAAATCAGCAAAGGTGCATGACAAGGCTGCATACTTTCCCCCTACCTCTTTAATTTTTATGTAAAACAAATCATCAAAAAAGCAGGACTGTATGAAGACAACCGAGGTGTGAAGATTGGTGGGAGACTCTTCAACAACCTTTGCTATGCTGATGATATCACATTACTGACTGAAAATGAAGACGATTTGAAACATTTGCTTCTCAAAATCAAGGAATATAGTTTTAAAATGGGTCTGCACCTTAATGTTAAGAAGGCAAAGATCCTGACAACTGGCAAAATCAAGAAGTGCATCATTGATGGAGAAGAAATTAAAATAATTGACAGCTTTAACTTACTTGGTCAACAATCAATACAGAAAGGACTAGCAGTCAAAAAATTTGATGATACATTGCTCTTGGTAGAATGGCTATGAAGGACCTAGACAAGGTTCTCAAGAGCAGAGATATCTCACTCCATCCAAAGATTTGACTTGTCCATGCCATGGTATTTTCAATAACGTCATATGGATGTGAAAGTTGGACAGTGAAAAAAATAGACGGGAAGAAAATTGATGCCTTTGAATTATGGTGCTGGTTACGAATTATGGTGCTGGTTACGAATACGGTGTATATCATGGCCTGCCTGAAGAACAAACCAGTCAGTACTAGAGGACATCAAACCTAAGCTGTCCTTAGAAACTCAGATGACAAGACTTCGACTTTCACACTTTGGACACATCATGCGAAGAGAGAGATCATTGGAGAAAGACATAATGCTTAGTAAGGTATATCACCGTAAAAGAGGAAGGCCAACAATGAGATGGATCGATACAATAATAGCAGCTATGGAAACCACTCTATCAACAATGAGCAGCTTGGATGAAGACCGAACAAAGTTTAGATCAACTATCCAGAGGGTCACCAGGAATCGACACTGACTCAACAGCACTTAACAACAATAAATCATCCAGTCTGCTGAAATTATGTTACCTGGATAAGTATCAGTTAGCAACAGTACTGTCCCCACTACATCCATGAACCGTCCCTGCAATAATCCAACAGTGCTGGAGTGGTTTGTGGATATATTCAGTGGCACTATCTGGATAGTGCCACTAAATACAGTGGTCAGCACCCTTAGCTGGCCGGTCTCCAATTGGTTGACCAGCTAAAAGTTCTGAATATCGACCCCTTAGTATATATAGCCCTAGGGTAGTGCAATTTAGAAATACCACAGACAGCTTGCAGGCTTGCAGGTACTTTTTACCCATTGGTCTGTAACTAAAGTTTCAAAAAGGAACTCCCTGTAGAATGTGGTTTGAGAGGGAAGAGGAGAGGGGCTAGGGCCAGGGAGGCAAATCACATGCAAGTATTTCATACAGTGTCTAAAGGCACTTCTGAAGTCACAGATCTCCACTAGTCTGAATTCTCAAAGTAAAACTCTGTAACTAGTTTTCCTTTGAAATAATTTTGCAGATTCAAGCATATAAAAAGACCTCATGGGCTTGTAAGCTTCAGGCAGGACTTTAAAATGTTGAAATCTAGCAAACTTTTATCAATTTCACCACTTCTGCATTTTTTTGTCATTCAAGAAAAATACTATAGAATTAAAAACCTTTATTGAAAGTCTTTGATCTATATTTCTGATTTGTAAATCAAATTTATGACAATCTTATTGGTTATGGATAATATTTGCACACCAAAATGTTTCCTATAAAGCCTCTCACTCTTTCCCCTTCTCCCAGCTACAAATAAAAAAAGCATAATAAATATGTAAACAGATTTTGTTTTAAGGTTTAGTATCTCACTAAGGCATTTACACAGTTTACTGACCTGTAAATCATGTAAATGCCGCTGAACAGGATATTCAACAACACTAAGAAGTGCCGCCGTAGATTGGAAGATTGGCGCACCTCCAGCTGAACAAGCACAGATCGCTGATCTCCTCGCCACTGCCAAAACACGCAGCTACAACCCAGCTGAACATGTTCTGTACTCTTCCCCACCACTTAAACAAGTCAGGAAACCCCATAGTAGGAAAGCACTGTGGCCTGGAGTTAAGCTCCTCTAAGACCAGCAGCGTCATCGGCCCCCATTTAAGATGCTGATCACCTTCCTCATTCTCTCTGCTCGCCCATTGGGTTACCCATGTAGATCGGAAGGCCGGTGCATCTCCTGCTGATCCAGCACAGATCACTGACCACCTCCCCACTGCCAAAATGAGCAGCAACAACCCAGTTGAACATGTTCCTGCACTCTTCCCCACCACTTAAACAAACCAGGAAACCCCACACCAGGAAAGTACTGGGGGAAGCCCTGTGGCATGGAGGTAAGCTCCTCCTAAGAGCAGAAGTGTCATTGGCCCCCATTTAAGAAACTGATCACCTTCCTCGCTCTCTCTGCTTGCCGACCAAGTTATCCCCATAGATCAGGCGACTAGCACACCTCCAGCTGAACCATCACAGATCACTGATCACCTCCCCACCATCTAAACAAGCAGAAACAACGCAGCTGAATGTGTTCCTGCACTCTTCCCCACCACTTAAATGAGCCAAGAAACCCCGCAGCAGGAAAGTACTGGGGGAAGTCCTATGGTCTGGAAGTAAGCTCCTTCTAAAAGCCGCAGCATCATTGGCCCCATTTAAGAACCTGATCATCTTCCTCGTTCTCTCTGCTTGCCCACCAGCTTACCCCCATATATCGGAAGACCGACGCACCTCCAGCTGAACCAGCACAGATTTCTGATCATCTCCCGACTGCCAAAATAAGCAGCAACAACCCAGCTGAACCTGTTCCTGCACTCTTCCCCACCGCTTAAATGAGCCAGGAGACCCCATAACAGGAAAGCACCGGGTGAAGCCCTGTGGCATGGAGGTAAGCTCCTCCTAAGAGCCAAAGTGTCATTGGCCCCCATTTAAGAAACTGATCACCTTCTGCTCACCCACCGGGTTACCCCCGTAGATCGGAAGACTGGCGCACTTCCAGCTGAACCAGCACAGATTGCTGATCAGTTCCCCACCACAGAAACGAGCAGCAACAACCCACATGAATGTGTTCCTGCACTATTCCCCACTGCTTAAACGAGCCAAGAAACCCCACAGCAGGAAAGTACTGTGGGAAGTCCTGTGGCCTGGAGATAAGCTCCTCCTAAGAGCTGCAGCATCATTGTCCCCCATTTAAGCAGCTGATTACCTTCTTTGCTCTCTCTGCTCACCCACCGGGTTACCCCCATAGATCAGAAGACTGACGCACCTCTAGCTGAACCAGCACAGATTGCTGATCACCTCCCGACTGCTAAAATGAGCAGCAACAATCCAGCTGAGCGTGTTCTTGCACTCTTCTCCACCGCTTAAACAAGCCAGGAGATCCCATACCAGGAAAGCACTGGGGGAAGCCCTGAGGCATGGAGGTAAGCTCCTCCTAAGAGCCGCAGCACCATCGGCCCCCTACTTATTGAGCAGACAGCATAGGCTTACCCATGCCTGGTAGGCCCGTGCCTAAGGGCCAAGCCAAAGGGCCCTTAGGCATGGCCCTTAGCGGGGAACATAGCAGACACAAGAAGAGGAGCGAGATATCTGCCAGGTATAACAACCAAGCTACTGACTAAATGACACACCAAGTTTCTAAAAGTTTCCATCTGGAGAAAGTGAACTTGATGTGACCCTTTGACTGGCCCAAACCCTGCTCAAAATAACCAACCCTGCAATTATACCAGACGACGGCATCAGCTCTCCACAAGGGAGGAAAAACCTATCCACCTTCACCTATTCTATTCAAGCAATCCCCAGGGTACCAAACCACAGCCCTCTATCGCCTGCTGCAAGGAACCTATCCAGCACACACCCCACAATCAGCTCTTACACCAACCAGCCGTTGCATGCCATCATGGCTATTTGTACTTACTTAACATTCACCATTATCATGTTAGCTCTAATATTCTCCACAACTATGGCCCTAACTACAACCAACTGCATATCCATTATATACGGACCAGAACAGAACTTGGCCTCACACACAAAAACAACGCATAAGGGAACCGGCCAACCTAATCATCATTATACTCACACATTCAAACTATCAAACATCAAAACATACACCACAGCACAAACTTATCAAACGTGCCATGATTAATGCAAGATCTGTACACAATAATATTCCCATCATACTGGATCACATTACTGGCAATCACCTACACATCATGTTCATCACAGAAACATGGTTGAATGACACCAATAATGTATTATTCAACCAACTATTAACCCCTAACTATGCATTATTTAATTGCCCCAGAACATCAAGAAGAGGGGGCGGAGTTCTTGTAATTGCAAAAGATTACTTACACTTCAAAACTCATAAAACTTCTTCATCAGACAACATAGACCTAAGCATCATCTCAAACAAACATTTCTTCATCTGCCTGGCATACCACTCACCATCCTCAAGCTCTAACAAATTATTGCCTCTTATTAAAGAAACATGTGCTCACAATCTAACAAATGGTTTATACTCCTGAGACCTCAACCTGCCATCCACAACCACAGAGCAATCTTCTAGTTTCCTCAATGCTATGGAAGCCCTCCACCTTGAGCATCACCAACCCTACGTACAGAAAAGTAGGATTAGAAACATAGAAATATGACGGCAGAAGAAGACCACATGGCCTATTTAGTCTGCCCTTCCATATCAACCACTACAACAATTCCCTTTTATTGATTACTTGATCTCATCTTCACCCAAACCAACTAGCCTTTTCACTACTTCCTCCCATCCACTCAGATCACCCTAGTTCCATGGTCTGATCATTACTTGATCGCCTTATTCCTACCCCTCTACCCCACTAAAGATTTCCACAATCCTACACAGATCACAGCACGCAAATTTTGACAATTTGCCAAGGAAGCATTCCTACACAACGTACTACCACTAGTAAATTCAGACCAAACAGACCTGGATGTCTTTATGTAGCAGGAGATCTATTATCTATTCAAAGTCTGTCCCTCCATCCCCCAGATGAAAACACAGAGACAGACCGCTATGCAAACAGATGCTGTTTATTGTGCGCACAGTCTCAGGCAGAGCCGGCACCCTGAACAAAATTATCTGAGAGACCAAGTGGCGTCACACACTGTCTTATATACAGTAAGCTTTCAAACCCATACTAGCTTCTCATTTGTCTCAGGTATCCCCTCTCCACCAATCAGTAGCCCCTGGGGGGGGGTTGTGGGCTATCATATAGCATGCCTAAATGACCTGTCTAAACTGGTATGCTCCGGTCTGCTGGACTCTGGGTGAAAGGGTATGTGTTTAAGTTTTGTTTCACTGTAACTCAGGCTGAGAGGGGAGGGGTTACCCTCACAGCTACCTTCCTGGCTGCCTCACTCCCCCCTTTTTTAGTTGGACCTCAACCGCTAGGGCGGTAGAGGGCAGCAGTACTAGAGGCAGGCCGCAAGGGGGTATATTGGGTCAGGGCCATGACCGAGGTAGCCGTCTTGCGTTCCACCAGGGCGTTGAGGGTGGAGGCGATAAAACGGTGGAGGATCGGGATACTGCATGGTAAGAGGGCGCATAGCAGGAAAAGAAGGAGAACTCCTATAACTAAGGTCTTAAAGCCTCCCAACCAACTAAACAACTTCACGAACCATCCCGTTCCCAGTCCCATGGATGAGTCTGAGATATGTTTCGCTAGTTCACGCAGGTCTTGGATAGAGCGTTCAATAGACACACTTTCGTCAGTGAGGTTAAAACAGCACATACCCTCGAACTCTTCACAGCCATGGTTAAGGCATAAGAGCAGGAAATCAATGGTCATCCTATTCTGCAGTACCGCCGTGCGTAGGCCAGACATTTCTTGATTCATGGTGGCCAGTATTGTTGAGGTCAGATTGAGGGATTTGGCTAGAGAACAAGCCAGTCGGCTTATCTCCATAGAGTTGTGTAGGGCTAATCCAGGTGTTCCAACGATCGATAACAACAGCCCAAGGGCCGTCCCATCGCTGTATGGTTCTACGTTTGAGTTACAGGTCAAGGACATAGGGATAGAGCAGGGTAGTCTGGGATGCGCTTTAGCTGTATTGGGCGTGTGAAGGAAAGCGGCGGTCGTCAGCCAGCTGAAGGTGCATGGGCCACCTGTGGCATTTACAGGGACATAGGTATAGGTCACCCTCCCACATATCAAAAACCAGCCTAAGGGGAGATACACTTCAGAGTACGCATATGATACCCTTGTAACAGAATCGCATGATAAGACAGTATTAGACACATTAAACCCTCCCACTTTGGCATTTACAAAAACAAAACAATCAGTAGCATTAAGGGTAGAAACTACCTGCAAAGAGAAAGGAATTTGGTTAAAGGCTGAGGTGGGCTGAGTGATTCCAATACTATAGAAAAAGGTAGAAAAGTACACTCCAGGTTGTTTACAGTCCAGACTAGCAAGTATAGTAAAATACTGCATTTCTTGGTCCCCTAAGTTCATCTTGACCATAGGCTCCTGGGGACCCAACAGAAACTTGGAGCCCGGTCTGGCCTAGTCTTCATCCGAGTCATAATGTTCCACTGCTGCGAGGCCTTCAAGGTCTGGTGGAGGGGGCGGAAAGGTATCATGTGGATATACCATGGGTTGGCCTCGCCCTCATGTAGTGTGCGCAGGTACCCTTGCGCCCCTCATGGACGGATATTGCCCCCTCCGATTTGGGCACTCATTCTTCCAATGTCCCTCCTCTTTACAGTATGCACACTGATTGGGACCTAGGGGAAACCTCGGCCCCCTTTGTCCTCGTCCACGTCCACGTCCCCTGCTCCCTTCCTTGGCCCAGGCCAATACCAGTGGTCATTCAGCTAGGGCAGCCGCTGTTTGAGTCCACAGGCACTATCTAACCCTTTTTTTCAATGAGACACATTGATCCAGATAGGGACTCCTTCACACATTTCAGCGGTGTGTAGTTCTGAGTTCTTGGGATGGTCTGTTCCATCTGGACTCTGGCCAATTCCTTCTGCTGGACTCTCTGGATTGCAATTGGTGACATGGCTCCAGGCCTCATTCAGAAAAGCAGCACCAATGTTAAGTGAAAAGACTAAATATTCTAGATTAGATTTCACAATGAGACAATGCAATGCAACAAACTTAATTTCATCCATATTTACTAAGATCATATCCTATAAATATTGCTTTATAAACTTTCAATGGTCTACCAGTAACTATCTCGTATGGTGTCAATTTTGTCTCGCAGTTTGATTAACTCCTTGTCTCTCTATCACTGGAGATTCATTTGCTGATAGGAAATATTCCATTATGCCCTTGACTGATCTTTACATATTTACAGATCAGACAAGTTGCACACACGTGTTCTGCAATTTTGGCAAGTTTTAGAATTATACCAATTTTGTGAGAATTTGTCATCAAATCATCCCCCTTTGCCCATGCATGCCTGGCCAGGACATACAGAGGCAAAAAGGAGGCAAAAAAGCATCTGGAAGTACCACGTGGCCAGTGTAGATTTTCCAAAGCTCATCAGGGTGCAAGGTGCACCTAGCCTGTCTCCAGGTGTCTATTTCTAATTGTTGAGTATATGTTGGGGCTTAGATGACTTCCTAAATTGAAGATTCTGGAGACGGCATAGTTGAATAAAGTGCTCATCATTTTTTTTTTGTTTACATATTCATTAGCCAGATACATCACTTCACATCATTAAATTACCTTCATCAGTTTACTGTCCATCAGAGTCCCTCCTCTTAATATCCCACTTCATCCCTCACAACACTCCTTTATCACCTGCATCATTCCACCAACTACATACATAGGTCCTTTTCATGTTTTTATACCATACTAATGTATCCTTATTTGGCAAGGCTGCTAAGAATATCAAACAATTGTTAAAAACTTAGTATTGGTGTAAACGAATGGTAGGCAGAAAATATAAATTTAGATTCTTCTCAATAAGCATAACAGTGTGAGTAAACAGTGTCCCTTTCCCACTAACTTAATTGGTGTAGTTCTAAATGGACATATGTGCTCATTCTAAATAGCAACTGTCTAAACAATCTAGGTAAAGTCCTTACAATATAAAACTATTATTTTGCAACATTTTATAACATCAATCCCAATAGAAAGAAGTATGGCTTCTAACAGGATGGACACATATCTCAGGTGTGACTAGAATCTATCATATACACTGTTCCCAGTGAGAGTGCTGTAGGAAACTTAAGAATACTTGGACTGATCCTGAAACTGCAGTGTCCACAAGGATTTGTGTAAGCTACTCATTAATTATGGTGTCAAAAGAGATCCTTTTGAGGTGAGAGACCTAAGAGGGTACAAGGCATTTGTGGCTGGGCCTCATGGCGATACTTCCTCGGGTTCTTCTTGGCCTACTCTCCCCTGCCTATTCATGTCTCCTTCAGAGGCATAAATATACAAGGTTCATGTTCTTCAGGCCTTGTGGGTCCTCGAGGAGTCTTAGAGCAGTCAGAATTCTGGTGGCCCAGATCATCACACTTGAAGCAGCATGTTTATTGCCTTTCCCTAGGCTGTGGTCTCACCTTTCTGCCTCTCTCTCTCTCTCTCATTCTTTTTCTCAAACCTCTCCTGGATCATTGCTGACAAGCAAGATTTGGTTTTGTCCAATCAACTCAAGTTAATGTTATTGTTTTATCTGTAAATAATTTTACAAATATTCTCATATTTTCTGGGAACTCAGTTCCATCTTTACTCTATATACTTGGGAACAAAGCAATTTCAGATGAGCCCCTGTCCAAAATTTCAGCAAACTTATTATCTTGTAATTGCTATGTGTGTACTGGACCTCTACATAACGTACTACTACAACAAGTGTATTTGGTAGCATAAGTGCAAGTGTATAAACTAAAGAAAATTAATATCTCACAGTGCTGCAACATATATCTGTTTTTTCAGGAACTGTACTCCTGAAACTGAAATAAAAACTTTCAAAACAAAGTACACTTTTTCTCTGGACACCAACACGTAAAATTCAAATACAGAAAAACAGGTGAATTTATCCTAAAATCCAATATTGTAACAAATAAAACTGTGATGTTACTGTCCTGTTCATTAGTCATCAGCACAGAGCTTAACAAGGCAAAGTAATTACCTTGAATCTTACAGTTCAGGAAACAGGCATTCTCAAATGACATGAAACTTTTTATTTACTCAGGATTTAAATCATTTGCAAATTGGCTCAGGATGCCCCATTGTCCTGTCAAGGCTCTTAGCCTCTACTTTGAAGGTCAAAGAAAAACAAAAACAGTTTTCTTAGTTTCATGCCTTGTTTGTTTGGTCTAGTCACTTCAGCATCGAGGGGCACTTGAGCAACCAGCAATTAAAGAAAAAAAAACAGTATTCACTTTTAAACACAGGACAAATCAAAGCTTACAAGTGCTTTATGCCTAACAGCCTATCTGATCAGAATAAGGTGTTTCTCTTAAAAACTTTCACTAAACCCTTCCCCCTGGGTAGTTCTGAAAAGCAACATGCTTTAACAACAGCTTGGGAAAACCAGGGACCTTAAAAAGACAAGTAAAAAGTCTTAATTTCTTCATAATCTACAAGTGGTTTGCAGCTAGCTCTCACACATGAGCTTTGCCCTACAGATATTCTCCACCCCATAAATCTTTGCTAATAGTAATCTGACCAGTCCTTCTCCAGCCTTTGTTTGCTCCCAGCCTTCAGGTGACATACACATAGTACACAATCAAGATGCTGGTCAGACATCTGAGGATGCTCAAGGGAGATACCCCCCATGGTTTTAGAAGCTCAAAAACTCTACAATTAAAATTGATGACAAGAGGATTGTTTGGAGGCTAGGTGAATTGTTCTTTTTGTCCTCTTTAATGGGTTTCCATTTGTTTGCTAGGAGAAAGACTCCTAGGTGAATTGTCCTTTTGTCTTCTCTAATGGGTCTCCATTCATCTGCTAGAAGAAGAACTCCTCCCTGATCTCCCAGTATCTTTCTGTAGCCATGCAAACAATTTAAATAGTTTCATTCCCAGTATCTTTCTGTAGTTATGCAAACTGTCTCAACAGTTTCAAGTACCCCTATCTCAGCAGTTTCAACTACCCCTTACTCACTGCTGAGAGATATGATCAAACTTTGGTTCTTTGACTATTGATTATGCATGAAACATAGTAATGAAACTGGATATGCATTAAATAAAGCAATTGTCTTCATTCACTTCTATACTAGTACAACAGTCTATATACAGTAAACCCTGCTCCCCTTTATCTACAGGAGAGTCCCCCTATTCCCCTTTTATTTACAGGGAACAGTCCCTTTCCTCTTTATTTACAGAGGTTAGAGGAGAAGCTATGCGGTTGGGGCTGGACTCAGTCCCTTTTTCATTATCTACCCCCTTCTTGGATTTCTCCTTTAAAAAAACCCAAAACAAAACAAAAACATTTTCTAAACTGTCCCTCTCCCTGCAGTCAGTAGACCTGGTGTTTTTCACTGTTTCAGGTGGCCACGCTCGCACTAAGGTGGGCCACTCCCGCTCACACAGTACAACTAGTCTGGGGGCAGTGAGCCTAACTCCATAGTCACCCCAAAGGCAGTTTTAAAATGGCTTAGCATGCATTTCAGCAGAGTCCTATTCTTGGATCCACTAGACCCCATACTGTAATTATTCCTGATCCATATACAACACTCGCGTTTATAACACAGAACGAGACAGTAGAGGGGAGACAACAGGCAGGGACACAGACAGACAGACAGACACACATATATATATATATATATATATATATATATATACCCTCCCAGACTCCCGTTTCCAGAATCCAGACACCAGGACAGGCGGAGGTTTCAGAACCCCATATCTCAGACTACGGTTCTTACTCAGACCACCCGTAGGGGGTGGCCAATCTCGTACCAGACTTTTCAACCCGTTTCAGAAAACCAGACTTTTGAAAACCAGACTTTTCAACCCATTTCAGAAAATTAAGAGAGTGAGTACTCACCGTCCTGAAGAGTTTGGATGCCAGTCTATCAAGCCGGATTTCTGTACCCAGGGAGTCGGCCATCCAGGACCGAGTGCGCAGGATACGCCGAGGGATCCCTCCAGAACAAAGGGTCCAGTGGAGCTGGGGACCGTCGACGACCAGGAGGTCGGTCCCGGACCAGGCGAGTCCTGGTTGCGCAAACCACGATGCCTTCACCTGGGGGTGCGAGGAGACAGACGGAGGTTTCCCGGCCAATGCACCAGGATATGTAGCAGGAAATCTATTATCTATTCGAAGTCTGTCCCGCCAACCCCCAGATGAAAACACAGAGACAGACCGGTATGCAAACAGATGCTGTTTATTGTGCGTACAGTCTCAGGCAGAGCCGGCACCCTGAACAAAATTATCTGAGAGACCAAGTGGTGTCACACACTGTCTTATATACAGTAAGTTTTCAAACCCATACTAGCTTCTCATTTATCTCAGGTATCCCCTCTCCACCAATCAGTAGCCCCTGGGGGGGGGGGGTTGTGGGCTATCATATAGCATGCCTAAATGACCTGTCTAAACTGGTATGCTCCGGTCTGCTGGACTCTGGGCGAAAGGGTATGTGTTTAAGTTTTGTTTCACTGTAACTCAGGCTGAGAGGGGAGGGGTTAACCTCACAGCTACCTTCCTGGCTGCCTCAATTATACAAGACTGGAACATCACAATCTCCTCTTATGCTATAACTTCCAACCCCTCCTCAGCAAAATGAAGACTCCAGTATGCCCCATGGTAATCACCAGACTTCAAGGAACTCAAAAACAAACTACAAAAACTTGAACAAAATTGAGACACTCCAGAGATCCATCCTATCAAGCAGCATACAATGCTGCCCAAGCTGAGTACTGCTCCCAGATATTTCACCGCAAAAGAGAACATCAAACAAAACTACTTAAATCTTCCCTTAACCACCTAAGGGAGTTGTTTGAAAGGCCCCTAGCTCAAACAACTCAGCCACCACCCTATGTCCAGACATGATGGCAAAGTTCCTCCAGGACAAATCAAACAAAACCTCTGGGAATTTCCATCCCAACATCACCTAACAACATAGTTGCTACCTGCAAATCATGGGCTAGTTTCTATAACATTTCAGCAGAACAACTGGAAACAATCATCACCAATATAAATACCACAACCTCCCCCTTACACCCATGCCCAGTCTCATGGATCAAAATCACTAAACATGAGCTTAACCCAATTTTACTTAAAATAATTAAATTATCTCTCTGTCAAGGCTACATGTCCAAAAGTCTAAAGTAACCTCTTACAGACTGATCTCAAGCATTCCATTCACAGCCAAGATCATTGAAAAGGCAGTACGAATCCAACTGCAAGACCACATAGAAGCTCACTCACCACTTGACTCACACCAACATGGTTTCAAACCATCCCATAGCATTGAGATCCTTATTACATCACTACTTGACAATCCCATCAAAGGAATGGAAAAATCTACCTAAGAATTTGTGCTTATCTTTTAAGACATCATATCATCCTTTGACTCCATACATCATAGCCAACTCCTATCATGCCTACAATCAATAGGCCTAACAGGCACTACTCTACAATGGTTTCATTCCTACCTAGAAGACAGGCATCGACAAGTGAAAGTTGGACCCATTACCTCTAACCAATACAAACAGAATCAAGGTCTCCCTCAAGGTTCATCTCTCCTTTTCAACATACTTATACAACCAATATGTACCATCATACATCGATACAATATTCTATACCACTTATACACTGATAATATTCTTATCTACACCACTTTCTGCACAGACAACCCAGAATACACAAACATAGGAAATTGCTTCAAGGTCATGAGCAATTGTCTTACAGAGCATAACCTAACCATCAACCACAAGAAAACAGAGTTCCTCCACATAACACAAAACCTAACATTCAACCTGCCTCCAACTATTAACTTAACAGATATAATCCTAGATGTAAAAAAATCAGGTCAAATACCTGGGAATCACCCTGGACCAAGAATTAAACTTTCAAAACCACATCAGAAATGTCACAAAGGCAACATACCACAAGCTAAGAATTCTTAACTGGTTCTGACCACTACTCGACCACTCTGACTTCAGAGATGTCTGCCAGGCTCTCATAATGCCAATTCTTGACTACTGTAATATTGTCTGTCAGGGACTCCTAAGAGCAACCATTCAACCCCTACAAATGGTTCAAAATAAAAATGCAAGGATAATATTGAATTCATCACACAGAAATCATATTACATCCATATTATACCACTTGCACTGGCTCCCAATAAACATGAGAATTAGATATAAGGCTATAATAACCACCTTCAAAATACTCCATCATCAATCAGCTCAAGTTCTCCAAAACCTTATTTCAAAGCCTCCTGTAACTAGGACAAGGCACAGAGCCAATCAAGAGATGCTGACAACCCCATCTATTCAAACAAGAGGTAGTCAAAACACTTCCAAATAAGTCTTCTTGCTGTTCCCCCCACATATTTGGAACTTCCTACCCAACGACTTACGGCTCCTAGACGACATTGTAGATTTCCACCAGAAAATAAGAATTAACTTATTTCTACAGCACTATGGATCCAACTCCACTGAACAAACATAAACCACAATGTTAAGGATCCACCATACACATATCCACTCCTAGCCCTCCCTCCACCCCTTATTTATTTAGCTGCATTTATATCCTGCTTTCACTGGGTCAAGGTGGTTGGGGGATACATTTAACACAAGGGGATATGAGACACATACACTAATACTTACAGGGAACATGGGCAATGGAGGGTTAAGTGGCTTGCCCAAGACCACAAGGAGCACCTATGGGACTAGAAACTCCAGTCCTTCCAGCCCAAGGTTGCTGTCCTCTAGTGGGATTTGAACCACTGACCTTCTGGCCTGTGGTACCTTGCCCCAACCACTAGGCTACTCCTCCCTTCTGGCTACAAGTCAATAATCAAGCCCATCAAGGCTATACATTCTTCTATCCACCTCTGCTCTACACTCATTTCACACTACCTCATTAAGTTATTATACAGCTATTGGAACTGATGTACCCCAGCATTGAATATCCAGGGTTAAAGGTCGACGGTGACGGCTATGCGCCATAGCAGCACATAGCCATTCCAGAAGAAAATCAGGCCCTATATTTCTATTGTGGCAGAAACAAGCCACTGGGCAGGCCTAGCATAGGCAGTCACATAGATAACAAGGGAAAATGTTCCTCATTCCCCAGTACTCCAAGGTCCACAGAGTTCAAATTACCAAGAAACAGCAAGGGATGGAACAGGGGAGGTTTCCTAAGTAGCTGGGGGCACAGCAGAGAACACGAGCTGACTATAACAATATATCTCTCAAAACCAGAATGGGACTACCAAAGAACATCACCACACTGGAAGTTAAACATTCACATCACATAAAAAACTCCCAAATCAAAATATTGAGCTTTGAAAGGAAACCAGGTGAGCTGATGAGCTGTGCATATATGAGGTGTTGATGCTTGTTTGCAATGGTTTCATGCAGATATGTGAATATGAAGCGTCATTATTGATTTACAATGGTTTTAGATAAGTAAACTGTTTGGGGTGGTATGGGAAGTGTTTGGATACCCCGCTTACCCTGGATGTTTTATTCGCAGGTACTTGGTTCCATTGGAGAGTTGTTAGTGTCCTGCAAGAGCTCTCTTTTTTGTTTGATATGGTTTGATATTATTTCAACATTGCGTTTTATTAAAGGATCCTTTCAAAGCTTAATGGTGATTAAGGTGGACTAAATTATTGTAATTAAAATTAACATTATAAATAAAAGACTAGTGGGGAGTTTTTTTTAAGCCAATGATGTTGAGCTCTCTGCCTTCCCTACGGCTCTATGTTTGTAGAACAGTGGATGAGACATCCTGTGGCTTTTTTCGCTCCATTTGTATGTGGTTTCCTGTATGAGACCTGTTTGATTTTCCGATCATCTTTTGGCAATTTTGAATGTCATAGTTTGATTGTTTTCTTGAGGTTTTTTGATTTGGGAGTTTTTTATTTGATGAGAACCAGAAGGGGAAGAGTACATGACTGGCTGAAATTACCTGAACAAGGAAAGAGGGCAAGGTCAGCTCCTGCCTGGGAGTACAGAGCTGCAGTTGTGCTGGAGTAGTTGTCTGAGCCGAAGTCCATGGAAATGGAACAGACCTCACTACCAGAGGAGGAATCAGAGGAAATGGTCTACTTTCTCACCAGGAGAAGACAGGAGCTCCTGGGAGAGTGATATTTAAACCTTGACTGAACTTTCTGAGACAGCATGGGAGGGATGCAGGAATTCTGAAAATGCTATACGAATTTATCTACAAAGGACTGTCAGCCCTTGTTTTCTCAGCACAGAATGGAGGAGCTGCAGAAAACATAAAGGGGCAATTAAGTTGGGTTTAAAAGATTTGTGATATGAATTGATAATTTTTTTTATTTTAGTGTCATTGAGTTAGGGTTGCCAACTGGCTCCAGATGCGCCCGACACGCTTGAGCCAGTCCTGGATTTACCCCATTGCATGCAGGGATATGTAGCTCTGATTTCTCCATTGCACTCTATAAGAAAAACAAGACTACATGTCCCTGCATGCAATAGGGTAAACCCAGAACTGGATCAAGCCTGTCGGGCGCATCTGGAGCCAGTTGGCAACCCTACATTGAATCAGTGTTGACTCCTGGTGACCCAGCTGCCTCTGGGTTTTCTTGGCAATGTATTACTGGAAGTAGATTGGCAGGCCTTTTCTTCCAAGACAAGGAAGGTACGGTGACTTCCCCAAGGTCACAAGGAGTGCCAGTGGGAATCAAACACTTGATTTTCTGGATACTAGGCAGGGGGTTCTAACCACTAGGCTACTCCTCCATAATATTAACAACTTCTTCTGCTGAGAAGGGAGAAAAGCACTGTTTTGAAATAACGATGTCTGCTAAGTTCCAGGTGACTAATTAGCATATAGCTTCTGCTGGCTGGTAGCTAGACAGAGCTGGAAACCCTGGGAGAGGTGCAATAGCTGTGCTAACTGACTGCTGTTTGAAATGAGGAACATGAGCTGTATGTAGAACTCTCTTTAAAATGCTGCTTTAAAGAAAGACACTAATTAACACTGCCTGCTTGTCTCAAGAAGTGCTGTAAGTGCTACCTGTGGGGTGGACAGGCTGGGAGCAGAAGCTGTATCTCAGGTGCAGCTAATTACTGAGGTGAGTCTCAGCCTTCCTGTGAGAGTCCACTGCACGAAAGGTGCCCACTAAAGGTTTGCGGCCTGTGCTGTGATTAATGTGAACTGCTGAGCAAGAATGCCTTCCTAAACTCTAGAACTGAAAGAGTGGTTGTTTCTTTATTGTGGAACTCTCAGTGAAAGCAGAACTGATTTGATTTATTATACTTTGACTTTTGGACTCAATTTCCCAGAGTGCATTTTGCCACAGAGAAGGAGCATGAATAATTATTATTGACTCAAACAGTTTGAAAACAGGCTCAGCACATGTCAATGAACTGGTGAAGTGTGATTAAAGCTTATTTTGTCGCTGAAATAAGACAGCATTCTTTTATGTTTTGAGAGACTATCTCTTAGATCTTGTTTAACACCATTCTGACCAAGTACAACAGTGAAAAGCTTAACCAAGGACAGCGTGCAAGTCACCAAACCACCTGAGAATGCTACCTACTACTGATCATTTGTATAGCACTACAAGATGTATGCAGCACTGTACAGAGACATGTAAGAGATGGTCCCTGCTCATCAGAGCTTACAATCTAGTCAAGACAGACAACACAACAACTGGTGACAAGGGTATGTCTAGAGGAATGGTAAGAAAACACATAGGGATCTGTTTACTAAGCGGATCTGATTTTGCATGGAAACCACTAGCACCGCTTAGTAAACAGACCCCAGAGTTACAGAGCAGGAGCCTATACAGATCAGAATTCGAAAGCAGCCTCAAAAAGGTGAGATTTCAGCCTGGATTTGAAAAAGGCCAGAGATGAAGCCTGATGTACTGACTCAAGTAGTTTGTTCCAGATAAGGAGCAGCAAGGTGGAAAGTTCAAAGTCCAGACCTGGCAGTAGAAGAGCACAGATAGAAGCGAGAGCACCCCCATTTGCCACATTATTCATGTAAATATAATTAATGTTAAATTTTCTAAATTGCACAATTGCGTTAGCATGCACTAACCCCATTAATGCTCATTATTAGTAATTAGGTTCCATTGCAAAATCTGTATGACTGTGTACTAGTGCACACTAACACAGGAATGCTTTTTAGTAAAACATTTTGGACCATTTTTACTAAAGTAAACTACTGGTTGATGCACATTTTAGCATGTGTTAAGTGTTAGCACAGCCCCATGGTAACCACTACCATGCACTAAAAATGGACAGTAGGTAAAAATGCCATGCTAACTGCTTTGAGCACAATAGGGGTTGGATCAGTGCAGAGAGCAGGCATGTCAGCCAGTGACAGCTGGAATGTAGAATGTTGCCATGAGTTAACTATCATGACTGCTGATAATGCAGTGGTACATAACACCACCTCAAGAGATCAGTTGTCCACTTCTTCAAAAAGCAGAAAGATGTATGTCCAGGTCCACCCAGATAGACTGGAGAGTTATTCCTCTGGATGTTGGGGGACAGCAGCACTGGGGCACGGAGGAAAAATGAGAGGGTGCAGGGGATTCTCCATAGCCCGACCCTGTCCATGGAAGGCCCAATTGGGGGTCAGGCAGTGGGGAAAGAAGGGTCTGGTGGGCAGCCAGTAATCAAAGCTCTTGCATAGAGCCACGGTGGCATGGCAATGGGACGCCATGCCACTACCGCTCTATGCAAGAGCCTAGCTGAGATAGTCAGTAGTGTGCCGGATGTCCGGAGCCCAGAATTGGGACCCAGCCTGAACATCCAGGCCAGTTATACCTGATTCTGATCCCAAGGGGACTCTAGGTCCCACGGGATCAGAATCGGGTGGAACTCCTGGCCGTCCTGATTCTGAATGCCCGGATGGGCCTGGCACATACAGCACAGAATTGGCCTCTAAATGTATAATACAATTCTGGAATTCATTGCTGGAGCATGTAGTAAAAGCTGTTAATGTAGCTGGGTTTAAAAGAGGTTTGAACAAGTTCCTGGAGGAAAAGTCCATAAATCATTACTAAAGTGGATTGAGGAAATCCACTGCTTACCCCTGAGATAAGCAGCATGGGATCTGTTTACCTTCTGGGAACCTGACAAGTGCTTGTGACCTAGACTGATCACTGTTGGAAACAGGATACTGGGCTCAATAGATCTTTTGGTCTGAACCAGTATGGCACTCCTTACATTCTTATGTTCTTATGAGTTAAGTGTAAACATATTACCAGCAATCCAGAAGCGCAGCCGCTGTCCAGCATAAGAAGGAAGGAGTTGTGGCAGCCATGGCAGCACCCCACCATCCCCTCAACACAGTCCCCCCCCCCCCCCCCCCACCGGTCACAAGTTCCCCTCTCCAATCCCTCCATGACACAAAGACCCTCCCAATCACACAGTCTTTTCAGCATCCTTCCCTACCAATTGCATCCCTTTGATCAGAACTCCTTGCCCTAGCTCCTCCCGAGCACTCCTTCGGAAAACTGAGTCAACTTAAAGTCAAAGTCCTTCTCTGAACCCTTTGCCCCCAAACAGGCCCTACCCACATATAATGCCCTAACTCCATCCATCCCACCAGCCCCTAAGCCCCTACAGAACTTATCTGGAGCATTCCTAGCATCTACTGGTCTTCAGAACAGGAGCTGTCCCCCTCCACTCCTGCTGTGGCTGGTGAGGTATCCAATATGGCAGCCTTCACCCCAGGGGAGAGAATCTAAAGTGGGGTGCTAAGGCCGGGGGTTCTGATCAGGGGTGTGCGATCAGGCAGGGGGTTGGAGCAAGTGGGGGGGGGGGATTGTGCCATGGGGGGTGGGGGTGGGAGCAAGGGGGGCAAACACCATGGCTTTTGCCACTTGCCTCTTTGTAGTGCTGGGCCCATTTTCCCTGCCTCAGGAGGTAGCAGAGATGCTCTGATGCAGTAAGTATCTGTCCTGTGTCCCCTCTCCCCCCCCGCATTTACCGCACAAGCTTTGCACTTTACTAAGCGTAACCCTTAGTATTTCTTTGACTGGCAAATATGCTAATGTATTAAACATCTGCATATGCAATAAGATATTGCCTTTTTGCATTTTAAACAGGACTTTTCATGCTTTAGTAATTTAAATAGGATGACAGAATACTTGCAAAAATATTTTCAACCCAAACCTATTTCCCTGCAGGGGCCATCATATCAAGTGCCTGCCTGATGCTACACCTGCAAGATAAGTAAGTCATAGGGCTCGATATTTATTTGGGTGGGCGATGTGCCGCATCGGTGCATAGCCCTGCCCACCAGCTCCTAATCCCGGATATTCAATGCTTTGACAATGGCATTGAATATCCAGGGTTGCCACATAAGCCCTGGAGCCGCTGAGGCTAACCAGGTAGCAGCAATATTGCACCACTACCCAGTTAGCATCTGGTTAGCAAAAGCTCACCTAGTTCTAGCCGCAGATCGCTAATTGGGTGCCTCTGCTCTACCTCAGAATGCCCCTGTCACGCTCCAGTGCTAACTGGATAGCATCGGGGCGTGTAGGGGACATAGACAGGGATATTCAATGGCCCTAACAGTGTAGATGCCATTGAATATTCCTGTTTAAGGCATTTGCATGGTTTATTGGGCTGTCTAAGCCAGAACATCTGAAAAAAAAAAAGCAGGCATGTCCAGGTGCAGATATGATTTCTCAAACGCGGATGTGCCCAATATAGATTTCTGTGGGGGCATCTACATAGACATCCCCAAAATGGCATTCAAGACTGTGGATATCTAGGAATAGCCTAATGCAGCGTTTTTCAACCACTGTGCCGCGGCACACTAGTGTGCCGTGAGATATTGTCTGGTGTGCCGTGGGAAAAATTCCAATTTCATCCGTAACATGTGGCCTCGGCTCACAAATTAGGGTTGCCAACCGGCCGGTTTTCAGCCGGCCTGGCCGGTTTTTCCATGGTCAGGCCGGCTGCCAGCACAGTTGTAAAACCGGCCATTGAAAAGCCGGTTTTTTGCTCTGGCCGGAAGATCGGGAGCGGCCAGAGCAAAAAAACCGGCTTTTGTGCCGAAGTCCGCGGCGTGAACGCGATCGCGATTCCCTATAGCAGTGCAGCCGCTGGTCCTGCTTTGTACAGAGCAGCGGCTGCACTACACTTACATTGAAAAGTAAAGAGAAACTGTGTCAGGAGCCCTCCGATCATGCAGAGCCCGAGGAAGTGATGTCATGGGGGCGGGCTCCTCACAGGCTGTCTTTCCTTTTCAAATTAACTTTAGCTGCAATAAAGTTAATTTGAAAAGGAAAGACAGCCTGTGAGGAGCCCGCCCCCATGACATCACTTCCTCGGGCTCTGCGATGACTGGAGGGCTCCTGACACAGTTTCTCTTTACTTTTCAATGTAAGTGTAGTGCAGCCGCTGCTCTGTACAAAGCAGAAGCAGTGGCTTGGGCAGAGGGTGTGTGTGTGTGTGTGTGAGTGAACCAGCAAGGGGGGGGGGGAGTGTGAGTGAACCAGCAGTGGAGGGGGGGGTGTGAGTGAACCAGCAAGGGGGGGGGGGGGGGCGATGGTGTGAGTGAACCAGCAGGGGAGGGGGGGTAAGTGAGTGAGTGACCCAGCAGGAGGGGTGAGTAAGTGACAGGGGGGTGGGTGAGTGAACCAGCAGTGGAGGGGGAGGGGGAGGGGGGGGGGTGGTGTGAGTGAACCAGCAGGGGAGGGGGGTTGGTGTGAACCAGCAGGGGAGGGGGGTTGGTGTGAGTGTTTGATTCCTATTCAAGAGAATTACTTTATATATAGTCAATATAGGCACAGAGGTAAATTTTTTTAACATTTTCTAATGGTGGTGTGCCTCGTGATTTTTTTCATGAAAAAAGTGTGCCTTTGCACAAAAAAGGTTGAAAAACACTGGCCTAATGATTAGGGTAGTAGGCTAAGAACAGGGAAGCAAAGGTCAAAATTCCACTGCTGCTATCATTGAAATTATCATAAATAACACAATTACTCCAATAGCATGAAAAACGTTTCTCAACACTGTTTTAAAAAAATTTCTATCTGACTTATATAAGTGTCCTTTCAAACTTGTATCCAGAATGTTAACCAGGTCTCAGACTAATGGCGAGCTACGGTAATAACAATACCATGAACTGCTCCTTTTTGCATCAATGACCCTTCTTATGTTTGATGTAATTTTTTGAATTATTATCAAGGTTAGACAAATAAAAAGTCAGGCTTATCTTTATAGCAATATCCCAACGCCAGACTCAGCGCTGCTGCGTTTCACGAATGTTTCATTTCTTCAAGGGTTTACAAGCCGACTTCAAATGTTATCAATTCATTCAAACGGATTCACCTAAGATGATCACCCCGTTCGTACAAAAAACGCCGCGCATGCCTCGCATGGCTTTATGGCTGAACTGTAACATTACTCTATAAGATCAGTGACCAACTGGTATTGTCGTGTACAATCACTGAAATTGTGTCAAGTACTGGGGATGATAGAGTGCTTTCTTCTCTGGAGGTTCTTCAGCCAAAACAAGCCATTTTCAGGTGGCTGCAGCAGGTCTAAACTTTTATGTGATGCTGGACGTTTCTGAGATCAGGAAAGGATATCCACATTCCCGGGAATGCCCCAGCTTTGCCTCCATCATGCCCCCAGTCAGTCTTGGATGTCCTCAAGCTGGGGACTTTCACAGACTCGGCTTCTAAAATGGCTTTGGATGTCTCTATGCCTGTTTTTGAACAACCAAAGCATGAATAGGGCTTCCAAAATGACCCCCATAATGCACTGCCACAGAAATATATGAGGTGAATGATTTTGCATATGAAAACCTAATCAGAATAATTGAATGATGATAAATAAATAATGAACAATGCTAAAATGGACTGATGAGCGATGTAAATTAAACACATGCTTTGCTATTTTATAAAAGCAATATGTTTCATAATGTAGGTCCCTAGAACCAGTCCCAGCGGAACGCAGATGCCCTTGTACAAATTTACACCTGCTCAGTTGAAGACGAAGTTTATATGTTTATTCTATGCATGTTCACACATATTTTGTAAGATACATGTGTACTCTGCAACTTTGACCAGCTCCCACCAAAACTATGCTTTCAAGTGCACCTACTTTTTATACACATACATCTGTGCAGAAGTTTTTAAGAGCCCTTTTCTGCATGTAGGCTATGCTTTTCATCTGGAAAACACTATTTAGAATTATCACCTTATATCTGTTCTTTTTGACTTACATTACAGAGAAATTTAAAAGAAATCTCTACATTCTTTCAGTGGTATCAAAAGTGACTTTAGAAATTAAAAAAATAATCCCTCTGACCTGTTAGTCAGATCATTCCTTTTGACTTTCAAAACTACAGTGCAGTATGTACTATATTTAAGATAGTGTGATACGTCTGATAAGTTCAGCATATTTTGATACAAGTTTGCAGGAATGTCACTGTATATGAGATGTTCAGGAGCACATTTAACAGACCATTCCAAAAGCAATCAAAAATTCTGCAGTCAAAGAATGCATGGGATACATCTTCTATTTAGTTCAGTTACTTATCACCAAAAGCCACTACTCGCTGGAATGCTTTTTCATTTAACGATAGAACAGACTGGCAGTAGACCATTTCCAGGTAAATCTTTTGGCGAGAAAATAAAGTATACTACTTATCTTGCAGTAAAGTACCTAGCTATATGCTTCAAACATGTGCCTACCTGTGTAGGCAAAGCTATCTAATGTCAAAATCATACATGCAACAAACTTACAGAGTAATATAAGAACAGGAGCCCGCTGAGGTTACATATGGTCTAGTTGTTCACCCTGCTACTTGGTGAGGAATTCAAATGAGTATTTCTAAACCAGGTGTAGAAATATTCCAGTTCTCATAACATGATTGCCGGCATTTACTATGTTATGTTACTATGATTATTTTTATCATGTGGAATTCAACTCTTTGATTTTCTGACAAGACCTTTAGAGGTCTCTGGTTTGGGCTTTCTGCATTCCTCTGGTCACTGAAAAATGGGCATCTAAGTTGGTGATTTCTAAATTTCACAATGGAACATTCAGTTTCTTACCAGGGACTCTGGATTTGAGCCTAATGGTAAAGACCCAAGGAGAACTATGCAGCCATGGATAGACCATATCCACAAAGGACTTGCATTCTGCCAAACTCAAATACCTTAGAAAATCAGAGTGTAAGTGAGGGGTATACTTGCTGAAGGATATGAAAAGGAGCAGAGGAGAGTCCAGTGCTGGAAAAATTCATCTACTGGATTTATCCAAACCAACTGACTGTTAAAAGGAGTAAAATTGGAAATCAAGTATCTTTAATAAAAAATAGGGCAGAGAATGTTTAATTACACTTAAACAATAAGAGGCATATTTGCCAAAGTGTAGTAAGCTGTTTTGCAGCTACAACGCAGCATATGTAAAAATGTTGTGTGATATCTGCAGGGGGAGTGGTCAGCATCATCCAGTGCTAGTGCCTACTCCACTGTCCTGTGATCGCTACATCAGAAGGCAGTGTCAGTACTTCTGCGCTGCCTGCTGATGCAGCAATCATAGGATAAAGTGCAGGAGCAAGTAGTTGCTCTGTCATCCCTGATCACAGTGGCACCCTTCCGATCCCTCCCCACAGCACCTGGGTCCCCACCTTGCAAAAAGATACCAGTGCCCTGGTTCTTCTAATTCAGGGCACTGACACCATGGAAGGCCATGCCCCTTTTCAGCAGCCCCCCCCCCCCCATATTGCACCCTTCCCATAAGGGATGCTGTTGGGGAGGCTCTTCAGGGCACCTCAGTCTTCCACTGACTCAAAGCTCCTAGATAGCCAGTCCCACCCCACTAACCCTCCCAGTCCTTACCTAAACAATCCCTAGTGGTCCAGTGGCCAGAGGGCAGGAGCAGTCCTCCCCTGCTCCTGCCCCCAGTTCTGGTGCTAGGTAAAATGGTGTCAGTCTTGTGGCACTATCCCTATCAGGAAGACACTGTGAAACTGGTAAATTTTACCATGCATTGCAGACAGGGCAGGAGCACGGGGGACTGCTCCTGCCCCCTGGCCACTGGACCACCAGAGATCGCTTAGGGAAGAGCTGTGTGCATTTAGGGGGATGGAGGTGGGGGGGGGAGGGGTGCTGACTGGCTAGCCGGGAATGTTTGAGTTTGGGGGGAGGGAGGGAGGCCTGACTGGATAGCCTGAGCTTTGAGTAAGTGGGGGATTGGGGGGGCCTTGAAGAGCCCCCTCCAACAGCATCCCTTAGGGGTAAGGTGCTGAAAGGTCAGATGATAAAAGGGGGCTGCCACAGCTAGTATTGGTGGTGCAGGTCGGTAGATCTGCAACACTGGCACCCATTAGCTAGGGGGGGATGTGGGGGGGGGGGGAGTCGGCATGTTGCCACTGAGGATCTGATCAATCGGCTGCAGATAATGTGATCTCTTCAAGTGGTATTATCTGCAACCGGAGATTTCAGCAGCCATCGCGTGACAATTTTTTGCACAATGGCTGCCTCTTCTCACCATGCCTTTTCCCAGCACAGCTAATTTTCCGCCAGTTATACTCGTATAACCCCTCTTCTCAAGTCACTTCATTGGTTCCCTTGCCATTTCCATATCCAGTTCAAACTTTTCCTTCTCACCTACAAATGCATTCATTCTACTGCTCCTCACTAACTTTCCTCTCTCTACTCTCTCTAAACCCCTCCTTGTGAACTCTGCTCTTCTACTGGCTTGCTTCTCTCTATGCCCTTTTCTTCCTCTGCCAACGCCAGACTGCATTCCTTTCACTTTGGTGCTCCATATGTCTGTAATAAGCTACCTAAGTTTGTACATCAGGCTCTATCTTTGCCCCTTTTCAAATCTATGCTAAAGGTTCACCTCTGAAGCTGCTTTTGGATCCTGATCCCTTGCTTTCCTTATTTGTACCCTTGTTCTCACCTATTGTATTGTCTGTCTTGATTAGACTGTAAACTCTGATGAGCAAGAACCATCTTTCATATGTGTCTTTACAGCACTGCGTATGCCTTGTAGTCCTATATAATTGATGAATAGTAGCAGTAATAGTAGTAAGTCTGCCAACTGCATTAATCACTTTCAATATCGGTCTCAGTAGTTTTACCAAAGGAAGTTTATTTCAAACAAAGCTGGACAAGTTAATTTCTTTGTGTAACCAAAGAACTAGATCAGGGCAAGTGCTGGATATGATATGCTTGGACTTCAATAAGACTTGGCATTGTTCTACACCAAAGGTTAATAAATAGGCCACACAGCCTAGGAATGGGATCTTATATGGCAAATTAGATTAGAATCTGGTTACGTGATAAGCAACAGAAGTCAGTATGTTTATGTTTATGTTTATTTATTTGATATACCGCTTCTCCAAGAAGATCAGAGCAGTTTACAATATACAAAAATATACAGAGAACCAATTTGGCGGAAACAGAAAGGAAGTTACAATTTGTGATAGAAAAGCACACAGTACAATCATATGATTGTAATGAATCAAGTTCACACCAAGGAAAGAGGAGGCATCAGGGAAATGCCTCAAGGATCTATTCAGGATCCAGCTCTATTAAACACTTGTGCAAGTTATTTCACAGGGTCAATATGAAAGTTTATTTTCACTGATGATAATAAAATATGAAACATGGTGTATATTCTAGCTAGAGTACATAAAATTGGAAACAATCTAAGACAATTTCAGAAATGGTCAAGTTTTGGTAAAAAAAAATTAAATGTAGAGAGGTTTCCAGCCAATCATAAGACTCTTCATACTTGGTTGTTGGAAGGAAGGCACTGTCTTTAACTTACCATCAGACACTTTTTCTTTGCCATATTGGGACAAACCAAAGGACAGACCCAAGTATCATGTCTGCAACAGTGACAAAATCAGGTCACAATTACTCATAGGATCTTAAAAAGTAGATCTGTTCCTTACTGCTCATACCCAGAGCTAAGCACTGAATTTCCCACACCTTCATGCTTTGAGTTCTTGAACCCCTATTAACTGCTTGGAAGGAAAGTAAAGTCAGCAATATTTACTGGCTATTATTTCTTTCTATAATGTAAGTTATGTCTGGCTGGCTTCAAAAAAGAAAACCCAATAAGGTTAGCTTGGTGGAAAGAGAGAAACCCTCTCATTTGTAAGGCGCTGAGGCTAACCGGGTAGCATCAAAAATCAATGCTACATGGGTAGGTCTTGCGGCCTCCTAGCTGTGTGGCGATACCCAGATTTTCAATGCCAGAGCCGCATATAACCCCAGCATGGAAAATCTAGGTTACGCGGGAGGGGGGCAGGCTATGCACTGATGCAGCACATAGCACCGCCCAGATCAATATTGGGCCCATTAATTTTAGTATAAATAATGTTTTCCTTCCATTTTGAAAAATATATGTTAAAAGCTGCATAGCCTCTTTACTTCTGTCTTTACTGGGGAGGATGTGAGGAAGCTACCCAGATAGAAAAGGTATACTTATTGGTGATGAGTCAGAAGAGCTGAATCAAATCTCAGTGAACTTGAAGATATAGTAGAACAAATTGATTAACTACAGAGCATAAACTTACCTGGACTGGATGGTATACACCTAACAGTGATGACTCAGAGATGCAATTTCAGAGCTACTATTATTTATTTATTTTATTTATTTAACAAGCATTTATATATTATATATATTTATATATTAGTAATTTTAAACCTATAATTAAAATCATCTATGGTACCAGAAGATTGAAGGGTAGCCAACACAATGCCTATATTTAAAATTTGTTCCAGGGTTGATACAGGAAACTACAGACCAGTGAGGCTACCACTAGTGCCAGACAAAATGGTAGAAACCATTATTAAAAACAAAATTACTGAACACATGGACATAGTTTAATGGGACAAAGTCAGCATTGCATTTAGCCAAGAAATCATGCCTCACCAATCAGCTCCATTTCTTTGAAGACATGAATAAACATGTGGATAAAGATATGCCAGTCAATAAACTATATTTAGACTTTCAGAAAGCAGTTGATTAAAGTCCCATATCAGAGACTCCTGAGGAAATGAAAAAGTCATTGACATAAGAGCCAATGTCCTATTGTGGATTGGAAACTGGTTGAAAGACAGAAGACAGGGATAAATAGCCAATTTTCTCAATGGAAGAAGGTGAATAGTGGAGTACCTTGGAGATCTGTACTGGGACTGCTGCTTTTAATGTTTATCAATGATCTGGAATAGGAAAGAAAAAGCGAGGTGATTAAATTTTCAGGTGACACCAAATTATTCAAAGTTATTAAATTATATGCAGATTGTGAGAAATTGCAGCAGGACCTTGTGAGTCTGGGCATCCAAATGCAGATGAAATTTAGAGTGGACAATTGCAAAGGGATGAACATAGGGAAGAATAACCCAAACTGTAGATATACAATACTAGCTCCAAATTTGAAGTCTCCACTCAAGAATAGGATCAGGGTGTGATCATAGACAATGCATTGAAATCTTCTGTTCAGTTTATGGTGATGACCAAAAAAGCAAACAGAATATTAGGAATTATTAGGGAAGAAATAGAGAATAAAACAAAGGATATAGTAATGCCTCTATCTCTCCATGGTGCAACCCCCACCTTGAGTATTGTGTGCAATTCTGGTCGCTACAACTCCAAAAAGATATAGCAGTGTTAGAAAAATAGAGAGATGAGTGACCAAAAGGATAAAGGGCATGAAATGACTCTCTCCTATGAGGAAAAGCTGAAAAGGTTAGAGATCTTCAGTTTTGAGAAGATACGGCAGAGGGAAAATATGATAGGTCTATAAAATACTTGGTGGAATGGGAAGGGTAAATGCAAAATCGATTGTTTATCAAAAAATAGAATGACTAGGGGAATGCCATGAAAATACAAAGTAATATATTTAAAAGAGATAGGAAAAAGTTTTTTCTCATAATGTATAATTAAGCTTTGGAACTCACTGCTGGAGGATGTGGTAAAAAAAAGTAGTGTAGCTGGGTTTTAAAAAGGTTTGGACAAATTCCTGGAGGGAAAGTCCATAAACCATTATTAAGGTATATTGACAGAAAAACACCGCTTATCCTAGCGATAAGTAGCATGGAACTGCCTACTTAAGGGGTATGTCAGGTACTTGTGACCTGGATTGGCCACAAGTACTGGGCTGGATGAACTTTTGATCTGACCCAGTATGGTACTTCTTATGCTATGTTTTCTGAATGCAAATATGTTGCTTAGAGAGTGAATGGATTTGATGGGAATAGCAACTAAATCTGTTACATGGGCTTGAAATGAATTCTAAGTTAATTTATTTCCACAAATATTTTTAATTAAGTGAATGTGGGATATAATGGCATTATGACCATTGGTTTATTTTTATAAACTTTGAGGGTCATTCTGCGCCACGAATAGCAGTGATGTACATCCTGCCTGAATGTACATCCCTGCTATTCGCCCCCCCTGATGCTCTCAGTGCAAAGGCTCCCCGTATGAACAGCACAATTGTATGGGGAGTCTTAGACGGGGGCGGGAGGGGTGGTCTGGAGGCAAAGCGAGGGTGGGGCTTGGGTGGGCTGTGACCCCAGATGTACAGGGCCGATTCTGAGATTGGCCCTGTACATCCGGGATCAGCCACGTAGACAGAGCCAGGGGGCGGCGACAATGTGAGGGGATGCAGGGGGATTCTCGCAGCCTGACCCTGGCCATGGGAGGCTAGATCGGGGTTGAGCTGTGGGGAAAGGACGTTGAGTCTTGTGGTTGGTGATCGCAGCTCCTGAATGGAACCGTGGTGCCATGGCGACAGGATGCCATGGCACTGAGGCTTCATTCAGGAGCCTGGCTGAGTTAGCCGGGGATCTGTTGGGCGTGTGGCCTATCAGAATCGGGGACCTCCTTGCTGGTCTCCCTCTTAGTCATCTCTCTCCCCTTTAACTCTGCTGCACAGCTAATCTTTCGCCACCCCCGATATACTCATATAACCCCTCTTCTCAAGTAATTTCATTGGCTCCCCTTCCGTTTCCGTATCCAATTCAAACTTCTCCTTCTGACCTAGAAATGCATTCATTCTATTGCTCCTCACTACCTTTCCTCTCACCCTACACCCCTCCTCGTGAACTCCGCTGTTCTTCTGGCTTGCTTCTCTATAAGCCCTTTTCTTCCACTGCCACCTCCAGACTTCAATCCTTTCACCTTGCTGCTCCTTATGCCTGGAACAAACTACCTGAGTCTGTATGTCAGGCTTCATCTCTGCCCCTTTTCAAACCCATGCTAAAGGCTCACCTCTTTGATGCTGCTTTTGGATTCTGATCCTTGTTTGCCTTGTGTCTCCTTACCTTTCCCTATTTGTATCCTTGTTCTCAGCTTTTGTATTGTCTGTCTTGATTAGACTGCAAGCTCTGATGAATAGAGACTGTCTTTTATATGTATCTGAAAAGTGTTGCATACGCCTTGTAATCATATAAATGATTAATAATAGTAGTAGTAGAAGATGAAATAAATGACTGCTTCATGGAGCAGCTGATTCAGGAACTGACTCGAGAGGAAGCTGTTTTAGACATAGTCCTTAGTGGAATGCAGTATGTAGTGCGAGAGATAATGGTGTTTGGGCACTTGGCAATAACGATCATAACATGCTCACATTTGATTTAATAAATGGAGGGAGGATAACAAGGAAATCGACTGTGCTAGCATTTAACTTTCAAAAAGGAGGCTATGACAAAATGAGGAAAATGGTTAAGAAAAAACTAAAAGGAGTAACTGCAATATTTAAGAGTTTACATCTGGCCTGCACATTATTTAAATATACTGTCTTGGAAGCCCAGACCAGAAGTATTCCACGCTTTAAGAAACATGATAGGAAGGTCAAATGACAGCCAGTGTGGCTTAAAAGTGAAGTCAAAGAGGCTGTTTATAGCTAAGAGAAAATCCTTCAGAAAATGGAAAAAAGAGCCAAATGATGAAACATCATAAGTACTGGTAAGTAAAATGCAAGGCACTGATAAGGCAAGCAAAGAGAGCATTTGAAAAGAAGCTTGCTGTGGAAGCAAAAGCGCAAAATAAAAAAACTTTTTCAAGTACATTCATAGCAAAACACCTGTGAGAGAGACAGTTGAACCATTAGATGATAAAGGGGTAAAAGGCACTAAAAGAGCACAAGGCCATAGCGGACAGATTGAATGAATTCTTTGCTACAGTCTTTATTGAAGATGTCATCATAAACTTACCCATGTACATATGGAATAGGGGGCAGCAGTCACAGCTGGCAAAGGCAGATATTGAATCGGCCTTCCACCTTCTCCTTCCCATTGTTGGGCTTCACTTTTAATGGTGAATACTTCTATGATATATGTCTGCCCATGGGATGTGCAGTATCCTGCACATATTTTGAGCAGTTTAGTTCATTCATCCACTGGGTGGTAGAGGACGTTGCGGGCCCCAACACTGTGGTGCACTACCTGAATGACTTTCTATTCATAGGAAATGATCATGCGGACTGCAGCAGGAGCCTTAGCATTTTCAAGAAAGTTGCACTAGAATTTTGGATACCGTTAGCGATGGAAAAGACCTGTGGCCAAGCAGGCATTATCACATTCCTGAGCATCCAGCTAGACGTGATGGAGCAAATGTCGCGGCTGCCAGAAGATAAGGTGCAGAAGCTGAAGAGAGGCATACAACAGATGCACAGGCAACGAAAGGCTACTTTGCAGCAATTCCAGTCGTTGCTCGGTTTGCTGTGCTTTGCCTGCAGGGTTATACCAATGGGCCGGGGTTTTTTGCCACCACATAGCATTTGCAACAAAAGGTATCAGAAAGAAACACCATCGCATTCGAGTCACCAGAGAAATACATGAAGACCTGCAAGTGTGGGAGCAATTCCTGCAACCTTTTGGGCTAGCCTTTTGGCTAGAACTTCCAGTCTCCAACATGGACCTGGAATTCTTCACGGATGCCGCAGGGGGAACCGGTTTCGGCATATATTTCAAAGGGGTGCGGTGTTCTGAGCAATGGCCCCCCCCATTGGCACGCAAGTGGCGCCACCAAGGACATCACGTTCTTGGAACTTTTTCCCTTAATGGTGTCACTGTGCATCTGGGCCCCGCGATTCACCAATAAAGCAATTACCTTCCACACTGATAACTTGGTGGTGGTATGGGCAGTGAATGGAATGTGGGTCAAGACGCAAGGGGTAGTGGCATTGTTAAGAAGAATTGTGTTGCTATGCTTTATGCACAATATAACTGTGAGAGCTGAACACATACCAGGTTTCCATAATAACATTGCGGATGCTCTTTCTCATTCCAAGATCATGCTCTTTCAGGCACTCGCCCCCGAAGCAGATGCGGCCAAGACGGCTGTACCCGAGCAGGTATGGGAGTTTGGTCCACCGAGGTCTGGGAACTCCTGCTGGGTTCCTTAGCTAAGCAGACAAGAAGCAAGTACGTGGCAGCTTGGGGACAGTTCCAAGAAATCTGCAGAGACAGCAGGATTCAGGAGGCTGACAGACTCAGAACTGGAGCGATATTGAGATGGATTCTACACTGTAAAGGCCACGGGTTTACGAAATCGGCAGTTCTAGCTCGCCTAGCGGCAGTAGCATTCTTTGCCAGGGCAATGGGGGAGAGGAGCTCGAGGACACACTTCGTCATCACGTGAGTTATGAAGGGTTGCTCTACAGGGCAGTGCCGTAACAGAGACCAGCGAGGCCCGATCACTCACCAGATGTTGCGGAAAATGCTGGTAATCGCAGGCCAGGTCTGTTATAATGCGTATGAGACCCTACTGTTCAGCTGTGCCTTTTCCTGGGCGTTCTTCGGGGCATTCAGGATTGGTGAGCTGGTGGCCTCCTCAGGGCACAAATCAGCATTCGGAGGCATTGGACGGAAGGATGTAGGTCTAGAGGGAGGGGCCCTGGTATTATGCCTGCACATGTCCAAAACAGACACAGAAGGAAAAGGTGTCAGAGTTGGGTTGTCTCCGTTGCCAGGTGACCCCTCGTGTCAAAACCTTCATTCAATACCAGCAGATACGCCCAACCGGAGGCAATCATTGGTTTGTGTACGTGAACGGTGCCCCCCTATCACGTTTCCAATTTGCCAGGGTGCTAAAGCTAGTCATAGAAAGGGCGAGTTGGGAGGCGCGCTTTTACGGCATTCACTCCTTCCGCATTGGGGCCGCTTCAATGGCAGCCAACATTGGGATGTCAAGGGAATGGGTTATGAATATAGGCAGACGGCGTTCCGATATGTACAAACTTTATGTATGCCTGGTGGAATGCTGGCCATATTTGCTTGTTATGTATATATTGTGTAAGGGGTGAGCAAAACATTGAGAACCAGGGAAGTGATCGTGTGTGGGGGTTTTTATTCTATTTGGTTGTTACTGAGCTTAAGGTTTTATTCTATTTTATTCTATTTTATTGGTGCCCGTAGAAATGATGTACTACACTGTCACTTATGCAATAATTGTTTCTTTCTTATCCATGATACAACACAGGTGTGAGTTTCCCCCTGGGGCCTCAGGAAGCGTGGATATGCTGCCATTCCTTTGTTCACTAGGTGCAAAGGAGGACACGGATCAGACCACAGGGGCTCAATCTGGGGCTACCAGGCACAGAAGTGTTAGTGGTGTGGATGGGTCGGCGAGGTATGGTGTGGGACCAATTGTTACCATCACTCCTGCAAAAGAAGAGAGCAGGAGGGAACCCGAGGATTATAGTTGTCCACTTAGGGGGCAACGACCTGGCGGGCACATGCAGCATTGAGCTCACAAAGAAAATGCAAAGAGACATGCTTACATTGGCAAACAATTTCCCTGGGACATGGCTAGCGTGGTCACACATCATACCACACCGTGTCTGGAGGGGTGAGAGGACACACAGGGCACTCGAAAGGATGAGACGGAAAGTGAACAGATGGATGGCCTGCTTCATGGAGGCAATCAGGGGGTACAACATCAGGCATGACCTTATCGAGGAAAGCTGCCCAGGTCTGTATCGCACGGATGGGATACATTTGTCCGACATCGGAATGGATGTGTTTTCTGCACCATACAAGACACTGTTGAGCAATTATGGCATAAGCAGGTGTTGGCCACAGTTGCCAAGTGAATGGGGTGGGCCCCCCCCCCCCCCGGCAAGCGAGGAGTCACTGCTGTGGGGGTTGGCAGGGGAGCTAGGGTCCCCTTAGAGACTGCACAGCCCCAAGGAGAGAGAACACAGCCCAGTCATGGGGTAAAGGGGGGGGGGGGTTGTTGGAGAAATACTTGGACCTGCCCCCCAGGGTTCTTGACAAGGTCTGGCAGCAGGAACACCGCGCAGAGGGCCCCCTTTTACGCTTTGACGGCGTGGAAGGGGGAGAGAGAAAGTTGAAAACTATGGGCAATTGGAAAAGGCTTTGACTGCGAATTTCCCCCCCATTTGCTGGGCCCATGAGCAATGTTCCCTCTAATTTTCTGTAGGCTGTGTGCGCATAAAATATCAGCTGTGTGCAGCTTTTGAAGGAAGGTTAAATTTTTGTGCGCCACATAACGACACTCGGAGTTATATACTTTAAAATTTGACTACACGTCAGAATACAGTATATACACCACATTGATTGCACTAGAAAATATTGTAGAACTTGTGAAAACCATAAATACACAACTTTTAAATTTTAAGACGTCTGTGTTTTCTATCAGAACCGTAATTTTTGTGCGCTCTGTTGTAAAGTATGTGCGCTCACTCAGCGAGGTGTGTGCGCGCACACACGCGCACAGCTTAGAGGGAACAGTGCCCATGAGGTAAGATCTGACTGTGTTTCTCCGAGAAAAATAGGGCGATAGAAGTGCGGGAAAGAAAATTCTAATTGTTGGTTGTTGTAAAGGAATTGGATAATTGTAAGTAGAATCATATGAAAATGTATGGCATGCTGTGGCCAACAGATTTGTTCTGTTATTTCCAATGTTGTCAAATAAACAAAATAATGTTGCTGAAAAAGAAACTGAGGTTTTTCCTTGCGATATGGGGGGTGGAGGGGGAAGAAGGGGCGGGGTTAAGAACCCGAGGCCGTCATGCCGATTGCCCAGCTGTGTGCTGTGCCCGCTGCTTTTCAACATATTTATAAATGACCTGGAAATGGGAATAGTGAGTAAGATGATCAAATTTGCAAATAACCTTGAAAAATTGAGAAACTGGGTGTCCAAATGGCAGATGAAATTTAATGTGGATAAGTGCAAAGTTATGCACTTAGGGGGTCATTTTAAAAGGCTTAGTTGTGATTTATGATGTCTGAAGATGTGGACTTGGACATTGAAATCACAGAGATGTCTCCAAAGCCATTCCACAAATAATGTCTCCGGTGAAGAGACATCCAAATAGGCAAGGGAGTGTGGTGGAGGCGTGTCTGGTAAGGTGCAATGAACTTACATGTCTCCATTCAATTTCAGGAATGATGGAGATGTTTGCAGACCTGCCCACATTTAGACCTACTGCAGGCATGAATAGGCATCAGGAATATGCTTGTTTTGGCTTAAAAACATACAGAGAGTATAGAAAAGATAAAGAGTTAAAAAGATCACAAAGACCCATAGTGGGATTTGAACTGGCCATCTTGCTCCCAACCTACTACTTTAACCATTATACTATTGGACAATCATGCTTTTGAGTTGCTATTCTGGGGATGTCTACTGTATGCCTTTTAGGGAAGAACAGCCCAAACTACAGTTATACAATGCAAGGTTCCACATTAGGAATCACCACTCAAGAAAAGGATCCAGGTGTCATTGCGGATACTACGTTGAAACCCTTTACCCAGTATGTAGCCATGGTCAAGAAAGCAAATAGATTTCTAGGAATCGTAAGGAAAGGAATAGAAAATTAAAATAAAGGATATTAAAATGCCTCTGAATTGTTCCATGGTGCAGCTGCACCTTAAATATTGCATGCAATTCTGGTTGCCATATAGTATCTTATAAAGGATATAGCAGAATTGGAAAAGGTACAGAGAAGAGCCACCAAAATAGTAAAGTGGATGGAAGGATATCCCTATGAGGAAAAGAGATGGCTGAAGGGAGATATTGTAGAGGTCTATAAAATAATGAATAGAGTGGAATGTGTAAAGGATTGTTCTAATGCGAAAATTTGTTATCTGTAAACCGCGCTGATACCAAAGAGCGCGGTATATAAAAACTGTAAAATAAATAAATAAATAAATATAGATCAGTTGTTTACTCCTTCAAAAAGTAGAAAGACTAGGGGACATGCAATGAAGCTACAATGTGGCATATATACAGTAAGATTAATTGGAGAAAATATTTTTTCACTCAGCATACTTACAAACGCTGGAATTTGTTACTGGAGGATGTAGTAAAAGCTGTTAGTGTATCTGAGTTCAAAACAGGTTTGGATGAGTTCCTAGAGGAAAAGTCCAAAAACCATTATAAAAGAGGGCTGTAGCAATCCACTGCTTACCCCTGGGGCAAGCAGCATGTATACCTTTTGGAACTTGACAGGTACTTGAGACTTGGAATGGCCACTGTTGGAAACAGGATACTGGGCTTGATGGACCCTTGGTCTGACTCAGTATGGCACATCTTATGTTCTTATGTTCTCACTGTTTCTATTATTAACACTTCTCAGAGAGAATTGTATCTCTCATCAGAAGTAAAGCATATAATAGTGGGAAGGTAAAACATCCCCTGTGATATTACAATGATCAATTACTGTACATGAGAAAAACTAAGCTATAAATTAAGTTAACAATGGAATTACCGAGATTTTTTGCACACACTGCATACCGTTGGTCATAAATGACCCCACGACGAATTTTAATTGTTAACCATGAAAAATGTAAACTAAACAGACAAAATATTATTCTGAATTAATTATTTATTATATGAAGGTTAAATGTTTTGAAATTTAATGCTTTATCACAAAATTACATGAAGAAGAGTTGCCATGAAAGCAGTTTTTGCATGCACTTGATGAACACAGTAAAGTACTACAGTCATTTGCATGAGACACAGACAATTTCTGAATGTTCTTTGCAAACATTGCGCTTGCAGGAGGTGCAAACTATGTTGCTTTTCTTGTCTTTTTCTCTGGAACAGCAGTGACACCTTGCCCTTTTCTTTGGGATCCCGACATTGCAAAAAGCATCAGTGGCTTCTTCAGTGCTGGAAGAAGTCTCGCTGCAATTACTCTGAAGCAGCTGCTTTCCTAATTCCAAGAGGAATAGACAACATCTGTGCTTTGACTTGGACTGCCATTCTGGATTTAGTGACATCCAAACAATGAAGGCATTCAAAGCACTGATGTCCAACATGTTGTAGAAGATTGTCACTGTCCAGCATCTTTTCATTCGTTTTGTGGTATACGTGCGCAACATTTGATCTGCCGTATCTACTCCACCTTTACTAAAATTATAGTCCAAGATCATGCGTGGGTTTTTGTCTGGACGTGTGTTATCTACTTCTTCGATCATACAAACTGCTCAGAAGAACAACCACTTTTCCTTTCTTTGGGCAATAGGAAACCAGAGTAGCGTCATCGCAAAAGGCAAACAGTGAAGTGAATACCTCTCGGCCCTTTGCTGTTACAAATTCTGGAGATAATTCTTTTCTGTTCTTTCGAATTGTCCCCAAAAGTGTCATTTGTTTTTCTAGCAATTTCCGTGACAGGGATAAACTGCAAAAGAAATTGTCAACAGTAACATTTCTGCCAGATCGTGTCAATCCTTCAGTGAGTTGCAGCACAACACTTTCACCCTGATTCTGTTCCCTGTTTTGTCCAAGTTCCCTTCCTGTATATACTTGAAGACACAGAACATATGACATTGCACTGTCACACAACATCCATAGCTTTATGCCATTTTCCCAGGTTTGCTGGGAATATATTGTCTGAACGGAACACGGCCACGAAATGTAAGCAGTTGCTCATCCACGGTAACATTTTTCACCAGGAACAAAGGCGTCACTTAGAGTTGCTTCCCAGGTATCAAAAACGTGTCTGATTGGAGCAAGCTTATCCACGCTTCGTTGTTCACGTCTGTTGGTTGATCATCAAATCTGAGAGCACAAGAAATTTGCTGAAAACTGTTATGGGCCATATTTTTGCCGAAAACAGAATGACCATCTTCAAGGTTCCACAACTGAACTATGGATTCATTTCATGACTTGTACACGCCTGAGAGGATCAGAAGTCCAAGAAAACATTGAAATTCTTCATCTGTCAAATCTTTCCAGGTGTCGTCATAAATGTGTCTTCCTTGTTTGCTCGTCCACATCATGATTTCATTCAATAAGTTCTTCCTCATGAAGAAGTGGAATGCTGCGAGAGGGCCATCAACATTTCGTACAGCATACCTTGTAGTACGGGCATGACATTAGCTCTGGCGTATCTTCCAGCAGCTTGCTTTATAGGTTTCCTGTTTCATGATGTGGCATCCTTAGATACATAGGCTTCAATGGCAACATTTGTGCTTATAGTTGATGACCTCTTAGCTCCTCTATGACCACAACTAAGATTCCTTACAGATGATACTGACACCGAGGACTCCAGCCTTCTTCCCCATCCAGCATAGCCTCGACCTTTGCCTCGACCTGTAAGTTGACTCTTTGCTGCAGGCGATGTTACTGGCTCAACATCAGTCTCACATTCACTTGGTGACCAACTGCTGTTGCCATCTGAATCATGACTGTCATCATCAGATTTATCGCCCGAACTTGGCTGATATGCTTCTTCGCTTGCTGAATATGCTGCATCATCAGACGACTCAGAGCCGTCACTGTCAGCATCTCGTTGCAATATTTCTCTTACTTGGGCAGCTGAATACTTTTGTTTTGACAACATAAACAATAACCTAAAATAAATAAACAAAGATAAAGTTGAATAAAACGCAAAGCAGTTTTACTATAGGTGTACAATAATCGTGATGAACGAGCTGAAAGCCTTTAGATTTCATCGGAAATAATGAGAGAACGTATGATGTCAATTACAGAAAATGTGTAATTTTCATAAAATAAGAGTACAAAAAATAAATGATACATAATTAATGATAAATACCTTTTGTCAGATCAAAAAATTCACAAAACTGCAAATTATATCACGATCCAAACCGGACATAAGCAACTGGGGTCAAAAATGACCCCACTGGTACTCTGTGCTGCAATTCATCACTAGCGTCACCTGGCGGATGAAAATTATTCCTCTCATGGTGTAATATAAAGAGAATATTGACATGTGAAAAGTCATAAAAAGATTGCATTCTTGAACAACTAATTTCCGAGATACGCGCTGAGAAACTTGCAATGAGGTCACTTTTGACCCCATCGGTACTCCCAGGGTTAAATGCCTTGCTGCTTGGATATATAGATGACACTATTATTTATCTAATTTCTCTGTTTTTGAATGCAACCCTAGAATGTTCCTAGAATGATTACAAAATGAACACAGCTTATTTATTTTCTTTAAACAAGAGCAAAAAAAAAGTAGAGTTAAGAGATGAAGGAAGCTGCAAAATTAAAAGAAGTCAAAGACAAAGCAACATGGAATGCCAGCCAATTTATAACAGTTACCTACTGACTCAAAATCATTATTCCGTTTCACATTCTTCATTCTAATTATGAATGTGAAAAGACGACTTCTACATGGAAATGAAAGATATACAACAGCAAAAAACAAATGTCTCATTGAGAAAAATTCTAATAAAAATTTGCACAGACCTTGTCAGCTGAAAAGATAATGATTCTTTTGGGACACTAAGTTAATTTGTAAGATACAATCCCATTCACTGAAATTTACTGTGCTGGCACTATTTTTGGTGCAGTTCAATTAATATGACAAAGTGATAGAATATGAAATCATTAATGCTAACTGCTAATTAATATCTGATTGATCTTCTCATTTCCGTTTAAGAACCTTCGGAAAATCACACATTTACAGAAAGCAAAATGGTAGACAGGACTCTGCCATCATTCAATCTGAGAACATTAAAGGCTTACAGTTTGTGGGGTTTGACTGCATAAAAGGTAGAGCTGCATGCATACAAGGATGGTTATGCAAACAAGGTAATTCTGAAAGGGAAGAAAATGTGCCTTTTCCAAAATGTGTATGTGTAACCGTTAGTGGTGTGTTTAATTTCCCATATCATTTGTGTGTGTTTTATTTTCATTTTCCTTTTGGGGCAATTTCATTAATAGTGCATATTATTGTGTAATAGTGCAATGGAGTCGGTGCAGAGGATGGTTAATAAAACGTCTGGTAGTCTTTATCATACAGCATATGGCAACAGATTTAAAGATCTCAAAATGTATATTTTGAAAAGAAAGGTGGGAGAGGGGAGATATGATAAAGATGTTTAAATTCTTCTGTGACATAAATACATTGAAAGTCTCTTTCAATAGAAAGATAACTCTATAACGAAGGGTTACAAGAAGAAGGTGAAAGGGGATAAACTCAGGAGTAATCTGAAGAAATATTTTTTCATGGAAAGAGTGTTAGATGCATGGAATAGCCTTCTAGTGGAGATAGTAGAAATGAGATAGTAGAATGAATTCAGTAAAGCATGGGATGAACAGAGAGGAGTTCTAAAGGGAAAAAAGGGACTGTAAATCTTAGTAGTTGGAATGGAAGAGTAAACTGGATAGGCCATATGGTCTTGATCTGCTATCATGTTTATCAACAGGCACACTAATCTTCAATAAGTGCCTAGTGAGCATTCCAATAGGCACTTCAATAGGGAGGTCATACTGTTCATTTCCCACTGGCACTCCTTGTGTCTTTGGGCAAGCCACTTTACTCGCCATTGCTTTGGAAGAAAGGCCTGACAATCTACTTCTGGTCACACCTTGCCAATAAAAAACAGGGGTTATTGGGTCATCAGAAATCAGCATAGCCTCAATGACACACACTGCAAGAAACAGAAAGACAAGGTACAGCCCAACCTGCACTTGCAAGTAACTGAGCAGGAGAAGTAGCCTAATGGTTAGAGCAGTGAGCTAAAACCAGAGTTTGAGCCCCACTGTAGCTCCTTGTGATCTTGGGCAAGTCACTTAACCCTCCATTGCCTCAAGTACAAAATTAGATAGTACACCCTCTGGGGACAGTGTAGTTACTCACCTGTAATAGGTGATCTCTGGGAACAGCAGGAATTTAGTCTTCACATATGGGTAACGTTGGTACTGATAGAGCCCACATGGGAACACTCCCCAGTGTCCAATAGGAAAGCTTATGAGAGCATCCAACTGTGCCTGCGTAGCTCCCTTCCTGCCTTTCCAGCTCTCCCTCCTCAGTTGAGTTTGTAACTGGGAGAGAAGGAGAAGGAGAAGAAGAAGAAGAAGACCTACAACCCCTAGGGGAGGAGGGTGGTTTGTGAAGACTAATTTCCTGCTGTTCCCGGAGATCATCTGTTACAGGTGATTAACTACACTATCTCCAGGAACAAGAAGGAAAGCGCAGTTACTTACCTGTAACAGGTGATCTCTGGGAACAGCAGGAATTTAGTCTTCACATATGGGTATCGTTGGTACTGTCGCGTACCACCCCTGGTGGCCAGTGGTCATAGGGGTAGGTTGGACACAAAGATATTTTTATATGAGAGGAGGTTCCTTTAAGAGCCAGGTGCAGCCTGGTCTTAGTAGTTCAGCTCCTATTAAGAAGTAAATTGTAAATGCAGAGTAGAGGGATAACATAGGCTTTTATTTCCCTTTACGCAAACAGTTCAGGTGGGTCACAACATAGAGGAAAATGTCCTTTACTTCAGGAATGAAACAAACTCATGGCAAAGAAAAAAACTGTTATGCTTCACAGTTGTTGTTCTTGTTGTTAAGTGCCGTCGAGTCGGAGTCGACTCATGGCGACCCTCTGGATAGCTATCCTAAATTGTGTTCGGTCTTCAGTCAGGCGGCTCATTGTTGACAGACTGGTACCCGTAGCTGCTGTTATTGTAGCAATCCATCTCATTGCTGGCCTTCCTCTTTTGCGTTGACCTTCTATCTTGCCAAGCATGATGTCTTTCTCTAATGATCTCTCTCTTCGCATGATGTGTCCGAAGTATGAAAGTCGAAGTCTTGTCATCTGAGCTTCTAAAGAAAGCTTAGGTTTGATCTCTTCTAGTACCGACTGGTTTGTTCTTCGGGCAGTCCATGGTATACACAGTATTCGCCGCCAGCACCATAATTCAAAGGCATCAATTTTCTTCCTGTCTGTCTTTTTCACTGTCCAGCTTTCACATCCATATGATGTTATTGAAAATACCATGGCTTGAACAAGTCGAATCTTTGTATGGAGAGAGACATCTCTGCTCTTGAGAATCTTATCTAGGTCTTTCATAGCCATTCTGCCAAGAGCAATGCGTCGTCTGATTTCTTGACTGCTTGTTGCTTCTTTATTGATAGTTGATCCAAGTAGGTTAAAGTTGTTCACGATTTCAATTTCTTCTCCTTCAACGATGAACCTGTTGATTATGCCAGTTGTCATGATCTTTGTCTTCTTTACATTAAGGTGCAGGCCCATTTTGAGACTATGTTCTTTGATTGTGAGAAGCAAATGTTTCAGATCATCTTCACTTTCAGCCAGTAATGTGGTATCATCAGCATAGCGAAGGTTGTTGATGAGTCTTCCACCAATCTTCACACCTCTGTTGTCTTCATACAGTCCTGCTTCTCTGATGATTTGTTCTGCATATAAATTAAACAGGTAGGGGGAAAGTATGCAGCCTTGTCTTACACCTTTGCTTATTTTAAACCATTCTGTTTCTCCTTGTTCCGTTCGAACTGTTGCTTCTTGATCAATGTACAGATTACGCAAGAGAACAATCAGGTGTTCTGGTATACCCATGCTTCTTAATGTGGCCCAGAGTTTCTCATGGTTTACACAGTCAAAAGCCTTGCTATAGTCGATAAAGCACAAATAGATATCCTTTTGGTATTCTTTAGTCTTTTCAAGGATCCATCTCACATCCGCAATGATGTCTCTCGTTCCTCGCCCTTTCCTGAACCCTGCTTGCACTTCAGGTAGTTCTTGTTCTAGGTATGGCTGTAGTCTCTTTTGAATAATCTTCAGTAGAATCTTGCTGGCATGTGGGATCAGAGCGATTGTGCGATAATTTCCACAGTCAGTTGGATCACCTTTCTTTAGTATTGGTATAAACACAGATCTTTTCCAGTCAGTTGGCCATGATGTTGTCTTCCATATTTCTTGGCAGAGCCTTGTAAGTACGGTAACAGCTGCATCAGATTGCTGCAATACTTCTATGGGAATGCTATCAATGCCTGGTGCTTTGTTCTTTGATAAGGCTTTCAATGCTGCTTCAACTTCTTCTTTCATCACCAATGGTTCCTCATCATAAGGTATAGGTTGAAACGGCTGTTGGTCCACTTGATCTTTATCATATAAAAACTCTGTATATTCCTTCCACCTTTTCTTGATCTTCTCAGCATCATTCAACATAGAACCTTGAGCATCTTGTAACATTCCAATTCGAGGCTGGAACTTTTTCTTTAACTCTCGCAGCTTTAGGAAAGTCGATCTTGTTCTTCCTCTAATAGTTTCTGCTTCTATTTCCTTGCAAGTGTCATTGTAGTACTTTTCCTTGTCCTGTCTTGCTGCACGTTGGAAATCTCTGTTGAGTTCTGCGATTGTCTTTCTTTCTCCTTTGGCTTTAGCTTCTCTGCGTTTCTGGGCAATTTTCAGAGTTTCTTCCGTCATCCATTTTGGCCGTTTTTGCTTTTTCACCTTTTGTAGAGACTTCTCGCTTTCTTCCAGCACAACCTTCTTGATGTCATTCCATAACTCTTCCGGAGCTCTGTCATTTGTATCTAAGGCAGCAAATCGATTTTGCAGGCAGTCTTTAAATTCCAGTGGTATATTCTCAAGGTCATATTTTGCTGCATTCATGAGTGGTTTGCTCTTTTTCAACTTTAGCTTGAGTTTGCATACTAGTAGTTGATGATCTGTACCACAGTCAGCTCCAGGTTTTGTCTTTGTTGATGTTACAGAGCTTTTCCATCGTTGACTTCCACAGATGTAGTCAATTTGATTTTTATACAATCCATTGGGTGAAGTCCATGTGTACAGTCGTCGCTTGTGTTGCTGAAAGAAGGTGTTTGAGATGAATAGATCATTGGTCTTGCAGAATTCTATCAATCTTTTTCCAGCTTCATTTCTGTTGCCAAGTCCATATTTTCCAACTACTTTGCCTTCTTCTTTGTTGCCAACTTTTGCGTTCCAGTCACCCATGACTATCAGGATATCCTGTTTGCATGTTCTGTCAATTTCAGCTTGTACTTGTTCATAGAACTCTTCAATTTCATTCTCTTCTGCAGCTGTTGTTGGGGCATATACTTGAATTATAGTTGTGTTGATAGGCAATCCTCGTAGACGAATAGAGATTAAGCGTTCGCTGACTGCATTGTATTTCATTACAGTTCTTGCAAGTTTCTTCTTTATTATAAATGCAACACCATTTCTTCTTTGTCTTTCATTTCCAGCATAGTAGACCATGTGATCATCTGATGCAAAGTGCCCGATGCCAGTCCATTTCAGTTCGCTGACACCCAACAGATCAAGTTGTACACATTCCATTTCATTCTTGACCACTTCCAACTTCCCTTGGTTCATGCTTCGTACGTTCCATGTTCCAATGTGTAAGACATCTTTACAGCTTCTGACTCTCATTTCATGCGCAGCTACATCAGCAGTCAGACTTCCCGAAGGCTTTGATCCAACCACATCATAAATGCTGGCTTTACTCTGAAAAGTCTTCAGCTCTTCCCCAGTAGCTAGTTGAGTGCCTTCCGACCTGGGAGTCTCATCTTCCAGCACCATAGCACAATTTGTTTTGTTGTAACTATCCATTGGGTTTCATGGCAAGATACAGAAGTAGATTGCCGGGCCTTCCTTCCGCGCAGTTTAAGTTTGGTGTTGTTGCCGTTGTCACAGAAATGTGATCCTCCGCCGTCAACACTATCCCATTCTGCTGCTGCCCAGTTGTAACAAGGATTAATTAAGGCTTCCTAGAGTAACTCAACCGCTTTGACACTCTTCTTCCTTTTAGCATACAAGTAACACTCTGGAGACAGCATATATTATTTACAAGTCTAGCAGTGATTCTATACTGCTTGTAACGCACAGAGAACAGTCCATCTCCTCTTGAGACAAAAGACTAGGCTCCAAAAATTCCACTTGCATCAGCTCTGAGTCAGAGTTATCCCTTTTCTGTTTCTGGGGTTTCTCTGGCTATTGGAACTGGCCAGTCGCTATTCTTATTCTCTGGGTGTTTGTAGAGTTCTTCTAAGGTTCGCCAGTGAGCGTAGCCTACCTTTGTGCTTTTACCATCTGGGTTATACAAGGTAGGTTTACTTTCCTTTCTTGTAACACGAGCATTGCTTTTAAAAGGGCACTTATGAGATGAGCTTTTTCTCTTAAAAACAGAGTTAGCATACCTTGGCTTCCAACAGCATGTAGAACAGGAACTTTCTCCTTCCAGTAGTTCTCCGGGGATACAATCCTCATGCCAGTCTTTTCCCTGAAAGCTCTTGTTACCTTTCAGTCTGGTCGCTGGTTCCTCCGGTAACCGCAGGCCTCTTTCCAAGCCTAATTTCTGGCTTCTTCCTTCAGCACTGCTCTGCTTCCCAAAGTGACTGTTCCTTTGCTCAGCATTGCTTTCCCATTCACTCCTAGAGCTTAGCTCAATGCTCCTGGTGCTTCCTTCTTCTTGGCCCTTGCTCATGGTGCATTTCTCTCGCACAGCTTTGCTCCTGGTGCTTCTCTCCGGTCCACCTCTACCTCCACACCCCTTCCAGTCTCCAGCCTCTTGCTTATAAAGCTCTCCTGTGTTTGAGCTTTCTGGGCTGCTTGTCAGGTGGTGTCGATTAGCTAGGTGTGTCCAGTCAGCCTCTGTGAGTGCACGCCTGCTCCCTCTAGCTGCTCGGTGTGGGAATTGCATCCCGTGCACATCTTTTATATTATGAAAAACAGCTTCTTTTCTTGCATCTTTGCTTCCATCAGCTCCTGCTGCATGACAGTACCGACGGAGCCTGTGCAGGAATGCTCCCCAGCGTCCAATAAGAATGCTTTTGGGAGCATCCCTCAGCACAAGCGCGCTGCCTTCCCGCCTTTCCAACTGTCCCTCTTCAGTTAAGTTTGTAGCTGAGTGAAAGGATAGAGGGAGAGAGGAAAGAGACAAAGAGATAGAGAGACAAAAACGCGAAATAAAGACCTTTTCAAGTACATTCGTAGCAAAAAACCCGTGAGAGAGTCAGTTGGTCCATTAGATGATAAAGGGGTTAAAGGAGCACTAAGAGGCGACAAGGCGATAGCGGAGAGACTGAATGAATTCTTTGCTTCGGTCTTTACTGAGGAAGATGTAGGGATGTTACCCACGACTGAAGTGGTATTTAAAGGTGTGGAAGAATTGAAGGAAATATCGATACATCGGGAAGATGTCTTACAACTATTAGATAAACTGAAGAGTAGCAAATCACCTGGGCCGGATGGTATACATCCAAGGGTGTTGAAAGAACTGAAATTTGAGATTGCAGACCTGCTATCAGTAATCTGTGAACTATCATTAAAATCATCTCTAATACCTAAGGATTGGAGGATCGCCAATGTAACACCAATTTTTAAAAAGGGTTCGAGGGGTGATCCGGGAAACTACAGACCGGTGAGCCTGACATCAGTACCGGGAAAAATGGTAGAAACCATCATAAAGAATAAAATTACTCAGCATATAGATAGTCATGACCTAATGGGAGACAGCCAACATGGCTTTAGACAAGGAAGATCTTGTCTTACTAATCTGTTATGTTTTTTTGAAGGAGTGAATAAACAGGTGGACAAAGGTGAGTCGGTTGATATTGTGTATCTGGACTTTCAGAAAGCCTTTGACAAGGTCCCTCATGAGAGACTTTTGGCAAAACTAAAGAGTCATGGGATAGGAGGCAGTGTACTACTGTGGATCAGGAACTGGTTAAAAGATAGAAAGCAGAGGGTAGGGCTAAATGGCCAATTTTCCCAATGGAGAAAGGTGAATAGTGGTGTACCCCAGGGATCTGTGCTGGGTCCGCTGCTTTTTGACATATTCATAAATGACCTGGAAAGTGGAATAACGAGTGAGGTTATCAAATTTGCAGATGACACAAAACTATTTAAAGTTGTTAAAACCCAGGAGGATTGTGGAAAATTGCAAGAGGATCTTGATAAATTGGAAGACTGGGCATCAAAATGGCAGATGAAATTTAATGTGGAGAAGTGCAAGGTTATGCACCTAGGGAAGAACAACCCAAACTATGGTTACACGATGCAAGGTTCCACATTAGGAACCACCACCCAAGAAAAAGATTTAGGCATCCTTGTGGATACCATGTTAAAACCCTCGGCCCAGTGTGCAGCGGCGGCCAAGAGAGCAAATAGAATGCTAGGTATGATAAGGAAAGGAATGGAAAATAAAACAAAAGATATTATAATGCCTCTATATCGTTCCATGGTGAGACCGCACCTTGAATATTGTGTGCAATTCTGGTCGCCATATCTTAAAAAGGATATAGCAATTTTAGAAAAGGTTCAGAGAAGAGCCACCAAAATGGTAAAGGGGATGGAAGGCTACTCCTATGAAGAAAGGCTAAAAAGGTTGGGGCTCTTTAACCTGGAAAAGAGACGGCTGAGGGGAGATATGATAGAAGTCTATAAATTAATGAACGGAGTGGAACGGGTAAACGTAGATCGATTGTTTACCTTATCAGAATATAGAAAGACTAGGGGACATGCAATGAAGCTACAGGGTAAACTATTTAAGACTAATAAAAGAAAATATTTTTTCACTCAACGTGTAATCAAACTCTGGAATTTGTTACCGGAGGATGTAGTAAAGGCTGTTAGTGTAGCTGGGTTTAAAAAAGGTTTGGACAAGTTCCTGGAGGAAAGGTCCATAAACCATTATTAAGAAGGGACCCAGGATATCAATGCTTGAACCAATACAAGCATTGTGGAACCTGTGTCCCTTGGGGAAACTGCTAGGTACGTATGACCTAGATTGGCCACTGTTGGAAACAGAATACTGGGCTTGATGGACCTTGGTCTGACCCAGTATGGCATATCTTATGTTCTTATGACAACTCCTAGGGGAGGTGGGTGGATTGTGAAGACTAAATTCCTGCTGTTCCCGGAGATCACCTGTTACAGGTGAGTAACTATGCTATCTCCAGGAACAATTACGAATGTAGTCTTCACATATGGGGACTCCCTAGCTGAAGATGCCAGGGAGATAGCCCCAGGAAGGTGCTACCCTAGAAAGGTAGGCATCCTTCCTCCCATGGATCTCTGGCATTCCACCAGGGATGGTGGGTAGGAGTTGAATTAGGTCTGAAAGAGATTCTTAAGAACAGCCTGGCCAAAGAAGGCATCCCAACGGGAGGCTTTATCTAGGCAGTAGTGGGCTGTGAAGGTGTGTACCGAAGCCCAGGTGACTGCTCGACAGATGTCATCGATAGACACAGAGTGGAGATTAGCCATGGAAGTTGCCATGGCTCTCACGTTATGAGCTGTGACATGGCCTAGAAGAGGAAGACCCTTACTTTCATAAGCAAAGGATATGCATTGGGCAATCCATTTAGATAAAGTCCTTTTGGAGACTGGAAGTCCCAAATGACTAGAGTCAAAAGCTATAAAAAGTTGTGAGGACTTTCTATGTTGCTGTGTTCTCTGTAGGTAAAAGGCTAAGGCCATTTTACAATCCAAGGTATGAAGGTTTCTTTCTGCATTAGAGGTGTGAGGCCTCGGAAAAAATACAGGAAGATAAATTGATTTAAATGAAAAGGCGAAACCACCTTTGGCATAAAGTGTGGATGAGTTCTAAGAACAACCTTATCATGATGAAACCTAGTATAAGTAAGATCAGCCATTAAAGTTTGCAATTAGGAAGATGACCTTCCAGGTCAAGAACTTAAGGGTTGTAGTGGCTAAAGGCTCAAAAGGCGGCTTTATGAGCTGCCCGAGAACTAGATGGTGGTGGCTTGATGGGAGGCTTGGTTAATAGAAGACCTCTCATAACTCTGGATATGAGTGGATGAGAGGAAATTGGTTGTTCATTCAGAGGCTTAGAAGAAGCTGCAATTGCACTAAGATGGACTCTTACTGAATTGGTCTTTAGACCAGAATTCGATAAGTGAATAAGATACTCTAGTATTGATTCTAAAGGTATGACAAGGGGGGTTAATCCCTTCTTGGAGCACCATATAGTGAAACGTTTCCACCTGAAGGCATAAGATCTTCTTGTGGAAAGTTTTATAGAAGCCTGAAAGATATCCTTCACCTGTTGGGACAGGTTGAAATCCTGGAGGTCTAAGCCTTCAGCAACCAGGCTGTGAGATGCAGGGACTGGGGATTTGGGTGTCACAGTGTCCCGTCCTCTTGGGAAAGGAGATCTGGAGAATGCCCTAACTCCAGAGGTGCAGCTTGAGAAAGATGTAGAAGCAGGGGATACCACGCTTGGCGTGACCATTGTGGCGCTATGAGAATCATGTGACCCCTGTCTCTCTGAAGCTTGAAGAGTATTTGGGGGATGAGGGGAATGGGTGGGAAGGCATAAAGGAAGTCCTGACCCCAGTGAAGGAGGAAGGCATCCCTTGCCTGACAATTGTGAGACAGAATCCTGGAACAGAACCGGGGAAGTTTGGCATTCAGTGGACTTGCAAAGAGGTATATGTCTGGAGTGCCCCAGAGATGAAAAATCTTTGCCACCTGGTCTAGGTGGAGAGACCATTCATGAGGCAGCAGTACTCGACTGAGTTTGTCTGCCCAAAGGTTTTGAATGCCTGGAAGATATACCACTAGAAGGTGAATTTGATACTCTCTGGCGAGGGCCCACAGTCATAAAGCTTTGTTGCATAACGACAGAGAGCCTGTCCCGCCCTGCTTGTTCACATAGAACATGGCTACTTGATTGTCCGTCTGGACTAGGACTGTCTTGTAGCTGAGCTGGGCATGGAATACTCGAAGAGCTAAATAGATTGCTCTTAATTCCAGGAGGTTTATGTGTAGACCAGCCTCCTGTGGAGTCCAGGTGCCCTGGGTAGAGAAATGATTCAGGTGTGCTCTCCAACCCACCTGTGATGCATCTGTTAGGGTGGCCTGAAAGAGGGGTTGCTGGAAAGGAGACCCCACTGTCAGATTTTCTAGTGATTGCCACCATTGGAGGGACAAAATTAGTCATTGAGAGTTTATTATTTTGTCTGATAAATGTCTTGTGGCCTGTGTCCACTGTGTGGATAGGGTCCACTGAGCTGCTCGCATGTGGAGGTGAGCATATGGGACTACATGAACTCTGGATGCAATATGTCCCAGCAACTGTAGAAGCTCTCGAGCAGTTAGGGAGGATTTGAGAAGCCAGTTGCATTATGCGAAGACACCGGGCCTGTGAAAGAAAAGCCCTTGCCTGTCTGGTATCTAGACAGGCCCCTATGAATTCTAGGCATTGGGAAGGAACAAGTTGGGATTTTGGGAAGTTTATTACCAACACCAAGTACTGGAGGATTCACATTGTGCGAGACAGTGCAGTGCTGGCCTCTGCAACTGTAGGGGCTCGAAAGAGCCAGTCGTCTAAGTAAGGGAAGACGAATATCCCCATGGTTCACAGAAATGCAGCTACTACTGCCATGCATTTCATGAATACTCTTGGTACTGAAGCCAGACCAAAGGGAAGAACCCTGTGCTGGAAATGCTTTCCCTTGAAAAGGAATCATAAGAATTTCCTGTGATCTGGATGGATCTAGAGAGCAAAGCCAATCCTGGCTTTGAAGGTATGGCAGAAGAGTTCCTAGAGAAATCATTTTGAACTTCTCTCGGAACAGGTATTTGTTCAATTCTCTGAGGTCTAGAATGGGTCTGTGTCCTCCTGTTTTCTTTGGAATAAAAAAATAGGGGGAGTAGAACCCTGCACCCCGTTGAAGAATGGGTACCTCTTCTATTGCCCTTGGGCAAGAAGTGTTGAGACCTCGTCATCTAGCAGATTGTCTGCAGAGGTTTGAGAATTGACTTGCCTTAGAATTGTAGGAGGGGGAATGCTGTGAAAATGGAGCTTGTACCCCTCTCCTACAATGGACAGAGTTCAATCTTCTGCTGTTATCTGATGCCATCTGTTGGCAAAGTGGCATAACCTGCCTGGGATATTGGAAGGTTGGGGACCCCTCAGAGGCAGGAAGGCTAAGCTCTCTAGGAAGGATTCAAAGCCCTTGAGGAGCTGGTTGGGCTCTCGGGCCTTTTGGCTTCTTTTGCTGTCTAGTTTGTCCCTTTTGGGCAACCTGACCCTGAGTTTGACTCTGTAGGGTATAGGAAGGATAAAATTTCCTCTTTTTGCTGAAAGAGGGTTTTTTATAAGGCTTCATTTTGGCTGGAGTGGCTGTAGATTTTGACAATCTATCTAGAGTGGTATTGTCAGCAACTAACTCATTAGCTTTTTCCTGCCAGTTCTTGCCAAAGAGATTCTCTCCCGTGCAAGGAATGTTGCCTAACTTGTCCTGTACACAAGTCTCCAAGTCTGATGCCTGAAGCCAGGCAATCTGTCGTGCCCCAATGGCAATAACAGAGGTTCTGCTGATGCAGTCAAAGGCTGCACAATTCACAAACTTGGAGACATCTTGAGCATGCTTACCTAGAGCAAGAAAGTCTTGTCTCTTGTCATCTGGGAGAAGTGGGCTCATAAGCTCCAAGTCTCCTGTAACTTCCTTGAGGAACATTCCCATATATAGTATATATGAAGTGATCCTAGCTGAAAGCATGGAAGCCTGAAAGGTTTGGCACCCAAAAGCATCCAGAGTCCTGCATTCACAACCTGGGGGATTGGATGCATGCCTCTTTGCACTTTTCATCCTACGCATGGCTTACTCCACCACCATTGAATGGTGTGGCAGCTGAGTCTTTTGAAATCCAGGATATGGCGGATCACGATATAAAGTATCAAGTCTCCTAGAATAAGGAGATGTAGTCAGAGGTGTCTCCCACATTCTGAGCATCAAGTTATGCAGAATTTCATGGATAGGCAGAATGGCTGCCTCTTTTGGAGCTTTAGAATATTGGAGAATTTCCAATTCCTTTGCTCTGCGTTCCTCTTCAGGAGCTACCGTGATTGAAAGGCCCTTGGCCACATCACGAATAAAATCCTGAAAAGATATGTTCTCTGGAGGTAACATTCTGCGTTGGAGAGAAGAGGGATCTTCCGGGAGAAACCCTCTGGTACCAGCAGAATTGTGAGTCTTCGGAATTGGAGGATTCAAAGTTTTGCTGACTCCGATGCTCATGTAAAGCACGGTCCCGGTATCGATCGAAGTCGGTACCTAGTTGATCTGGTACTGATCTGTCGATTCCAGCCAAAGATGGCATGGGAAGAATTCCCACCGGGGCCGGTACCGGTGTCGGTACCGGCATCAGTATCGATGTCGGTACCGGTGCCTGTTGAACCATAGGTGTCAACGGTACCACAGCTGTGAGAAGAGTTGCAATGCTGCGTTCGATAGCGAGGAACCTCTGGTCTATTGATGCTGCCGATGCCTGGATGTCGGTACCGGTGAAAACAGCCGGGACCCCTGAGCATGGCACCAGTAGTTCTTGCGAGGTCGAGGCCTCGAACATCCTGGAGCTCCTTTGATGCTTTGGAAGCCGAAGCCTCCCGCCAGGGCTGTTTTGCCGGTGTGGTTCCCTCAAGGGCAATGCCAATGGCCTCTCGATGCTTAGCAGGAGAGCTACCCTTTGAGGACTGGCTTTTTTGTTTAGTTACCTGAGATCCATGGGAGGAAGAGGAGGCTCTTGAAGATGTCGATGCGATGGATCTGGCATCCAAAGAAAAGAGAGTACTGAGCTTTGCAGCCCGGTTCTGTCTTCCTCTCTTAGTCATCCCCATACAGGAGAGACATTAGATGGAGAATGTTCAGGCCCTAAACATTTAAGACACCAATCATGGGTGTCAGTGACGGAAATGATACCGCCACACTTAGTACATTTTTTAAAACCACTAGTTGGTTTTTCCATGTTTTAGGAATATGGGGCCTAGTGCCCAAAATGGCGCCTAACACCAAAAAAGAAAAGTTTCTGAAGAGAAACAGTTCAAAGTATAAGTTTTGTTTTGTTTTTTTTAGAAAAGAAAAAAACCGGCGATACCGGTAAACGTCGTGCGGAGGCAAACGCGACCACAAGAAAACAATTTTAAAGACGGAATTTTCTGCGGTGACAGGGTATAGATCCTGTCGGCTCCATGGAAAATGAAGAACTGAAGAGGGACAGTTGGAAAGGCGGGAAGGCAGCACGCATGTGCTGAGGGATGCTCCCAAAAGCATTTCTGTTGGACGCTGGGGAGCGTTCCCGCGCAGGCTCCATCGGTACCGACGATACCCATATGTGAAGACTACATTCCTGCTTGTTCCTGGAGATTGTAGTCTTCACATATAGGGCTTCCTAGCTCGGAGATGCCAGAGAGATGACCTCAGAGTGAGCTGTGGATCACAGGCATAACTAAGTAGCGCATGTATCCTCCAAGGATGTCTATCGAAATCCAGAACAAAGGGTAGGAGTTGATCTAAGTCTGAAAGAGATGCTGGAGAACAGCTTGGTCAAACAAGGCATCCCGGCAGAAGTCCTTGTCTAGGGAATAGTGAGCAGCAAAAGTGTGGACAGAAGACCATATCTCATCAATCACTACAGAGCGTAGATTTGCCATAGAGGAAGCCATGGCCCAAACATCATGTGCAGTGACGTGACCCTCAAGAGAGAGTCCTGCACTTTCATAAGCAAAGGAGATGCAATCTGCTATCCACCTGGAGAGAGTTTGCTTGGATACTGGCAATCCCAGGTGACTTAAGTCAAAGACGATGAAAAGTTGGGAAGCTTTTCTGTGCTCTCGAGTTCTCTGGAGATAAAAAGCCAAGGCACATTTGTAATCCAGAGTGTGAAGTGTTGCCTCTGCCCTAGAGGAATGAGGTCTAGGGAAAAAGACAGGAAGGTAGACTGACTGGTTTAAATGGAAGAGCGAGACCACCTTCGGCATAAAGTGAGGATGAGTCCTAAGGACTATCTTATCATGGTGGAATTGTGTACTGTATAAGGAGAGTCAGCCACCAAAGCCTGGAGCTCACTAATGTGTCTTGCTGAAGTGAGGGCAATAAGGAAGGTGACCTTCCACGTGAGAAACTTCAGTGAGGTAGTGGCTAGAGGTTCAAAGGGTGGCTTGAGAAGCTGTCCTAAAACAACATTAAGATCCCATGCCACTGGAGGGGGCCTAATAGGAGGTTTTGTTAATAGAAGACCCCTCATGAAGCATGCTACAAGTGGCAGAGAAGAGATGGGCTGACCATCTAAGGGCATGTGAGAGGCCGCAATTGTACTTAGATGTACTCTTACCAAATTGATTTTGAATCCAGAAGAAGACAGGTGGAGAAGATACTCAAGTAATGCATCCACCAGAGCTGAGAAGGAGATAAGCGCCCTCTGCAAACACCAGAGAGAAAATCTACGCCACTTGAAGGCATAGGAGCGCCTGGTGGAAGGCTTCCTAAAAGCTAAAATGATATCCTTAACCTGTTGAAAGAGGTTAATCTACCACTCGCAGGGGCAGGAGCGGCAGAGGGACTGCACTACTCTATCGCTCCTCCCTCCCTTTCCAGGAACTCTCCTCACCTGCCTTGCATTATCCTGAGTCTCTTCTTCTCCGTCTTGGTTTCTCCCCCACTCTTTACTTTCTCCTTATCTATGCTCCACCCTCCTTGTCTCCCCAGCTCTGGGATAGCCTTCTCGCCACTATCTCAGAAGCCACTCTTCTCTTTCCTCACCTCTTAACCTTGGGCGATTTTAACATCCATGTGGATTCTCCCTCTACTTCTCGGGCTCGTAATTTCTTGACTTTTTTGTCTGACCTTTCCCTTGTCCAGCCTGTTTCTTTCCCTACCCACACCACTGGTCACTCTTTGGACCTACTTATCTTTCCTGGATCTCTCTCTTCTCCCCCCTCCTCCCTATCCTCTCTTCCCCTTCCATGGACCGATCATTTCTGTCTTCTATTTTCCCTTCATTATCCTTCCACTTCCCCGACCTCCTTCCTAGGTTCTCCTCCCCCTCCATCTCGTCGTATTACCCCTGCCACTCTTTCTCAGTTTCCTACGTCTGACGCTCTGTTTCCACCAGATTTTCATTGTCTTTCCCCTGACTCCCAGGCTAATTCTTGGTACACGACTCTCTCTACTGCCCTTGATTCTATTGCTCCTTTACATTCCTCCCACCCCTCTCGTCGATCCCCTCATCACCCTTAGTTTCACTCTGAGTTACTTCTTCACCGTAGGTATCTTCGCCGAGCTGAGTGTCTCTGGCGTAAACATCCAAACCCTTCTACTCTCTCTTGTTTCCGTTCTGCCCACCGTCACTACCGTTCTCTTCTCCACTCTGCCAAGCAGTGTTATTTCTCTGATCTCATTACTCACTCTTCAAACTCCTCTCGCCAACTACATTCCATCCTCCGCTCTCTTTCTGCTCCACACTCTTCTCCTATCCCTCCATCTTCCCTCTCTACTCCCGATCCCTCCTCTTTGGCTACTTACTTTGTTTCTAAAGTACAAATCCTCCGCTCCTCCTTTCCATCCTGCCCTGCTCCCCTCTCTCCTCCCCCTTTGGCAGTACCCCCCTCCCCTACTTCTCCGACCTCTTCCTCTCCTGCCATTCCTCCCCTTTCTCATCATTGGTCCACCTTTGAGCCCATTTCCTTAGACACTCTCACTAAGGTTTTCACTTCCACTCGAAAAACCTCTTGTCCAGCCGATCCCATCCCCTCTTCCTGGTTGTTGGAACCTTCTCTGGCACTGTCCCCTCTTATTCTCTCGCTTTTCAACTCCAGTCTTTCTTCTGGTACTTTTTCCTTCCCGTGGAAGCATGCTACTGTCCGTCCTATCCTTAAAAAGAGTTCTCTAGACCCCTCTTCCCCCTCCAACTGGCATCCTATATCCAATCTCCCTTTTCTCTCTAAGCTCTTGGAAAAATTGGTCTTTTCTCAGCTCTCCTCTCACCTCGAGGTTTCTCTCACTCTCCATCCACGTCAATCAGGTTTCCGTCCAGGTCATAGCACTGAATCTGTTCTTCTCTCCCTCCTCAATGACTTGCACTCTGCTCATGATCGTGGTCTACTTTCTCTTGCTGTTTCTCTAGATCTCTCGGCTGCTTTCGACCTGGTTGATCACCGCACTTTGCTATCTCATCTTCAGGATGCGGGTCTTTCCGGCTTAGTTCTTCGTTGGTTTCACTCTTTTTTGTTCAGTCGCACTTTCTCAGTTCACACTGGCTCAGAGTCCTCTCCCTCCACACCCCTTCCCTGTGGTGTTCCTCAAGGTTCTGTTTTCGCCCCTCTTCTCTTTAATATATTCTTGGCCCCTCTTGCCCTCCTTGTCCAGCAACACGGTGTTTCTGCCTATTACTACGCGGATGATATCTTTCTCCTCTATCACACTGATCCTGCTGCACCCGATATCACTGCCTTCAGTACTTGTCTCTCTTCTGTAGCCTCCTGGCTCTCAACTAACTTTCTTCACATTAATCTCTCGAAAACTTCAGCCATATGGTTCACTTTCGGTAATCCCACTCCTACCCTCACCCCCTTATTTTCTTCCTCTCCCATCCCCACCGTCTCTTCCTTGCGGTACTTGGGTGTGATTCTTGATTCCTCCCTCTCCTTTAAAGACCATATCTCCTCAGTTGTCCAACGTTCCTTCCTTTCCTTAAAACAACTTTGCGCCGTATGACCTTTCCTTACTATCTCTTCCATGACTACTCTCATTATATCCCTTGTTATGTCTCGTCTTGACTACTGTAATGTTTGTCTTGCTGGTCTTCCCCAATCCCAACTTTGTCGTCTTCAACGTGTTCAAAATGCTGCTGTTCATGTCCTTTCCCATGCTTCATGGTTCGATCATGTCACTCCTCTGTTAATACATTTTCATTGGCTTCCTGTTGTCTTTCGTGTTCAATTCAAAATTCTTATTTTTGTTCACAGGGTGATCCATTCAGGTATCCCCCTATATCTTTCTAACCTGGTTCACCTTCATACCCCTCATCGTTCTCTCCACTCTATTCACGCCAATCGTATGTTTCTACCACCTCCCTCTCAAGCGCACCTAGAATCTACTCGGTCTTCCACTTTCTTTTTTCTTGGTCCAAGGCTCTGGAACTCCCTTCCCCCCTCTCTACGCTTAGAAACCTCCTACCCATCCTTTAAAACTAATCTTAAAACCCATCTTTTCTGTTCTGCCTTTAACCTTCCTTTCCCAGTCCAATCTTCCCCCCCCCCAGGCCTCTGACAGCATACCCCTTACCCCTGTCTTATATTATTTTTTGTTGTTGTCATCCCCTTCTTTTCCCCTTTTGTTACCCATCTTTATCCCCCAATCTGTTTCTCTGTTTCTATCCCTTTTTTTTTCTTTAATTTTATGGCGTTCCTTTTCTGGCTCTTTTTCACAGCTCTCTCTCTTTTAACATTTTTTTTAATTGATTTTATGTATTGTGAACCGCCCAGATGCTAATTGTATTGGGCGGTATATAAAGTTTTAATAAACATAAACATGAACATTAATGTCTTGGAAGTTTATGCCTTCAGCAGCCATGCTGTAAGATGGAGGAACTGCAGAATGGGATGGAGCAGTGGCCCCTCCTCCTGAGAGAAGAGATCTGGAGCAGACCCCAGATCTATGGGTTGAGCCCGAGACAGACATAGAAGGAGAGGATACCACAGTTGTCATGGCCAGCGTGGGACTATGAGTATCATATATCCCCTGTTTCTCTGGAGTTTGAAAAGTGTCTTAGGAATGATGGGAATGGGAGGGAAGGCATATAGGAAGCCTTGACCCCAGTGGAAGTAAAAAGTATCTACCTGCTGGCTTTCCGGTGCAGGAGTCCTGGAGCAGAAGAGAGGAATGCGTGGATGAGACAACGGTGCAGAGATGAGTATTTTGGATTTGTTAGGAACTGGGGAACATTCTGGGGAAAGGAGGGGCTCTTCCGAAGGGATGGGCTTCACCTTAACCGGGATGGAACCAGGCTGCTGGCATTAATCTTTAAAAAGGAGATAGAGCAGCTTTTAAACTAGATAATAGGGGAAAGACGACAGTCGCCCAAGAGCGGATGGTTCGGAAGAATGTATCCTTGAAGGATACTACCAAAAGCAGAGAAGTTCCAAAAAAGAGTAAAGTAGCCCAAATGTCCTTGAGTATGGAGCAGACAGAGCTTAAAGATCCCAAATTACCCACATCTACCAATAGCCAAATTAATATAAATAAAATACAGTCTCTAAAATGCTTGAATGCAAATGCTAGAAGTCTAAAAAATAAGATGGGAGAGTTAGAATATATAGCACTAAATGAGAGGTTAGATATGATTGGAATATCAGAGACATGGTGGAAGGAGGACAACCAGTGGGACACTGTGATGCCTGGGTGCAAACTATATCGTAATGATAGAGCTGATCAGATTGGTGGAGGGGTTGCGCTCTATGTTGGAGAGGGCATTGAGTCAGAAAGGATTAAAGTTTTTCAGGAAACAAAATTTGCTGTAGAATCTCTATGGATTGAAATTCCATGTAAAAAGGGGAAGGCGATGGCAGTGGGGGTGTACTGTCGACCGCCTGGCCAGAATGAACAAATGGATGATGAAGTTCTCAGAGAAATCGGGGAAACTAACAGGAGTTGCGGCGCAGTGATAATAATGGGTGATTTCAATTACCCCGGTGTCGACTGGGTCAGTGTCACGGCAGGACATGCTAGGGAGATAAAGTTCCTAGATGACATAAATGACTGCTTCTTGGAGCAGCTGGTTCATGAACTGACCAGAGGGGAAGCCATATTAGACCTAGTCCTTAGTGGAACACCATATCTGGTGCAGGAGATAAGGGTGTTGGGGCCACTTGGCAATAGTGATCATGGCATGATCGCCTTTGATTTGATTAGTGGAGGAGGGAAGGTGCGAAAATCTACAGTACTACCTTTTAACTTTCGAAAGGGAGACTATGATAAAATGAGGAAAATAGTTGGGAAAAACTAAAAGGAGCAGTTGCAAAGGTTGGAGACTTAAATCAAGCTTGGGTGTTGTTGGAAAATACTATCTTGGAAGCCCAGACCAGCTGTACTCCACGCTTTAAGAAAAGTGGAAGGAAGTCCAAAAAACTGCCAGCATGGTTTAAAGGTGAGGTCAGAGAGGCTGTTGTTGCCAAAAAAGCATCTTTCAGGAAATGGAAAAAAGAGCCAAATGACAAAACATGGAAACAGCACAAGCACTGGCAAGTCAAATGCAAGGCATTGATAAAGCAGGCAAAGGGAGAATTTGAGAAGAAGCTTGCTGCGGAAGCAAAAACGTGAAATAAAGATTTTTTCAAGTACATTCGTAGCAAAAAACCTGTGAGAGAGTCAGTTGGTCCATTAGATGATAGAGGAGTTAAAGGGGCACTATGAGGCGACAAGGCGATAGCGGACAGACTGAATGAATTCTTTGCTTCAGTCTTTACTGAGGAAGATGTAGGGATGTTACCCATGACTGAAGTGGTTTTTAAAGGTGCGGAAGAATTGAAGGAAATATCGATACATCGGGAAGATGTATTACAACTATTAGATAAACTGAAGAGTAGCAAATCACCTGGACCAGAAGGTATACATCCAAGTATGTTGAAAGAACTGAAATATGAGATTGCAGACCTGCTATTAGTAATCTGTGAACTATCATTAAAATCATCTCTAATACCTGAAGATTGGAGGATCGCCAATGTAACACCAATTTTTAAAAACGGTTCCAGGGGTGATCTGGGAAACTACAGACTGGTGAGCCTCACGTCAGAACCAGGAAAAATGGTAGAAACCATCATAAAGAATAAAATTACTCAGCATGTAGATAATCATGGCCTAATGGGAGACAGCCAACGTGGCTTTAGACAAGGAAGATCTTGTCTTGGTAATCTGTTATGTTTTTTGAAAGTGTGAATAAACAGGTGGACAAAGGCGAGTTTGTTGATATGGTGTATCTGGACTTTCAGAAAACCTTTGACAAGGTCCCTCATCAGAGACTTTTGGCAAAACTAAAGAGTCATGGGATAGGAGGCAGTGTACTACTGTGGATCAAGAACTGGTTAAAAGATAGAAAGCAGAGGGTTGGGCTAAATGGCCAATTTTCCCAATGGAGAAAGGTGAATAGTGGTGTACCCCAGGGATCTGTGCTGGGTCCGCTGCTTTCTGACATATTCATAAATGACCTGGAAAGTGGAATAACGAGTGAGGTTATCAAATTTGCAGATGACACAAAACTATTTAAAGTTGTTAAAACCCAAGAGGATTGTGGAAAATTGCAAGAGGATCTTGATATATTAGAAGACTGGGCATCAAAATGGCAGATGAAATTTAATGTGGACAAGTGCAAAGTTATGCACCTAGGGAAGAACAACCCAAACTATGGTTACACGATGCAAGGTTCCACCTTAGGAACCACCACCCAGCAAAAAGATTTAGGTGTCATTGTGGATAACATGTTAAAACCCTCCGCCCAGTGTGCAGCGGTGGCCAAGAGAGCAAATAGAATGGAAAATAAAACAAAAGATATTATAATGCCTCTATATTGTTCCGTGGTGAGACCGCACCTTGAATATTGTGTGCAATTCTGGTCGCCGTATCTTAAAAAGGATATAGCGTTATTAGAAAAGGTTCAGAGAAGAGCCACCAAAATGGTAAAGGGGATGGAAGGATACTCCTATGAAGAAAGGCTAAAAAGGTTAGGGCTCTTTAACCTGGAAAAGAGACGGCTGAGGGGAGATATGATAGAAGTCTATAAATTAATGAACGGAGTGGAACAGGTAAACGTAGATCGATTGTTTACCTTATCAGAATATAGAAAGACTAGGGGACATGCAATGAAGCTACAGGGTAAACTATTTAAGACTAATAAAAGAAAATATTTTTTCACTCAACGTGTAATCAAACTCTGGAATTTGTTACCGGAGGATGTAGTAAAGGCTGTTAGTGTAGCTGGGTTTAAAAAAGGTTTGGACAAGTTCCTGGAGGAAAGGTCCATAAACCATTATTAAGAAGGGACGCAGGATGTCAATTCTTGACCCAGTACAAGCATTGTGGAACCTGTGTCTTTTAGGGAAACTGCTAGGTACGTATGATCTGGATTGGCCACTGTTGGAAACAGGATACTGGGCTTGATGGACCTTGGTCTGACGCAGTATGGCATATCTTATGTTCTTATGTTCTTAAGCTTGGCATTGTGAGAACTTGAGAACAAGTCTTTCTCTGGGGTGCCCCAGATCTGAAAAATGTGAGCGACTTTGTCTGCATGGAGAGACCACTCATGGGGTAGAAGAACTCGACTCAGTTTGCCTGCCAAGACATTGTGTTTGCCCAGAAAATACAGCGCAAGTAGGTGAATGTGATGCTCTATGGCAAAAGGCCACAGATGCAGGGCTTCACTGCCGAGGGTCCAAGAGCCTGTTCCGCCCTGCTTGTTCAAGTAGAACATGGCTACTCGATTGTCCGTCTCAACTAGAAATGTGTAGAATCGAAGATGGTCCTGGAACACCTTGAGAGCATTGCTAATGGCTCTGAGTTCCAGTAGATTTATGTAAAGTTGTGACTCCTGATGAGTCCAGAGCCCCTGAATGGATAAATTGTCCAGATGAGCTCCCCAGCCCAATTTGGACATATCCTTCATCAGGGTACACTGATGTGCTGGCTTCTGAAAAGGTGACCCTACCAGGAGGGTTTCTAAGGATTGCCACCACTGCAGAGATGAGATTAGGCGGGTAGAGACCATTATTTTGTCTCCCAGGCAACCCAATGCCTGAGACCACTGGGAAGCCAGTGCCCATAGAGATGCACAAATATGTAAATAAGCATATGGAACAACTTGCACTGTTTATGCCATATGACCCAGAAGTTGTAGCAGTTTTCAAGCAGTGAGGAAGTTCTTGAGGCATGCCTAAGATGCTAACTGATTGAGTCACGCTCAGCGGGATTGGTTCAAAAATGCCTTTGATTGTTGAGTGTCTAGGAGAGCCCCTATGAACTCTAGAGTTTAAAATGGAACAAGTTGGGACTTTGGAAGATTTATTACAAATCCCAAGATATGTAACAATATTGTTTGTACTTTTATTAGGATTCTACTCCAGCATAACTACCAAAAACATGGTCTTCGAAGTCAAATCTTTAACCGACGCTTGGTGTAATGGCTCAAAAGGTTCTTTAGCTAATGCCCCTAAGACCAAGTTGAGATCCCAAGGCGGCACCAAAATCCTTCGCGAAGGCTGTAGTCTGGATACTGCTTTAAGAAAACGCAAAACGTCAGCATGGCCTCCTAGAGCAACTCCCTGCACTTTGCCCCCTATAGCACAAAATAGCCGCCAACTGGACTCTTAAGGAACTGGCCACTAATCCCTTATGAAATCCGTCTTGCAGAAAACTCAAAACCAAGGGAACGGATACTGTAGCCGTTCGAACATTCCTCTGTGAACACCAGTCCTCAAAAATATGCCAAATGCGGACATATGCCAGAGACGTGGACTACTTCCTTGCTCTCAGCAAAGTGGCGATGACTGCCCCAGAATAACCTCTCTTCTTCAGCCTCACCCTTTCAATAGCCAAACTGTAAGAGAGAATCGATCCACCTGCGGCATTTGAAGCGGACCTTGTAGCAACAGATCTTCTGACGCCGGTAACCTCCAGGGATGCCCGTCAAGAAGGCGAATGAGATCGGTGTACCCCGGGCGTCTTGGCCAATCCAGTGTTACCAACAGCACTCTCCCCTGGTGAGCCTCAATACGCTGAACCACTCGCCCTATGAGTGCCTACAGAGGGAAGACATACAGAAGACCCGTCGACGGCCAATGTTGCATCAGGGCATCTATCCTTTCTGACATTCTTTCTCACCACCTGCTGAAGAAACGACTGGCCTTTGTTGAATGAAAGGATGCCATGAGGTCCATGATTGGTGGGCTCCATCTGTGAACTATTTGCGCAAACACGTCTGGATGCAATTCCTATTCCCCGGCATCCACCCAGACCCTGCTGAGAAAATCCGCCATCACATTGTCCTTCCCTGCAATGTGTGCCGCCGATATCGCCAGAAGCCATTGCTCTACCCAAGAAAATAGTCTCTGCTTCCTCTTCCATGGCTACACTTCCTGTACTGCCTTGCCGATTGATGTAGGCCACTGCCGCAGAGTTGTCCGACAGCACGTGCACCGCTCGACAAGTTACCATAGCCTCTAACTTTTGAAACGGCAGAAACAACACTCTCAGCTCTAACCAGTTGAATGACCACTTGCTGTCCAGAATAGACCAAGTGCCTTGTATGAACTGATCTCCGCAATGTGCTCCCCATCCCACGAGACTTGCGTCTGTTAACAATGGGAGCCACTCCGGCTGCTCCAGAGACATTCCTGCTTTCAACAACTCCGGACGGAGCCACCACCGGAGAGACTACCTGACCTTGAGTGGGCAGAGGAGCCGTTTGCTCAGCGAATCGGATTGATGAGACCACCGGCGAAGCAGCGCTCATTGTAATGGCCGCATATGAAATTTGGCCCAAGCCACCGCTTCCAGGGTCGCTGCCATCGTCCCCAATAGGCGGAGATAAGTCCACGTTGAGGAGCCGCAGCCACTCTGAAGCTGCGCACCAGATACCGAAGTGCTTGGGCCCGACGATCCGGCAGGAACACCGCTCCTTTCAAAGTATTGAACCGTACCCTCAAATACTTGATATCCTGTGAAGGTATTAAGCAGCTTTTGACCGGATTGATCACCCAGCCTAAACTCTGTAAACGTCACCAATCTGTCTGTCACCTGAACACTCTCGGCTTTGGATTTTGCCCGAATTAACCAATCGTCGAGATACGGATGTACCAAAATCCCTTCTTTTCGTAATGCTGCCGCCACTACCACCATAATCTTGGTGAAAGTCCGTGGTGCTGTCGCTAGACCGAAGGGCTATGCTTGAAATTGATAATGCCCCCAAGGAAGAGCAACCCGCAGAAACATTAGATGCACCGTTCTGATTGGGATATGCAAATACGCTTCTGTGAGATTGAGAGACGTCAAGTACTCGCCCTGTTGAACCGCCACAATGACAGATCTCAGCGTTTCCATCCTGAAATGAGGCACCCGAAGTCACTGATTCACCCCTTTCAGATCTAATATAGTACGAAGAGCTCCTTCTTTCTTCGGGACTACGAAATAAATGGAGTATCGACCCATACTGTAGTCTGCAACCGGAACCGGCATGACTGCTTTCAATTGTAAATCTGATCTACAGTACAGCGTACTGCCCGGGCCTTTTGAAGCCCCTTTCAGGGAGACATCACAAATGAATCCTGCACTGGTTTTGCCAATTCCAGCGCGTAACCATCACAAATTATATCTAGCACTCACTGGTCGGACGTTATTTGGGTCCAGGCAGGAAGGAGTTCCCGAAGTTGCCCGCCTATCAGTTGACTTCCTGCCGGGACCCGCCTCCTTTCATTGTGGTTTACGCATTGCCCCTGCGGAGGTCACTGCGAAACCTCTACTTGCTCCACAAAACCCATGAAATCCCTGGGCCCTAGACGCGAATCTTCCCCTTTGGAAACCCCCCAAACGAGAAGTACGAAATCTCCTGGCATTCAGTGAACTTGCAAAGAGGTCTATGTCTGGGGTCCCCCAGATCTGAAATATCTTTGTCACCTGGTCTAGGTGGAGAAACCATTCGTGAGGCAGCAGTACTCGGCTGAGTTTGTCTGCCCAAAGGTTTTGAAGGTGAATTTGATGCTCTCTGGCGAGGGCCCATAGTCGTAAAGCTTCATTGCATAATGACAGGGAGCCTGTTCCGCCCTGCTTGTTAACATAGAACATGGCTACTTGATTGTCCGTTTGGACGAGAACTGTCTTGTAGCTGAGCTGGGCATGGAATACTCAAAAGAGCTAGATAGATTGCTCTTAATTCTAGGAGGTTTATGTGAAAACAAGCCTCCTGTGGAGTCCAGGTTCCCTGGGTAGAGAGATGGTGCAGGTGTGCTCCCCAACCCACCTGTGATGCATCTGTTAGGTTGGCCTGGAATAGGGGCTGTTGGAAGAGGAGACCCCACTAAAAGATTTTCCAGTGATTGCCACCATTGTAGGGACAAGATCAGTCATTGAGTTTGATATCTTGTCTGACAGACATCCTATGGCCTATGTCCACTGTGTGGATAGGGACCACTGGGCTGCTCGCATGTGGAGGTGAGCATAGGGAACTACATGAACTGTGGATGCCATATGTCCCAGTAATTGTAGCAGTTCTCGAGCAGTTAGGGAGGATTTTCCCGCTGCTTTAGAAGCTAGTTGCACTATGCAAAGACATCGGGGCTGTGGGAGGAAAGCCCTTGACTGTCTGGTATCTAAACAAGCTCCTATGAACTCCAGGGACTGGGAAGGAACAAGTTGGGATTTTGGGAAGTTTATGACCAATCCCAAGTATTAGAGGATTCGCATTGTGCAAGATAGTGCAGAGCTGGCTTCTGCAACCATGGGGGCTCGAATGAGCCAGTCGTCCAAGTAAGGGAAGATGGATATCCCTAGGGTTCGCAGGAATGCTGCTACTACTGCCATGCATTTTGTGAATACTCTTGGTGCTGAAGCCAGACCAAAAGGAAGAACCCTGTATTGGAAGTGTTTTCCCTTGAAAAGGAATCGTAAGAATTTCCTGTGATCTGGATGGATCAGAATGTGAGTATATGCATCCTTTAGATCTAGAGAGCAAAGCCAATCTTGACTTTGAAGGTATGGCAGAAGAGTTCCCAGAGAAATAATTTTGAACTTTTCTTGGAACAGATATTTGTTCAATTCTCTGAGATCTAGAATGGGTCTGTGTCACCATGTTTTCTATGGAATAAGAAAATAGGGGAGTAGAACCCTGTACCCTGTTGGAGAATGGGTACTTCCTTTATTGCTTCTTGGGCAAAGAGTGTTGAGACTTCTTGATCCTGTAGATTGTCTGCAGAGGTTTGGGAATTGAACTGTCTTATGATTGTAGGAGGGGGCATGCTGTGAAAATGAAGCTTGTACCCCTCTCCTACAATGGACATAGTCCAATTTTCTGCTGTTATTTGGTGCTATCTGTTGGCAAAATGACACAACCTGCCTGGAATGTTTAGGGGTTCTGGACCCTTCAGAGGCAGGAAGGCCAAGCTCTCTAGGAAGGAGTCAAAGCCCTTGAGGGGGCTGAGCCTGTGGAGCTGATTGAGCTCTCAGGCCTTTTGGCTTCTTTTGTTGTCTGGATTGTTGTTATTGTCCCCTTTGGGCAACTTGACGCTGACCTTGCCCTTGCTGGGTATAGGACGGATAAAACTTCATCTTTTTGCTGAAAAATGATTTTTTATAGGGTTTCTTTTTGGCTGTAGTGGCTGTAGATTTTGACAATCTGTCTAAAGTGATAATGTCAGCATCTATCTCATTAGCCTTTTCCTGCCAATTTTTGCCAAAGAGGTTTTCTCCTATGCAAGGGATGTTTCCTAATTTATCCTGTACCCAAATCTCCAAGTCTGATGCCTGAAGCCAGGCAATCCGACGTGCACCAATGGCAATAGCAGAAGTTATGCTGATGCATTCAAAGCAGTCAAAGGCTGCACGATTTACAAACTTGGAAACGTCTTGAGCATGCTTGACAAGAGTAAGGAAGTCCTGTCATTTTTCATCAAGGAGAAGGGGGTTCATAAGCTCCAAATCTCCTGTGACTTCTTTGAGGAACATTCCCATATATAATATATTTGAGCTGATCCTAGCTGAAAGCATGGAGGCCTGAAACGTTTGATGCCCAAAGGCATCAAGAGTCCTTCATTCACGACCTGAAGGATTGGATGCATGTCTTTTTGCACTTTTCATCCTACGCATGGCTGACTCCACTACCATTGAATGGTGTGGCAGCCGAGTCTTTTGAAAGCCAGGACATGGTGGAACTCGATACATGATATCGAGTCTCCTAGAATGAGGAGATGTGGTAAAAGGTGTTTCCCACATTCTGAGCATCAAATCATGAAGAATTTCATGAATGGGCAGTGTGGCTGCATCTTTGGAAGCCTTAGGGTATTGGAGAATTTCCAATTCTTTTGCTCTAGTTTCCTTTTCAGGAGCTACCATGATTGAAAGGCCTCGGGCCACATCACAAATAAAATCCTGAAAAGACATGTCCTCTGGAGGAGACATTCTGCGTTGAGGAGGAGTCTTCCGGGAGAAGCACTCTGGTACCGGCAGAATCATCAGAGTCTTCGGAATCGGAGGATTCGAAGTATCTCTCATCCTGATGTTCATGCAAAGCACGGTATCAATCGAAGTCGGTACCAAGTTGGTCCGGTACCGATCTGTCGATGCCAAAAAAAGTCGGCATGGGAAGAATAATATATATAAATAATTTTTTTTTTTAAAGAAGAAAAGAGAACTGGCGGTACCGCTAGGTGTTGAGCGGAGGCAGACGCGACCACAAGAAAACAAGTTTAAAGAAGAAATTTTCTGCGATGACAGGGTATGTGTCCTGTTGGCTCCACGGAAAACAAAAAACTGAAGAGGGACAGTTGGAAAGGCAGGAAGGCAGCACGCATGTGCTGAGAGATGCTCCCAAAAGCATTCCCATTGGACGCTGGGGAGCATTCCCACGTGGGCTCCGTCGGTGCCGACGATACCCATATGTGAAGACTACATTCCTGCTTGTTCCTGGAGATAAGCAGTTACCAGCCCATGTTCGAGACCTTCCCATCTCAGGAGACAGAGTTGTGGAAAAGTGAATTTCCAGTCCAGCACCTCACTGGAGCCCATAAACCTGTTGCTGGATTATCACTGTCTATTGTAATAGATGATATATTGCATAATCTTCCTGTGGTAGTGTGGTGTGCAGTGGGAAGGGGTTTTCTGTAAAACACAAAGCAGTTCAGGGAAAGCAAAAACCGTTTTATTTCAGTTCCAACTTGTTAAACCTCCACAAGCTGGTTCTCCCAGTTCCTACCTCAGAACTCCTCTGCGCAGCTTGCCTTGGAAGGACTTCTGGCTCAATGGGCCTTTCTCCTCCTTGAGCCTGCTGGGTTCTTAACTTCTCCTTATGAGCCAGTTGGGACTTGAGCTGGATCTGATGAGGTTAAAATTTCTGGTCCAAAATTATCTCCCTGTACCACCATAGTCGTCACTGGAATCCATTTTTTCAATAGGCTAATACGGCAAATTTGAGCTTTTTTCCATTTATCTGGATGGGCTTTCTTGTAGTTAACAGGCTCCACTTTCTCTTCTACCTCATAGGGCCCCTGACATTTACAGAGTAACTCAAAATTCGGATGAAGGCAATAAGACTAAACTCTGTCTCCAGCTGGAAAGGTGCAATGCATGGTTACCTGATTGTAGTCCTTGGCCTGTTCGGCTTGGTCTTTTTCCAAAATGAGTTTGGTCACTTCTCCGACTTTCCTCAGCCGGTCTTGCATTTGTATAATATACTCCACTACATTACATCCTTCAAGGGGTTGTTCTTCCTAGGTTTCCCTTACCATGTCTAAGATGCTTCTTGACCATCTTCCAAAGAGCAACTCAAAAGGCGGAAATCCTGTGGAACTTTGAGGTACCTCATAGATGGCAAACATCAAATAGGATAGGAGAATTTCCAAATTCTTTCTGTCCTCCTGCATGAATTTTTTTAACATCTGTTTCAGAGTTTTATTGAATCACTCAAAGAGGCTATCCATCTGTGGGTGACATACTGATGTTTGCAGTATTTGACCTTCACCAAGGTACACATTTGCTTCATCACCTTGGATAAAAAGGGTGTTCCTTGATCTGTGAGGATCTCATTGGCTATTCCCACCCATGAGAATACTTCCCAGAGGGCATTCACAATTGTAGTAGTCTTCATATTCCTTAGAACAATGGCCTCCAGGTATCGGGTAGCGTAATCCAATATGGGCATAGGCACCAGAGAGACAGGTTGGACTGTAGAAGGGTTATGAAATTGGCAGGTGGAACATGATTGGCAATATAACTGCACCTGTTTATGGACCATGGACCAGAAAAATCAGGATAAAAGATGCTTTAATGTTTTCTTCACCCCAGGTGTCCCCCTAATAAATTGCTATGGGCCTACGATAACACCTGCTGACAATGGGGCCGGGGAAATATTAGTTGTTCTATCTTTTCTCCTCAAGGTCCCCCTCAGCCACTCTGTATAATAAATCTCCCTTTAGCACAAAATAGAAAATATTCTTGCAGGTGACTCTTCCAGGTTACCTACAGGAACCCCACCCACCTCCAAAACCCATTCTCTGGCATGTTTAAGGGACTCATCCTCTTGCTGGACCCTCCTGAAGTTCCCTGGGTCTTTCCCCAGCTCCCACTCTGGGAAGGGACAGTTGTATTTAGGTCAGTACCATTGAGCCCTGAGCTATCCCCAAGGGTTTCTTCCCTAGGCTCTCTCTCCCCGGATCCCTCCTCCATTGTGGTCCCCAGATTCTGTTGGCAGTGTAGTTTTTACTACTACTACTATTGAGCATTTATATAGCGCTACCAGTCGTACGTTTCCTGGCAGATCAAACACCGGGACTTAGCAGGCTTGGGATTATTGTCATATAGATCTGGATCTTCCAGTGGGAAAATCTCTGGTATATCTTCCTGGTCTGACTTAATGAAGCCATCAGTTTTCCGGGCCCATATCGCTCTAAAGTTTGGATAGAATCGACCAATTACCACTGGATATTGGAACCAGGAAAGCCCCATGACCTCAAATGTGGTATTTCCTGCTGGAGACTTAAGTGAAACCTGTACTGTTGGATACTGCCTCTGGTCTCCATGTACACAGACCAGTGTTACCATTGTTGCATAGTCAATTTGAAATCAGGTTATGGTGTCCCAGCAAATGAGAGTCTGCACACTCTTGGAGTCTATCAAGGCCTGGAGGTAGTTTCCCTTGAGCTTCATTGGAATCACAAAGTTCTGTGTCACTGGGTAGGGACTATCCACAAACGTGCAAGTGTGAGGGGTGGTTAGGCTGACATCCATGGGTTCTTCTGTAGCCAAGGGACATTCCCGAGCAAAATGACCCTGAGCTCCCAACCTAAAATAGGTGAAGGGTTTGTGGCTGGGGCCAGACCTTCAGCTAGGATGTGACTTTGGGGGTCAGAACATGGGAGCCAACATCCATTTCGGCTTCCCCTTCTGTCCTCCTGGGATGACGGGTGATGTCTTCCCTTTCTTACTGTCTGCTTCAGTCACTGGCTGGACTTCATGATATGTTTTGGCTATTTCCAGTGCACTCTCCTTTGTAAGCTTGGGGTACTGACATACCCACTTTTTCATAAGGACGGTCAAGCCCTCCAAAAATTGCTCCAATATCATAATCTTGGCTTTCTCGGCCTCTGTCTTTCCCTCCAGTTGCAGCCACTTCCATGCAAGATCTTACAACATATACAGGAACTTCCAAGGGCTCTCTTTTATCTGGAGCCCCCCCTTATGAGTCACTGGAAGTAGTCCTCTGGGGTACAGCCAGCCCATTCCAGTATGACGGCCTTGACAGCTGCATATGGAGCTCACCTATCTGGGTTGGCGTCCTGGAATGCAGCCTGACTGCTGCCCTTCATCAGATTCCCCATATAGATAGTCCATGTCGCCTCCAGCCACCCAGCCATGTGGGCAATTCTACTACTACTACTACTATATTCAAAGATCACCAAAAGGTGGTCCAGTTCATCTTCTGCCATCATTTTAAGAAGCACTTGTGTCGGAAGGTGGAGTTGTGGTCTCTTCAGGGCTTGAGTCAACTGAACTAGGGAATTCTTCTGTAGCTTCCCCTATGTTTGAATACAATCCTATATCTGGAGCTGCTTTTGATGCTCCCCTTCCAGGAGGGCATGTTGAAACTGCTGCTGTGATTGTTGCTGTTGCTGCTGATACTTTTGCTTTTGCTGCTGATACTGTGCTTTTGCTCTTGACCTTCTGCTAGAATCTGGAGGAGCTGCTCCATCCTGGCTTGTCATTGTTCTCTTGCAACATCACCACAGCTTCCTCTTCTGTAGTTGAGTTAACCCTGCAATATTCCAGCTCCAAAAAACATTTAGTGGGCTCTAGTGGCCAAAACAGAGCCTCCCTTTCCAGCACTGACTATATCTTCTTCAAGCTCCCTAACTAGGGCAAGGCTAACCCTCTTAGTCCATACAAACAAAAACAAATCCTGCTGTAGAGGCCCAGCCCTGAAGGGATGTGGATTTGTCCTCAGTCATGCAGTTAGAAGAAATCCCCATGTGGCATGTGGTGGGAAGGAGTTTTCTGTACAACACAGGCCAGAAAGTAGTTCTGAGAAAACAAAAACAGCTCTTACTTCTGCCCCAGCTTGTTAAACCTCCACAAGTTGGTTCTCCAGGCCCTTCCTCCAGCCCAGTTAGAGTTCCTACCCCAGAACTCCTCTGCATGGCTTTCCTTGGAAAGGCTTCTGGCTCCATGGGCTTCTCTCCATCCTGTAGCTTGCTGGGTTCTTAACCTCCTCCTGTGAGCCATGCCCTTCCAACCCTGAACTCTGGGCTGCAGACTCTCCTAAAGGGGCTGTTGATTAATCCCTTTGGAGAGAGATGGGTAATATTCTATGGACCCCATCACATCCCCAATCCCTTGGCTTGGGCACCCCACCATGAGTATGGGTGTTTATTTATTTAGCATATATTTGTATACCGCTGCTTCCAGCGATCAGTAGCGGTTTGATTACAGATATGAATTTGTCAATCATGACAGGAATTTTTGCGGTATACACACACTGATTTGAAGGGAGAAGCACAGCACACGGTGAAGGACTTACGGAGAGTAATCAGAATATACATATGCACATATTTACATATTTACATAACTGCAACCATGTTTCATTGGGAGGTATCTTTTACCCCCGGGACTATATCAGATTGTATTGACACTGGGAAAGATGTGTCTTGAGTTTCTTTCTGAAATCCATAAGGTCTTTGATTGCTCTTAGCTCTGGTGGTAGTTGGTTCCAGAGGGCAGGGGCCGAGTAGGAGTATGCTCGTTGGCTAGTACTAGTTGTTACAGATCTGATATCGGGGGGAACGTGGAGTATGTTTGAGTGGATTGTTCGCCTGCTTCTGTTGGGTGGTTGCATGCTGATAAGGGTGGAGAGAAAGGATGGCGCAATGTTATGTATAAGCTTGAAGGTGGTTATTAGTGTTTTATATTTTACCCGGGCTGCAATGGGGAGCCAGTGTAGCTCAATTAATACAGGTGTAATGTGATCAGTAAGGTTTTTTTTCATGATGACCCTAGCTGCTACATTTTGGGCCATCTGGAGAATGTTGAGGGTTTTCTTTGGAAGGCCCTGTAAGATGGCGTTGCAGTAGTCGAGGTGTGGAATAATTAGTGCTTGCGCAACAGACCTGAAATCGTGAGGTTCAAGGATGCTCCGTAGAGGTTGTAGGACTCTAAGTTTGTGGAAAATGGCTTTGTTGGTTTTGCGGAGGTGCTTTTCCATCTTTAGATTGCTTTCAAGTGTTACACCCAGATATTTTATTTCAGTCTTCGTTTACTTAAACTACTGTTCACTCAATGTCCCCCAGTAAGTTTTGGCCTAGAATACTTGGAGAACTGTCGCATGAGATGGCAAATGTGAGTTCCTATATAATATTCCTGCTGAAAAATTCTTGGCCCAGAATAGAAAAGTGCATGCCAGGGCACTGTGCAAACCCTCACATTTTCCCACAAGAAGGAGGAGAAGCGTGCTAAGTTGTTCCTTATGGTGTCTATTAGTTAGTTGTCCAACAAACTGGCTACATTGTTATCTCCCAGATGAATTAGAATCAATGTAGAGCTACATGAAGTGTTGATTAACAGTATCACCACTGGCATAAGGTCAAACCCACCCATGTGCATGCTTTCTAACAAAGTATGCACCATCATACAGTGCGCATACTTTTAAGCTGGTCAGTATTTTATACCTCGTAAGAGGTCATTGACATGCAAATATTGCTATATGCACACATTAATGACTAAAATAACCCTTAGGTACATTGCACCAAAAGCACAGTTACTTACCTGTAACAGGTGATCTCCGGAACAGCAGGAATTAGTCTTCACATATGGGGTTCATCGGCGCCGACGGAGCCCGCACGGGAATGCTCCCCAGCATCCAATCAGAAGGCTTTTGGGAGCATCCCTCGCGCCTGCACAGTAGCTTCCCGCCCTTTCCACTGCCTCTCCCCAGTTGCGTTTAATAGCTGAGACAGAAGGAGAGGAGAGGAAGGAAGAGAGAGAGAGAGAGAGAGAGAGTTACAACTCCTAGGGGAGGTGGGAGGGTTGTGAAGACTAATTCCTGCTGTTCCAGAGATCACCTGTTACAGGTAAGTAACTGTGCTATCTCCAGGAACAAGCAGGAATGAGTCTTCATATATGGGGACTCCCTAGCTGAGGGTGCCAGGGGAGATCCCAGAATGCGCGCCCCTGGACAGGGCGGCATCGCCCAACCTGGATCCCCGGCATCCTCGGAGGGATGGAGGGTAGGAGTTGAGAAGAGTTGCCAAGGCACAGCAACCGAAGACTACAGGGGAGTCTTCATACCACGTCAATTATCATTAAACCGTTAATGATCTAGCACAATCTAGAGCTTACCTACTGGATTGTAGAAGGCAGAGCTGCGACGGGTACTGTAGATGCAGTAGCGAAGTCTTCAAGGGAACTTCACCGCAGAGAGGACAAAGTTCCCAGTCTGGGTGGGCTGGAGACGCAGGTGTCAACCGGCACCGGAAAGACGGCAGGTCTTCACGAGGAGCTCTAAGAAGCTGAGAACTCCAGTAGGAGCAGAGTCCCCAATCCAGAGGACTAATCAGAAGACTGACCGATCTGGGAGAACCCAGCCCGGAGAAGAACAGAAGTGTACCCCGGGATACCGAGGGGTACACTGTCTACCGTAGCCGGCAAGGGATAGGAAGACAATGGGTTCAAAAACCTCCAGACAAGGAGGCATAAACCAAGGGGCTGTTGACATCACAGCAAGTTTAAGCATAACCGGTCCGAGCACCCGAGCCGCAGAACGCAGGCAAGCGGGCCGGCCGGACCCCGTAAGAAATAACAAAACGTCAGTACCGACAATTGGGGGATAGTCGGTAAGACACAGGGCGCTATAACATTTCCCAAAAAGCGCCCACCTGTACCGATATATATCCAATAACAGGTATAGATGTATATCGGGCTATAGGTGGGCCCGGGAGCGCCCACCCAGGTTACTAAACCGGTATGGACACGTGAGAACGATACCGCCAACTCGGACCGGCCCTTGATCCACAGGAGGGTGCCTACCTGGAAGGTGGCTGGAGGAAGGGCCATTCAAAGTGATGGGCCGATGTGCGTGGTGCAGGGCAGATCGGCGAGAGTAGCAGTATGGTTGCGTGACCGCCAGATCAGTTGGGGAGAAGCACATCAGGAGTACGTAGGCCCCTGAGGCGTCCACCTGACAGCCACCCAAAACGTGTCCTCCGTGCCACAGGGAAGGCAGGAGGATAGAAAACCCTATAGCCACGGCGTGACCATGGGGCCATCTCTGGCCTATATAAAAAACCCCTCGGGGTTAGGGCCAATGCCCTCCGCCGCTCTGAAGAGTGCAGGGAGCGGAGCCGGGGATCGGCATGGGTCAGTGGGACCCCTGTCCACCGTAACCTGACGGACCCAGGGATTTCTCTGCGAGAGCGGAGACACAGACCGGGGGGGGGGGGGTGGTCCGGCCCTGTCGAGGATGGTTCGGCCACGCTCGGAGAGTAGCAGCCAAGGCCTACACTGGGAGAAGGAGATTCGGTGCACGATCCCCTCAATTCGGGGGAACCAGGCAGAGGGGAATCCGAGGGATGTACCCGAGGGTAAGTCTGAAGAAGACTAGCATGGCCCTGAGGAGCCAGGCTAACCTAGCGTGGGAAGGGTCCCCCCCCCCCGGGGGCTCCATACCTCCAATCAAGCAGCCGAACCGCTTGTCACGCTGAAAGAACTCCAGTGTAGAACTGGACAGTAACTTCATGTAAGAGGAGTTAAGCGCAAACTGCCGCATACCGTAGCCTAAGGCTGCCTGGCATGGGCAGCCTGGCACGAGCCCTGGCACTGCCGACTTGTGTGAGACGTCCCTGGCATGGGCGCACCCGGCAGGCGGGCAGAGGGATGAAACCTCCTCCTCTTCGGACAGGAGGGTCGGGAAGGATATTTCCTACCCCCGGGAGAGGGGGAGGGCCGCGGGCGGCCAGTGCCAAATAGGTCGGCGGAGCACTGAGCAACCTGACGCAAAGCCTCGCCATTGAAGAGGTTCTCCCCGGTGCACGGGGAAGTACCCAGGTTATGTTGTGCCCAGCTGCACAAGTCGGAAGCCTGCAACCAGGCTGTACGACGCGCCCCTATGGCTACCGCAGAGGACCTGCTAACTGGCTCGAAAGAGTCCACGGCAGCCCGAGAAAGAAACCAAGAGATATTCCTGCAATGGTAAAGAAGCAAGGAATAGTCAGGGGCCCGAGGGGCCGACACAAAGGGAGACAAAAAAGATAACCTCTCGGTGACCTCCCGAAGCGCCAGGCTCATATAGAAAATATATGAGAGAATCCTGGAAGCCAACATGGACGTTTGGAAGGTTCGCCGCCCAAAGTTGTCCAGAGTTTTAGACACACGATTCGGGGGGCAGGAAGAGTGCTTCTTCTTGCTTCCGACCTTCCTCAGGGCCGATTCCACCACAATGGAATGATGGGGAAACTGGTGCGTCTGGAAACCCGGAGAGGGGGGCACCCGATACCGGGCATGCATGACTGCAGGTGGCGCCGGTACCTGTAAGGGCGAGCGCCAAATCCCGAGCAGGAGATCCCGCAGGGAGGGATGTAAAGGAAGCATGGCGGCTGCCTGTTCCGCAGTACCCGGACTTAGCGAAGGGCCCGGGATAGGAATGGCGAGCAAGTCCGCCATGTCAAGGAGGAAGTCCTGAAAAGACGGCTCTCACAAAGGGGCTATCCCGGGGGAGGCCGAGGTTGAGGGGCCCGCTTGAACACCAGGGGACCCACCGTGCTGGTACACGGGAGGAATCGCTCTAAACAGAGGAGGGTACTGACAGTCCCAATTCGAGGCAGTCGGTACTGCATCGTCAGAGCCCGGGATTGACTCCAAGCGGGGCATCGAAGGGAGCGACGTCCCTGACGGGCCCGCGGGACTCGGCCTCGCCCCCGAGGCAATCCGCAAGGGCGTCTGGAGTGGTGCCGAGGCCGCTGGAGAGCAGGCGAGCGCAGCACTGCGCCGTCGGAAGAGATTGGGGTCGGATCCGAAATGCGCCGGAGCCACGCTTTCCAGACTGGAGATCGATTCGAGGCTGGGCATCGAACCGAGCGACGCCTCCTTAGGGGGCCCCAATGTCAGCGGCCGCGCCAGTGCTGCCACTCCCGCGAATGGAGTCAGGGTCGCGACGATTGGTGCCGAGGGCAACGAGGGCTTCCCAGGCCGAAACTCGGCGAAGAGGGAAACACCCGAAGTTGGCTCCGACGCCGGGAGAGAGGCCCTTCTAGGCGCCGGGGTTCTGCCCGCGCCTGTTTTATTGAGCGGGAAACCCTTACGGGGTATACTACGTGGCCTCGAGGGTACCCAGGTAACCTGCCGACGAGGCCCGGTGGGGAGCGAGACGCCCAGCCCCGGCTCTGCGGCCACGGCGCTTCTTTGGGTCGACTCAACCGAAGGACCCGGGTCTCGCGGGCAGACTCTAGTGACGAGTGGAGCACTCGACGCCCGTGTAGATGCCGGGAGGTCGGTGGCGTCCGGGGGAGGCCCCGGCCCCGCGCAAGGTGGGGGTGCCGACCCGCCCGACCGGGATAGATCGATCGGCTCCGCAGGTGGAGCCCGGAGGCGACCCCTGGCGAAGAACGGGGCCCTTGTTCCCGAGACCGCCGCGGGAGGGGCAGAGCCGCTCAAGGCCAGTACCGCCCCCGTGGAAGCCGGGGACGAATCGATCGGCCCTGGCGGAGCCGAGGTCACCCGGTGCCGATCCCCGGCGGGGAGCGGGGCCACTGACTCCGACGCCGATGCCGAGGACTTGGTCCCGCTCGAAGCGGTCACCACCTCCGTGCATGGCAGGGGTGTGGGCACGCCATACCGGGTCAGGTTGGTCCGACGATCCCCGGTGACGAGTGGAACACTCGACACTGATGCCGATGCCGGGGAATCGGCACCGCCGAAAGCGGGTACCGCCCCCGCGCAGAGCCGGGATGCCATAGAGCCAGACTGGGTCGAGTAGATTGGCCCCGAAGGCACCGAGGACACCAGTTGACAGTCCCTGGCAAAGAGTGGAACACTCGACGCCGGCGGCGATGCCGAGGGATCTGCACCGCTCGAAGCGGATGCCACCCTCGGGCATGGCTCGGGAATGTTCTGTGAGGAGCGAACCTCAGGAACAACCCGAAACCCCGTGGAGGATCTGGAGCCCGAAGACTCCCTCCGGGGTGTAAGGGACTGGAGGGGAATGCCGGAGCCGTCGTCATGCGGCGCATGAGACTCACCCCTCAAGGCTCGGTTAGTCTTAACAGACTGTTGTTGGGTTACCTGATCCTGGCGAGGAGAGAAAGCCGACGACCGCACCTCAGAGGGAAAGACGTCATCGAGGGACACTCGAAACAGGGAGAGTCTTCTCCCGACGCTGAAGCCCGGGGAACCGGGGGAGAAGGGGTCAGGGCCCCAACAGGAGAGACACCAGGCGTTGGAGTCGGAGAAGACAACGTCTCCACAGTGGGGGCACTTCTTAGGGGAAGAAGGCTCCATGCTGGAAAGCCCGGTAGGCCTCAGAATAACACGAGGAGGATGCTCCTCGAAGGAAATAAAGGAAAACAAAAAATAAGGAAAAAGGGGGCACCAGCGGTGCCAGAGTCAGCGGGGAAAAAACCGCGACCACAGGAAACAAGAAAAGAAGAAAAAGTTTCTGCGGTGACAGGAGGTACGTCCTGTCAGCTCCGCGGAAAAACGAAAACTGGGGAGAGGCAGTGGGAAGGGCGGGAAGCTACCGCGCAGGCGCGAGGGATGCTCCCAAAAGCCTTCTGATTGGATGCTGGGGAGCATTCCCGTGCGGGCTCCGTCGGCGCCGACGAACCCCATATGTGAAGACTCATTCCTGCTTGTTCCTGGAGATAGGTACGTACACCCTTAAGTTCTGGTCAGTAGTATAATAGAGTTTTGCTTATGGCAGGAGGGAAAAGTTTGTCTTTGGGATTCTTCCTCGTCATATTACTTGGGGTGTCATGGGAACACAGACACACTCATTATGGGGGACGCTACACATACAAACTGTGGTGTGACATCAGAGGTATAAATAAGTGCACACTCTCTTCAAAGAGATGAGAAGGATAACTTAAAGTGGATACTGTGGGAAAAAGAAACTTGATAGTTGAGTTTTATTCTCATCAGACAAAGTATAAATTTGTCTACCATCTGCTTGCTGTCATGTCCACCAGGAAGAGGAAGCATGGAGTTCTCGGCCCGGATTTAAACCAGCTTCCCTGCCCCTCTATCAGCACTGTCAACTGGCGGCACCTATGTCATGACCAGGGCCAGCACGACCCACCGTGCAAACGGTGCATTCACACAAGGCAGCAGTCATGGGAGGGCGGCACAGAAAGTACAGTGAGCCAGCTGGACCCAGATATGAGGTGGGAGGAGCAGCACACAGGCAGATAAAAGCTAAAAGTAGGGCTATTTCTTCCTCTGTCCTCCCAAGGCGTAAGGTCCCCAAATCAATCCCCAATGCCAAGAGGCAGCCCCCATTCTTTCTGTGACTCATAGATGACATCAAACCTGCTGCCCTCCAATTTCTGGGATGGATCGCAATTATCAAAGCCAGGCCCAGAGCCGGCAGGAGAACATCAGGCCACCAATGTCAGTTTACTCTTGCAGCCGGGTCTAAACTCAGAGATGTCTGGAAGTCTAGAGCCATTGTCCGACATGCCCACAATCAGTGCCTGACCTGATGAAGGTCATAGTCCCCTGACCTTTGCAACCAAGAGTGCAGCTCCTGGTTGCCTCGCAGTGCCAAGATTTATTTTTCCTTTTAAAGTTGTGACCACTGCAGTTCTGTGTGGCACATTCTTTCTCCCACAAAATTCCTCCAGCTGTAGGCCCCAATCCCGGCAACCCCAGCCAACCCCAGTATCACCCTTAGACCCAAGCCGCAGTTAACAGGATGCCAAAGTTAAGCTTGCAATGTGAAATACAGTTGGTAGTCACCACTATTCTTTTCATTTCCTAGCTATGGCTTCAGCAGTGGTTGCAACCACCGGCATCCCAAAACCCAAAACAAACCTGCGACTGGGCCCAGAGTGGCAGCAGGTACATTTTACTGTATATGTGTTTACTAATGAATTTTTTAATTGTAATGTTTTTGTTGTGGCACTGTGGATATGTATTCTATTGTTGCTGTAAACCCTGCTGAGCAATTTTATTTACCTGCTGCCATTCTGGGCCTGACTGTGGGTTTGTTTTGGGTTTCAGGGGTGTGGGTGGTTTCAGCCCTGAGTGAATCTATAGCTCAGGGAAAGGAAGGAGTGGTGTTGGCTGTCAACTGTCATTGTGACCCCTGCCTAACCCCTGCATCCTGTCAGCCACGAAGGGAGGCCATGGCATGGGTCTGAAGGGTAATAATGGGATCAGCTGGGGACTGGGATTTGTGCTGGTGGCTGGAGCATGTTTGTGGGGGTGGGGAGAAAGAGTGTGCCATGTGGAACTGTGGTGGTTGCAGTTTTAAAAAGGAAAATAAAACCCCTCCACACTGCAAGATAAGCAGGAGTCGTGCTGTAGATGGCAAGGGTCATGGGGGCCCAGCCTTCTTTGAGGCAGGAGCTGACTATGGGTCTGTTGGAAAATGGCTCCTGACTTCAGGTTATTTGCTGTGGTTTGGGCCCAGCCACAGGAGTAAACTTGAGGTGGAGGCCTGATGCAGTCCTGCCAGCTTTGGGCTTAGCTCTGTCTTGCTGTGTGCCCCGGAAGTCAAGTGGGCTGAATCTGATGTCATTCCTGAACCACAGAAGAATGGGGGCTGGCTTTGGGCATTGGGAGTTGATTTGGGGCTTTTTTTCCCGTCATAGCTTGACTCAACTGGCTCACTGTGCTGATTGTGCCACTCTCCCTTGGCTGCCACCCTGTGCAAATACATGGTTTGCATAGTGGGTTGTGTCATCCTTGCATATCATGACCAGAAGCTATACTGGACTGAGGGGGGAGGAGAGAAGTAGAAAGAAGGGAGATGGTGAGTATGAGGGGGTATAGATAGAGAGATGCTAGGGGATCACAGGAAGAGAAAAAAGATGTTGGACTATGATTTTATAAAGTAATATATTGCTTACATAAATAAAAACATTTTATTAATTTACTATAATTTATTTTGTTGAGAAGCTTTAAAGAAGAGGATTTAATATTTGAGAGTTGATTCAAATGCTGTTATTCTCTGGGACCCTGTAAATTAATTGCTGGGGCTATGAGGGGGGAAGCAGAAAGAGAGAGAAAGGGGAGATGATAGGTTATAATGGGGCCAGAGAGGTCAAAGAAGGAGATGGTTGGTCGGTGAAAACTCAAAAGGAGATTGAGTACTAGAAAGTGAGAAGGATGGTGAAATTTGAGTTGATAGAGAAAAAAGAAATGGAGGAAAGAACTAAAAAGCGTAGTTACTCACCTGTAACAGGTGTTCTCCAGGAGCAGCAGGAATCAGTCCTCACACATGGGTGACGTCGGCGCCGACGGAGCCCTCGCGGAGCAATTTTCCCCAGCTTTCAAAGAAAGCCTTTGGGAATTGCAGCGCGCATGCGCGGTCCCCTTCCCGCCCAAGGGTGCCATCTTAGCCAGTCAGATGACATAGCTAAAAGACAGCATAAACATTTGCAAAAAAACTAAAGCAGATGATTGCAACTCCAAGGGGAGGAGGGAGGGTTGTGAAGACTGATTCCTGCTGCTCCTGGAGAACACCTGTTACAGGTGAGTAACTACGCTTTCTCCAGGACCAAGCAGGAAGTCAGTCCTCACACATGGGACTCCCAAGCTTAAGGCTACCGGAGACCCTAAGCACAAAAATGAGCTCCCTCTAGCTCAGCAGCACAGAAGGAAGGAATCTTCACTGAATTATTACCCACCGGTAGCCCCCATCCGGGATGGAGGGTAGGAGTTGCTCAAACCTCGAAGAGATTTCGGAGGACTGCCTGTCCGAAAGCACTGTCCCTGCGGGACTCCCTCTCGAGGCAGTAATGGACCGCAAAAGTCTGGCTCGAAGACCAAGTAGCGGCCTGGCAGATGTCTGCCAATGGAACAGAGCGGAGGTAAGCCACTGACGTAGCCTTCGCCCGAACACAATGAGCCGTGACCCGACTTTCTAACGAGAGTCCGGCTGCCCCATAAGCCCAAGCGATACAGTCAGCAACCCAGATGGACAGAGTACGCTTGGAGACAGGGAGCCCCAATTTATTGGGGTCAAAAGACACAAAAAGCTGAGCAGCTTTACGGTGCTCCCGCGTACGGGCAAGGTAGAAGTTCAACGCCCTTCTACAGTCCAGGGTATGCAGGACCATTTCAGCTCGGCTGGAGTGTGGCCTGGGAAAGAAGGTCGGAAGTACCACCTCCTGATTGATGTGAAAAGGGGAGACCACTTTTGGAAGTAATTTAGGGTGAGTCCGTAGGACTACCCTATTTTTGTAGAACCGAGTGTAAGGGGGATCAGACACGAGGGCCTGCAATTCACTTACGCGTCTAGCGGAAGTGAGGGCTATCAGGAATAAGGTTTTCCAAGAAAGAAAACGGAGAGGAGAACAGGTAGCCATAGGTTCAAAAGGCGGACAGGTGATCCGCTGCAAAACCACATTCAGATCCCAGTCAGGTGCTGGCGGGCGCAGAGGTGGTTTAAGTAGAAGGAGACCTCGGAGAAACCTTGCCATGAGAGGGTCGCTGGAAAGAGGTCTGCCGTCCACCGGCACATGATGTGCTGAAAGAGCACTGAGGTGAACTTTGACGGAGTTGGACTTAAGTCCCAGATTAAAGAGGTAGAGCAAGTACTGCAAGATCACCGACACCGAGCAGGAGAAGGGATCCTGAGACTGCTGGGCACACCAAGCGGAAAAGCGACGCCATTTAAGGGCGTAGTATTTGCGGGTAGAAGGTCGCCGGGAAGCTAGGACGACCTCTTCTACCTCTGCCGGCAGTAGAAGGGGAGCAAGGACTACCCTTTCAGTAGCCAGGCCATCAGATGTAGAGATCTGAGGTTGGGGTGTAGTAGGGACTCCTGATCCTGTGTTAGGAGAACTGGTTGAAACCCCAGAGGGAACGGATCCTCCACCGCTAGTTGCAGCAGGAGTGGAAACCACGGCTGTCTGGGCCACCGAGGAGCTATCAGGATCATGGAAGCTTTGTCTCGGAGAACCTTGAAAAGAGTTTGAGAGACGAGCGGTATGGGAGGAAAGGCATAGAGAAGGCTTTTCGACCATGAGAGCAGAAAAGCATCCGCTGCTACTCGAAGGGGATGCGGCTGCCGAGAGCAGAAGCGAGGAAGTTGCCGGTTGAGAGGACTGGCAAAGAGATCCATCGTGGGGAGGCCCCACTTCAGAAAAAGTTTCTGAACTACCAAGGGATCCAGTCGCCACTCGTGCGGCTGGAGGATTCTGCTGAGTTTGTCCGCCAGGCAGTTTTCTTGGCCTGGGAGATAAACTGCCTTGAGAAGAATGCCGTGGCTGACGGCCCAAGAGCAGAGCCTCTGTGCTTCTCGACAGAGAAGGAAGGAGCCCGTGCCCCCCTGTTTGTTCACGTAGAACATGGCAACTTGATTGTCCGTCTGGACAAGGACGGACCGGTGAGAAGTCAGGTGGGAGAAAGCCTTGAGAGCCAGACGGATCGCTCTGAGCTCCAGGAAGTTGATCTGCTGCGCAGACTCCCACGTGGTCCAGAGACCTTGAGTACATGCCCCTTGGCAATGCGCTCCCCATCCTAGGAGAGAAGCATCGGTCGTCAGCACTTGAGCCGGCGGAGGAGACTGAAAAGGCATTCCGAGTACCAGGTTTGGGCGATGAAGCCACCACTGTAGAGAAGAGGCCAGCGGGCCGGAGATCCGCACTAAGTCGGCTAGGCCGCCCGTGGCCTGTTGCCACTGCTGGCAAAGGCACCACTGAGCAGGCCGCATATTCAGGCGGGCATTGGGGGTCACGTGGACGGTGGAAGCCATATGGCCGAGAAGTCTCAGGAAGCGCCTGGCCGAGACCAGGGACTGGCTGCGAAAACGGCCGGCTAGGTCCATGAGCCGTTGAGCCCTGTCAAGAGGCAGGAAAGCTCGCGCCTGAAGAGTGTGCAATCTTGCGCCGATGAACTTGAGATCTTGCGAGGGGAGCAAAGTGGACTTTGCGAAGTTTATGACAAAGCCCAAGTACTGGAGAAGAGTCACAGTGCGGTGTGTGGCTTTTGTGACTTCTGGAGAGGACGATGCTCTGATGAGCCAGTCGTCTAGGTACGGAAAGACATAGAGGCCGTGAAGCCGGAGATAAGCCGCCACCACCGCGAGACATTTTGTGAAGACTCGTGGTGCGGAGGATAGGCCAAAGGGCAGTACTCTGTACTGGTAATGATTTCCTGCCACCACAAACCTTAGGTATTGGCGGTGGCTTGGGTGGATGAGGATGTGCGTGTAGGCATCCTTTAGATCCAAGGAGCATAGCCATCTCCCTGCTGGAGGTAGGGCAGAAGGATTCCAAGGGTAAGCATCTTGAACTTCTCCCTCACGAGGAACTTGTTGAGGTTGCGCAAGTCCAGGATGGGTCTGAGGCCTCCCGTTCTTTTTGGGATTAGGAAATACCTGGAATAGAAGCCCTGACCCCTCAGGTGGTGGGGCACCGGTTCCACAGCCTGTTCCTGAAGAAGACTTGCTAACTCCTGAAGGAGTAAGTCCCTGTGCAGAGGGAGTCGTGGAGGCTCTCCAGGAAAATAGGAGGGAGGGACCTGGTGGAAGTGGAGAAGATAGCCTTCTCTCACAACCTGAAGCACCCAGGCATCTGATGTGATGTTGGACCACCTGTGGGCAAAGTGAACCAGCCGTCCTCCTGTGCTGGGAGGAACCAGCTGAGGGGGAGAGGCTATGCCGATGAAGTCAAAAACCCCCACCCTGCTGAGCAGGGGCCGGTGGTGCAGGCTTGGGGGCTTGCTGCCTACGGGACCCGTTACCACGTCCCTTGGCCTGCTGACCCTGTTGGGGAGCTGCGGAGGCCTGATATTGAGGGTAGTGTTTATAGGCAGCCGCCTTTCTCGGGTAAAAGGACTTCTTTCCCGAGCCCTTCTTCTTCTGGGAAGGGGCAGAGGTCTTCCTAGAGAGCCTAGTTCTGGTGAGAGTCTCCGTCTCGATTTGTGCAGCCTTCTCAGCCATGGGCTTGCCAAAGAGGTTCTCACCTCGGCAGGGGACATCGACCAACTTGTCCTGCACCCAGGGTTCAAGGTCAGACGACTGAAGCCAAGCCTGTCGGCGGGCACCGATGCCGTCTGCGGCCACTCGAGCCGATGCTTCAAAGCCACCATAGGCTGCTCGAGAAATGAATTTGGAGCATTCCCAAATACCAGTGGACAAGGCTAGGAACCTCCGCAAAGGTTCCTCGGACAGCCCAGCAGAGAATCCGGCTATCTCCTTAGCCAGGTCTCTAAGGTACATGCCCATGTAGAGCTGGTAGGTCTGGACCCGACAAGCAAGCATAGAGCCCTGGAAACACTTCTTACCGAGGCCATCCAGGTTGCGGGCCTCCCTGCCAGGAGGTACCGAGGAGTGCATCTTCTGGCTCTTAAGCCTATGCATGGCCGATTCCACCACCATGGAATGGTGCGGTAGCTGTGCTTTTTGGAAGCCAGGGCTCTTGCGGACTCGATAGATGGAATCGACCCGCTTGCTTAATACCGGCGATGATGCCGGACTCTCCCACATGCGGAAGAGTAGTCGTTCCAGCATGGGAGGAACCGGTACAGTAAAGTGCTCCCTGGCGGGAGAGTCGTACTGAAGGGCGTCGAGCTCTTCGGCTCGAGGCTCCTCCTCGGGATCCGCAGGGAAGGCCAAAGCCTTGGCCATATCCCTGACGAAGTCCGAGAACCGGGCATCCTCCGGGGGGGACTGTTTCCGAGGTTCGGACTCAGGGGAGTCCGAGGGGACATACCGAGTCCGAAAAGAATCAGGTGACTCTTCCACTTCAGACTCCCAGGCCGACTCCGAGGAGGAATCGGTGGGGTCGGTTCGGGCGGGCGGAGGCGTTGGCCGCCCCGACGCCGAGGGAGTCGGCGTCGACGACCTCGGTCCCGAACGGGAGGCCGAGGGTGACCTCGACCGAGGATCGACTCGAGCCCGCATGGCCTCGAGGATCGGCTCGGTCTCCGGGGTCGACTTAGACATCGACGTCCCGGCGGTCGGGGCAGAGGCGCCAGTGAGGCTAGCGATCAGTGCCCGCTGCTGGTCCATGAAGGCAGATAGTCTGCTCTCCAAGGCCGTCAACCTGAGTCCGACCTCAGGTGACCCAGCAGCCCCCGACTCGGGCCCCGACGGCGTCGGGCCCGACGTCGGACCCCTCGGAGGCGAGTCCAGGAGGACTACAAGACTTACCCGAGCTGGCAACTCCGATTCCAGACGAGGTCGCTTCGGGAGCCGTTCCTTCTCCAAAGACCCGGGACGGCTATCGGGGCTATGCGACCTGGCCCTCGCGGAACCAGGAGCGTCCACCGATGCCGCCCTCGCGGGTTTCGCCTTCCGATGATGATGATCCCCGGAGGGAGAACCTCTGTCGGAGGAACTCCGGCGATGCTCAGAGCTGGAGCCTCTGGACGCCGAGGCCTCCGACGAGGTCCAGGTACGGGTGGGATCTGCGAAGATTCTTTCCCGCTGATGCCGCCGACTCCGCAAAGCTTTGGAGGACATTTTGCTGCAGGCCCCACAGATCAGTTCCTCGTGATCTGGGCCAAGGCAGCGGAGGCAATTATGGTGTGTGTCAGTGAGTGACATATTTCTGTCACACTGAACACACCTTTTGAAACCACTGGCAGCCATCGGGGGAAAAAGGGCCCCTGCAAGGTCAAAGGACCGGGCTGCCAGCGAAAAACCGAAAATGAAACTGACAAGAAAATCAGAAAAACCGAAAAATAAGAGAAGGACTCGCAACGGCGTCGCGAGTCCGGGCAGGAAAGAGACCGGCGTCGAACCGAAGAAAAAAGAGAATAAACGACGAAAAATCAACTTTTTCTGCGGGGACAAGAAGACCACGTCTGTAGGGCTCCGCGGAAAAAAGAAGACTGGCTAAGATGGCACCCTTGGGCGGGAAGGGGACCGCGCATGCGCGCTGCAATTCCCAAAGGCTTTCTTTGAAAGCTGGGGAAAATTGCTCCGCGAGGGCTCCGTCGGCGCCGACGTCACCCATGTGTGAGGACTGACTTCCTGCTTGGTCCTGGAGAAGGGAAAGATTAATATGTCAGATGTAGGAAGGGAATGGAAAAAGGAGAGAAGAGCAAGGTCAAATGGAACACAGACACTGAAAAAAAGTCAGAGGAAAGCAGAAGAGAGACTGGGGTCATCATGACTGGACAAAGTAAAATGCTCAGACAACAAAGGTAGAAAAAAGTATTTTAGCTTGAATTTGTTTACTGGAATATGTTAGCTTTCAAAAGAAGAAATTAGACCTTACCTGCTAATTGTCTTTCCTTGAGTTCTCTCCGGGCCAGTCCAGGAACGTTAGGGTAGTCAGCCTCCTTCAGCAGCTGAGGACTGAATTACCAGAGTCTTGCTGACAGGCTATCCGACTCCCCCTGGAGTTCCAGACTCAGTCTACTACTGTTAAAGCAGCCTAACCTGACCTACAGCCTCTTAACTACCACTACAATTAACAAAAAAACACAACTGTATGTACAACTCCTAAGCTTCTCCAGCCTTCTCCCTGGTCTCTGGGGCTGCCGTTGCCTCATTCTTGACTCTTTCATGGTTCATTTTTCATTTTTTTTTTTTTAAAGATCTGGAACAACGCCCCTTTCGATACCGAAAGGGAACCCCAAAGGCCAAGTCTCTTTAACAAACCTGAACGCCAGAGCCTCCCTATGCCTTCTCACGGCACCTTTGCCCTCCATTCAAGCAGTCCTACAAGGCACTTATCTCCGAAATACTAACTGATCTGCAATCAACCCTGACCATGGACCTTCTAGCTGACCCTTCAAATTCCTGCACAAATGAAAAACACGGGTGGGTCCTGGACTGGCCCGGAGAGAACTCAAGGAAAGACAATTAGCAGGTAAGGTCTAATTTCTTCTTCCTCTTCGTCTCTCCGGGCCAGTCCAGGAACGTTAGGGAAGTACCAAAGCAGTTCCTAGACATGGGAGGGCCCCCCTAGACCTGACAATATGGCTGAAGCCCCCACATTTGCATCTCCCCATGCCTGCACATCCAATTGATAATGCTTTGCAAAAGTGTGGAGCGACGACCAAGTCGCTGCTTTACAAATATCCACCGGAGGAACCAAGGCGAACTCCACCCACGAAGCCGCCTGCCCCCGGGTAGAATGAGCCTTGAGAACTGCAGGAGGTGCGACCCCCTGCACCACATAAGCTGTCCCGATGGCCTGCTTAACCCATCGCACAATGGAAGCTTTGGAGGCTGCCTGTCCCTTGCGCGGACCCCCAAACACTACAAAGAGCCTGTCCGTTCTCCGAAATGATTCCGTGCTCCTGAGATAGCGTCGCAGCATCCTGCCGAGGTCCAGCTTCCGAAGCGAGCAATCCAAGTCACCCCCTTGGGAGACTCGAAAAGTTGGCAGGGAAATCGTCTGGTTCAAATGAAACTTGGACACTACTTTGAGTCCAATATATAGAGGCCTATATATTCATATCTGTAGCATACATCTTACAGATGTCTATGTCTATCTTTGTGTGTATTTTATGCCCTTCATATCTCACTATAGATATATTCTCACATATCTATCTATATGATATATATATGTATGTATATATATATAATATATATATATATATATATATATATATATATATATATATATATATATATGTATCTGTCGAGATATTCACTATCGGTAGATAGGTATCCTGCATTTATCTACCTGACTGTCCAGGCTCATATAGCTTATATGATTCTGACAGATGGGCTTTACCCATACCTATGCTATCCAGCATGTTTGGGGTTCCACACTCACAACCATTTTTGTGGTAGTTAACAACTTCCACCATAACCTTAAGGTTTAGGTACCTCTGAAGCTCTCCATGTTCCAGTATCTCTCCTAGCTGACCCAGTTAGGAGAGACATTGCGGATCTTCAGCTAATCACAGACTCTAACGCCTCAGGCGTTTGTCCTTTCTTTTGGGATACAAGGGGTTTCCATACCTTTTCCTCCCACAAGGACTGTGCCTGTTTGTACAATCCGGTCGGCCTCTCTTTTTGCTCCCAAGGGTGAGCCACTCTGTCGCCAAAAGAGTTCGGCTTTTATCATAAAGCCTTCCGCTGAAGGCCCACCGTTTTTGGTACTACCCCAGTTCTCACCGGGGTCCCCTCTTACCTTTCAGGAATCTGACCTCCACTCTTTTTTCCTACAGGTTTATTACCTCCACTTCACAGTGAGGTCATCCTTGAGGTTCCTCTACTGGGTTCCCCAGTAGATCCCATGAACCTCCTTACTGCTGTGTAATCCTGTTAGGGGAGGTCCATATTGCAATATTCCTTCAATATCATTGATGATAATTATCATCCACACATGGACTCCTTCTCTGCAGTCCTATGCTAGGTTAGCTGTTCCACAGCACCTTTCTTTCTTCAACTCCTACCCGCCATCCTCAGGATGCCTGGTGTTGTGTGGGATAGCATGTTCCAACCTATAACATGCTGGGACTCCAGGCATCTTAGCTTGGGAGTCCCCATATGTGAAGACTCATTCCTGCTTGTTCCTGGAGATAGCACAGTTACTTACCTGTAACAGGTGATCTCTGGGAACAGCAGGAATAAGTCTTCACAACCCACCCACCTCCCCAGGAGTTGTATCTCTATCTATCTTTCCTTTCCTCTCTCTCTCTCTTTGTCTCAGCTTTAAAACTTAACTGAGGAGAGGCAGTTGGGAAAGGCGGGAAGGCAGCACGCAGGCGTGGTGGGATGGTTCCAAAAGCTCTTTGATTGGACGCTGGGAAGCGTTCCCGCGCAGACTCTGTCGGTACCGACGTACCCATATGTGAAGACTTATTCCTGCTGTTCCCAGAGATCACCTGTTACAGGTAAGTAACTGTGCTTCGAGGGTACTCGGCGTCAGTGATCAACCTCTCTGGCGTATGTTCGAGTTTGGCGCATTTTTGAAAGTTGGTGTAAAGAGCGGAGCGTCCGACCATTGGGTGCGTCTTTGCCAGACATCTTGTCCTTTTTGCAAGGGGGGTTAGAGAAGGGTCTAGCCCTGAGCACAATCAAGGTTCAATTGGCGGCCCTAGCCTGCTATAGAGGTAAGATGCAGGGGGCAGTCTGTCGTCGCTTCTGGATGTTTGGTGCTTTCTCAGGGCAGCTAAGCTTATTTGTCCACCATTGAAACCAGTGGTTCCGCCTTGGGATTTAAACTTAGTTTTGGAGGCATTGATGTGGCCGCCCTTTGAATCAGCGGCTTCGGTGGGTCTGCGCGAACTGTCATGGAAGACCGTCTTTCTAGTGGTGCTGTGTTCAGCGAGAAGGATTTCAGATCTGCAGGCTCTTTCCTGTAGGGAGCCGTATATTCAGTTTTCGGTGGAAATGTGATGTTGCGGCCGGTGCTGTCTTTTTTTGCCAAGCAGACAGAGATATGCCTACAGAATGGTATTCACATAGGAAAATGTGGAGAGGAAAGATTCATCTAATAACAAGAAGGTGGAACCTACTTGAGAAGATATATAGAGAATCTCTTCCCACTGGTTATGAGCTACAGGGATGCTAGGTAGTGAAATAACCAGGACGGTTACATGAAAAGCAGAGGATGATATCAGTCTGCAGCCAGCAAGTCCCGAGTATTCTAGAACTCTAGAATGGTAAGTGAACAGAAGACGCATAAAAATGAGATACCATGCTGACCTGCTTAAGGGCAAAAAAGGTATCATGCGTTCTTACCATGAGGACGAGCTGCAAGGAGAAAAAGCATATTCCCGATTGGAAATACTATGGACCAAAGCAGGGAATTGGCAACTCCTTAAGCTTTCACGTAAGGGAAGGCCTATGTCCTTTATATTAAAAAGGAGATCCTTTCTAGTCATAGGAGACATGACTGAAAAAGCCTTTTCCAGCCATCTAGGATAGCTGTTGGAGAAAAAAAGCCCATGCTCTCTAGCAAGGGCCCATAGTGGAGAGCTTCTCTGTAGGATTGCAGAGAGCATGATGCAGGAGAATGAGGAGATAGAACTGGCTACTGGAGAGTCAGTACCTATGTCAACTATGCTGCCAAACCCAGGGGAATGGAGATGGCAGAAAGAGAAGACAATCCAACAAGCTTGTAGTGAAAAAATTTCCAAGACAGATGACAGCACTGACTTGGAGCCACTACTAAGACCAGAGAGAATGTTAGTGGAGTACAAATCTGGTTGCTGGTGGACAAGAACCAGTGGTCCAAACATTAAGGCTCCTGCATTGGCAGCTGCTTGCCAGACAGCAGAAAGAATGTTACTGTTTAAAAACAGAAAGAACAGACAGAACAGGAGTAGAAAACTCTGGACATGTCTGATGAACTGCTTCAAAGCAAGATTGAAAAAGAGGAGTCAACTCAGAGAAGAGAACTCCGCACTGGAAAAGTAACAAAACTAGAGAGGCTGAAGAAAAAGCCCTCTAGTGAAGCAATACCGCTCTTACAGCTTGGTAAGAAGGTAAAGAGAATGGAGCTGAAGAAGACTTACAAAGTAGTGAGTCTATAGAAAGGAAAAAAGACATGCTGGCACAGGAACTATCATTTGATAGTGGTTAGACCTCTTTCCCTAGCAGGAAGAAGAGGAGAACCCTGTGCCCTATAGGCATGAACATCCTGACAGCTCATAGAACATAGAAAAAATGGATGTCTTTTGGGAAGAGATCCATGTCTAGGGTTTAGAATGAGAGCAGTGGATTGCCTCTATTGAGAAGAAGCGACTGCAGATTCTAACCCCCAGAGTCACAAGCATCTGATGAAGATTGATCAGAAACCCTGCAGTTGCTGGGTTTGCTGAGCCTGGTGAGAGGTTGAATTCTGCAGACCAGGATGATGCTTCCCCTGTTTGGGAACATCTGCATGATGGGCAGATAATGCATAAAACCTTCTTCTCCTATGGGAAGAAGGTTTGGCAGGACATTTCCTACCTACTGGGACAGAAGAAGGTGCAGAATAGCCCTTAGGAACAGGTAAGTCAGTGGACAACTGAGTAACCTGACGTAAAGACTCCTTGTTGAAAAGATTGTCTCCAGTACAAGGAGTATGTCCCAGTCTTTGCTGTGCCCATTTGTCTAAGTCTGAAGCCTGGAGCCAGGCTCTACATCATGCCCCTATAGATATAGCAGAAATCCTGCTAGCAGACTCAAAAGAGTCTAGGGAAGCACAAATAAGAAAGCAAGAGATACTCTGGAGATGCTTAAGCAGCGAAGAATAGCCTGCACTCTTGGACTCTGGAAGAGAAGGAGTCAAAAGATGTAATTGCTTTGTGACCTCCTCAAGAGACAGACTCATATAAAAAATATATGAGAGAATTCTTGCAGAAAGCATAGATGTCTGGAAGGTTTGACATCCAAAGGCATCTAGTGTCTTAGACTCACGACCTGGCGGATAAGAAGAGTGCTTTTTCTTACTCTGTACCCGCCTCATTTCTGATTCCACTACTATGGAATGATGAGGAAGTTGAGTCTTTTGAAACCCTGGAGAGGGGGGCACCTGATATAAGAGATCAGTTGCTCTGGAAGGTGGGGGTACCCTTAAAGGTGTTTCCCACATTCCTAGAAGGAGATCCTGCAAGGAATGATGCAAAGGAAGCATTATGTTCTCCTTTGCTTTGGTAGAAACAGAGCCTTGTGCAGGATCATGTCCTGGGATAGGAATGGCAAGAGATCTTGCTATATCCAGGAGGAAACTCTGAAAAGAGGGATCCCCAACAGGAATCTCTCTTGGACAGGTTAGATCTGAAGAACTAGCCTGAGCACCGACAGAGCTATCCAAATATATAGGAATAGAAGATCCTGCACGGTGCAGTGTGGAATGCTTAAGGGATGGTCGCCGGTACTGGCTGTCAGGAGCAGCGACCGTCATTACCACATTGTCCATGCCAGGTATCGACTCTAAGCTTGGTATAGAAGGGAGCGATCCTGTTGAAAAATGCATGGCAGGAGTTGGCCACGATGATACTGTGGATACCGGTACCGATGCCGATGCCAATACCAGTACCGATGTCGGAGTCGAGCCCAACAGAGACATCAGAGCAGTCATTGGTGACAGTTCAATCGGTACCGAGGTAACCAAAAACCTCCGGCCGGTATCCTCAGTACCGAGCCACCGGTATCGATCGGTGTCGGTACCAAAGCATATTGGTACCCAGTCTTCCAGACTAGAGATCGATTCCAAACTCGGCATTGAGGACAGAAAGCCTGATAAGCGAAGCATGGAAGGCACCGACCGCAAGGGTAAGGAGGACATCGGTACCGACTTCGGTACCGTGTCTGATACCGGTGGATGAAGGTCAACCAGTGGCAACCCAATTGGCCTCAGGGGAACCGAGAGTTGCGGATCCGAATCATCGGAACCGAGCCTTCAGTACTGCCGAGAGCCGGTACCAAGGCGAGTCGGTACCCAGTCCTCCAGACTGGAGATCGATTCCAGACTCGGCATCGAAGGAAGCGAGGCTATCGATGCACGTCTGGAGGGTACAGACGTTGGTGGTAGTATCGGTGCTGGTACTGATAATGGAAAGTCAGTCTGGAGAGTATCCACCGGTCCCGAAGGCACCGAGGATGCCAGATGACCATCCCTGGTGAGGAGTGTTTCATCCAACACCAGTGCCAATGCCGGGGTATCGGTACCGCTCGAAGCGGATGCCACCACCGGACACGGCTCAGGTATGTTCTGTGAGGGGTGAACCCCAGGAACAATCTGAAACCCCTGAAAGGCTTTGGAGACCGAAGAATCCCGCTGGGGTTTTGAAGCCAGTGGGCCCTCGAGGGCAAGGCCGGAGCCATCTACATGCTATGCATGAGACCTACCACTCGAGGGCTGGCTAGTCTTAACATACTGTTTGTGGGTTACCTGATCCTGTGTAGAAGACGAAGGGGATGGTGCCCCGAAGTTGGAGGAAAACCGTGTATCGAGGGAACCTCGATGTTGAAGACCCCTTCTCACCAAACTATTGTCAGGACCCAAGCAGGTTAGACATCGACTTCGAGGGTCTAAAAATAAAGTTGTACCGCCACAGTTTGAACATTTCTTGGAGAAAGTGGCTGGCGGTTCCATGAAGGAAAAGGAAGAGGCCTAAAAGGCCTAAGAAACCGTGGGACACTATGAAGATAAAATATCCCTTGAAAAAGGAAGATTTTACAAGAAAAGAAAAGAAAACACCGGTGGTACCGGTGGCGTCAGGAAGACAGCCGCGACCACAAGAAAACGAAAGAAATAAAACAAGAATTTTCTGCGGTGACAGGAGGACGTCCTGCCGGCTCCGCGGAAAATGAAAACTGAGGAGAGGCAGTTGGGAAAGGCGGGAAGGCAGCACGCAGGCATGGTGGGATGCTTCCAAAAACTCTTTGATTGGACGCTGGGAAGCGTTCCCGTGCAGACTCCGTCGGTACCGACGTACCCATATGTGAAGACTCATTCCTGCTTGTTCCTGGAGATCGCCGCAACCTCTGCCTCTCAAGAGCCAAGCCGTAAGCAAGAACCGATCCACCTGCGGCATAAGCACCGGCCCCTGACTCAACAGATTGATACGACTGGGAAGCCTCCACGGGCGATCCGCGAGCAGACGGACCAGCTCCGCATACCAAGGTTGTCTGGGCCAATCCGGGGCAACTAGTATCACATTCCCTTCATGCCCCGCTATTCTCTGAATAACCCGACCAATCATCGGCCACGGGGAAAACACATATAGCAGCTCGTCTGACAGCTATGGTTGCACCAGGCTGTCGAGCCCTTCCGACATGTGTTCTCTGCCCCTGCTGAAGAACCATGATGCCTTGCTATTCACGAGAATCGCCATGAGGTCCATGACCGGCTTCCCCCACCGCACCGTAATGTCATGGAAAACAGCCGCATTCAATTCCCACCCGCCTGGATCCAGAACATTCCGACTGAGGTAGCCCGCCTGCACATTTTCTCTTCCTGTTACATGCGCCGCCGACAGGGCTACCAGATGGGCCTCCGCCCACCGTAGCAAGAGCTGACTCTCCTCTAACAAGACAGCACTGCCCGTGCCCCCTTGCCTGTTGATATAGGACACCATCGCAACATTGTCGGAGAATACGCGCACCGACTTTCCTTCCACCAGTGTGGAAATTCTGCAGCGCCAGCCGCACTGCCCTCATTTCCAAATGATTTATCGACCATGCACTTTCCTCCGTAGACCAGACGCCCTGCGCCACATGAGACAGACAATTAGCTCCCCAACCGGAGAGATTGGCATCCGTGGTGACCAACACCCATTCCGGCTGCTCCAGCAACACCCCTGCCTGAAGCCACTCTGGGTCCAGCCACCACTGGAGACTGCTGCTCACGAAATCTGGACACACCAGTTTCCGTGACAGAGGGTGCTCCTGCGGCGACCATCTGGACAACAATGCACGCTGAATATCTGTAAACTCATACATGTTGTTGTACTGAGCATTTTGTTCCATGTAAACCGCGCTGATGCCGAATAGTGCGGTATATAAGAGAATGTAAATAAATAAATAAATAAATAAATATGAGCCCTGGCCCATGGCACCAGGTCCAAAGCCACGGCCATGGACCCCAGCAGCTGCAGATACCTCCATGCCGTTGGAGCCCGCAGCTGCAAAAAGGCTCTGACCTGTGCTAAAATTTTCTGCACTCTGTCCTTCGGTAGGCATACTAACCCTACCCTCATGTCGAAGACGGCTCCCAGGTACTTTAGCCTCTGCACCGGTTGCAACTGACTCTTGTCTTGGTTTATTACCCAACCGAGCTGCTCCAGAACTGCACTACTCGCTTCGTTGCCGTGATCGACTCCTCCTGAGATTCTGCTCGAATTAACCAATCGTCCAGGTAAGGATGTACTTGAATCCCCTCTTTTCGCAACGCTGCTGCGACCACGACCATCACCTTCGTGAACGTCCGTGGCGCTGTAGCCAGTCCAAAAGGTAATGCACGGAACTGAAAATGTGCCATGGGCACAACAAAGCGCAAGAACCTCTGATGATCCTTTCTGATCGGAATATGCAGGTACGCCTCCGCCAGATCTATGGAGGAAAGTACCTCGCCGGGCTTCACTGCCCGAATCACAGATCTCAGGGTTTCCATCTGGAAATGTGACACTCTCAGACAGCGGTTGACCTGATTGAGATCTAAAATGGGCCGAAAAGACCTTTCCTTCTTGGGAACTATGAAATATATCGAGTATCGACCTAAGCCATACTGGTCTTTGGAGACAGGCACCACTGCCTGCAACTGCAGCAAGCGCTGAAGCATGTCGCTCACTGCCTTTCTTTTTGTGGGGGCCTGGCACGGAGACATTACAAATGCTTCCTTCAGTGGTTGAGCGAACTCCAGCGCATAACCATCGCGGATGATCTCCAGCACCCATTGGTCTGTAGTCACAGTGGCCCAGACGGAGTAAAACGCCTGCAAATGACCCCCTATCTGTCCCTCCATCTGAGCCAGCTGTATCTCATTGTGGCTTCTTAGAGGTGTTCTGCTGGGAGTTGAAATACCCCCTACCGAACCCTCTCGCCCCCCAAAAGGACTGTCCCCTGGCCACAAAGTGGCCTCTTTGATAAGGCTCAAATCGCGAACCTCGAAACCTGTGAAATTCTCTAACTTGGCCTCTCTGCAGACCCCCAGACTTTGCACCTCTCGGACGGTCCTCTGGAAGCCTACCTCCCTTGGAATCTCCCAAATCATTAACAATCTTTTCCAAGGCCTCCCCAAAGAGCAGCTTGCCCTTTATAGGGGAGTTTGCTAAGGCGAGCCTTAGAAGACGCATCCGCCGCCCAATTCCTCAACCAAAGGAACTCCTGACCGCAATAGTAGATCCCTGGAGCAAGGGATCCTCCAGCGGCTCCGCTTGCGATGCAGGAAGCACAATATTCAGGGCTGCCAGAGACTGCTCAATCAGCGCTCCCAGCTCCTTCTTACGGAACACCCTAAAAATATTAGGGTCATCGCCCGCAACAAGCTCACCTTCCTCTAGCTCCCCTGCGCCAGGGTCCCAACCTGCCTCAGAGAGGATTTCCCCCTCTTCTGCCATCTGAGGCGCCGAAAGCTGCTGCCCGAAGCTATCAGAGCCAGCCACTGGACCCCGCACTGCCTGAGAGGATCCTTCTCCCGAATCTGACATCCCGATCTCTGCTTTGAGGGTACTTACCCTACTAGGAGAAGAAGCCTTGCTCAAAGACTGCTCCATTATCAAACAGTATGCTTTATGCATCTCTAGGATGAAATCAGCCGAAAACAACATTTGCACTCCACCTTGCTCCCCCAGCAGTTGAGCTAGGGGCCGAACTTCCTCTGAGGGAGACTTATTAGCCTTAGCCTTCTTTTTCACGGCCTTTCTCCGAAGCGCGGGAGAAATGGCAGGCTCTGACAAAATGGCCGCCGTTCCTGCTTTATCCGCCAAGCCCACAGTCTTCTCTGACACATTACCCGACGCTGACTTCTCCTCCATTAAGCCCCCAAACAGCCACTCTAACCTGCTGCTTCGCCTGATGCACATGCGGCAGAGCCCCGGCCCAAAAATGAAACCGCGCCGGCTCTCACACTGCACGCACGCCGCCGAACCTGGCAGCATGCGCTCAGAATACACCCCTGCGGCAGGATCCCCGGCCTAGTAACCGTGGCGACTAACAGGAGCCCTACCTGAAATGGCGCGCATACACTCACCAGCTTCCCCTGACCTTCCACTGCCAGCGGACACGGAGAACCGGCGCTCAGCAGAGGTTTGAACACTGGGGCTCCCGAAGCGTACCTCACCTCACGGAAGGACAAAGCGGCAGAATTTAGGCAGGCACTGCCTGTACTGCCTCTTGACCGTCACAACTTTGGCGGTCCTTTTTTTTTTCAAGTAAATGAGGTAACGAACTCCCCTGGACCTACTGCCCAGCTAGGGCAAGCCAGGTAAATCCTTCCTGCGCTTCAATCTTATGAATTCTTTCCTGCTCTCCACTCAATTCCTCTTTTCCTCTCCAGGAGCCTGTCAGGGAACATCCGTTCAGCTGCTGAGGACTGAAAGACTGAGTCTGGAACTCCAGGGGGAGCCAGATAGCCTGTCAGCAAGACTGGTAATTCAGTCCTCAGCTGCTGAAGGAGGTTGACTACCCTAACGTTCCTGGACTAGCCCGGAGAGACGAAGAGGAAATGTGTATTGTTTTGTTCAGTACAAGAAGAAATGTATTTCTATTTTTATTTCTCCAGTATTGCTATTTTTATTTCTCCAGTGAATGGTGAGTTTGGCTTCTTGGGTTTCTCAACTCAATTATTTTCCTTTTATTTCTAATTTACAGTCTCTTGATCTGTGTTTGGTAAGGGTCTGTTTATGTTTTGCAGTGTTCTCTTAGTGTGTAGATTCTTTATAGAAATCGTCAGCAGTCCAACTTGCTGGGATTCCCAGTAGGAGATGTTTTGGTGTTTCATAAGATGTATTGATGTAATATTTGTATTGCTGCCTTTTCATACTGTAAGTAGAATTGGTGCTGCATGAGCACTGTGTTATGGCAGGTTTGCTATTGGCTCTGAGTAGTCTTTTTGCAGGATTTTATGTACATGGTAGTTGGTACTGGAAGATAGTCATGTAGAAATGTGGTAGCATCTAATACCACCGCACATGTAAATAATGTTCAGACACTTATGACAAAAATGATAGGCAGGTGGAATCTTTTATAGATGAAACTTTGAAGTAGATTCATCCTCGAAAGCTCATGCCTCAATAGTCTATAAGGTGCCACCTGCCTCTGTCGTTTTTTTACTCTACACTGATAAAGCTATCCCTCTGAAAATATTCACTGATGGGACAAAAAAAAGGCTTGTGAAGGGTTCTTTTGGAATCCACTGGACTAGGGTAGGACGGGGGCGGGGGGGGGGGGGGCAGCACAGTGATCACATGCACAATGCAGCAAAAAGGTAGTGATGTCTCTGGTCATGACATTGCCCCTCCTGGCACAATCAATATCTATGCTGGGCAGAAGTATACACTGTCCAGGCCTGCAGGGACACATGGCAAGTCTGGGAGTGGTGGTGTGTGCGTGTGTAGGGGGGAGGTGGTTAATGATGGTGCCCTGCTAAACACGGACATGCCTCTTTTTGAGGAATAAGATTCTCCTTTCCCTCACATACACCTTCTTGTAAGAAATCAGCATAGGGAAATACTTATAAATGTCATTTATTTGTATGTTTGTTTATTTATTTATGTGGCTGCTAATCTAAACACATGTTTGTCAAAGCATATCATAATCAACATTCAAAACAGAATGGCATACATCATATGAACTTTTAAATGCAAGATAAAGTAACATAAAACAGCAGAAAATGCTACATTAAACAAATCATGAAATACTGAAAAATCTTATTCTAACCAGAAATTTCTAAATTTACCTCTGCTATATGGACCACAAAGTCAGTATTTGATTATGTAGGCTAGTGGTTCTCAAACCAAGGCTCAGGATGCATTGTGACAGTCTGAGTTTCAAGAAATCACATAAGTGAGGTGCAATTTTATTTTCAAAGCCTGCTGAGACTGAGAACCAGCAAGGTCTTATGGTAAAAAAATAAAAATAAAAATCCAGTGCAGTTAGGGCAAGGCCATACAATTTAGTTGTCAAGAATAGAGAAACGTAATGTGAAAATTTGTTGTCTATTAAAGTTGACATTGATGACTATGATATTGATGCTGCTGATATAAAAGCTAGCCCAAATGGCATATGTGAATGCTATGCTGGGGTCAAGCCTCTTTTTCTTTCCAATGTCTCCTACTCAGTTCCATTTATTATATCAAAATTACCTTGAGAAGGACTGTCATCGCAGAACAGAGTGACATATACGTTTATAACTAGCCTTTCTCCTTAATGCTTAGACTTACTCTCTGCCAGGGATTCAGAAAAAGATAAGAACAGCAACTCCATTTTGTGGGCACTGAAATGCTAGGTTCCATGGGACATTCATGCACAATGGGATCAATTTGAGATGTCATAGCAAGGCCTGTGGCACTTAGTGCGGGTGGTATGGGTGTCTGTGAGAGACATTTTGCCATCTACAGGTACATCTATTGAATTCACTGACATTCAGCCATAGAGAAAAGAACACCAACTAAATTGAACTCAATCTTAATGTATCTTTTTATGAGAATACTGAGGAAAGTCATGAATGTAGATAACTTTGCATTTTTCCCACGCACAACGCTGGTATCATATGAATAATGCCAAGGTGATATGAAAGGATTTTCAACAACACTGTTCATGTGGAGCACAATTCCCTTAGGGGCACGTCTGGACCGATTGGACAGCCCCAAGCAGGATGGGCCCATCAGCACCTGATTCTGCCCTGTGGGAGCAAGACATTCCCGTGGGTGCAGGATCGGGCACTGGGAGACGGCTTGGAATGCCCCTGCATTGCCGCGGTGACATCCTCCCAGTGGCACAACCTGCCCGCTGCCATTGGGACCCTGATTTCCCCATTGCCAGACCCCGTCGAGGGTAGCCAGGGCCCAGACTCAGCAGGCATGTCTCCGATGCTGCCGGAGGCTGGCCATCAGATTCGGAGGGGTGGCCAGCGCTTATTCCACCTCTGAGGTGGAATAATTTAGCCGTCCTTATGGTGCTCCCCAGACATACAGGACTGTGACCGGAATTGACCCTGTATGTCCAGGTGACAGGACTTCTCCCGCTCCACATACTCTCTACCTGGGGCCGCCCCATCCCCCACAGCACACACAGCAGCTCTGCGCGTGCAGGGGAGCTCGGAGGCAGCATATGGTGAAGGCGGATAGCAGGACTGGACATCCCATCTGGACATACAGCCCCGCTATTCGCCTTCCTGGATCGGGCCCATAGTGCTTTGAAAATCCATGGATAGTACCACCTAAGCAAAATATCTAGATAAAGTCTTGTTTTTTTCTGTATAATTCCTTTAGAATATTGACCCATAGGTTTTCTGAGCTCTGAGAAAGCTAAGATGAAATTAGACTTATCTGCTAGTCTAGTCCCGAACCTCTGGGTAATGCACCTCTTTCAGCAGCTTGGAGACTGAGCACATCATCATTTGATGACAGCAGTACTAATAGAGTGAGCACCGCCCCTTCTGACCAGTACCTATTGACAAAGCAGACTCATAGGAGCAACAAATAAGTAGTTAAACCAAACAGTAGCTAACACTCTAACTAAATACAGAAAAAAATAGCACTAGCACCCCCACCCCAGAGAAGAGAATCCTCCAATCCCCCCCCTTGGGTGAGAGAACTTACTGTGCTCCAAGTAGACCCCAAACTCGAGCATTGCACGGGAAAACCCATCCTTGAACTTACCGCAGACCAATTTTCTGAGAAGTGCAAAATGGGTGGGATGTGAGACTGGATTGGAGTTTCTCAAGGAACAACAATTAGCAGGTATGTCTAATTTTGTCTTCCTTATCATCCCTCCAGTCCAGTCCCGAACCTCTGGGATGTAACAGAGCAGTTAAGCATAATGGGAGAGACCTGCTGCACCGGCCCAGAGCACCACCGAACTGAAGCAAGCATCCCCCACAGACTGAACACCTAGACGGCAATGCTTCGCAAAGGTATGCAACGATGAGCAGGTGGCCACCTTACAAATCTCCACTGGTGGAACCAATCTATATTCCGCCCAAGAAGCTGCCTGCGCTCTGGTAGAATGCACTCGTAACCCCACTGGCACCGATCTACCCTTGAGGAGATACGCTGATGAGATCGCTTCTCTGATCCATCAAGAAATAGACACCTTAGCCGCTGCCTTCCCCTTGCAGGGACCGCCAAACAGCACAAAAAGATGATCTGAGCTACGGAACTCTCTAGTACTTTTCAAATTATGACAGAGAACCTGCCGTACGTCCAAGAACCGCAGCAGAAGGCGAACGCTCGACTCCCCTGCTCCAGACAACAATGGCAATGACACCGCCTGATTCATATGAAAAAACAAAACCACTTTAGGCAAGAAAGAAGGAAGCGGGCATAGTACCACCTTCTCCTTTGAAAAAATAAGAAATGGCTCCCGGCACGACAAGGCTTGAAGCTCAGAAATCCAGCGTGCTGAGCAGATAGCCACCTGGAATACTGTCTTAAGGATCAAGTCTTTAATAGAAGCCCGAGCCAAAGGCTCAAACAGCTCCTCACACAGTGCTGACGGCACCAGATTAAGATCCCATGGTGGAACCAGAACCCTGCATGGAAGATGGAGACAAAGAACCGTTCTCAGGAATCGCGCCACATCTGTGTGTGCGCCCAACGCTATACCTTGGATCTTCCAGCAATAACAGGCGATCATTGCCAGCTGAACCCTCAAGGAACTAGCAGTCAAACCTTTGTCGAAACTGGCCTATAGAAACTCCAAGATCATGGGCACAGAGGCCGAAGCTGGCCTTATCTGTCTGCCAGCACACCATGCCTCGAACAGGCGCCAGACCCTAATGTAGGTCAATGAAGTCGACCGCTTCCTCGCCTTTAACAATGTCACAATCACCAGCCCTGAATAGCCCTTGTGCCTCAGCCGCGCCCTTTCAAGTGCCAGGCCATAAGCAAGAATTGATCCAGCTGAGGCATCAGCACTGGCCCCTGCGACAAGAGATCTGCTCGCACTGGGAGGCGCCATGGCCGATCTGCGAGATTCCTTACCAGAACCGTGTACCACGGATGTCTTGGCCAGTCTGGAGTGATGAGAATCACCATCCCCCAATGGGACTCTATTCTCTGCACCACACGGCCGATGAGCGGCCAGGGTGGAAACATGTAAAGGAGCCCTTCGGCAGGCCAATGCTGCACAAGAGTGCACAAGCCTTCTGACTTTCTTTCCCTTTTCCTGCTGAAGAACCGACTCGCCTTGGTGCCCTCAAACTTCACCATCAAATCCATGACAGGCGCTCCCCAGCGGCGTTCGAGCAACTCGAACATCTGCTGGTTGAGCACCCATTCTCCTGGGTCTACTCGCACCCAGCTCAGATAATCTGCCATGACATTGTCGGCTCCCACTACATGAGCCACCAACAATGCCTGGATTTGGGTCTCCACCCATTCCATCAGAGACTCAGCCTCTGCCTCCAGTGCTGCACTGCCCGTGCCTCCCTGCCATTTGATTTAGGCTACTGTTGTTGCATTAACTGACAGCACCCACACCACCATCCCCTGCAACCTTGTCTCGAAGTTCCACAGTGCAAGGGACATCGGCCACATCTCCAGCCTGTTGATGGACCAACAAGCCACCTGCAGACTCCACTGCCCCTGTGCAAAGTGGTTCTGGTAATGAGCTCCCCAGCCTGAGAGATTTCATCCATCACAAATGGAACCCAACCCAGGGATTCTAGGGGCATCCTCCTCTCCAGATGCCCCCCCCCCATGAGCCACCATCGGAGGGCCCTCTTGACCCCCCTTGGGCTGGGGAGCCTCTGGGACAGAGAGGACGACTGATGCAACCAACATCAGAGCAGAGACCTCTGGAGAGGCCACATGTGTGCCCCTGCCCATGGTACCAGATCGAGGGCAGCCGCCATGGAGCCGAGAAGCTGGAGATAGTGCCATGTCGTAGGCTCTGGCTACCCCAGAAACTCCCGCACCAGGCACTGAAGCTCTCATGCTCTTGGCTCCAGTAAAAAAACCTCTTGCTACTCGCTTGTCGAAATGGGCTCCGAGGTATTCCAGCACCTGAGACTTGGGCACATTGACCACCCAACCTAGGCTTTGCAGAAACTGCACCACCTGGGCTGTAGCCCATTTTCTCTCGACCCTGGACTTTGCCCTGATGAGCCAGTCATCGAGATAGGGATGTACGAGGATTCCTTCCCTGCGTAATGCTGCTGCTACCACCACCATGACCTTGGTAAAGGTGCGTGGTGCTGTCGCAAGCCCAAAGGGTAGGGCCCTGAACTGAAAATGCCCGGTGGGCACCGCAAATCTGAGGAACTGCTGATGTTCCGGTTGAATGGGAATGTGCAGGTACGCTTCAGTGAGGTCGAGAGACGTCAAACTCCCCCCCCCCCCTCCCATGGACTGCCACAATGACAGACCACAAGGTCTCCATCTGAAAATGTGGAACCTGCAGGCAGAATTTTACGCGCTTGAGGTCGAGAATGGGCCGGAAAGCTCCACCTTTCTTTGGTACCACAAAATATAGTACCAACCGAAGCCGTATTGGTCTCGAGGCAATGGCACCACGGCCTTGAGCTGCAGCAAACGCTTCAGGGTGTCGCGAACCGCAACTGCCTTGGCACGCGATTTGCATGGAGACTGCCCAGAGGACAAGTGAACTCGAGTGCATAGCCCTCTCGGATGACCTCTAGTACCCACTGATTGGAGGTAATTTGGATCCAGGCGTGGTAAAAGCCCTGCAGCCATCTTCCCTGTGGCTGTACCTCCACCCAGGCCAGCCTCACTTCATTGGGCCTTCTTAGGACCCGAGGAGGAGCCTGCTCCTCGAAAACCACAAAATCCCTATGACTGTGCAGGAAAGAAGTCTGGCATGCTGGATGAAAACGCTGAAATCCCCGCTGCTGCCCCCGAGGAACAGCGGTACCCTGACTCGGTTTCTGCTTGTCCTCCATCAATTGGCTGCCTTTAGACTCCCCTAGGTCTTTAACCAAGTTCTTCAGGTCCTCCCCATACAGGAGCTTCCCCCTAAAAGTAAGCTTACTGAGTCGGGCCTTGGAGGAGGAATCTGCCGCCCAATTACGAAGCCACAAGGAAAGGTGAGCCGCCACTATGGAAGCCATACTCTTAGAGAGCCCTCTAATGAGATCATAGTGAATATCCACCAGGTACACCGCCCCGGATTCAAACCTGGAGGCCTCCCCCTCCTGATCTAGGTCCTCTTGTTGTTGCACCCGCTGAGACCAACGGAGGCAGGCATGGGCTACCCAAGCTCCACATATGGAAGCTTGGAGGGAAAGGGCATTGACATCGAACGCCTGCTTCAGCAGCACATCCAACATCCTATCTTGCGCATCTTTGAGTGTAGCCACTGCTTCCACTGGAATTGTCGTCTTCTTTGAGACTATCGACACTGCAGCATCCACCTTCGGAGACCGAAACAGCTCCTTATCCTGATCCAACAAGGGGTAAAGACGGGTCATGACCTTAGCTCCCTGAAGGCCATTCTTCAGCAGATTCCACTCATTCTGGATCATCTGCTGCACCACCCTATGGATGGGAAAGACCGATTGTGTTGTTCAAACAGCTCACAGAAGAGGGTCCTCCAAGGTCTCATCCTCCGCTGGAGGCACGACCGGCATGTTTAACACTTTCAATGATTCCATGATTAGCGCCGATAACTCTTCTCTACGAAAAACCCAGACTATCCTGACTTGGTCTTCCTGCTCGGGGATTTCACTTTCCTCGAGCTCCTCATCCACATTCATTTATTTATTTATTTTATTTATTAACATTTCTTATATACCGCACTATATGCCATCAGCATGGTTTACATGGAACAGAAACATCCGACAAATTACATATCTCTGGTCATTATATTTAACAGAACGCCCCTGCCCCATCTCTGTGGACTTAGGGCGCTTCACTGCAATTAACCCCGGCTCCTCATAAGGACCCCCCGGCTTCTTCCCGCTCTGTTCCACCATCATAGACGTTCCCCCCGCCCCCTGTTGGCGCAAACAGAACACCTGGTGGAGCAGCAGGACAAACTCAGGCAAAAAGAATCCTGAGACCCCTCCTCCCGCAACCCCTGGGAGGAGGAAGGTCCGGGAATGGCCTGGGAGCCAGAGGGTAGCTCCGGAGAGGCAGGCGCAGGCCCTGCCACCCCCTGCTCGATCAGAGACAGGTCAACAGTGCCTCCCTGTACCGACTCTTCTTGCAGGGACTGTTCCATCGCAGTGGCCTCCTGAGTCACCCTCTACAAATACCAGCCTCTGAAACCGTGCCTCACCTGGTCCCACAAACCAGACACTGTGGTCTCACTGTGACCAAGACCTCGGCCTACATAACTCTAGGCACTGCGTGGACAGAGCCAAGAGCACCCTCTCTTCATAGCTGCCTTTTTTATTTTATTTATTTACATATTTTTTCCAGTCAAGTTGAAAGGGAAAAAATGGAGCAGAGAAATAGCCTGCAGCCAAACAGCCCCCTAAGGCCTAATCGCTGAAGAACACAACAGAAAAAAACAAAAGAAACAAATTAAATCCAAAGCAAAGTGAAATTTACTCATTCCCCGACAGAACTGCTGTGGGTAAATTGGCCAAGTATGAAATATACCCCTGCAGCCTTTGATGGAGGATAGAGTCCTTGAGGTAAGCGAAGAGGTTAAACTATTGGGAGTGACCTCAGACTCCTAGCTCACCATGTATTCACCGATCTCTACTTAGTAAGAACCTGTATCTTTTTACCACAAATTTTTCAAAATTCAAGATCACATCTTACTAAATATGATTATCTGTAGTTTAACCCCAAATCACCATGAGTAGACTGCTATAATGCACTATATATACTGGTTCACAAATAGAATTAAGTAATCGACTGCTTAATTACAACACAGTTAAGCGAAGTTACTTACCTGTAACAGGGGTTCTCCGTGGACAGCAGGATAAGTCAGCCACACCTGGTGATGTCCTCCGGGCGGCGCCATACGGAGGTTCACTCTAGAGCTCAGGACTCTCTGGCCATGCCACAGGTAGCCCACCTCCCTGACCCGCCCCTAGACCAGTTAGTATGTTCCTAGCTAGGTTTCCCCGGCAAGGGGCGAGTCACTGCAGCAGACCTCCTCCAGGGAGGTGGGTGGGATTGTGTGGCTGACTTATTCTGCTGTCCACGGAGAACCCCTGTTACAGGTAAGTAACTTCGCTTTCTCCATGGACTAGCAGGATTGCGTCAGCCACACCTGGTGCCTCCCTAGCAGCGCGGTGCGCCAGCGGTGGAGGAGTGCGAAAACAAGGACAGGTTAGGCACTGAAGGGCATAAATTTTAATGGTAACCACAGAAAGCATAACAACGTGCAGAATTGACGCAGCAGCACCGCAGTACTGTGAGTAACAATTGAGCAGGTAAAAACAGTGCAACACAACAACAGTACAGGTAAACACAGTAGTGCAATAAAAGTGCAGTAAGGTGCAGAAACAGTGCAGAACCTTGCAAAGTGCAGTAACAGTGCAACAGGTGCAGTAACAGTGCAGTAAGGTGCGAGAACGGTGCACTGTTGAACATAGAATGACAGTCAGTGCGGGAGCACCTGTGAGAAGTCTGCGCGAGTCACAGGCACAGCGACTTAACAGGTAGTCTCTGGAGTTCTACCGGACACTTCCGACGGCAGAGGCTAGAACTGCTGCGCCCAACGCACAATCCTCTTTGGAACGTAGGTCTAGGCAGTAGTGTCTTTGGAAAGTATGCGGTGTAGACCATGTGGCTGCCTTGCAGATGTCTGGGAGTGGAACGGAGCGCAAGTTGGCTAGGGAGGTGGCCAATGCCCGGAGCTTGTGTGGACCAACCGTCGGTGCCGACAGGTCGGCTGAGGAGTTAAGGCAGAAGGACACGCAGGAAGACACCCAGTTAGAAAGAGTCCTCTTGGAGACGGGCAGGGCCGGTCTGTTGGGGTCGAAAGAAACAAAGAGTTGGTCACTCTTTTGGATCGGGAGTGTCCTCTGCAGGTAGATCCTGAGGGCCCGTAGGCAATCCAAGGTATGCAGGCGTTGCTCTTCCATGGATGAATGGGGCTCCGGGAAGAAACAGGGCAGCTCGATGGACTGATTGACATGGAACGATGATGCGACCTTGGGGATGAACTTTGGGTTGGTTCATAGGGACGCATGGTCTTGAAGTAGAAGCGTGTATGGAGGATGAGCCATCAGAGCCTGTAGTTCACTGATCCTCCTTGCGGAGGTTATGGCCAAAAGGAATAGAGTTTTCCAGGAGATGAACTTCATTTCTGCTGATAGGAGTGGCTCGAAGGGTGCCTGCATTAGCCGCAGCAGGACAGAGTTGAGATCCCAGGGTGGTACTGGGGCCCTGACCGGGGGCTTGAGGTTGGTGAGTCCTTTCATGAAACAGGTGGTTATAGGCAGTGTTGAAATGGAGTTGGTTCCGTCTACCGGTACATGAAGGGCCGCTATGGCTGAGAGGTGTACCCGGATGGATTGGGTCTTGAGGCCACTGTCGGACAGAGCTTTTAGATATTGGAGGATCTGTGCGACAGGACAAGTAGTGGGTTTGAGGCCTTGCTTTGTGCACCAGATACTGAATCTTTTCCATTTGAGGCCATAGGACTTCCTAGTGGATGGCCTCCGAGCTGCCAGGACCACGTCCTGCACTTCCACTGGGAGATGGAGACCGGAGAGGCTCACCTGCTCAATCTCCAGGCAGTGAGAGCGAGGGCTTTGAGGTTGGGGTGTCGAGTAGTGCCTCCGTTCTGTGTCAGGAGGTCCGCCCCGGGGGGAAGGTGTACGGGATCCTCGCGGGCGAGATGTTGCAGAAGTGTGAACCACATCTGGCGTGGCCAGTGGGGAACCACTAGGATGGCATGTACTTTGTCCTGGATGATCCTCTGTAAGGTCGCTGGAATGAGGGGGGTAGGTGGGAAGGCATACACTAGAGACCACTCCCCCCAGCACACGTCAAATGCATCCGCTGCCAGTCTGTTGGGTGAAGGGTGCCTGGAGCAGAACAGGGGGCATTTCGCATTCAACTCTGTCGCGAATAGGTCTATCGAAGGTGTTCCCATAGTTGGAAGAGAACATTGGTCGCCTTCTGGGAGAGCGACCACTTGTGAGGCCTCAGTTGCCTGCTGAGTTTGTCAGCAAGGGTGTTCATGTCTCCTGGCAGGTAGGAGGCCTGGAGTTTGCAGTTGTTCTCCAAGGCTAGGGACCACAGCGCCCTCGCCTCGTTGCAGAGGGAGCGGGAGCCGGTCCCCCCTTGTTTGTTCACGTAGAACATTGCTACTTGGTTGTCCGTCTGCATGAGGACAGACTTGTCCCTCAGGTGCTGAATGAAGGCTAGGAGAGCGTATCTTATGGCTCTGAGCTCGAGGCGATTGATGTGCAGCCTTTGTTCCCTCAGCGACCATGCACCTTGGGTGTTGAGGTGCTGGAGGTGCGCGCTCCAACCGGTGTTGGATACATCCGTGGTGAGAGTCACTTGGTGTGGCTGCTGATGAATGTCCTTGCCCCCAGACAAGTTGGACTTGTTCGACCACCAGCGTAGGTGATCTCTGACATCCCGGGGCATCGGGACCTGGGTGGACAAAGGCTGGGAATATTGATTCCAGCAAGAACGCAGGTGCAATTGGAGCGGTCGCATCATCAGCTTCGCCGCAGGAAGTACTGAGGTCGTTGCTGCCATATGGCCCAGGAGGCATAGAAGGGCCCGAGCCGAGGAGATTTTCACTTCTGTGGCTGCGGTCGCAAGGGAGATGATAGTGAGCTGCCGTCGTTCTGGCAGATAGGCTCGTGAGGTCCGTGTGTCGATCACCGCTCCAATTAACTTGAGTCATTGAGAGGGGTGCAGCTGTGACTTGTCGTAGTTGATGACAAACCCCAGAGAGGTAATCACGGTTGTTGCCTTCTGTAGGGACACCCGTAGATCTTGGGCCGAGGGTGCTGTGAAGAGCCAGTCGTCCAGGTAGGGGAAGACGGATATCCCTAGCCTGCGGAGGTGCGCTGCGGCAACGGCTACACACTTCGTGAAGACTCGGGGCGCAGGAGACAGGCTGAAGGGGAGGACTCTGTATTGATAGTGGCGTCCCAGCACTTGGAAGCAAAGGTATTTCCTGTGCGCCTTGTGGATGAGGATGTGGGTGTAGGCCTCCTGTAGGTCCAGCGATGCCATGAAATCACCGGCTTGGATCAGGGGCAGGATGGCATTGAGGGAGTACATCCTGAACTTTCCTTGAAGATGAACATGTTCAGCCTGTGCAGATCTAGGATAGGGCGCATGATGCCTGTCCTTTTTGGAATGAGGAAGTATCTGGAGTAGAACCCAGAGTTGATCTCGTGGGAAGGTACCTCTTCTATGGCCCGGGAGGCCAGGAGATGTATTAGTTCCGTCGCCATGGGAAGTTGCAGGTGGGGTGGGGTTCTGCTGGACGGTTTGTTGTGCTGGAATGTTGGTGCGTGAAACCGCAAGCGGAATCCCTTGTGGATGACATGGAGGACCCAGGAGTCGGAAGATATCCTCTTCCACTCCCTGAGGAAGCTCAACAGGCACCCCCTATCCGGGTAGGGCCCCGTGAGGTAGCGTCAAAAGGAAGAGGCTCCCTTGGCGGCGGGTGCGGAGGTGCCCTTCCTCTGCTTGCCGTCCCTTTGGGGTTGGCGCTGGTTGGAGGGTCCATGGTAAGAGTTATTCTTGTACCTCGGCGCTAGCCACTTGCGGTTGGAGGGGTACATCTTGCTGGAACTGTAGTTGCTGGAGGCGTAGTAATTTTAATTTAATTTAATTAACAGGTTTTTTTATACCGCTTCTTCCATTGATCAGATGCGGTTTACATATAACAACAATCAACAGAGCAGGCTGTTTTACATATAACAGTAGTAACTTGGAGGTTGCTTTTACTAATTAACAGTTAACAAGTAACAATTAGAGAACTATATACAAATGTACAGGTTTAAACTATATACAGAGTTATTTATTTTTCAGTTTTCAGTGCATTATTTTAGTGTCACAGTACTTCATTCCTTATCTTAATATGTGTCATCTATGGTTGGGTTATCCTTTATCGAGCTGGATGGTGCTGGGTGAGTTTGTTTCGGAACCATAGTGCAGTGTGAAGAGATGAGTTTTAAGTTTTTTTCTAAACTCCTTGATTTCAGGTAATAGTCTTAATTCTTTTGGTATTGCGTTCCACAAAATGGGGGCTGCGTGGGAGAAGGCTTTCTTATTAGTGGATTTTTTGGCCCTAATGAATTCTTTTGGTATTGTTAGTTTATTTAGCTGGTCTCTCCTTTGGGGGTTATGTGTGGGTTCTGTTTTGATGAGGTTGTTTATTGTCCATGGTGCGGTTTTATTTATGCTTTTGTAGGTGGTTAAGAGAGTTTTGTATTCAATTCTGCTTTGAATTGGGAGCCAGTGTAAATATTCTAAAATCGGGGTGATGTGTTGGAATGGAGGGGCCTTTGTAATGGTCCTTGCTGCTGCGTTTTGAGCTAATTGTAATTTTTTTACGGTTTGCTTTGTTACACCAATTAGGATTTGATTTGCAAAGTCGAAGTGGGGGGTTATGATAGCTTGTATGACTCGTTGAAAATCCTGTAAGAGCATTAGTGGGCGGAGTTGCTTTAATATTTTCAGTTTAAAGTAGACTTTTTTTGTTATATTTCTTACGTGGGTATCCATGTTAAGGTGTCTATCCAGAATAACTCCCAGGTATTTTATTTCCTCTTTTAGTTTGATGTCGTTGTTCTGCAAAGTTATATGTGCTGGGGGAATGAAGGTTGTGCTTTTGGTTACTATTAGAGCTTCAGTTTTTGCGTGGTTGATGTAGAGGTTTTTTTCATTTAGCCAAGTGGTTATTTCATTGAGGCATTCATTAATTAGTTGTATAGGGACGTTAGGTATTTTGAAGGGGACATACATCATAATGTCGTCCGCATATAGGTGATATAGGACATTAAATTTTTTAAAGATATTACAGATAGGTTTTAAGTAAATATTAAATAGTAACGCTGATAATGCTGACCCTTGTGGGAGGCCTAGCTCTTGATTGTATGTTTCAGAAGTGAGGTTACCGATTTGAACCGTTTGGGTTCGGTCTGTTAGGTAAGAGGTAAACCATTTTAGAACTGTAGATTTTATACCTATTTGCCTAAGGTTTTTAATCATTGTTGAATGGTGTACACTGTCGAAGGCTGCAGAGACATCAATGAATATAAGTAGGAAAGCATGTTTTGAGTTGTCTATTCCTCTTACAAGCGTGTCGAATAGAACTGTTAGGAGTGATTCTACGCCATGTCTTGGGCGGAACCCATACTGTTGTTCATCAAGTGGGGCTGAGCTATCAATGTACTCTTGAGTTTGGAGTTGTACGGCTTTTTCAATTAATTTGGCCATAAACGGGATACTTGATATGGGTCTGTAGGATTTAGGTGATGATTTGTCGAGGGTGGAGTTTTTTAGGATTGGGCGAATCTGTGCGTGTTTTAGTATAGGGGGTAAGTATCCATTTTTTAGCGAAAGATTTATTATTGGGAGTATGAATTGAGAGAGTATGTCTAGGGAATTCTTTATCCAGTTCACTGGACACGGGTCGAGTAGTGATGTGGTAGTGTTAATGTTCGTGATTATGTTTTTGAGCTCCACTTTGGTGAGTAGTTTTTTCACTGGTAGCCACCTTTCTGAGGGGCGCTGCAGCGCTCAAACCCCTCCTCCGCAAGGGTTTGGAGGGTGGTGCAATGCTCTTTCATGACGTTCACAGCGTCTGTGACTTTCTCCCCAAAGACAGACTCGCCCGAGCAAGGGGCGTCCGCGATCTTGTCGTGTGTGTCATCACTGAGGCCAGAAGCTCTGAGCCACGCCCATCGCCTGGCAGATATAGCCGTGCCCGCTGTTTGCACTGACGTGTCAAAGGCATTGAAGGCTGTGCTAGCCAGATGTTTGCTGCATTCTGAGATGTCCGCAAGGGGGCCAGCAATCAATGCCTGTGTCTCCTTAGGGAGGGTTGCGACTGCGTTTTTTATGTTGGCCACGCAGGTGTCTTGAAATAGGATATTCTGGAATTGATGTGTGGCGATCTTGGCATTAAGCATGGCTCCCTGGAAGACCTTTTTGCCGATATCATCAAGGAGTTTCGGATCCTGTCCAGGCGGGTGGTTAGCGTGGGAACGTGAGGATCTGACCCTTTCCAGAGCTGAGGAGACTACGATGGATTGATGTGGGAGCTGTGGGAGCATGAATCCTGGTGCGGATTGGATTTGGTATTTGGAGTCCAACCTCCTGGGGAAGGGGCACCCTGAGGTGGGGGTCTGCCATACCTTGAGGTAGTCATCCCACAGCTTACGGTGCCTGGGTAGGACGAAGGACGGCTTGGGAGCTGAGAGATAGCTCAGGACCTCCGGGTCCTTCTCCTCGGTCTGCTCAGGTGAAGCCAATGCCAGGGCGGAAGCTACCTTCTGCAAGAATTTGGTGTAAGAACGGTCCTCTGGGGGCGGGGGAGATCCTTCAGGCTCAGGAGAGTGTCTGGCGTCTGGCACGCTCTTGTCGTTGGAGGCGGAGCCCACGACAGCCTCTATATTCCACTCTTCTGCCGTGCTGTCCAGAGAGGGATTGGCAGGGGAGCATAGAGGAGATGCAGCTGCTTGAACACGGTCTGGGGACGCTCTAGAAGGGGATCTGGAGCGAGACCGGGCAGCGAAGATTGTAGGAGGCTCAGGCTTGGAAGATGCATTCATAGTGTGGACTATCTGAGTCAATAGTTGCAGAATGGCAGAGTTATTGGCTGCATCAGAAATATGGCTGCAAGATCTAATCTGATGGTTCCTGCGAGAGCTGGCTAAGCTGTCTCTTCTTTTGGCTCTGTAGCGATGCTCCCCGTGGCGCCTCTTGCGCGCTGGTGTAGAGCTGCCTGAAGATGATGTGGAGCTGGCGTATCGCTTCCCGCGATGTCTGCCTTCCTCATGGTGTCGTCGGCGCTCGGGGCTCCGCTGGTGCTGCTGTCTGCGTTCCGGATGCGAGGAGACATCGTTGGGAATCGCCGAGTAATTTGTGACGGGCCCCGATGCGGAAGCGCTGAGTCCCGATGCAAGGGCCAAATAGGGGGCGGAGTTCACTATCGCGCAGGCTCCTGGGAGACCACATTGGGAGGAGCTGGAGGACTCCCGGGCGCAGCTGGAGGACTCCAGGTGGGCTGCACAATAAGCAAGAGTCAAAGAGCGTAAGGATAAATTTGAAGTTCTTTATTGAAGTAGTCCCCAACGCGTTTCGGCATACATTGCCTTCCTCAGGGGGTAACAGCTAAAACATCAAACATAAAACCCATAAAAATAATAAAAAACCATAAACATAGACATGATAAAAACCTTAATAACATTTAAAACTTTGTAAAGATTAAAAAGATCAAAAATGAACTTAAAACTGTAAATTACTTATTCCCAAATTTATGTAACACAGGACATAAAATGAAGAAAACTTATGTATATACAAAAAACATGTATATGTATAAAAGTTGTATATAAATTGCCGTTATAGAAAGAGACAGACAACCAAAGACAAAAAGGGGACAGTATCAAAAGTCATTATGCATAAATAGATACTCACAGTAGACCAATTCTAAATTTCCTATTATATCATAGGCAAATGATGAGGTCAAACTACAAGATAAAATAGACAAACTAAAGCAGTGAACCTTGAATAGACAGACTAATGTTAATGAACACAAAAGTCGTTACTACTAGCATTACAACATATAAAGCCACATCACTTAAAAGATAATTATCGAAAAATTAGAGTTGGTCCCATTGGGTCTGAATTAATTACCATATTTCAAAAGTGTGGAATTAAAGATGACATAATAGAACCATGTGATCCATGCCTATCATACTAACTTACAACAAGACGTATCTATATATAAAAAGAGTAAATTGAGCTGACCTGCTTCTGAGGTTCTAACGTAGTATAGAAACAACCATGTATTCACAGGAGGTAGTTCATCTTTATATGGCAAAAAACTGAAAAACATGTACAATTAAAACAATACTCTAAAATAAGGCATTATCTAAAAGTAATATAATAAATTATAGTGTAAAGCTAGTGGTTCCTATGATAAAGGAAAAGGTAATGAAGTGATAATGAACACTCCCTATATGGTCTTGGATAAATTAAAATGTATGACAATTGAGGAACGGCATTTCTGGAGGTTATAATCCATGTAGTTAATGAAACAATGGTTTTGAAAAACATAGTATAATAAATAGGATTGAAAAATTAATTAATAAATAGGATTGAAAAATTAAGTTGCGCAGATCTATCGTAGTCTATTCTATTGCAAATGGTAAAATCTAGCAGATAGAATACATTTCGTGCTGCGACAATACGGGACTTCGAAATCAACTTCTAATGCAGTGTGAGACCGATACGTGCCTACAAACTAGTATGACTTTCTATTCCAAAAATATAACTGCATGAACACCTACCGCCAAACTAGTGTGAAATTAATATTTCCAAACTTGAACCGAAACATGGAAAATTGCCAAGAATCTACTCAAAATATGGTGTCATTTCGGCAAATATATTCGTGACTTACTAATATGTATTATTAATTAAAAATTTAAATATGTCACCTTAAAGGCTTCCTAGTTATATGTTATTATAAGAAACTTGTTGATTGATATTGTGATGATACTATGATTGTCTCAGTGGACTTTTTATTGAAACTCTGGTGTAGTTCTATCTATTATTTGCTAGGATAAATAATAAAGAAGTTGTAATAATGCCTTTATGATTTTAATTAAATCACATTATATAACAATCGATAAACTATATTTCTGAAAAATGTAATCCATATACATAATGATGCGATGATTCGAAAGAACTGTATTAAATGAAACTGCAAACTTGAGTTCCGCGGATCTACCTCATTCTATCATATTACAATTTTAAGAGATTTGGCTGATGAAATTTAGACGAGATATCTTATTTGCAAATGAGATCCCATCAATATATCTTCTTAAAAACGTCCTGGTTAAAAACTAATGTTAGAAAAAACTTTATAATTAATGTCATGACGACACTATACTTGTCTCAGCGGTCCCTTTGCTGAAACTCCAGTATAACACTATAATCCGTTTGTTTAAATGTTAGTTAGTCAGGGTATGTATATCTTGTTTCAAAGCATCTTGGTCAGAGCTGATTTAATAACTGTAGAATAAGGAACATGAAGATATTATTAAGTATACATCATACTGTTTACTGTGGCCCCGTCGGGGCACCGGAAGCAATTTACTAGAATAGCAGCTTGCCTTATATTGTATTAAGACCTGTAGAATCAAAATCTTAGTAATGTTAAAGAGGTTACATCAGATGCTTGGTGTAACCCTCTTGATACTCCGGCGATATTTATTCTAGTGCCACGTAATGGTGAAACTGCATGAACAGAATAAGGGCTATACTAAGAATGCCTCATCGGACCAAAAACTGAAGCCGCACAATACCACTGAATTATTAACTTAACTTGTAGTTGACCGTGCTTGCTGTAACCCTCTTAATACTCCAGCGATATTTGTTATAGTACCATGTGATAATGAAACTACATGAACAGAGTAGGGGCTTTACTAAGAATGCTGCATCGGACTAAAAACTGAAGACATATAATGACACCGAATTATTAACTTGACTTGTAGTTGAACGTGGTAATTATACTTGTAAAAGGATATTCCGTAAGATTTTAACTTCATTATACAAAAGCAAGAATTACCTTGGGAGAGCAGAAACCGCTGTCAATCGTTATGCCTTCCACGGAGTGAAACCCGAATTTCTACGGGGTAGGAATTATAAACGCTGCTATTCGTGCCAAAAGAGGAGGAGTTAAAGGTGGGTAGAGCCAATCTGTACACGCAGCTCATTGGTCCTTCTAATTGAACTAACTAAGACTGACTGACTATATGACTGAGTATTAAACTACTGCTAACTCTTCAACTGAAGGAGTAAGCTTAGAAAATATGTAATTTGAGCAAACTTTGATAAGGCAAGAAACTAACCCTTGTTGTATAACAAACTGTTATTGTGTATTCTAAGGAAACTGCTCAAAGAAAAACCGAAAGGTCAATTTCTTGATTTAAACCATGGGGATCCATACTTCTAAATTCATAAATGTACCTCTGCTCTAATTTTAATAAGGCTTTGTTTGTGTCTCCCCCTCTCTAGTGTGGTCTTACCATTTTAAGTACTAAATATTTCAAATCACTAATCTTGTGGTCTGCTGAAATCCAGTGAGATACCAGGGGTTTGTCAGGGATTTTCCTCTGGATGCAGCTCCTGTATTCAACGATCCGCGTACGGACTTTCCTTGTGGTTTTTCCTACATATACGAGATTACATGGGCACTGTATAAGATATATTACATTTGATGTTCTACAATTGGTATAATCATGTAAATAAACTTTATGTCCTGACTTGGAGTTTGTAAAGCTATTTTTGGAAATAATGGTGTGCAAACAGACAGAGCAGTTCCCACAACTGTAGTGTCCCTTAATTTTAGGAGGCATTTGAGATTTTGTGAGAGCCGACGGCACTAGAATATTTGCCAAATTTGTACTTCTCTTGTATGCAACCATCATCCGCTTAGTATTAAAAGCCGTCATGGAGGCAAGGAGGTGCCATTCCTGTTTTAGAATGTTAACTATTGATTTAGAGTGCTGTGAAAATGTCAAAGTACAGACAATTTTGTCTGTGTTTTTTGATTTATCTTTCTTTTGTAGCAGAGAAGAACGTTCTGTAGTCCATGCCCTTAAATATGCGTTTTTTATGCATTCTTTCGGGTATCCTCTTGCTTTAAATCTGCAGTGCATGTCAACAGAATATCGCTCGAAATCTCTATCTGTTGTACATAATCTTTTAATTCTAAGGAATTGACTGATGGGTAGGTTATTTTTGAAGGACCTGTTATGGCAACTCTCATAATTAAGCAAGGTATTCCGGTCTGTCGGCTTCCTATAGAGATCAGTAATGAATCCATTAATGTCTTTTTTAATCATTATATCTAAGTATGGAACTTTTTCAGTACTAAAGGTACCATCAAACTGTAGATTGGAGTCTAGGGAGTTCAGCCACACAAAAAATTCTTGCAACAGGGGTTCTGATCCATCCCAAATTATCAATACATCATCAATGTATCTTTTCCATAATAGAATATTAGACTTATAGGGGTGAAATGTAAGATATTGTGATTCAAATTTGGCCACATATAAGTTGGCGACATCTGGGGCCATGGAGGAGCCCATGGCCACCCCTTTTATCTGCTTGTAATAAAGGCCCCTGAAGTTAAAGTAATTCTCCTTCATTGCTAACGTGACTAATTGTACCAAGAAAGCAGTAGGTATATGCACGGGTCTGTATCTCTGTATGAGAGTGTTTGCCAAGACTTCTAAAGCTGCTTGCTGTGGTATATTTGTATATAGCGAATTAATGTCCAAGGTGACCAGGAGGAGGTCCTCATGATAACCCTCAAAATTTTGCAAAATATTAATTATGTGTGTAGAATCACGGACATATGAAGGTGCCTGCGATACAAATGGTCTTAAGAATATATCTAAAAATTTGGAAAGAGGTTCTAACACAGAGCCAATGGCCGAAACTATTGGTCGACCTGGTGGATTTTGTAGTGACTTGTGGATTTTGGGTACTATATAGATGGTAGGAACAATAGGATGAGGTACTGTAAGGTACGAGATCTCATTAGTTGTGAGGTAGCCTGCTTCCTTGCCTATATAAAGGAGAGTATTTATTTTTTGCTGTAGAGTCGATGTAGGATCGTCGAAAATCTTCTGATAAAATTGTTGATCATTCAATTGCCATAACACCTCTTTGATGTAATCGTCTCTATTTTGAACCACAATAGCCCCTCCCTTGTCTGCTGGTTTTATTACAATATTGTTATTAGATTGTAAACCTTTAAGAGCTAATTTTTGTGGACCAGAGAGGTTAAAGTAGCCTCGGTGTTTGTTATGATGATAAAGGTTGTCTACTTTAGAAAGAACTATATTTTCAAAGGCTGTGATCATGACATTAGTGTTGGGTGGTATCCAGGTGGAAGGATTTCTAACTACTGACGGATCTGATGTATCTTTATCTATTTTGCTGAAATAATCTATTATTCTCAATTTACGAAAGAATTTGTATAATTCTACTTGGGTAGTAAATTTGTCGTGTTGTCTGGTAGGCACGAAGGACAAGCCTTTCTCTAAGACTTGGATCTCAATACCGGATAAAGAATAACTAGATAGATTCATGAACTCTCTGGTCCACAAAAATTAGCTCTTAAAGGTTTACAATCTAATAAAAATATTAGAACTCCCTAGACTCTAATCTACAGTTTGATGGTACCTTTAGTACTGAAAAACTTCCATACTTAGATATAATGATTAAAAAAGACATTAATGGATTCATTACTGATCTCTATAGGAAGCCGACAGACCGGAATACCTTGCTTAATTATGAGAGTTGCCATAACAGGTCCTTCAAAAATAACCTACCCATCAGTCAATTCCTTAGAATTAAAAGATTATGTACAACAGATAGAGATTTCGAGCGACATTCTGTTGACATGCACTGCAGATTTAAAGCAAGAGGATACCCGAAAGAATGCATAAAAAACGCATATTTAAGGGCATGCACTACAGAACGTTCTTCTCTGCTACAAAAGAAAGATAAATAAAAAACACAGACAAAATTGTCTGTGCTTTGACATTTTCACAGCACTCTAAATCAATAGTTAACATTCTAAAACAGGAATGGCACCTCCTTGCCTCCATGACGGCTTTTAATACTAAGCGGATGATGGTTGCATACAAGAGAAGTACAAATTTGGCAAATATTCTAGTGCCGTCGGCTCTCGCGAAATCTCAAATGCCTCCTAAAATTAAGGGACACTACAGTTGTGGGAACTGCTCTGTCTGTTTGCACACCATTATTGCCAAAAATAGCTTTACAAACTCCAAGTCAGGACATAAAGTTTATTTACATGATTATACCAATTGTAGAACATCAAATGTAATATATCTTATACAGTGCCCATGTAATCTCGTATATATAGGAAAAACCACAAGGAAAGTCCGTACGCGGATCGTTGAACACAGGAGCTGCATCCAGAGGAAAATCCCTGACAAACCCCTGGTATCTCACTGGATTTCGGCAGACCACAAGATTAGTGATTTGAAATATTTAGTACTTAAAATGGTAAGACCACACTGGAGAGGGGGAGACACAAACAAAGCCTTATTAAAATTAGAGCAGAGGTACATTTATGAATTTAGAAGTATGGATCCCCATGGTTTAAATCAAGAAATTGACCTTTCGGTTTTTCTTTGAGCAGTTTCCTTAGAATACACAATAACGGTTTGTTACACAACAAGGGTTAATTTCTTGCCTTATCAAAGTTTGCTCAAATTACATATTTTCTAAGCTTACTCCTTCAGTTGAAGAGTTAGCAGTAGTTTAATACTCAGTCATATAGTCAGTCAGTCTTATTTAGTTCAATTAGAAGGACCAATGAACTGCGTGTACAGATTGGCTCTACCCACCTTTAACTCCTCCTCTTTTGGCACGAATAGCAGCGTTTATAATCCCTACCCCGTAGAAATTTGGGTTTCACTCCGTGGAAGGCATAACGATTGACAGCGGTTTCTGCTCTCCCAAGGTAACTCTTGCTTTTGTATAATGAAGTTAAAATCTTACGGAATATCCTTTTACAAGTATAATTACCACGTTCAACTACAAGTCAAGTTAATAATTCGGTGTCATTTTATGTCTTCAGTTTTTAGTCCGATGCGGCATTCTTAGTAAAGCCCCTACTCTGTTCATGTAGTTTCATTATCACATGGTACTATAAATGTAAGGCTGCGGGCCCCGTGCCCGTGGCCGCTTCTAACCGGGGGGTTGGCAGTTCACTCGCGCCCCCGTGTTCCGGCGGCGCACGGGACGTGGTGGGTACCGCACGGCCCGGCAACCTCATTGGCTCCCGTGGCGTTTTGAAACGCACGGGAGCCTATGAGAGGGCTGGGGTCTTGACTGCAGGGGGGGGGGGATGGTGCGGGGACTCGGCTCTGCTCCAGCCGTTGTCGGTTTGAGTGGGGAGGCGCCGGACGTCCCACCCGCCCAACCATACGTGGGGTTGCGCGGCTACGGGGGTAGTGGGTTGTTGCAGCTTGGGGGGGGGAGTGTGTTTTTTTGGCGGGATCCCGGAGGTTTCCGGGGTCCGGAGCCGGTGGCAAGCATGAGGGCGGGGGTGGGGTACCCCGACCCGATTAATCCCTCAGATTTTTGCTAATATGGCGAAGCAGGAAGAGGGAGGGTGTGGAAAATTGTCGGGCCTGTACCCGGCGGAAGCGGATGCGGCGTCACCTTGCTACTAACATGGCTGGTGAGGGCTCGCTCTGCTTGGGGGGGGGGGGAGTTAATATGTGTTGATTTGTATTGGTTGATTTGTTAAAAAGGTTATTAAAGCTGTGACCAGTTTAAGTCCATGATTGTTGTCATGTGTTTTGTTTTGAATGCAGTGTTGGAAGGGAAAGTTAGTGGGGGTGGCTGAGAAGGGCGAGAGGCGACGTGTCCGCCTTACCCGGTTACAAATATCGCCGGAGTATTAAGAGGGTTACAGCAAGCACATTCAACTACAAGTTAAGTTAATAATTCAGTGGTATTGTGCGGCTTCAGTTTTTGGTCCGATGAGGCATTCTTAGTATAGCCCTTATTCTGTTCATGTAGTTTCAGCATTACGTGGCACTAGAATAAATATCGCCAGAGTATCAAAAGGGTTACACCAAGCATCCGATGTAACCTCTTTAACATTACTAAGATTTTGATTCTACAGGTCTTAATACGATATAAGGCAAGCTGCTATTCTAGTAAATTGCTTCCGGTGCCCCGACGGGGCCACAGTAAACAGTATGATGTATACTTAATAATATCTTCATGTTCCTTATTCTACAGTTATTAAATCAGCTCTGACCAAGATGCTTTGAAACAAGATATACATACCCTGACTAACTAACATTTAAACAAACGGATTATAGTGTTATACTGGAGTTTCAGCAAAGGGACCGCTGAGACAAGTATAGTGTCGTCATGACATTAATTATAAAGTTTTTTCTAACATTAGTTTTTAACCAGGACGTTTTTAAGAAGATATATTGATGAGATCTCATTTGCAAATAAGATATCTCGTCTAAATTTCATCAGCCAAATCTCTTAAAATTGTAATATGATAGAATGAGGTAGATCCGCGGAACTCAAGTTTGCAGTTTCATTTAATACAGTTCTTTCGAATCATCGCATCATTATGTATATGGATTACATTTTTCAGAAATATAGTTTATCGATTATTATATAATGTGATTTAATTAAAATCATAAAGGCATTATTACAACTTCTTTTATTATTTATCCTAGCAAATAATAGATAGAACTACACCAGAGTTTCAATAAAAAGTCCACTGAGACAATCATAGTATCATCACAATATCAATCAACAAGTTTCTTATAATAACATTTAACTAGGAAGCCTTTAAGGTGACATATTTAAATTTTTAATTAATAATACATATTAGTAAGTCACGAATATATTTGCCGAAATGACACCATATTTTGAGTAGATTCTTGGCAATTTTCCATGTTTCGGTTCAAGTTTGGAAATATTAATTTCACACTAGTTTGGTGGTAGGTGTTCATGCAGTTATATTTTTGGAATAGAAAGTCATACTAGTTTGTAGGCACGTATCGGTCTCACACTGCATTAGAAGTTGATTTCGAAGTCCCGTATTGACGCAGCACGAAATGTATTCTATCTGCTAGATTTTACCATTTGCAATATAATAGAATACGATAGATCTGCGCAACTTAATTTTTCAATCCTATTTATTAATTAATTTTTCAATCCTATTTATTATATTATGTTTTCCAAACCATTGTATCATTAACTACATGGATTATAATCTCCAGAAATGCCGTTCCTCAATTGTCATACATTTTAATTTATCCAAGACCATATATGGAGTGTTCATTATCACTTCATTACCTTCTCCTTTATCATAGGAACCACTAGCTTTACACTATAATTTATTATATTACTTTTAGATAATGCCTTATTTTAGAGTATTGTTTTAATTGTACATGTTTTTCAGTTTTTTGCCATATAAAGATGAACTACCTCCTGTGAATACATGGTTGTTTCTATACTACGTTAGAACCTCAGAAGCAGGTCAGCTCAATTTACTCTTTTTATATATAGATACGTCTTGTTGTAAGTTAGTATGGTAGGCATGGATCACATGGTTCTATTATGTCATCTTTAATTCCACACTTTTGAAATATGGTAACTAATTCAGACCCAATGGGACTAACTCTAATTTTTCGATAATTATCTTTTAAGTGATGTGGCTTTATATGTTGTAATGCTAGTAGTAATGACTTTTGTGTTCATTAACATTAGTCTACCTATTCAAGGTTCACTGCATTAGTTTGTCTATTTTATCTTGTAGTTTGATCTCATCATTTGCCTATGATATAATAGGAAATTTAGAATTGGTCTACTGTGAGTATCTATTTATGCATAATGACTTTTGATACTGTCCCCTTTTTGTCTTTGGTTGTCTGTCTCTTTCTATAATGGCAATTTATATACAACTTTTACACATATACATGTTTTTTGTATATACATAAGTTTTCTTCATTTTATGTCCTGTGTTACATAAATTTGGGAATAAGTAATTTACAGTTTTAAGTTCATTTTTGATCTTTTTAATCTTTACAAAGTTTTAAATGTTATTAAGGTTTTTATCATGTCTATGTTTATGGTTTTTTATTATTGTTATGGGTTTTATGTTTGATGTTTTAGCTGTTACCCCCTGAGGAAGGCAATGTATGCCGAAACGCGTTGGGGACTACTTCAATAAAGAACTTCAAATTTATCCTTACGGTCTTTGACTCTTGCTTATTGTGCATCCTGTGGTCATCTGCAAGAGCGGTGCTCCTTGTTTGTTTGGACTCCCGGCGTGCGCCATTGCAGAGCTCCACATGGCCTCGAGGGGAAGAGGTAGAGGGCCCAGGAAACTGCAGATCAGGCCTCGCTATGGACGCGGCTGCGTTAGGGGGGGCCAGGCTTACCTCAGCGCCGCCGCGGGCAACAGAGCTGATCACCGGCATAGCTGGAATAACTGCCCGATGCACAAGGCTGGGGACGGAGGCCCGATCGGGCACGTCCCGCGCCGGGGCCTGGGCGGAAGCGTCCTCAGTGTTAACGGTGGCATGGCTGGGGATGGAGGCCCGTCCAGGCACATCCCGAGCCAGCAGAGGGTCAGCGACGCTCACAGGGCCCAGATCAGAGCCCGGACTTGTTCCATGATGCCCTTTCTTCTTTCTGGCTTCGGCCCCACAGAGCTTGCAGCCTTTTAAGGAGTAATAAGATCTGTTGCCACATAGTGGGCACTTTTTCGAATTGGATTTGGGCATGGCTTAAAAAATAAAACAAAGAACAAAAACAAAATGTGAGAGCAGAGCAGGGTCCGTCTTGCTGGCAAGGCGGAAGGATGAAGACTAACCGGTCTAGGGGCGGTTCAGGGAGGTGGGCTACCTGGGGCATGGCCAGAGAGTCCTGAGCTCTAGAGAGCACTTCCGTATGGCGCCGCCCGGAGGACGTCACCAGGTGTGGCTGACGCAATCCTGCTAGTCCATGGAGAACTAGCCTTTTATTAGGACATTGGGTTGAAGGATCATATTACACCTGCCAGGCAAGGCCTTCACAGGCCTCCTGTTCTTAGAAAGGTGAACTTTAACATTTTTTCTCTGGTTACTCAGGGAATGATAGACACAGCTTGTCTTAAAGCTCACATAGTTCATGAGATTCTTTTATGCACTCCTGCCTTGACACAGGTCCATTAATGCATGCAAAATAAATAAATAAAATTAAGCCTTTTCCAATGCAGACCTCAGTCAATGGCATTCAGTTCCAAAAGAAAAAAAAGCAATTAGGGACTATCTTGCATTTAGAAAACATCACAAGGGTTGTCTGTATAGATATTCTTTTGAGTCTGTGAAAGAGAATAATTTGAGATTTTATCAGTATTCTTTTTGCATACAGTAGATAGTAAAATAGTAACATAGCGAATGATGGCAGATGATGGTCCATCTACTCTTTACAGTAGGGTTGTTAGGACAGAACTTGTGGCAGAGTGCAGATACCCTATGTCTTTATTCTTAGTGATACTCAAACATACTGCACTTGTATAAGTCCCCAACCTGCCATGGGACCAACAAGGCTTTCATTTTTTCTGCAACCAGTACAAGGAACCCAGTGGTACAGTCAGAGAACCCATCTATAGGCCTGACTATCCCATTTGTGCCCCTTTGTTGTACCCACTGTTACTTTTGTTGTACCCACATGTTACTTTTCCCATGGTTTTGTAAGAGAAGCAAAAAAGAGAAATTAGACTTATCTGCTAATTGTTGTTCCTTGAGGAACTCCAGTCCAGTCCCTCACCTCTGGGTAGTGCACCTCCTCTCGCAGCTTGGAGACTGGGCATGTCAGAATTCTTAAGCCACTTCCATATATACTGCTGGCACCTCCCACCAGCTCCCAGTGACCTAATGACAAAGCAGACTCAGAGGAGCAACAAATAAGTAGCTATACTATTAAGTAAATACAACAACTGAACTCTTAAAACTCAACTGACCCCCCAGGAAGAAGAGGATAACTCTTCCTCTCCCGTTCGAAGGAAGTTGGACCGAAAAAGAGAAACCACAAAGAATGTGCAAAAGAGAGAAAAAGAAGAATAGAGAGCTCATACTGATTGAGCAAAGAAAGAATTTTGCTGCAACCGAACGCCGCGGCTGTCGCGACCACAAACAAACAAAACCCGCAGTAGCCGATACAATCCCGGGCGGGAATCGGGACTGGAGTTCCTCAAGGAACAACAATTAGCAGGTAATTTCTCTTTCCTTATTGTCCTTCCAGTCCAGTCCCTCACCTCTGGGGTGTAACAGAGCAGTAAACTAATGGGAGGGACCTGTCCAACCAGACTGAAAAACCGCAGACCCGAAACAGGCATCCCCAGTCGCCTGGACATCTAGGTGATAATGTTTACTACAGGTATGCAAATAGGACCACGTGGCTGCTTTTCAAATTTCAATTGGAGGAACCAAGCTATGTTCCACCCATGAAGCCACTTGCGCTCTTGTAGAATGAGCCCGCAACCCCACAGGAACTTGTCGACCTTGTAAGATATAAGCCGATGCTATTGCCTCATGGACCCATCTGGAAATCGAAGCTTTGGCCGCCGCTTCACCCCTACGCAGAGCCCCAAAGAGAACAAACAAATGCTCAGACTTGTGGAAAGTGTCAGAGGCCTTCAGATAACGATGAAGAACCCTCTTAACGTCCAACAAATGCAATTTATGGTTGAGACGCTATCTCCTGTTGACCCTAACACTGGTAAGGACACAGACTGATTCACATGAAATGGCGAAACCACCTTCGGCAGGAAAGATGGCAGAGGACGCAAAACCACCTTCTCTCGAGAAAAGGTCAGGAATGGCTCCCAACAGGATAATGCCTGTAACTCCGAAATTCGATGCGCAGAGCAAATTGCTATCAAAAAGACTGTCTTTATGGTGAAGTCCTTTATTGAGACCTGATTCAAGGGTTCAAAGGGCTCTCTCGTCAAACCACCCAGAACCAAATTGAGATCCCATGTGGGAATCACTACCCTGCACGGAGGACGTAAGCGAGATACCACTCTCAAGAAACGTAAGACACCTGGATGGGAACCCAAGGAGACCCCATGAACCTTACCTCGATAACAAGAAATAGCTGCCAGCTGTACCCTTAACAAGATGGCCACCAGACCCTTATCAAAACCATCCTGCAAGAAACTCAATACCACTGGAATTGACACTGTGGCAGGACGCACCTGCTTCTGCGCCCACCAATCTTCAAAAATATGCCAAACTCAAACGTAGGCTAAGGAGGTCAACCTCTTCCTGGCCAAGAGTAAGGTAGAGAACACTGCACTAGAGTAATCTTTCTTCCTTAGCCTTGCCCTATCAATGGCCAAGCCGTAAGCGAGAACCAATCCACCTGAGGTATTCGAAGAGGACCTTGCAGGAGAAGATCCTCCTGTGTTGGCAGTCGCCATGGCTGCCCGTCGAGAAGATGCACCAAGTCGGCATACCATGGTCGATGTGGCCAATCTGGAGCAATTAAACTATGTGCCCTTGATGGGCTTTGATGCATTGAACCACCTGGCCTATGAGAGCCCAAGGGGGGAAAATGTAGAGGAGACCCTGCGAGGGTCATTGTTGCAGTAATGCATCCAGGCCCTCAGACATCCTTTCTCGTCTCCTGCTGTAGAAGCGATTTGCCTTGGCCGACCGAAACATCGCCATGAGATCCATAATGGGAGCCCCCACTTGCTGATTATCTGAATAAAGACTTCTGGGTGAAGCTCCCACTCTCCGGGATCCATGCGGACTCGGCTGAGGTAACCCACCGTCACATTGTCCGATCCCGCAATGTGCGCTGCTGACAGTGCCTGAAGCTGAGACTCCGCCCAATTGAACAAGGCTTCCGCCTCCTCCTCAAGAGCCACACTGACCGTGCCCCCTTGATGGTTGAAGTACGCAACCGCGGCAGCATTGTCCGACAGAACTCGGACCGCTCGACCTAGTAAGTTGGACTCGAAAGCACGGAGCGCTAGAGCAACAGCTCTCAACTCCAGACTGTTGATCGACCACTGTGCCTCTTTTGCACTCCAGTTCCCTTGCACGAAAAGCTCCCCGCAATGGGCCTCCCAACCCACCAGACTGGCATCTGTCAAAACAGGAATCCACTGCGGCTGCTCGAGGGGCATGCCCGCCGCCAAATTTTCTGGATGAAGCCACCACTGAAGAGATGACCTGACCCTCATCGGACAGGGAAGACGCTTGGTCAGAGATTCTCTCTGGTGAGACCAGCGATGCAGCAGGGACCTCTGCAAGGGACGCATGTGTGCTCTGGCCCATGGCACTACTTCCAGAGTCACCGCCATTGTCCCCAGAACACGGAGATAGTGCCAAACAGATGGCGCTGGGCGCCTCAAAAAACTGCGCACCAAGAGCCGAAGTCCTTGGGCCCGGAGTTCCGGTAGAAAAACTGCTCCCACTTGAGTGTCAAACCGAATTCCCAAATACTGCAGAACCTGCATTGGAATCAATCGGCTCTTGGCCGTATTGACTATCCAACCGAGGCTCTGAAGGAGCTGCACCACCCTGTCTGTAGCTCGTACACTTTCAGCTCTGGATTTTGCCCGGATCAACCAGTTGTCAAGATGAGGATAAACCAACATTCCCTCTCTGCGAAGAGCCCCCACTACCACCACCACTAAAGGTAAAAAGGGGACTGTTGTAGTTGTTGATATGGAAGGACAGACTAGATAGGCCATGTGGTCTTTTTCTGTCATCATATTTCTATGTTTCTATCAAAAAAGCATGGGACAAACACAAAGGATCTCTAAAGGTAAAAAGGGGACTGTTGTAGTTGTTGATATGGAAGGACAGACTAGATAGGCCATGTGGTCTTTTTCTGTTATCATATTTCTATGTTTCTATAACCTTGGTGAAAGTCCACGGAGCTATTGCCAGGCCAAACAGCAATGCTTGGAATTGAAAATGCCCCCACGGCAATGCAAACCTTAGAAATCTTTGATGATCTGGCCTGATCGGAATGTGCAAATACGCTTCTGTGAGATAGAGAGACGTCAAAAACTCCCCCTGTCGAACCGCCACTATTATGGAACGCAAAGTTTCCATCCAGAAATGTGGCACCCGAAGACAGAGGTTTACACCCTTGAGGTTTAGGATTGGATGGAAGGCCCCATCTTTCTTTGGCACCACAAAATAAATGGAGTATTGACTGCAACTGTAAGGCTCTCGAGGAACCGGGATCACAGCTCCCAACTGTAGAAGATGAGACAGAGTGCCCTGAACTGCCAACACTTTGTTTAGCCCCCTGGAAGGAGACAGAACAAAGGAGTTGACCACCAGTTGGGCAAACCCAAGGGAATAACCTTCGCGAATGACCTCCAACACCCATTGATCGGAAGTTATCTGGACCTAGGCAGGAAAAAACTCCCGAAGCCGACCCCCTATAGGTTGAATCTTTACCTGGATCCTAATTGCTTCATTGGGTTTTCCTAAATCCCGAGGAAGAAGGGCTAGCAAATTCTCTGCCCACTCCTCGGAAACCTCTAAACCCCTGACCTCGAGAGGAAAACCTTCCTCTTTGGAAACTTCCCAAGCGAGAGGTATGAAAATGCCTGAAATCCCGAGGCTGACCCCGCAAAGCTGCTACAGTCCACCCCGGCTTTGGCTTATCTTCCGGCAAGCGACCTCCTCTTGACTCCCCCAAATCCTTGACCATCTTGTTGAGATCCTCTCCAAACAACAGTTTTCCCTTAAAGGGAAGCTTGCTAAGTCAAGAAATGGAAGAACTATCCGCTGCCCAATTCCTTAGCCAAAGATAACGGCGCACTGCCACCAGCGAAGCCATGCTATTAGCCAATCCTCTAATGAGATCATAGTGGACATCAGCCAGATATGCCGCTCCCGACTCCAGTCTAGTTTCATCTGCTAGCTGATCTTGCACCTGCTGCTGCAAGCACTGTGACCAGCGAAGACATGCTCTCGCTACCCAAGCTCCACAAATGGAAGTTTGCAACAATAGTGAATTGACCTCAAATGCCTGCTTCAATAACAAGTCAATCTTCCAGTCTTGTCCATCCTTCAAGGCTGCGCTGCCTTCCACCGGAATGGTTGTCTTCTTTGTGACCACCGAAACCACTGCATCCACACGTGGTGAACGGAACAACTCACGCTCTTGTTTAGACAAGGGATATAGCCGAGTCATAGACCTCACGCCTTTTAAACCTGCCTCTGGCAGATCCCACTCATCCTGGATCATCTGCTTGACCACACAATGAACTGGAAAAACTGCCTGGGACTTCCGTACCGCCTGAATAAGTGGATCCTCCAACCCGTCATCCTCTGTTGGAGAAGCCACCGAAAGGTTGAGAGCTTGAAGTGACTCTGTAATGAGAGCTGTAAGCTCCTCTCTCCAAAAAACTTGGATAATCCTCGCCTGGTCCTCAGGCTCCTGAATTTCACCTTCCTCGAGCTCTTCAACACCAGTCTCCGTTTCCATGTCAAAGTCATCCCCTTCAAGCCACTCCAACACCAGAGGCTGTTCCTCTACCGACCAAGCCCTTTTAGCCAGTTTGGTTTCTGCGTTTCCGAGCTTCTCCGCTGACGCCCGAACCACCCCGGTTCCGATAACCGAGAGGTCCGATGCCACCCCTTACTGATGCAGACAGAAGGCCTGATGCAATAAAAGTACAAACTCTGGAGGACCCCCCCCCCCCCAGAGCTGCTCCTCCCACAACTGGAGGGTTAGAAGGACCTGGCATCGGCAGACCCACAGTAAGTGGAGAGGCGGGAGTCTCTAAAAGAGAACCAACCTCCATAGAGGCTGTGGGATCCTGTCCGGCTGAAGGCGCCACTTTCTTAGCCTTATCTTGGAGCTCTCGCTCCATGTTGAGTGCCTCTGCTGCACAGCCGCGACAGACTCCTACATCCAAGACTGTCCCCTGATCGGTACCACAGATGAGACACTGCGGACGTGCAGGCATTAGCCTGAAATCCTCAGCAAGGAAAACAAACTCCTCAGTGGTACTAAAAACTGACTGAAAACCCCCCCTCCCAAAAAAAGAAATTAAGTACTTTTTTTTTTAGCATTATTATTATTAGCCCATTAAAACTTCAGCGTTTTTATAAGGCTAGCTAGTGCCCCTTCAACAACGTGCCATAAACGGGCCCCACATTGACAGCAAAAAAACAGATAGTAAAAAAGAACGCGGTGAAAAAAACACGGGAAAAACAGACCGCTGAGCCCCGAGTACCAAAAAAGGCAAACCGTGCTTGTCACGAGGTAGCAGGCTGCGATCCGCTGCCCGATCAACAGGCAGACTCACCTCTGAAAAGCTGGGCACTCAACAGCTTCTTCCCTCTATCGCCGAACCGGCACCAACTGCTGCAATCAAAAGCTCTGTGGAGAACCAGAAGCGGCAGCAGGAGAGAGAGAGAGAGAGAGAGAGATGACAAACCAACGATGGCTCCTCACTCGTTAACGAGATTGGGAGCCGTCTGGGATCACAGAAGAAAAAGAGAAGTTCAACTCCCCTCCGTATCAACAAAGAGGGGAGTGAAGCAGGGCAAGACACCGATCAATCGGGAGCAGGAGCCTAGATCCTCTGTGTCCCTCCCAATTTCCCTCAGCTCTCTTTTTTTTTTTTTTTTTTTTACAAAACTTTAAAGAACTCTCAGTTCCAAAACAAAATAAGGTATAGGAAGGAAATAAACACTAAAAAATATCCTAGCTACACTAAACTAACTCTCCTTATCTGTTCCTCTAGTGATCCCAGCACCTAGGCTCACTACCACCTCCAGCTGCTTGGAAACTGAGCACACTGGGAGCTGGTGGGAGGTGCCAGCAGTATATATAGAAGTGTCTTAAGAACTCTGGAATACCCAGTCTCCAAGCTGTGAGAGGAGGTGCACTACCCAGAGGTGAGGGACTGGACTGGAGGGACGATAAGGAATAGTCATTTCACAATTGTTTTCAGTTAAGGTGCTCCATTCTTAGATACCATCCTCATGCCCTTTAGAGAGCCACTTTCTTTATCCCACTCCATTTTTGAATTCCAGCACTGTTTGCTTCTACTGCCTCTTTACGGAGGACATTCCAATGCTGCTGGAGTGCAAAAATGAACAGGATAAATATTTCTTGCTAGATTCCAGCTTTTTAATTTCTATTATTTACACCATTATAATGCATCTGTGGGTTTTATTTTATGGGTTTAGGTATTCAGATTGGATTGCCTTTAGGTCTTTGCATCAGTACTTTTTGATAATTGTATATTATTTTATACTTAGGATACTAATTGTAAATGTATTCTGGGAGATTTACAGTATTTTCTTGCCTTATGTGTATATATACTGTACTTAATGTTGTGTTTATTGATAATTATTCATGGGGATTTTATTTTTTTATCATTTTTGTATTGCATTTTTATTTTTTTATTTATTTACGTTTTTTTTATACTGCTTTATCATTTCAGTCAAAGCGATTTACATTGTAGCTTAAATTGTATGTTTCTATATGCACACTTTTCCATACAGAAGAAGCATAAAGTAGGCATGGGTGTCCCAGGAAGGACTACAAATCTACTTATAAAATTACCCTCATTAGTGACATTGGCTATTTTACAACCATTGTAAATTACAGTAACTAGGGGTATGCATTGCTCGACAATTAGACTTTCAAAGAGTTAAGTCTAGGACTTCCAGTGACGTCACCAGGCTATATGGCGGTGCGGTAGAAGGGCTCCACCACCAAAGCCTGCAAAAAGGAGATAGAGCACCCCAGGAAGCAGCAGAATAGTGGCGCAATGCAGGGGAGTGAGTAGCATAAACCCCGGAGGAAAATGGGCGATTGTGCGGGCTGCAGCAGCCATAAAATTAGTCAGCACTGGCAGATTGAGGGAGAGGAGTCAGTCACCATGTGTGGCAGAGACGAGAGGCGGGTGACTAGGCCACAGCAACAGCGAGCTGGGCCGGAGAGCTGGGACGAGTTTGGAGAAGTGCGAGGGAGTAGTCAGAAGCAACAACAAGGTGAAAATTAAGCGAGCCAGCAGAGAGCAAGACCGGGGAGTGGCAAGCACTGCGGTAGGCAGCAGGAGGTGTGAGCTGCGAGACAGACATCGAGTGGCTGCAAGGGAAGGCGGAGCGGAGCTGGATCGGGGAGCGAGTGGCAGCTAAGAAAGGAAAGACATGTCAGGAAGACCAGAGGGCAAAGGAGAAGCAGAGAACAGTGCTCAGTGGGGGGTGGGGGGGGGGGCAAAGAAGACAGTTGAAGGGGCCAAAGCAACGGAGGGGAAGAAAGGAAAGCTGGCAAGGCAGATTGCGATAAAAGGCAATAGTAAGAAACAACTGAAGAATTAAGCCTTGTACAAGCTTTAAGAACTCAAAGAAAAGGATTACAGCATTAACTAAATAAAGAGTAGTTACTCACCTGTAACAGGTGTTCTCCAGGAGCAGCAGGAATCAGTCCTCACATATGGGTGACGTCGGCGCCGACGGAGCCCTCGCGGAGCAATTTTCCCCAGCTTTCAAAGAAAGCCTTTGGGAATTGCAGCGCGCATGCACGGTCCTCTTCCCTCCCAAGGGTGCCATCTTGCTCAGTCTGATGACATAGCTAAAAGACAGCAAAAAAATTAGCAAAAACGAAATCATAGAACTGCAACTCCAAGGGGAGGAGGGAGGGTTGTGAGGACTGATTCCTGCTGCTCCTGGAGAACACCTGTTACAGGTGAGTAACTACTCTTTCTCCAGGACCAAGCAGGAAGTCAGTCCTCACATATGGGACTCCCAAGCTTAAGGCTACCGGAGACCCTAAGCAGAAAAAATGAGCTCCCTCTAGCTCAGTAGCACAGAAGGAAGGAATCTTCTCTGAGTACGCCCCCAACCGGTAGCCCAACATCCGGGACGGAGGGCAGGAGTTGCCTATACCTCAAAGAGATTACGGAGGACTGCCTGTCCGAAAGCACTGTCCCTCTCCAGGCAGTAATGGGCTGCAAAAGTCTGGCTTGAAGACCAAGTAGCGGCCCGGCAGATGTCTGCCAATGGAACAGAGCGGAGGTAAGCCACTGACGCAGCCTTCGCCCTAACACGATGAGCCATGACTCGACTTTCCAACGAGAGGCCGGCTGCCTCATAAGCCCAAGCGATACAGTCAGCAATCCAGATGGACAGAGTACGCTTGGAGACAGGGAGCCCCAACTTATTGGGGTCATAAGACACGAAGAGCTGAACAGCCCTTCGGTGCTCCCGCGTACGGTCAATGTAGAAGGTTAACGCCCTCCTACAGTCCAGGGTATGCAGGACCATTTCAGCTTGGCTGGAGTGTGGTCTGGGAAAGAAGGTCGGAAGTACCACCTCCTGGTTGATGTGAAAAGGGGAAACCACTTTAGGAAGAAACTTAGGGTGAGTCCGGAGGACTACTCTATTCTTGTAGAACCTAGTGTAAGGAGGATCAGAGACTAGGGCCTGAAGCTCACTAACGCATCTAGCAGAAGTGAGGGCTACCAAGAATAAGGTTTTCAAAGAAAGAAACCGAAGATGACAGGTAGCCATAGGTTCAAAAGGCGGACAGGTAATCCGCTGTAAAACCACATTCAGATCCCAGTCAGGGGCTGGTGGGCGCAAAGGTGGTTTAAGGAGAAGGAGGCCTCTGAGGAAACGAGCCACTAGAGGGTGGCTGGAAAGAGGCCTGCCATCCACCGGCATGTGATGCGCAGAAAGAGCACTGAGGTGGACCCTGACCGAGTTGGACTTAAGTCCAAGATCGGAGAGGCAAAGCAAGTACTGCAAGACCACTGATATCGAACAGGAGAAGGGATCTTGAGACTGCTGAGCACACCAGACGGAGAACCGACGCCACTTCAGAGCGTAGGACTTCCGGGTGGAGGGTCGCCTGGAGGCCAAGACGACTTCCTCCACATCTGGAGGCAGCAGGAGGGGAGCCAGGACTACCCTTTCAGCAGCCAGGCCATCAGATGAAGGGACCGGAGGTTGGGGTGTAGGAGAGTCCCGAGATCCTGGGTCAGGAGATCGGGCTGAAACCCCAGAGGGAGAGGAGTGTCCACCGCCAGCTGCATCAGAAGCGGGAACCAGGGCTGTCTCGGCCACCGGGGAGCCACGAGGATCATTGAGGCTTTGTCCCGGAGAACCTTGAAGAGCGTCCGAGACACCAGCGGCATGGGAGGAAAGGCATACAGAAGGCCTGTGGACCAGGAGAGAAGAAAAGCATCCGCCGCTACTCTGTGAGAATGCGGTTGTCGAGAGCAGAATCGGGGAAGTTGCCGGTTGAGAGGACTGGCAAAGAGATCCATGGTGGGTAGGCCCCATTTGAGAAAGATGCGCTGGAGCACTAACGGATCCAACCTCCACTCGTGTGGCTGGAGGATTCTGCTCAGTTTGTCTGCCAGGCAATTTTTTTGACCCGGGAGATAAACAGCTTTGAGGAGGATGCCGCGGCTGACGGCCCAAGAGCACAGCTTTTGTGCTTCCCGACAGAGAAGGAAGGAGCCTGTGCCCCCTTGTTTGTTCACGTAGAACATCGCAACTTGATTGTCCGTCTGGACCAGCACAGACTGGTGAGAAGTGAGGTGGGAGAATGCCCTCAGAGCTAGGCGGATAGCTCTGAGCTCCAGGAAGTTGATCTGCTGGGCCGACTCCCAAGGAGTCCAGAGGCCCTGAGTACATGTCCCTTGGCAATGTGCTCCCCAACCCAGGAGAGAAGCATCGGTCGTCAGGACCTGAGAAGGCGGAGGAGACTGAAAAGCCATTCCGAGCTCCAGGTTTGGCAGATGAAGCCACCATTGCAGAGAAGAGACCAGCGGGTCAGAGATCTGTACGGAGTCCGCAAGGCTCCCAGTGGCCTGATGCCATTGTGTGCAAAGGCACCATTGAGCAGGCCGCATGTTCAAGCGGGCATTGGGGGTCACATGGACTGTGGAAGCCATATGGCCGAGCAGTCTCGGAAATTGCCTGGCAGAGACCAGGGAATTGCTGTGAAAGCGGCTGGCAAGATCCATGAGCCTGTTTGCCCTGTCGAGAGGCAGAAAGGCACGCGCCTGAAGCGTGTTTAATCTTGCGCCGATGAACTCGCGATCCTGAGAGGGGAGCAAAGTGGACTTTGCGAAGTTTATGACAAAGCCCAAGTGCTGGAGCAGAGCCACAGTGCGGTGCGTGGCGTGAGTAGCCTCTTGGGAAGACTGTGCTCTGATGAGCCAGTCGTCCAGGTATGGAAATACAAAGAGGCCTTGAAGTCTTAGATAAGCCGCCACCACTGCTAGACATTTGGTGAACACCCTTGGTGCGGAGGATAGGCCAAAAGGAAGTACTCTGTACTGGTAATGATTGCCCCCCACAACAAACCTGAGATATTGTCTGTGGCTGGGGTGGATGAGGATGTGAGTGTAGGCATCCTTTAGATCCAAGGAGCATAGCCAGTCTCCCTGCTGGAGGTAGGGCAGCAGGATTCCAAGGGTAAGCATCTTGAACTTTTCCTTTGCGAGGAACTTGTTGAGGTTCCGCAAGTCCAGAATGGGTCGGAGGCCTCCTGTTCTTTTTGGTATCAGAAAGTACCTAGAGTAAAAGCCTTCATCTCTCAGGTGGTGGGGCACCGGTTCCACAGCCTGTTCCTGAAGTAGACTTGCTAACTCCTGAAGGAGTAAGTCCCTGTGCAGAGGGAGTCTGAGAGGCTCCCCCGGAAAGTAGGAGGGAGGTACCTGGTAGAAGTGCAGAAGATAGCCCTCTCGGACTATGTGAAGCACCCAGGTATCTGTAGTGATGTTGGACCACCTGTGGGCAAAGTGGACCAGCCGGCCTCCTGTGCTGAGAGAAACCAGCTGAGGGGGAGAGGCCATGCTGATGAAGTCAAAACCCCCCACCCTGCTGAGCAGGGGCCGGTGGTGCAGGCTTGGGGGCTTGCTGCCTACGGGACCCATTACCCCGTCCCTTGGCTTGCTTACCCTGTTGGGGAGCTGCCGAGGCCTGATAATGAGGGTAGTGGTGATAGGCAGCCACCTTCCTCGGGTAAAAGGGCTTTTTCCCCGAGCCCTTCTTCTTCTGAGAAGGGGCAGAGGTCTTCCTTGAGAGACGAGTCCTGGTGAGAGTCTCGGTCTCGATCTGTGCAGCCTTCTCATCCATGGGCTTGCCAAAGAGGTACACACCACTGCATGGGACATCGACCAACTTGACCTGCACCCATGGCTCGAGGTCGGATGACTGAAGCCAAGCCTGTCGGCGGCCACCGATGCCGGCTGCGGCTACTCGAGCCGAGGCTTCAAAGCCATCGTAGGCTGCTCGAGAGATAAATTTTGAGCACTCCCGAATACCAGTTGACAAGGCTTGGAACCTCTGCAAAGGTTCCTCGGAGAGACCAGCAGAGAACCCGGCTATTTCTTTAGCCAGGTCTCGGAGATACATGCCCATATAGAGCTGGTAGGTCTGGACTCGACAAGCAAGCATAGAGCCCTGGAAACACTTCCTACCGAGGGCATCCAGGCTTCGAGCCTCCCGACCGGGAGGCACCGAGGAGTGCATTGTCTGACTCTTAAGTCTATGCATGGCCGATTCCACCACCATGGAATGGTGCGGTAGTTGTGCCTTTTGGAACCCGGGGCTCTTGCGGACTCGATAAATGGAATCGACCCGCTTGCTTAACACTGGCGACGACGCCGGGCTTTCCCACATGCGGAAGAGAAGTCGTTCCAGCATCGGAGGAACCGGTACAATAAAGGCCTCCTTTGGGGGAGAGTCATATTGGAGGGCATCGAGCTCTTCGACTCGAGGCTCCTCCTCGGGATCCGCGGGGAAGGCCAAGGCTTTGGCCATATCCCGCACGAAGTCCGAGAACCGGGTATCCTGCGGGGGGGGGACCGTCTCCGAGGTTCGGACTCGGGGGAGTCCGAAAAGAACCAGGTGACTCTTCGTCCTTGGATTCCCAGGCTGACTCCTCAGAGGAGGAGTCGAGCGGCTCCGGTCGGGTGGGCATCAATGCCGTCCGCCCCGACGCCGAGGGAGTCGGCGTCGACGACCTCGGTCCCGAACGGGAGGCCGAAGGAGACCGCGACCGAGGATCGACTCGAGCCCTCATGGACTCGAGGATCGGCTCGGTCTCCGGGGTCGACTTGGACGTCGACGTCCCGGTGGTCAGGGCAGAAGCACCGGCGAGGCCAGCGATCAATGCCCGCTGCTGGTCCATGAAGGCAGTCAGACTGCTCTCCAAGGCCGTCAACCTGAGTCCAAGCTCAGGAGACCCAGCAGCCCCCAACTCGGGCCCCGACAGCGTCGGGCCCGATGTTGGTTCCTTCGGAGGCGAGTCCACGAGGACAACAGTACTCACGTGAGCGGGCGAGTCCATCTCGAGATGAGGATGTTTGGAAGGCCTCTCCATCTCCGAGGACCCGGGACGGGAATCGGGGCTATGCGACCTGGCCCTCGAGGAACCAGGAGCGTCCACCGACCCCGCCCTCGCGGGTTTCTTCTTCCGATGATGTTCCCGGGTAGGAGACCCCCGTTCAGAGGAACTTCGACGATGCTCAGGACCAGAGTCCCGAGACGTCGAAGCCTCTGACGAGGTCCGAGCCCGGCCGGAGTCAGAGAAGATACGTTCCCGCTGATGCTGCCGACTCATCAACGCGTTTTGAGGACATTTTGCCACACGGACCACAGATCATCGGGTCATGATCGGGTCCGAGGCAGCGGAGGCAGTAGTCGTGTGTGTCGGTAAGAGACATGAGCTTCTTACACCGATCACACTTCTTAAACCCGCTGGCAGCCATCGGGGGAAAAAGGGCCCCTGCGAGGTCAAACAACAGGGCTGCCAGTGAAAAAGAAAAAAAGGCGCGAAATCTGTCACGAAGGACAAAAACCGAAAAATAAAGAATGGACTCGCAACCAGCGTCGCGGGTCTGGGCGGGAAAAGAACCAGCGTCGAACCGAGAAAAAAGACAAATAAAATCAACTTTTCTAGCGGGGAATTACAAACAACGTCTGTAGGGCTCCGCGGAAAAAAGAAGACTGAGCAAGATGGCACCCTTGGGCGGGAAGAGAACCGCGCATGCGCGCTGCAATTTCCAAAGGCTTTCTTTGAAAGCTGGGGAAAATTGCTCCGCGAGGGTTCCGTCAGCGCCGACGTCACCCATATGTGAGGACTGACTTCCTGCTTGGTCCTGGAGAAAAATACTTATTGAAGATACAACTACAGCTAGAGAACAATTAGCGAGAGAGTACAGCAAGACAGAATTGGAATAGAGAACCTGGACTTGTTGGTAGAAGCAAAGTGCTGAAGGAGGACGTCGACCACTACCACTATCAATACTGAACATTTGCAACCACCGAGACAGGGGGAGAGAGAGGAGATGGAGAAAGCAAAGGGCGGGATATCCACAAAGAAAAAAACTGGTGGATTCCGCTCGTCTTATGCAGTATCAAAAGGAAGGAATGATGGGGAGAAGGAAATCAAAATGGTGGCTGAGCAGGTGGACGAGCAGGAGGTCGAGATGGGGGGACCATGGAACCCGGGAATAGCAGACATGATTAAGACATGGCTGGAGGAATTGAAAGAGGAACTCAAAGTGAAAATTAGTGGAGTCAAAAATGAGTTAAGGGAGACTTTGCAATCTTTAAGACAAGACATCAGGGAACTTGGATCCAGGGTGGAAGAAAGAGAACAACAGCTGGAACAACAGAGGGAAGGAATAGAGGTTTTTCAAAAAGGATGGGAAGAGTTAAAGCATGCCCAGGAAGAACTGAAAGAAAAAACGGAGGACCTGGAGGATCGTTCATGGAGATGTAATATCAGAGTGAGAGGCATCCCAGAAGATCATAAATACAAAAATTGTGAAGAAGTAATTACTAAAGTATTTGATCATGTGCTACAAGTGGCAGCCCCAGAGGAGAGAGTTGAGGATGAACCCTTGCAAATAGAGAGAGCGCATAGGGGGCTGGGGCCCATTAGGGAAAATCAGCCAAGTGACATTGTGGTGTGCCTGAACTCATTCAAAACTAAAGAGCGCAGCACATCTTGAGAGCATCCAGAAAATTGGGACACATCAAGTGGGAGGAACACGCGGTGGAACTGTTTCAGGACTTATCCCTGGGGACGCTTCAACGATGGAGAGAGCTGAAAGAAGTGACAGCTTTTCTGAGGAGGGAGGGGATGCGCTATAAGTGGCTATACCCTTTTGGATTACTAATGACTGTGAAAGGAGTGTCCAGGAAGGTGAGAAATAGCGAAGAAGCCTGGATTGTACTCAAGAATTTGGGACTAACCACTATTCCAAATGGGGCGGTGGGAACATAAACTACAAAAGAGAAGACTGCATCTGCATCCAGGGGGGACAGTTCGAAATGACATAGAGTACCGAACACAGGACGGAGGTTGACGCGTCTAAACACAGGGAGCCATGGAGTGACAGCAGCAGCACAGGAGACCAGCTGAGGAGGCGGGACCGAGAAGCCGCGACTAGCGGGACACAACCAAAGAATTGGTCTGCTACGTGATGCTGAATGATATGTATTGTAATGTGATTTAAAGGAAGAGGGGGTAGGGGGTAGGGAGGGCGGGGGTGGAGAATATAGCATTAACAGTATTGAAGATGTGGAGGGTATATGGTAATTTAGGAGGGGGGTAGGGAGGCTGGGGTGAATAAGGAGAGGAAAGGGGGAGATGGAGAGTAATAGAGATAGGGGAAGGGCACGGAGTGTGGGGGAGGGGGTATAGAAGAGCTTAGGCAGGTGGAGGTCTGAGTGTCAGTCACAAACAATGGAAGTCGAGTCTTTTTTAAGAGATGGGGGAAGAAGGGCTGTAGGGTGGGAGGGGGGCAGGGTTGGGAGGAGGGGGTGGGGGGATGGTTAAAGATTTGGAGAAGGGTAGCTTAGGGAGGGGAGGAGAGGGAAAGAGGGGAGGCGGGGGAGCTAAGGGATAAGGGAGAGGGGGGGTGCAAAAACTACAGGTGAGTTAAAAATAGTATCGCTAAATGTAAAAGGGCTCAACTCACCACTTGAACGACAAAAATTGTATAAAGAAATAGCATGCCAAAAAGCAGCAGTAGTGCTTATACAGGAAACGCATTTGACAAGAGCGACAGAATACCTATTAAACCTAGAGGATATGGAGTATGTATTTATGCCTCCAACACAGTGGAAAAGAAAAAAGGAGGGGTAAGATAAGATATGCCATACTGGGTCAGACCAAGGTCCATCAAGCCCAGTATCCTGTTTCCAACAGTGGCCAATCTAGGTCATACGTACCTAGCAGTTTCCCCAAAAGACACAGGTTCCGCAATGCTTGTATTGGGTCAAGCATTGATATCCTGGGTCCCTTTTTAATAATGGTTTATGGACCTTTCCTCCAGGAACTTGTCCAAACCTTTTTTACCCAGCTACACTAACAGCCTTTACTACATCCTCCGGTAACAAATTCCATAGTTTGATTACACGTTGAGTGAAAAAATATTTTCTCTTATTTGTCTTAAGGTTACCCTTTAATTTCATTCTATTTCCCCTAGACTTTCTATATTCTGATGACATAAACAATCAAACTACGTTTACTCATTCCACTCCATTCATTAATTTATAGACCTCTATCATATCTCCCCTCAGCCGTCTCTTTTCCAGGTTGAAGAGCCCTAACCTTTGTAGCCTCTCTTCATAGGAGTAGCCTTCCATCCCCTTTACCATTTTGGTGGTTCTTTTCTGTACCTTTTCTAATAACGCTATATCCTTTTTAAGATACGGCGACCAGAATTGCACACAATATTCAAGGTGTGGTCGTATCATGGAACGATACAGAGGCATTATAATATCCTTTGTTTTATTTTCCATTCCTTTCCTTATGATACCTAGCATTCTATTTGCTTTCTTGGCCGCCACTGCACACCGGGCAGAGGGTTTTAACATGTTATCCACGATGACTCCTAAATCTTTTTCCTGGGTGGTGGTTCCCAATGTGGAACCTTGCATTGTGTAACCATAGTGTGGGTTGTTCTTTCCTAGGTGCATAACTTGGCACTTGTCCACATTAAATTTCATCTGCCATTTGGATGCCCAGTCTTCCAATTTATCCAGATCCTCCTGCAGTTTTCCACAATCCTCTTGGGTTTTAACAACTTTAAACAGTTTTGTGTCGTCTGCAAATTTGATAACCTCACTAGTTATTCCCTTTTCCAGGTCATTTATGAATATGTCAAAAAGTAGCGGACCCAGTACAGATCCCTGGGGTACTCCACTATTCACCTTTTCCATTGGGAAAATTGGCCATTTAGCCCTACCCTCTGCTTTCTATCTTTTAACCAGTTTCTGATCCACAATAGTACACTGCCTCCTATCCCATGACTTTTTAGCTTCGCCAAAAGTCTCTGATGGGGGACTTTGTCAAAAGCTTTCTGAAAGTCCAGATATACTATATCAACCGACTCACCTTTGTCTACCTGTTTATTCACACTTTCAAAAGAACATATCAGATTAGTAAGACAAGATCTTTCATCTAAAGCCATGTTGGCTGTCTCCCATTAGGCCATGACTATCTACATGCTGTGTAATTTTGTTCTTTGATGGTTTCTACCATTTTCCCCAGTACTGACGTCAGGCTCACCGGTCTGTAGTTTCACGGATCACCCCGGAACCCTTTTTAAAAATTGGCGTTATATTGGCGATCCTCCAATCTTCAGGTATTACAGATGATTTTAATGAAAGTTCACAGATTACTAATAGCAGGTCTGCAATCTCATATTTCAGTTCTTTCAACACTCTTGGATGTATACCATCCAGTCCAGGTGATTTGCTATTATTCAGTTTATCACATAGTTGTAATACACCTTCCCGGTGTAGCGATATTTCTCTCAATTCATCTGCAGTATCACTTCTAAATACCACTTCAGTCTTAGCTAACATCCCTACATCTTCCTCAGTAAAGACCAAAGCAAAGAATTCATTCAGTCTCTCCGCTATAGCCTTGTCTCCTCTTACTGCCCCTTTTACCCCTCTATCATCTAACGGTCCAATTGATTCTCTCACAGGCCTTTTGCTACGAATGTACTTGAAAAAGTCTATATTTCGTGTTTTTGCTTCCGTAGCAAGTTCCTTCTCAAATTCTCGCTTTGCCTGCCTTATCAATGCTTTGCATTTAACTTGCCAGTGCTTGTGCTGTTTCCAGTTTTCGTCGTTTGGCTCTTTTTTCCATTTCCTGAAAGATGCTTTTTTGGCAGCAACAGCCTCTCTGACCTCACCTTTAAACCATGCTGGCAGTTTTTTGGACTTCCTTCCACTTTTCTTAATGCGTGAAATACAGCTGGTCTGGGTTTCCAGGATAGTATTTTTAACAACACCCAAGCTTGATGTAAGTCTTTAACCTTTGCAACCGCTCCTTTTAGTTTTTTCTTAACTATATTCCTCATTTTATCATAGTCTCCCTTTCAAAAGTTAAAAGGTAGTACTGTGGATTTCTTTACTATCCCTCCTCCACTAATTAAATCAAACATGATCATGCTATGATCACTATTGCCAAGTGGTCCCAATACCCTTATTTCTTGCACCAGATCTGGTGTTCCACTAAGGACTAGATCCAGTATGGCTTCCCCTCTGGTCGGTTCATGAACCAGCTACTCCAAGAAGCAGTCATTTATTTCATCTAGGAACTTTATCTCCCTAGCATGTCCTGCATGACACTGACCCAGTCAATACCAGGGCAATTGAAATCACCCATTATTATTACTGTGCTGTGACTTTTGTTAGCTTCCTTGATTTCTTTGAGCATTTCATCATCCATTTGTTCATTCTGGCCAGGCGGTTGATAGTACACCCCCACTGCCATCACTTTCCCCTTCATACATGCAATTTCAATCCATAGAGATTCTACAGCAAATTTTGTTTCCTGCAAAACTTTAATCCTTTCTGACTCAATGCCCTCTCTAACATAGAGCACAACCCCTCCACCAATTTGATCAGCTCTATCATTACGATATAGTTTGTACCCAGGTATCACAGTGTCCCACTGGTTATCCTCCTGCCACCATGTCTCTGAGATTGCAATCATATCTAACCTCTCATTTAGTGCTATATATTCTAACTCTCCCATTTTATTGTTTAGACTTCTAGCATTTGCATACAAGCATTTTAGAGACTATATTTTATTAATATTAATCTGGCTATTGGTAGGCATGGGTAATTTGGAATCTTTATGCGCTGTCTGCAACATATTCAAGGGCATTTGGGCTACTTTACTCTTTTTTGGAACCTCACTGCTTTTGGTAGTATCCTTCAAGGATACCTTCTTCTGAACCATGTGCTCTTGGGCGACTGTCGGCTTTCCCCTATTATCTAGTTTAAAAGCTTCTCTATCTCCTTTTTAAAGATTAATGCCAGCAGTCTGGTTCCATCCTGGTTAAGGTGAAGCCCATCCCTTCGGAAGAGCCCCTTCTTTCCCCAGAATGTTCCCCAGTTCCTAACAAATCCAAAACCCTTATCCTTGCGCCATCGTCTCATCCACGCATTGAGACTCCGGAGCTCCGCCTGCCTTTTGGGTCCTGCACGTGGAACGGGAAACATTTCGGAGAACGCTACCCTGGAAGTTCTGGATTTCAACTTCCTACCTAAAAGCTTAAATTTATCCTCCAGAACCTCCCTACCACATTTTCCTATGTCATTGGTACCGACATGTACCAAGACAGCAGACTCCTCCCCAGCACTATCTAAGATCTTATCTAGGCGGTGCGTGAGGTCCGCTACCTTCGCACCAGGCAGGCATGTTACCAGGCGATCCTCACGTCCACCAGCCACCCAGCTATCTACATGCCTAATGATTGAATTACCAACTATAACAGCTGTCCTATCCCTTCTTTCATGGGCACATGGCCCTGGAGAAATGTCCTCAGTGCGAGAGGGTTTTACATCACCTGGAGGACAGGTCCTAGTTAAAGGATCACATCCTGCCACACCTGGGTAATGCTCTCCTGTCACGTGATCTCTCTCCTCCATGGCAACAGGGATGCTACCAGACTGGAGGTGGGACTTCAGGACTATATCCCTGTAGGTCTCATCCATGTACTTCTCTGTCTTTCTTATGTCTTCCAGGTCTGCTACTCTAGCCTCTAGAGAATGGACTTGTTCCCTGAGAGCAAAGAGCTCCTTGCACTTAGTGCATACGTAAGACCTCTCACCAACTGGGAGACAATCATACATGTGACACTCAATGCAAAAGACTGGAAAGCCCCCATCTCGCTGCTGGACTGTTGTCTGCATCTTATTTTAAATCTTGTGTTTAGGTCTTTAAATTCTGTACTTACTAAGGGTTGGTGTAGATGCTTACACTAATAAAAGTGTTATCTAATACCTCTAATATACCTTGTTCATCTGAAGCTTAATTAATCTCAGGTCCTCAATGTATGACTGATTTGGATAAAGAACTGCACCTGAGAAAAGTTTTAAAAAAAGTTTAAAAAGTTTAAAACGCAGCACGTTCTGGGGACAGAGCAGAGAGAGATATTTAATTTAAAGTAACAGTTAACCTGGCTACCACACAAAGGCCAGTTAGTTGAGAGAGGCACAGTAAGTTATACAGCTTAGAAAGCTGAAGTGCAAAACTAAAGGGAACAGGGAGGTGAAGTAGCACACCAATAAAGACAACAAATAAATAAATAAATAGACAGCTAGAACTCACAGCAAAGTCATCACAGGAGTTAAATATCCACCTCTCTAGCAGAGCACTGTGAGGGCACTGCTCTTCCCAGAGCAGAAAGAGGCAAATAGCTATATTGATAGCGGCAAAGTTAAAGATGCAAGTGCAAACTGTGGTAAGGGATAAAGCGGGGAGATATGTGTTATTGCGGTTAAAAATGGGCAACAAATGGTATTGCATGGTGAATGTGTATGTTCCAACAGTGGTACAAAGTGAGTTTTGGACAAACTTGAATGAGGAGGTGGGGAAATTGGGGGGAGGGGCATCTCATTTGTCGAGGAGATTTCAATCTAGCGTGGAATCCTGCTAGAGATGCCACAGGGAGAAGGGAGGGCAGGAGGACGGTTAGGATAAGATACTGGAATTTTGTAACACAACATTGCTTGATTGATGCAGGGAGATTCCACCACCCAGGGAAGAGCCAATTTTCTTATTTTTCACCAGTGCATGGTTCATACTCCAGAATAGATGCTATCTGGGAAACGAAGGAGTTGGGGGGAAGGATTAAGGGGGCAGAAATGGACTCGATTACATGGTCAGACCATGCACTTGTGGAGGTCAGGTTGACCATTGAGGTGGAGGGGAAAGGCTTACAGTTTTGGAGACTTAATGAATCCTTTCTAGAAGATGAGAAGGTTAGAGAGGAAATTGAGAGGGGAACCAGGGAATATTTTAAATGGAATGATAACGGGGAGGTAGCATGGGGAGGAGTATGGGATGGGTACAAGGCAGTGGTGAGAGGAATCTTAATCAAATGGGGGGCATGAAAAAGAAAGAAGCAGGAGAGAAGAGAGAGGGAATTGAGAGCAAAATTGTTAGAACTGGAAGAACTCAAAGCACAAGGAATGAGAGGAGCATATAGGGGTCAGATGCTGGCCGTAAGAGCACAATTAAATGAAATGCAGGCTGCAACGATAAGGTACCATATGCAGCTTTTGAGACAGGAATTCTTTGAGGGAGGAAATAAAGCAGGGAGATATATGGCGCAGAAATTGAAGCAGAGGAAACTGAGGGCTCATATAATGAAAATTAGGAATCAGGGAGGGGAGGTGGTGCGCAAAGATGGGGAGATTAGGGAAGCATTTCAGTGTTACTATCAGGGGTTATACAAAGCAAGGGACTCTCCACAGAGGGAGAGAATACAGAGCTTTCTTGATTCAATAAAGTTGCTGAAATTAGAGGAGAGGGATCACAAATAGTTAAATAAGGCCATAACAGTAGCAGAAGGCTATACAACAGTTGAAAGTCGACAAGGCTCCGGGGTTGGATGGGCTGACAGCAAGATTCTATAGATGTTTTGGAGAGATTTTAACAACCCCATTGGTGCAATTATTCGATCTTCCAAGGGAGGGAGGTGGATTAGCAGATACTATGGGATGGGCGGGAATAACCGTAATACATAAAGAAGGAAAAGACCCACAAGAGTGCTCATCCTATAGACCCGTTGCTCAATCTAGATGCCAAATTATTGGCTAAAATATTAGCCACGTGATTAAATAAGATGATAGGGAAGCTGATACACCCGGATCAAGCGGGATTTATACCAGGTAGACAAACAGCAGACAACATCAGAAAGATTTTGAATATGATTTGGTCCACAGAACGAAGTAAGGAAGAATCCTTGCTGTTGTCTTTAGATGCAGAAAAGGCCTTTGATCAGGTGTCTTGGCTCTTCCTCTTTCAGATAATGGAAAGAATGGGATTGGGGGAAGAATTCATCAGCTGGGTAAAAGTGCTATACCACAATCTGAAAGCTTGTGTAAGGGTGAATGGGGCTTATTCAGAATTTTTTGGGCAGGGGAGAGGAATGAGACAGGGATGCCCCCTATCACCGCTGCTGTTTGCCATCTCACTAGAACAATTCGCGGAGCAGGTGAGAGAGCGAGCAGATGTAACGGGCATAAAAGTAGGGCGGAGAGAATATAAAATATCCCTGTTTGCGGATGATATAATATTGAGTGTAGCTCGGCCTCGCTTTTCTATACCAATATTAATGTGGGAATTAGAGGAGTATGGGAGGCTTTCGGGTTTTACTATCAATTGGACAAAAACAGAAATATTAAACTTACCACTACTAGGGGACGTGCAGGGAATCATAAGAGAGAAATACCCATTTAAGTGGGCTAGGGAAAATATTCAATATTTAGACATTCAAATAAGCAATAGGATAGAAGCTTTATACAAGCTCGATTGTTGTTGTTAAGTGCCGTCGAGTCAGAGTCGACTCATGGCGACCCTCTGGATAGCTATCCTAAATTGTGTTCGGTCTTCAGTCAGGCAGCTCATTGTTGACAGACTGGTGCCCGTAGCTGCTGTTATTGTATCGATCCATCTCATTGCTGGCCTTCCTCTTTTGCGTTGACCTTCTATCTTGCCAAGCATGATGTCTTTCTCTAATGATCTCTCTCTTCACATGATGTGTCCAAAGTATGAAAGTCGAAGTCTTGTCATCTGAGCTTCTAAAGAAAGCTTAGGTTTGATCTCCTCTAGTACCGACTGGTTTGTTCTTCGGGCAGTCCATGGTATACACAGTATTCGCCGCCAGCACCATAATTCAAAAGCATCAGTTTTATTCCTGTCTGTCTTTTTCACTATCCAGCTTTCACATACATATGATGTTATTGAAAATACCATGGCTTGAACAAGTCGAATCTTTGTATGGAGAGAGACATCTCTGCTCTTGAGAATCTTATCTAGGTCTTTCATAGCCATTCTGCCAAGAGCAATGCGTCGTTTGATTTCTTGACTGCTTGTTGCTTCTTTATTGATAGTTGATCCAAGTAGGTTAAAGTTGTTCACAATTTCAATTTCTTCTCCTTCAACGATCAACAATCAAAATCAAGCTCAATTATCAGAAGCTATTTGGGCAGGCAGAGGGTATGTTGGATGGGTGGGGGAGAGGATATCTCGCATGGTTTGGACGGATAGCCACAATAAAGATGATGCTATTGCCTAGATTCTTATTTTTGTTTCAGATGTTGCCAATAAAGGTACCGCATAGAAAGTTAAAACAACTGCAAAGAATCATTAAACGATTCATATGGCAAAACAGACGGCCAAGAGTTGCTATGGCAGTACGGCAAAGAGCTAAAGGAGAGGGAGGGCTAGGGGTGCCCAACTTTAGAAAATATTATGAGGCAGCGCAACTGAAAGCGACATATGAGTGGCAACAAGGAACACAGCAACATTGGGTTCAAATGGAAGCAGATTCAGTAAGGGGAGAAAGACTGGATAAAATAGTGTGGAGGAGGAGTAACACTACAGAAAATAAAAACCAAAATCCCCTAATAGCGCATAGCCTAAACGTGTGGAGAATTAATAGAAAAGTATTAGTGCAAGATAAAAGATATACACAGGGCATGAACTTGGAGGCATGCTTTGATAGGGGTCAAGGACCAGGGGTTAATATCCTGCATAGATGGGCAAAGGGGGGGGGGCTCACACACATCTCCCACACAGTGAGTAAGGAGGGTATGTTAGGGTTTGAGGGCATTAAGGATTTATATAGACTGGCAGACAGCGATCATTATGCATATTTACAGCTAGGTCATTTTCTGAGACAGAAGAAGGTGTGGAAGGACCTTTGGGGAAATAGGGGGTGGTTTGAAGCACTATGTTTAGGGAATTTAGGTCACGAAGGAGTAATGTCCAAAATTTACAAAGGATTAATGGAGGGAGGGGAGAGGAAACTGGGATATATGTTGAAATGGGAGGAGGATTTGGGGGTGAGTTGGACAGAAGAGATGTGGGATAAGATAATCCAGACCATGGCAACCATTTCCATTGCCACACAAGTAAAAGAAAATGCATATAAAGTATTATTTCGCTGCTATTGGACTCCAGCATGCAAAAAGAGAGCGGGAATGGAACATACTGACCAATGTTGGTGAAGATGCCACAAGAGAGGGGACTGGATGCATATGTGGTGGAAGTGTGAATGGATACAAGCATATTGGATAAAGATTATAGATATGATTTTTGAAATGACAGGATATAGACTGCAAAGGACACCAGAGGTTTGTTTATTGCATCAGCTGGAGGAGGATATCCCCAAAAGAGAGGGTGGAGTACTGCACCATTGCATAGTAGCAGCAAGAAGTGAGATAGCGCAGCATTGGGCGGGAGCAGGCAAACCACATCTGGCAAGCTTTGTTAGAAGAGTGGCATAGGTGAGTCTGATATATCTATTGATGGAGATGAGACGGGGGAAAAGTGCAGAACAATGGAAGAGAGTGTGTAAATGGCTGGAAACATGGACAGAAGGTGAGAAGAGGAAGAAGGGGGAAAAAGTCTAGATGGACCGCAGAGGAGTTATATCCATACAGATGATGAGCGGGAGATGAATGTATGAAAGAAATGAGAGGGGGAGGGACTGGGGGGGGTGAGAGAGGGGAGTAACTAAGAGAGTTATATAGGAGGTTATATAGGAGGGAGGTAATAATAAAGAGGGGATATACATGTTGGAATATGCAAGTAATATGTAAAATGTACATAATTGTGATTGAAGAGGTTTGTAATTTCCAACAAAATGGTCAAACTTAAAATGGAAAAAAAAAGAGAGAGTTAAGTCACTGAACTCTGATTTTTTTTGTCTCAGAGATCTCAGCAAAAAAAGGACATATTTTAGAGTTCTGAATACAGATTAGTACAGTTTAAGTACTGTGGTCAATCTACTGTTACTCTCAAATAGACATAGAAAAGGAGTGCCTTCTTAACCTGCAAACAGTGACGTGACTTAACAGAAAACCAGCTAAGCAGATTGGAAGGGCCTTTATGGAGGTAATTATTTAGAAAACGTTTTTGCTCTTCAAAAACTAGAACACATCTAAAAGTGTGCATGGTGCAAGTATGTGTCCAACCTCCTTCCTGCAGATCAGACACTGCAACTAATATTTCATGTATATAGTCCAACCCTGTTATTGATTTATCCCTCATGTATATAGTTCAACCCTGTTATCCAAGTTGGTATTCCTGTTCTATGTAAAACCAAACAGTTCATGTTTAGGTTGTTTTTGTTATATTGTAAACCGCGCTGATGCCGAATAGTGCAGTATATAAGCAACTGTAATAAATAAATAAATAAATAAACTATAGAGTAGGAGTGCTCAGAGTTGCGATTTATGGGCAGAGTTCATAAAATACAAATGCATGGGTGTATTTTACATTCTAACATTCAGAACTGTTTTTTCATTTTAATAAATTTTTTAAAGCTTTGACTATTGCTTTCAAAGCATTATGGGGTAGATTCTGCCCTGTGAATAGCAGGGATGAACATCTGGCTTTGATGTTCGGTTCCTGCTATTTGCAGGGAGCGTATTCAGGACGAAGAGCTCCCTACACATATAGCAGAGATGTGCAGGGAGCAGGCTGGGGTGGAGACAGGGAAGAGCAAGGATGGGACCCTGACCCCAGACAAACAGGGGCTGATTTATTTTTTTTACCAGTTTTCTCTACTGCCTTATCTTTCAATCAAAGCAGTTTATATTATTTAATTAATACAAACAGGTACTGAATATATTCCCTTGACCCCAAAGGTCTCACAGTCTATGTGTACTTGATGCAATGGAGGGTTAAGTGGCTTGCCCAAGGTGACAAGGAGTGTCTATAGGACTAGAAACCCCAGTCCCTCCAGCTTGAGATTGCTGTCCCTAGGTGGGACCTGAACACCTGGCCCTCTGGCCTGAGGTACCATGTCCTAACCACTAGGCCACTCCGCCCTCTGGTGACAGCCCTGTACGTCTGGGCTTGGTGATTTTAGACGGGGGGCTTATTCTATCTCGGAGATGGAAAAAGTCCCCCCTGACATCGGCAGACATCCAGCCATGGCCCCTGCGATGAGGTGAGCAAGGGAGAGGGTTCCCCGCAGCCCGATCCCAGCCACGGCAGGCCAGATCGTGGGTTGGGGGCTGGGGAACAAACACTTTTATTCTGTGCAGGCAATCGAGGCTCCTGAATGGCGTCCCGGTGCCATGGCAATGGGATGCCATAGCACAATGACTCCATGCAGGAGTCTAGGCTGGGCTAGCCGGGGGGTGTGGGGGGGATCGTGGATGTCTAGTGTGGCAGGAACAGGCACATCTGGGACATCCAGGCCCTATGCCCTGATTCTGCTCCTGCAGGGCCGTCTCGCACCCGCGGGAGCAAAATCGGGTACATATCAGCCGTCCAGATTTTGGACATCCAGATGGCCCGGACGTGCCCCATGTGGAACTAGCCTCTAAGGGGGATGTTTACTAAATGGTGTTAGCTGTCATCGTGGCACTAAGACAGGAAATACTGAGCTGCGGTAACTGCTAAAGAGGTTTAAATGCAGCTAGCTCAGCAGTTTTCTGCAATAGCTTCATTTTGTGTGGTAGACAAGGGAGGAGGCAAAACTGGCGTGGAAAAACATGTGGTACTAATAGATAGTCAGCACACAAGCAATTATTATGCATTGGCTGCTCAAGTCATTGCTAAAAAGGTGGCATTTTATCTGCAGCCGGGCTACAGGGACACCTTTGTGGATGCTGCTGATTGGCAGTGGCAACATGGCAATTCTACCCCCCCCCCCCTCATGGCACCTCTTGCAAAAGAGTGCTGGTGCCTTAGATCTTTGATCCACTGCACCAGCACCAGGGAAGGTCACCCTCCTTTTCAGCACTTACCCCATGGACAGCACTCAACCCCTAAGGGATACTGTTTGGGGGAGGTCTTTGGCGCCTCTGCCCCCCCCCCCCCCACCAACACAAAGCTACCAGCTAGCCTGCCAGGTATCACCTTCTGGCACCCTCCCACATTAGAAAGGATCCCAGGTAGCCAGTTGGGACCATCTTTCAGCCCCCTCAACTACCCGGCCCTTATCAAATCATTCTATGATGGTCCAGTGGCCAGGGGGCAGAAGTGATTTCCTCCTGCTCTTGCCCCTGTCTCCAGTCTCACAGTACTACCCTGTAGTGAAAAACATTGATGTCCACGTCTTCTGCTATGGGGAAGCAATGAGAGACTGGCCCTATTTTCTATAGCACTGGAGATGGGTGTAGGAGATGGGGGGATCATTCCTGCCCCCAGCCTCCACCATGGAATGATTTGGTAAGGGTACCAAAGGAGAGCAACTGGTACCTGCACACTAGATAAGGACCTAACCAAGCAGGTACACAAGGACTGGTGAAGAATCTCTTTAATTATTATGCCCCGACATGTTTCGGCTAAAAAGCCTTCTTCAGGAGGTCTTTAAAAAGAGCACACCTTAAATCTGTCACGTGGTACACTAAAAACGTTCAATGCGCACTGCACTGCTATACTGCTCGCAATGGAGAAGTGAGCAGTATAGCAGAGCAGTGCAGTGCGCATTGAACGTGCTGCTCCTGGAGAACACCTGTTACAGGTGAGTAACTATGCTTTCTCCAGGACCAAGCAGGAAGTCAGTCCTCACATATGGGACTCCCCAGATCTAGGCTACCATGAACCCAGAGCTGAAAAAATTGCTCCCTCTCAAGAGCCTCAGCATCCGTGATAAGAATTTTCTCTGAGAATGCACCCCATACGGTAGCCCAACACAAGGGCCGGAGGGTAGGAGTTGCCTAAACCTCAAAGAGATTACGGAGTACCGCCTGGCCGAAAACACTGTCCCTCCAGGACTCTCTCTCCAGGCAGTAATGGGCTGCAAAAGTCTGGCTTGAAGATCACGTTGCAGCCCGGCAGATGTCTGCCAACGGAACAGAGCGGAGATGAGCTATTGATGCGGCCTTCGCCCTGACACGGTGGGCCGTGACCCGACCCTGCAAGGGGAGGCCGGCTGCCCTGTACGCCCAGGTGATGCAATCTGCCACCCAAGTGGACAACGTACGCTTGGAGACAGGTAACCCCATCCTATTAGGGTCAAAGGAGACGAAGAGCTGAGTAGCCCTCCGATGCTCCCGCATACGTTCTATGTAAAGGACAACGCCCTCTTACAGTCCAGGGTATGCAAGACTGTCTCAGCCCGGCTGTAATGCAGCCTGGGAAAGAAGGTGGGAAGGACCACCTCCTGATTGAGGTGGAAAGAGGAGATCACTTTTGGGAGGAACTTGGGATGGTTCCGTAGGACCATGCTGTTCCTATAGAACCATATGTACGGCCTATCAGAAACCAGAGCTTGTAGCTCACTCACACATCTGGCCGATGTAAGAGCCACCAGGAAGAGGGCTTTCCAAGAGAGGAAGCGCAAATGGCAAGTAGCCATCGGCTCAAATGGTGGACGAGTAAGTTGTGCAAGACCACATTCAAATCCCACTCAGTCGCCGGTGGACGAACCGGAGGGTTGAGTAGAGCAGACCTCTGAGAAATCTGGACACCAAGGGGTGAACTGACAGAGACTGTCCCTCCACCGGTGAGTGGTGCGCTGACAAAGCACTGAGGTGGACCTGAACAGAGTTAGACTTAAGGCCTAGGTCTGAAAGGTGAAGTAGATACTGCAGTACTACTGGCACAAGGCAAGAGAAAGGATCTTCATTGCACTGAGCACACCATACCGTAAACCTACGCCACTTGAGGGCATAGGACTTTCTGGTGGATGGCCTCCTAGAGGCCAAGACCACCTCCTCCACCTCCTTAGGTAGAAGTAAGGGAGCTAGAACTATCCTTTCAGCAGCCAAGCCATCAGATTGAGGGATCTGAGATTGGGGTGCAGAAGGGAACCCTGCTCTTGAGACAGGAGATTGTGTTGCAGCCCCAGGGGGAACGGAGCTTCCACCGCCAACTGCAGAAGAAGTGGAAACCACGGCTGCCTCAGCCATCTGGGGGCTACCAGAATCACCAAGGCCTTGACCCAGAGGATCCTGAACAGAGTTCGGGCCAGTAGGGGCATGAGAGGAAACGCATACAGGAGGCCCATAGACCAAGAGATTAGAAAGGCATCTGCTGCCATCCTCAGGGGATGCGGTTGTCTGGAGCAAAACCTTGGCAGCTGATGGTTTAGTGGATTTGCAAAGAGATTGATGGATGGAAGTCCCCATCAGAGGAAGATCTGCTGGACCACCAATGGATTCAACTGCCATTCGTCGGGTTGGAGAATCCTGCTTAGCTTTTCTGCTAGGAAGTTTTCCTGACCAGGCAGATAAACTGCTTTGAGAAACATGCCTTGTTTGACTGCAAAGGAGCAAAGGTCTTGTGCCTCCTGACATAGGAGCCTGGACCCTGTGCCTCCTTGCATGTTCACATACAACATTGCTAACTGATTGTCTGTTTGAACTAGGACAGACTGTTGAGAGAGAGCATGGCAGAAGGTTTGCAGAGCTAAGCGAATTGCTCGCAGCTCTAAAAGGTTTATCTGCTGTATGGCCTCCCAAGGGGACCACTGGCCTTGAGTGCACATGCCCTGGTAATGTGCACCCCAGCCCTTTAAGGATGCATCTATCGTCAGCACCCTGGTGTGTGCTGGAGCCTGAAAAGGTACACCTTTGAGAAGGTTTGGTAGATATAGCCACCACTGTAAGAAGTTCAGAAGCCATCTGGACACCTTTACTCTGTCTCGAAGGTTGCTGGTGGCTTGTGTCCACTGATCTCTGAGGCACCATTGAGCAGCCCACATGTGCAGACGGGCATTCGGGGTCACATGTACAGTGGATGCCATGTGACCCAGAAGCCGCAGGTAGTGCCTGGTGGAAAACTGAAAATTGCTTTGGAACTGGTTTGCCAACTCCATCAATCTGTGGGCCCTGTCCTCGGGCAAGTAAGCTCTTGCCTGAAAGGTGTCTAGTCTCGCCCCTATAAACTCTAGGTTCTGAGAGGGGAGCAAAGTGGACTTTGCGTAGTTTATGACAAAGCCCAGTTGCTGAAGCAGAGAGACAGTATGAAGAGTGGCCTGTCGGGCCTCCTGGAATGACTGGCCCCTGATTAGCCAGTCATCTAGGTATGGGAAGACAAAAATCCCCTGATTCCTGAGAAAAGCTGCCAGCACCGCCAGGCATTTGGTGAAAACCCTGGGGGCAGAGGTCAGGCCAAAGGGAAGTACCCTGTACTGAAAATGGTTTCCTCCCACCACAAATCTGAGATATTGTCTGTGGTTTGGATGGATGAGGATGTGAGTATAAGCATCCTTTAGGTCTAAGCATAGCCAGTCTCCCTGCTGGAGGTAGGGCAGCAGTATCCACAGGGTAAGCATCTTGAATTTTTCCCTCTCCAGAAACTTATTCAGATTTCACAAGTCTAGGATAGGTCTGAAGCCTTCTGTTCTCTTTGGTACTAAGGAGTACCTGGAGTAGAAGCCTTGCCCTTCCAGATGGTGTGGCACCGGTTCCACCGCCTGTTTCTTTAAAAGACTTGTGAACTCCTGAAGGAGAAGGTTCCTGTGTAGAGGGAGTCTTGGAGGCTCCCCTGGATAGTAGGAAGGGGGTAGTTAGTGGAAATGGAGCATATAGCCCTTCTGGACTATGCTCAGTACCCAGGTGTCCCCTGTGATGGCTGACCACCTGTAGGCGTACATGGTCAGCCGACCCCCTGTGCTGAGTGGAGCCACTGGCGAAGGAGAGGCTATGCTGTGGAAGTCAAAACCCTGCTCCCTGCTGTGCAGGAGCCGGAGCTGGCGGCTTGGGGGTTTTCTGCCTACAGGGCCCATGCCCCTTCCCCTTGACCTCCTGGCCCTGTTGGGGAGCTGGAGAGGCCTGATACTGAGGGTAGGTTTTGTAGGCAGCACCCTTCCTTGGGAAAAAGGGCTTCTTTCCCGAGTCCTTCTTTTCATGAGAAAGGGAATAAGTCTTTTCTGGACAGTCTTGTTCTGGTGAGAGTCTCGGTCTCGATTTCTGCAGCCTTCTCAGTCATGGGTTTGCCGAATAGGTTGTTACCTCGGCAGGGGACATCGACCAACTTGTCCTGTACCCATGACTCCAGGTCTAACGAATGTAGCCAGGCCTGATGGTGTGCACCGATGGGGCCGCTGCTACCCGGGCCGAAGCCTCGAAGCCATCATAGGCTGCTCGAGATATAAACTTCGAGCACTCCCGGATCCTTGAAGACAAGGCTTTGAACCTCTGCAAGGGTTCCTCGGAGAGGCCAGCTGAGAACCCGGCAAAGGAGGTCCCGTAAGTACATGCCCACATACAGCTGTTAAGTCTGGACATCGCAAAAGAGCATAGAGCCCTGGAAGCACTTTCTACCGAGGGCATCCAGGTTCCGGGTCTCCCAGCCAGGAGGCACCGAGGAGTGCATCTTCTGACTTTTCAGCCTGTGCATGCCGATTCCACAACCACGGAGTTGTGCGGTAGCTGCACCTTTTGGAACCCAGGGCTCTTACGGACTCGATAAATGGAATCGACCCGCTTTCTCAGAACCGGTGCTGAGGCCGGTGCCTTCCACATACAGAAGAGCAGCCGTTCAAGCATCGGAGGACCGGAACAGTAAAGGCTTCCTTCGGAGGAAAATCATACTGGAGGGCATCAAGCTCTTTGGCTCGAGGCTCCTCCTCGGCGTCTGCCAGGAATTCCAAAGCCTTGGCCATGTCCCTGACTAAATCCGAGAACTGGGTATCCTCCGGCGGGTACCTTCTCCGAGGCTCGGACTCCGGGGAGTCCAACAGGATGCACCGGGTCTGGAAGGTATCAGGAGACTCCTCGTCCTCCGTCTCCCACGCAGACTCCTCCGAGGAGGTGTCGAGCAGCTCCGGCCGTGTGGGCCACGATACCATCCGCCCCGATGCTGAGGGCACCGGTGTTGACGACCTCGGCCCCGAACGGGAGGTTGAGGGAGACCGTGGCCGAGGATCAACTCGAGACTTGATTGACTCGGGATCGGCTTGGTCTCCGGGGTCGACTTAGACGTCGAGGTCCCGGTGGTCGGGGCAGATGCACCGGTCAGACCGGCGATCAGTACCTGCTGCTGCTCCATGAAGGCAGCCAGGCTGCTCTACAGGCCCGTCAGCCAGAGTCCGAGCTCAGTAGACTCTGCAGCACCTGACTCGGGCCCCAACGGCATCGGCCCGACGTCGGTTCTCCTGGGGGAGAGTCCACGAGGACAACAGAAGTTATCTGACTCGGGGACTCCGGCTCCAGGCGAGGTTGCTTGGTTGGCCGCTCCGACTCCGAGAGCCCGGGACGGCGGTCAGGGCTGCGCAACCTGGCCCTTGAGGATCCAGGTGCCTCCACTGATGCTGCCCTCACGAGCTTCTTCTTCCTTTTGTGCTCCCGGGTGGGAGACCCCCTCTCAGAGGACCCATGATGCCGCTTGGGGTCAGACTCCCGAGATGTTGAGGCCTCTGACGAAGTCCGGGCCCGGCCAGACGCAGACTCCGAAAAAATTCTTTCACGTTGATGCTGACAGCTCCGAAGCGCCTTCGACGACATCTTGCCGCATGGACCACAGACCAGCGGGTCATGGTCGGGCCCGAGGCATCAGAGGCAACAGTCCTGTGTGTCAGTGAGAGACATATGTTTCTTACACTGATCACATTTTTTGAACTCGCTGGCAGCCATTGGGGGAAAAAGGGCCCCTGCAAGTTCAAAAGACCGGGCTGCCAGTGAAAATAACAGAAATAGCGCGAACGCTAGTCACAAAGGGCAAAAACAAAAAAAAAAGTTCCAGACTCGATACCGGTGTACCGAGCCCAGGCGGGAAAGGGAACCGGCGTCGAACTGGATAGAGAGATACGAAAATCGCAGAAAAAAGTGTACTTTTTCCCGGGTGACACAAACTACGTCTGTTGGGCTCTGCGGAAAAAGAAAGACTGAGCAAGATGGCACCCTTGGGCGGGAAGGGGACCATGCATGCCCGCTGCATTCCCAAAGGCTTTCTTTGAAAGCTGGGGAAATGCTCCGCACGAGGGCTCCATCGGCACCGACGTCACCCATATGTGAGGACTGACTTCCTGCTTGGTCCTGGAGAAAAACTGATTCTGCATATTACGATTAAAATAGTAGACGAAAACAGTTATAGCACAGAATGAGAGCAGTATTGGATAAACGATGAACCAACAATATGAAGAGGGTTACCCAGAGGAGCTTACCTGGTAAAGCACAGTTACTTACCTGTAACAGGTGATCTCTGGGAACAGCAGGAATAAGTCTTCACATATGGGTATCGTCGGTACCGACGGAGCCTGCACGGGAACGCTCCCCAGCGTCCAAAAGGAAAGCTTTTGGGAGCATCCCACAGCGCCTGCGCGCTGCCTTCCCGCCTTTCCTAACTGCCTCTCTCCAGTTCGCGTTTTAAAGTTGAGACAAAGAGAGAGAGAGAGGAAAGGAAAGATAGAAAGAGAGATACAACTCCTAGGGGAGGTGGGTGGGTTGTGAAGACTTATTCCTGCTGTTCCCAGAGATCACCTGTTTCAGGTAAGTAACTGTGCTATCTCCAGGAACAAGCAGGAATGAGTCTTCACATATGGGGACTCCCCAGCTAGAGATGCCTGGGAGATCACCCAGATTGTGAGTCCCTGGGAAGGGCTCCACTTCCACCCATGAATCTCAGGCATCCAGTCAGGGATGGAGGGTAGAAGTTGATTAGGTATGGAACAGGTGTTTAAGAACAGCCTGACCAAACAAGGCATCCCAGCGGGAGCCCTTGTCTAAGCAGTAATGGGCTGTGAAGGTATGAACCGATGCCCAGGTGGCCGCTCGACAGATTTGGTCGATGGACACAGAGTTTAGATGAGCCATAGAGGTTGCCATGGCCCTCACATTGTGAGCTGTGACATGGCCCTCCAGAGAAAGGTTCTTACTCTGGTAGGCGAAGGAAATACACCGAGCAATCCAATTGGACAGAGTTCTCTTAGAGACTGGAAGTCCTAAATGAGAAGGATCAAAAGCAACAAAAAGTTGAAAGGACTTTTTATGTTGCTGTGTCCTTTGTAAATAGAAAGCGAGTGCTCTTTTACAATCCAGGGTATGAAGATTCCTCTCTGCACTTGATGCATGAGGTCCTGGAAAAAAGACAGGTAAATACACCTCCTGGTTCAGATGAAAAGGTGAGACCACTTTAGGCATAAAGTGTGGATTAGTTCTGAGGACTACCTTGTCATGATGGAACCTTGTATAAGGAGGATTAGCCACTAAAGCTTGCAACTCACTGATACGGCGAGCTGAGGTGACTGCAATGAGAAAAATAACCTTCCAGGAAAGGAATTTCAAGGAGGTAGTGGCTAAGGGTTCAAAGGGTGGCTTCATAAGCTGGCCAAGAACCAGATTCAAGTCCCATGCCACTGGAGGTGGTCTAATGGGAGGTTTAGTCAAAAGAAGGCCTCTCATGAATCTTGCTATAAGAGAATGAGAGGAAATAGGTTGTCCATTGAGAGGCTTAAGGGATGCTGCAATAGCACTCAAATGGACCCTGATTGAATTTGTTTTAAGGCCTGCATGGGATAAATGCAGCAAATAGTCTAGTAAAGAATTCAAAGGTATTGCAAGAGGGTTGAGACCCTTCTCTGCACACCAAATGGAAAACCTTTTCCATTTAAAAGCATATGAACATCTGGTGGAAGGCTTTCTGGAAGCATGAAGGATATCCTTCACTTGCTGAGAAAGGTGTAAATCCTGAAGGTCTAGGCCTTCAGCAACCAGGCCCTGAGATGAAGAGACTGAGGATTTGGGTGCCACAAGGTTCCCTCCTCCTGGGAGAGGAGATCTGGAGCAGACCCCAGGTCTAGGGAGGGAGCTTGAGAGAGATGCAGAAGTAGAGGGTACCACACTTGGCGTGGCCAAAGTGGTGCTATGAGGATCATAGACCCCTTGTCTCTCTGGAGCTTGAACAGAGTCTTGGGGATGAGGGGAATAGGTGGAAAGGCATAGAGGAAGTCTTGCCCCCAATGAAGGAGAAAGGCATCCCTGGCCTGAACTCCTTGACATGGAATCCTGGAACAAAACCGGGGAAGTTTGGCATTCCACGGACTTGCAAACAGGTCTATGTCTGGGGTACTCCAAATCCGAAAAATCCTGGCTATCTGGTCCCCATGGAGGGACCATTCGTGTGGAAGCAGAACTCGACTGAGTCTGTCTGCCCAAGAGTTTTGAACCCCTGGAAGATACACTGCCATGAGATGGATTTGATGCTCTCTGGCGAAGGCCCACAATCTCAGAGCTTCGTTGCAAAGTGACAGAGAGCCAGTCCCTCCCTGCTTGTTCACGTAGAACATGGCTACCTGGTTGTCCATGTGGATGAAGACTGTCTTGTAGCTGAGCAGGGAGTGGAAGACTCTGAGAGCTAGAAATATTGCTCTGAGCTCCAAGAGGTTGATATGTAGAGATGTCTCCTGTGGAGACCAGATGCCCTGGGTGGAGAGATCTTGTAGATGAGCTCCCCAACCCTTTGGAGAGGCATCTGTTGTAAGGGTTGCTTGGGGTAATACCTGTTGAAAGGGGGACCCCAGCAACAGATTTTGAGTGGACTTCCACCAGTGGAGGGACCAAAAGAGGCGACTGGAGGTTGCTATTTTGTCTGACAGGCAACCTGAGGCCTGGGTCCCTTGGGTGGATAGAGTCCACTGAGCTGCCCTCATGTGAAGGTGAGCATAAGGAACCACATGCACCGTGGATGCCATGTGGCCTAAGAGATGCAACATCTCTCGAGCAGTTAAATGGGATTTTAACTGAATCTGGGAGGCTAACTGCACCAAGCATAGGCAACGGGCCTGGGGAAGATAGGCCCTTGCAGTTGTGGTATCCAGTAAGGCCCCTATGAACTCTAGAGACTGAGTAGGGGTGAGATGGGATTTTGGAATGTTGATTACCAGTCCCAGATACTGAAGAACACGCCTTGTGCAGGCCAGGGAAGTCTGGGCCTCTGACTGGGATGGAGTTCGGATGAGCCAGTCATCCAGATATGGGAATATGAATATTCCTAGAGTGCGCAGAAATGCAGCTACTACTGCCATGCATTTTGTGAACACTCTTGGAGCAGAGGCCAGACCGAAAGGAAGCACTTTGTATTGGCAGTGCTTTCCTTGGTAAAGGAACCGAAGGAACCTTCTATGTGTTGGATGGATGAGAACATGGGTGTACGCATCCTTGAGATCTAGAGAACAAAGCCAGTCCTGACTCTGGAGGTATGGAAGGAGAGTTCCGAGAGAAGTCATCTTGAATTTCTCCTTGCATAGAAACTTGTTCAATTCTCTGAGATCTAATATGGGTCTGTAGCCCCCCGTTTTCTTTGGAATGAGAAAATAGGGGGAGTAGAACCCTGAGCCCTGTTGAAGAAGGGGTACTTCTTCTATTGCCCCTTGGGCAAGAAGGGTAGCAATCTCTTGACCCAGAAGGTTGAGGAGAGATGTTGGAGAATTGAACTGTTTCACCATGGTGTGAGGAGGAAGGTTTAAGAAATGAAGCTTGTACCCATCCCGTATGATGGAGAAGGGTCCATTGCTCTGCTGTGATTTGTTCCCATCTGGGAGCAAAGTGAACTAACCTTCCTGGGATGGTGAGAGGCTCTGGATGTTCTAGAGCCAGAAAGGCTAAGTTCTCTAGTGGAAAGTCAAAGGCCCTGAGGAGGCTGAGGCTGTTGGGCCGTAGCAGTCCTCGCAGCCTGAGGTTTGGCCTGTTTTGGTTGTTGCTGTCTGTTTGTAGCAAAACAACCTTGAGAAGAGGCCTGACCATAACCAAACGAAAATTTCCCTTTTTTTGGAAAAGATCATTTTTTGAACAACCTCTTTTTAAAAGGAGAAGTAGTAGACTTTGAAAGTCTATCTAAAGCAGAATTTTCAGCATCCATCTGGTTGGCCTTTGCTTGCCAATCTTTGCCAAACAGGTTTTCCCCTGTACAGGGAAGGTTACCTAGACCATCCTGTACCCAGGATTCCAAATCAGAGGCTTGCAACCAAGCAACTCTGCGTGCACCTATGGCAATAGCCGAGGCTCTACTGGCACCCTCAAAAGAGTCAAAGGCTGCACGGTTGGAAAACTTGGATACATCCTGTGCATGTTTAAGCCAGGTGATATATTCTTCTCTCTTATCTTCTGACATAAAAGGAGATAAGGTTTGCAGATGATCTGTAACTTCTTTTAGAAACATCCCCATATAGAGAGTATAGGAGTTGATTCTGGCTACAAGCATACTGGTCTGGAAGATTTTCCTGCCAAAGGCATCTAGGGTTCTGCATTCTCTTCCTGGAGGAGCAGAGGAGTGCCTTTTTGTACTCTTGATCTTTTTCATAGCAGACTCTACCACAATGGAGTGGTGAGGAAGCTGAGTCTTATGAAACCCAGGACAAGGAGGAACACGATACATGGTGTCCAACCTTCGGGAATGAGGGGAGGAGGAAAGAGGAGTCTCCCATATGCCCAACATGTGATCATAAAGAATCTCATGTATTGGTAAGGTGGCTGCCTCTTTAGGAGCCTTAGGATATTGTAGGATATCAATTTTTTTGGCTCTAGGTTCAGTTTCAGAGGCCACTGAGATGGACAGGCCTTTGGCCACCTCCCTAATGAAGTCCTGAAAAGACAAGTCTTCAGGAGGAGACTTTCTCCTTTTTGGAGAAGAGGGTTCCTGAGGAAGGATCCCCGATGCTTCAATTGAGGCCTCTGAAGTATCAGAGTCTTCAGAGGAATCGAAGTATCGACTATCTGGATGCTCTCGCAGAGCCCGATATGCGTACCGGGAGGTATCGACATCGGGAGTAATCGGTACTGTAAACGGGGGCGCTGGTCGTGAAGGGCCACAGTCTTAGCAAAGGCAAAGTATTATTATGACTTGCAAAGGATTGTGGGGAATGTAGTTCACTTATACCAGAATCAGCCGTTCACAAAATAATGAGTTGTGATGCTCGAGTGTAAGCAAAGAAAAACAGATTTTATTCATGGGGTTAATTCTCCCACACAGATTTACTTGGTAACACAAAAGGACACTTGCTTCAAGTATTGTACTCAGGAAAAATAAAACATGATATAAGGTAACTGAACTTCTTAAGCAAAAATCAATAAAGACCTTGATGGGAAACAGAAAAGGTCTTTTTGATGGCTCCTGCTAATGACATTCTTAGCAGTGCTTCAAAAGGCAAAAACAAAACCCAAAAGTAACAAAAAAACCTGTTCTTTATCAAGGATAACTTTCTTCTATTCATACACACACAAAAAAAGAAAAGTTTCCTTCCAGAGCTCATGTGCACTTGTGCTTGGCTCAATCACCAATAATTAGCCAGCTGCAAACCCCTTTGCTGGTTCACTCTCTCTACGTGGCTCAATCCTACCCTAAAGTAAAACTAAATACAAAACAAACAATGCATAAACAATTCCTTTCTCCCATCAAAACTATACTTATTAGTATCACAATCCTGACACTGATAAATCTAATAAAATCCATAGATAATAAGAATAATAGACCAATCCCCATAATACAAAGTATATCAAAACTTGATAACCTAACAAACCCATTCAAAATAGGAACCAACCTTAGATCCAGACAATCTAGACTTATATATATAACAACAACAAAAATATGCAACACACCACACCCACCTCATATACAAAACTACACAAATCTTACCTGCCAACTCATTAATGCAAGATCTATGAAAAACAAACTACCAATTTTTATAGACATTATCAAAGATGATAAACCAGATATCCTCTGTATAACAGAGACCTGGCTCAAAGATACTGATTCAGTATTCTTAAACCAACTAAAGACACCTGAATATGAGATCTTCCATACTCACAGAATACAAAAAAAAGGAGGAGGAGTACTTATAATATTAAAGAAAAACCTCAATGCAAAATTAATATCATCTAATAATATAGATAATGTTGACATACTCACCATAAAAATTAAAAACATAAATATATCACTAATATATCGACCACCAGAATACTACATAGATAAAATTTACAACTTAATTGAATTACTAGCATCATCCACAGACACAAATCCTGTAATACTTATGGGAGACTTTAACCTTCCATCAACACCCAATAATCATTCTAATCACTTCTTAGAAATGATAAATAATTTGGATTTTCACCAAATAATAACTGAACAAACACACAATAAAGGAAAAACACTTGATATGGTCTTCCTACCAAACTCTATATACAACCTATATAACTCTGAATCCCTCTCAAACATTCCAGTCCCCTGGTCTGACCACTATCTTTTAAAATTCAATATAACCTTCACATACAACAATCATACTAAAAAACCACAACCTCCTCAAACTAAAAGATTCAGAAAATTCAATGAAGATGAATTTTTAGATCAAATAATACCACACCTTACACAAACACCCACAAATCTCGAAGAATCTATCAAAAACTGGAACAATATAATCTCCAAAGCAGCAGAAAATAACCCAAATCAATCAAACCAAAATATAAACAATAAAATTGAAAAAAGACATGCTCCATGGTTTAATACATCTATCAAAACATTAAAAAGACAACTAAGAAAAGAGGAAAGGAAATGGAGACAATCAAAATCATTAATAAATCATGAGAATTACACTAAAACACTACAAATTTATAAACAAACAATAAACAACTCCAAGCAAAATTATTATTCTAATATAATATCAAGAGCCACTAATCGACCAAGAGAACTATTCTGTATAGTACAGAAATTAACAAACAAAACACTAAATAATGATGAAATATCAATAGATATCTCCCCACAAGAATTAGCTCAATACTATAGCAACAAAACAAACCTACAAATAACACCATCAAATATTACTCAACCACAAATTAAAACACAATTAAAGCAAACTACAGTTGATAACTGGACCAACTTCAACTTAATATCAAAAACTACTCTCAAAACTACAATAACTAACATTAATACAACAACTTCATACCTTGATCCATGCCCAGTTGATTGGATAAAGAAGACTTTCCCAATACTCTCTTCTTTCATTCTACCCTTAGTGAATCTATCCTTGCAAAAAGGCTATTTACCACCATCTCTCAAACATGTTCAAATACGTCCTATACTTAAAAATAACACATTAGATAAACTATCCCCAAAATCTTACAGACCTATATCAAGTATTCCTTTTATGGCTAAACTTATTGAAAAAATTGTACAAATTCAACTACAAGATTTTATTGACACATTAAACATTCTTGATGAACATCAATATGGCTTTAGACCCTTCCATGGAGTAGAAACCTTACTAACGATCCTTTATGACACAATATTAAGAGGTATTGATAATACTAAACAAGCCTTTATTCTTGTTTTGCTTGACATATCAGCTGCCTTTGACAGTGTTGATCACTTAACAATGTTAAACAGACTTCAAAAAATTGGTATAACATCTACTGTTTATAATTGGTTCAAATCCTATCTATCAAACAGAACCCAAAATGTAAGAATCCACACCCAAATATCTAACACCTTCAAACAAACTCAAGGTCTTCCGCAGGGATCTGCTTTATCTGCACTATTATTTAACATTTACTTACAACCAGTTTGTAACATCTTTAAACGTCACAATGTCTTTTATCATATTTACGCCGATGATATAATGTTCTACCTCCCATTTGAAATCCCACACCCACCTCTCCAAAAAATAACAGAATGTTTTAATGAACTAACTGAGTGGCTCAAAGAACAAAATCTACTTATCAACTTTACTAAAACAGATATTTTATTTATCACTAAAAATCAAACATATATACCCCCAAACACGATTACACTAGATACTCATGAAATTAATATAAAAAAAGAAGTAAAATATTTAGGTGTGATACTTGACAATAATCTAAATATGGATTCACATATAAAATATTTAACTAAAAATATACATTACAAACTAAAAACACTAAAACAACTAAGACCTTTGATTCTTCTACAAGATTTTATTAACATAATTCATGCTATTATTACCCCACATTTCGATTTTGCAAATACAATACTTAATGGTATTTCGAAACAAAATATTAAAAAGATACAAATAACTCAGAACTTAGCTGCTAGAACGATTATGAATATAAGCCCACTTGAACATATTACACCAATTTTAGCTGAACTTCATTGGCTACCAATTTACTCCCGAATCAAATATAAAATTCTTGTCACTACATTTAAACTTATAAATAAACTTGCACCATCTGCACTAAATACACTGATTAACATTGACATTGATAAACGATCTCAAAGGAGCAGAAACATAAATACTTTAACAATACCAAAAGATTTTACAAAAGCCAGAAAACAAACCAATAAGAGAGCTTTCTCACACTCTGCTCCAATACTCTGGAACAATTTACCTGACAACATTCGCCTACTGTCTGACATAAAAGAATTTTAAAAAAAAATTAAAAACTCACTTATTTACATTACACTATAATACACTCCCAAAACAGAATTCTCAAAGGGATACAGGCTAACATTTATTTTTAATATTATATACCCTATTTTCAAAAATAAATGACACTAATACACGAATTAACCATACTACACACTCATTTACATGATGATTAATAATTTAACTAGCAATGTATATATGTTCTAATATGTTATACTTGTAATGTTACAACTTTCCTTGTAAATTATAATTATCTGTTCTATGTAAAATGTCCTGGTATATCTCATACCAATTAACCTACTGTTACATGTAAACCGCACTTGAAACAAGGGAAAGAGCGGTATATAAATAACTGTTAAATAAATAAATAAATAAATAAAGCTTTCTTGCAGAGACTTTTCTGGATAGATAAAAGAACAAGTTACAGTTCCTTTTGGTGGTTGTTGTATTAGTGAGAAAGTACTTTAAAACAGCAGCCTAGACAGAGAGCAATCCATGTATTCATTCTGATCATTTGATATATCTCCTTCTTCCTCAAATATCATGGAATCAATATCAGGGTCTGGCTCAGAGGAATTCTTTAATTGATCATTCTCAGGATAATATTTGTTTCCCTGCTGTCTTCCTGGAGAAAAGCTATGGCATAGATCAAAGTTCATACCTGAGCTTCCTTTGCTGTTAGGTTTCCTCTCCTGGTATCCTGACCAGTAAGTAGTCCAGCTTTTATGTCCAGCCTTCCAATCAAGATCCCTGGACACTGGGTCTCTCTTCACATACCTTCTTGCACCGGTCTTAGGGCCCCTTCCAAATTCAGCCGTCTCCTTCAAAGGTGCCGTTTGGGAGTTCCTGGCTCTATAACCCCACTCCTCTGGCTTCCTCCAGTCCAATGGAGTATGCTTGCCTTTGGAATCACTCCTAACACACGTACTGCTGTGGGCTCCTTCTTTAGACCTCCAAGATGTCTTTCTCTTCTTCCTTCCACGTTGCTTCTGCTGTTGTAGTCCCTCTCTCCTCTTTCTGTCTGCTCTCCTGGTTCTCTCTGTTCTGCCTGTTCTTTCTCTGTGGAGAATATCTTTTACTTTTAACCTGCTTAGAGGGACACTCCACCCTAGCACAGCCCAGGTGTGCTGAATCAAGCCCTGCCCTTGGAGATGAGTGATTGGGGATTACCTCATAGCTCTCCTGATTGAACACACGTTTCCCCACTTCAGCCCTTCTAGAGGCTGTTTGAAACCTGGTGCATTCTGGGACTGGTAGTCTTTTATGAAAACATTCTGTTTTAGTATTTCTACCAGCAAAGACAGGTTGCTTGTTCAAAGCCAATTCACCTCTTTTATAGCTCCCTCCTGAACTATGATAAGCTTCCTTATCACAGTACCGAGTCGGTACTGATGGACATCACTGGATAGCGTACTGCTGCCGTCGATGCTGATGTTGATGCAAGCGGTACCGGTATCGGAACCGATTTCGGATCCGGTACCGGAATCGGTACTGGTACCGACAATGGGGTTTGTTGCGGTACCGTAGGCGTCGCAGCTTGTATGAATGCCGTGATGGCACGCTGCATGGTCAGAATATTCTGATCCATCGACGCCACCAATGTCTGGATATCGGTACCGGTGGTAACCGCCGGTACCCCAGAACATTGTAACAGGTGATCGGTCGAGGCCGAGCCATCAATGTCAACCTGTGACCCCATAGATAGAGCTTTGGAAGCCAGAGCCTCCCGCCGGGGTAATTTTGCCGGTGTGGATTCCTCAAGAGTAAGCCCAGGGGCATCTCGATACTTAGAGGGAGATGAACTCTTTGAGGACCGGCCAGATTTAAGTTTGGTTACCTGAGATCCATGGGATGAAGAAGAAGTCGATGCCACAGAAGCTGCATCGGAGGGAAACAGGGTACTGAGCTTGGCTGCCCGATTTTGTAACCCTCTCTTAGACATCATGGAACATGACTCACAATCCACAATGGAGTGGTCAGGACCTAAACATTTTAGACACCAGTCATGGGTGTCAGTGACAGAAATAGTGCTACTGCACTTCGTGCATTTTTTAAACCCGGAGGCGGGTTTTTCCATGAGGAAAAATATATCTGTAGGCCTAAGGCCCCAGAAGAAAAAATGCACTGAAAAGAGTAGGTTTTTTTTTTTTTTTTAAAGAAAGAAAAAAGACCGGTGGTTCCGGTCCGGAATCGAGAAGGCAGACACGCGACTAAAGAAAAATAAAAGAAAATAAGAAATTCTTCAGCGGTGACAAGAAACACGACCTGCTGGCTCCACGGAAAAGAAGAACTGGAGAGAGGCAGTTAGGAAAGGCGGGAAGGCAGCACGCAGGCGCTGTGGGATGCTCCCAAAAGCTTTCCTTTTGGACGCTGGGGAGCGTTCCCGTGCAGGCTCCGTCGGTACCGACGATACCCATATGTGAGGACTCATTCCTGCTTGTTCCTGGAGAATATCAGTATCTAACATCAAACTTCTAATAAAGCGTAGTTACTCACCTGTAACAGGTGTTCTCCAGGAGCAGCAGGAATCAGTCCTCACATATGGGTGACGTCGGCGCCGACGGAGCCCTCGCGGAGCAATTTTCCCCAGCTTTCAAAGAAAGCCTTTGGGAATTGCAGCGCGCATGCGCGGTCGCCTTCCCGCCCAAGGGTGCCATCTTAGCCAGTCTGATGACATAGCTAAAAGACAGCATAAAAATTTGCAAAAAAACTTAAGCAGATGATTGCAACTCCACGGGGAGGAGGGAGGGTTGTGAGGACTGATTCCTGCTGCTCCTGGAGAACACCTGTTACAGGTGAGTAACTACGCTTTCTCCAGGACCAAGCAGGAAGTCAGTCCTCACATATTGGACTCCCAAGCTTAAGGCTACCGGAGACCCTAAGCACAAAAATGAGCTCCCTCTAGCTCAGCGGCACAGAAGGAAGGAATCTTCACTGAATTATCACCCACCGGTAGCCCCCATCCGGGATGGAGGGTAGGAGTTGCTCAAACCTCGAAGAGATTTCGGAGGACTGCCTGTCCGAAAGCACTGTTCCTGCGGGACTCCCTCTCGAGACAGTAATGGACCGCAAAAGTCTGGCTCGAAGACCAAGTAGCGGCCCGGCAGATGTCTGCCAGCGGAACAGAGCGGAGGTAAGCCACTGACGTAGCCTTCGCCCGAACACAATGAGCCGTGACTCGACTTTCTAAGGAGAGTCCGGCTGCCCCATAAGCCCAAGCGATACAGTCAGCAACCCAGATGGACAGAGTACGCTTGGAGACCGGGAGCCCCAATTTATTGGGGTCAAAAGACACAAAAAGCTGAGCAGCTTTACGGTGCTCCCGCGTACGGTCAAGGTACAAGTTCAATGCCCTTCTACAGTCCAGGGTATGCAGGACCCATTCAGCTCGGCTGGAGTGAGGCCTGGGAAAGAAGGTTGGAAGTACCACCTCCTGATTGATGTGAAAAGGGGAGACAACTTTTGGAAGAAATTTTGGGTGAGTCCGTAGGACTACCCTATTTTTGTAGAACCGAGTGAAGGGGGGATCAGACACGAGGGCCTGCAATTCACTTACGCGTCTAGCGGAAGTGAGGGCTATCAGGAACAAGGTTTTCCACGAAAGAAAACGCAGAGAACAGGTAGCCATCGGTTCAAAAGGCGGACAGGTGATCCGCTGTAAAACCACATTCAGATCCCAGTCAGGTGCTGGCGGGCGCAGAGGTGGTTTAAGTAGAAGGAGACCTCTGAGAAACCGTGCTACGAGAGGGTCGCTGGAAAGAGGTCTGCCGTCCACCGGCACATGGTGCGCTGAAAGAGCACTGAGGTGGACTTTGACGGAGTTGGACTTAAGTCCCAGATTAGAGAGGTAGAGCAGGTACTGCAAGATCACCGACACCGAGCAGGAGAAGGGATCCTGAGACTGCTGTACACACCAAACGGAAAAGCGACGCCATTTAAGGGCGTAGCATTTGCGGGTAGAAGGTCGCCGGGTAGCTAGGACGACCTCTTCCACCTCTGCCGGCAGGAGAAGGGGAGCGAGTACTACCCTTTCAGCCGCCAGGCCATTAGATTGAGAGATCTGAGGTTGGGGTGTAGTAGAGACCCCTGATCCTGTGTTAGGAGATCCGGTTGAAACCCCAGAGGGAACGGATCCTCTACCGCTAATTGCAACAGGAGTGGAAACCACGGCTGTCTGGGCCAGCGAGGAGCCACCAGGATCATGGAGGCTTTGTCCCGGAGAACCTTGAATAGAGTTCGAGAGGCTAGCGGGATGGGAGGAAAAGCATAGAGAAGGCTTTCCGACCATGAGAGTAGAAAAGCATCTGCCGCTACCCGAAGGGGATGTGGCTGACGAGAGCAGAAGCGAGGAAGTTGCCGGTTGAGAGGACTGGCAAAGAGATCCATCGTGGGGAGGCCCCACTTCAGAAAAAGTTTCTGAACTACCAAGGGATCCAGACGCCACTCGTGCGGCTGGAGTATCCTGCTGAGTTTGTCCGCCAGGCAATTTTCTTGGCCTGGGAGATAAACTGCCTTGAGAAGAATGCCGTGACTGACGGCCCAAGAGCAGAGCTTCTGAGCTTCTCGGCAGAGAAGGAAGGAGCCCGTGCCCCCCTGCTTGTTCACGTAGAACATGGCAACTTGATTGTCCGTCTGGACAAGGACGGACTGGTGAGAAGTCAGGTGGGAGAAAGCCTTGAGCGCCAAACGGATTGCTCTGAGCTCCAGGAAGTTGATCTGCTGAGCAGACTCCCACGCGGTCCAGAGACCTTGAGTACATGCCCCTTGGCAATGTGCCCCCCAACCCAGGAGGGAAGCATCGGTCGTCAGCACTTGAGCCGGCTGAGGCGACTGAAACGGCATTCCGAGCACCAGGTTCGGCCGATGAAGCCACCACTGTAGGGAAGAGGCCAGCGGCCCGGAGATGCGTACTAAGTCGGCCAGTCCGCCGGTGGCTTGTTGCCACTGCTTGCGAAGGCACCATTGAGCAGGTCGCATATTCAGGCGAGCATTGGGGGTCACGTGGACTGTGGAAGCCATATGGCCGAGTAGTTTCAGGAAGCGACTGGCAGAGACCAGGGACTGGCTGCGAAAACGGCCGGCTAGGTCCATGAGCCATTGAGCCCTGTTGAGAGGCAGGAAAGCTCGTGCCTGAGGAGTGTGCAGTCTTGCGCTGATGAACTCGAGATCCTGTGAGGGGAGCAAAGTGGACTTTGCGAAGTTTATGACAAAGCCCAAGTACTGCAGAAGAGTCACCGTGCAGTGTGTGGCATTGGTGACTGCCGGAGAGGACGACGCTCTGATGAGCCAGCCGTCGAGGTACGGAAAGACATAGAGGCCGTGAAGCCGGAGATAGGCCGCCACCACCGCGAGACATTTTGTGAAGACTCTCGGTGCGGAGGATAGGCCAAAGGGCAGTACTCTGTACTGGTAGTGATTTCCTGCCACCACAAACCTTAGGTATTGGCGGTGGCTTGGGTGGATGAGGATGTGCGTGTAGGCATCCTTTAGATCTAAGGAGCATAGCCAATCTCCCTGCTGGAGGTAGGGCAGAAGGATTCCAAGGGTAAGCATCTTGAACTTTTCCCGCACGAGGAACTTGTTGAGGTTGCGCAAGTCCAGGATGGGTCTGAGGCCTCCTGTCCTTTTTGGTATCAGGAAATACCTGGAATAAAAGCCTTGACCTCTCAGGTGGTGGGGCACCGGTTCCACAGCCTGTTCCTGAAGAAGACTTGCTAACTCCTGAAGGAGTAAGTCCCTGTGCAGAGGGAGTCGAGGAGGTTCTCCCGGAAAATAAGAGGGAGGGACCTGATGGAAGTGGAGAAGATATCCTTCTCGCACGACTTGAAGCACCCAGGCATCCGAAGTGATGTTGGACCACCTGTGGGCGAAGTGAACCAGCCGGCCTCCGGTGCTGGGAGGAGCCAGCTGAGGGGGAGAGGCTATGCTGAGGAAGTCAAAAACCCCCACCCTGCTGAGCAGGGGCTGGTGGTGCAGGCTTGGGGGCTTGCTGCCTACGGGACCCGTTACCCCGTCCCTTGGCCTGCTGGCCCTGTTGGGGAGCTGCGGAGGCCTGATATTGAGGGTAGTGTTTATAGGCAGCCGCCTTTCTCGGGTAAAAGGACTTCTTTCCCGAGCCCTTCTTTTTCTGGGAAGGGGCGGAGGTCTTCCTAGAAAGCCTAGTCCTGGTGAGAGTCTCCGTCTCGATTTGTGCAGCCTTTTCAGCCATGGGCTTGCCAAAGAGGTTCTCACCTCTGCAGGGGACATCGACCAACTTGTCCTGCACCCAAGGTTCAAGGTCAGACGACTGAAGCCAAGCCTGTCGGCGGGCACCGATGCCAGCTGCGGCTACTCGAGCCGATGCTTCAAAGCCATCATAGGCTGCTCGGGACATGAATTTGGAGCATTCCCGAATACCAGTTGTCAAGGCCAGGAACCTCCGCAAAGGTTCCTCGGACAGTCCAGCGGAGAATCCGGCTAGCTCTTTAGCCAGGTCTCGGAGATACATGCCCATGTATAGCTGGTAGGTCTGGACACGACAAGCCAGCATAGAGCCCTGGAAACACTTCTTACCAAGGCCATCCAGGTTACGGGCCTCCCTGCCAGGAGGCACCGAGGAGTGCATCTTTTGGCTCTTAAGCCTATGCATGGCCGATTCCACAACCATGGAATGGTGTGGCAACTGTGCTTTTTGGAAGCCAGGACTCTTGCGGACTCGATAGATGGAATCGACCCGCTTGCTTAATACCGGCGACGAGGCCGGACTCTCCCACATGCGGAAGAGTAGTCGTTCCAGCATGGGAGGAACCGGTACAGTAAAGTGCTCCCGGGCGGGAGAGTCGTACTGAAGGGCGTCGAGCTCTTCGGCTCGAGGCTCCTCCTCGGGATCCGCAGGGAAGGCCAAAGCCTTGGCCATATCCCTGATGAAGTCCGAGAACCGGGCATCCTCCGGAGGGGACTGTTTCCGAGGTTCGGACTCGGGTGAGTCCGAGGGGACACACCGAGTCCGAAAGGAATCAGGTGACTCCTCCTCTTCAGACTCCCAGACAGACTCCGAGGAGGAATCAGTGGGGTCGGCTCGGGCAGGCGGAGGCGTCGGCCGCCCCGACGCCGAGGGAGTCGGCGGCGACGACCTCGGTCCCGAACGGGAGGCCGAGGGTGACCTCGACCGAGGATCGACTCGAGTTCGCATGGACTCGAGGATCGGCTCGGTCTCCGGGGTCGACTTAGACGTCGACGTCCCGGCGGTCGGTCGGGGCAGCGGCGCCAGCGAGGCTAGCGATCAGTGCCCGCTGCTGGTCCATGAAGGCAGATAGTCTGCTCTCCAAGGCCGTCAACCTGAGTCCGACCTCAGGTGACCCAGCAGCCCCCGACTCGGGCCCCGACGGCGTCGGGCCCGACGTCGGACCTCTCGGAGGCGAGTCCAGAAGGACTACAGGACTTACCCGAGCAGGCAACTCCGACTCCAGGCGAGGTCGCTTCGGGAGGTGCTCCTTCTCCAAGGACCCGGGACGGCTATCGGGGCTATGCGACCTGGCCCTCGCGGAGCCAGGAGCATCCACCGACGCCGCCCTCGCGGGTTTTTCTTTCCATCGATGGTCTCCGGAGGGAGAACCCCTGTCGGAGGAGCTTCGGCGATGGTCAGAGCTGGAGCCTCTGGATGCCGAGGCCTCCGACGAGGTCCGGGTACGGCTGGGGTCAGCGAAGATTCTATCCCGCTGATGCCGCCGACTCCTCAACGCTTTGGAGGACAATTTGCCACAGGCTCCACAGATCATTTCTTCATGATCCGGGCCTAGGCAGCGGAGGCAATTATCGTGTGTGTCAGTGAGTGACATATTTCTGTCACACTGACCACACCGCTTGAAACCACTGGCAGCCATCGGGGGAAAAAGGGCCCCTGCAAGGTCAAAGGACCGGGCTGCCAGCGAAAAACTGAAAACGAAACTGACCAAAAATCAGAAAAACCGAAAAATAAGAGAAGGACTCGCAACGGCGTCGCGAGTCCGGGCAGGAAAACGACCGGCGTCGAACCGAAGTGAAAAAAGAGAAAAACTCACGAAAATCAACTTTTTTAGCGGGGACACGACGGGTACGTCTGTAGGGCTCCGCGGAAAAAAGAAGACTGGCTAAGATGGCACCCTTGGGCGGGAAGGCGACCGCGCATGCGCGCTGCAATTCCCAAAGGCTTTCTTTGAAAGCTGGGGAAAATTGCTCCGCGAGGGCTCCGTCGGCGCCGACGTCACCCATATGTGAGGACTGACTTCCTGCTTGGTCCTGGAGAAAACCATGTTATCTAGACACTGTGACTTTTAAGGCTCCACTGTTGGCGCGAAATCAGGAGTAACCATGGAAACATGATATAAACGTCAAGGTCTTTTTAAAAAACATAATAATAAAAATGTCATAAAAGGGGAGTGAAAGAATTGAGAATGTTATAAAAATAATCCTTATAACCTTCCTTTAAAACCATATTTTATTAAAAAAAAAATGGGGGAAATGTAAAAGGAACATTGTACCGCCGGTCAGAATTTCTGGGGAACTAAGCATCCAAGACGGCTGTATGTAAGTTCCTCTGGCAAACTTACACCTCTAAATCAACTTCAGATTTGTACACCGCCCTAATGCTCCGGCCTGGGCGGTTAATCAAATCTTGTAAATAAAGATAAAGATAAAGATAAAGATTGTAAGTGACTCAAAACATTATAAACATGACAAATTATAGCCAGGGGTCTGTATTAATTTTAAAAAACCATCCTATGCACAGTAGCAGAGATTGACGACCCAAGATCAAACAAAAAATCGGACAAAAAATGAAGCTCATAAAGGGAATGGGGACTGTAAATGTGTAATTGAAACTCCATAGAGCAGGAGAGGTGAAGCATCAAAGCCCATACTAAGTGTTGTTAGCGGCTTCGGTGGTACAGTTTATTAGGATTTGGTGCTAAACTATCATATATGGAATAAAAAGTAGTAATAATAAAAGCCGACTGATTATTATAAATTAAGGCAAATTAAGGCATCTTGGATGCTTGGCTCCCCAGCTATTCAGACAATGATCCTTTTACGTTGCCCTCATTTTTTATAAAAAAAAAATGGTTCTAAAGGAAGGGTTTAAGGCAGGGGTCCTCAAACTATGGCCCCCGGGCCACATGTAGCCCACCGAGGACATTTATCCGGCCTGCCGGGTGTTTTTGCCGCCACTGCCTGTCCTCAGGGGCGGCTCTACCATGAGGCGAAGTGAGGCGGCTGCAGTTGCTGGTTGTGTGGCAGGCTTTCCCTTCATGACTACAGGCGCTTTGCCTTTCTTTGGTGTTCCGGTGGCCTGATTGGTCTTGTGAGGGTGATCAGGGAGGGGCTTCGTTTTCCGCTCATCTCCTCGATGCCGATCGGGACTGCTGCAGTTGCTGGTTGTGTGGCGGGATTTCCCTTCGCGCCTAGAGGTACTTTGACTTTCTTTGGGGTTCCGGTGGCCCGATTGGTCTTGCGAGGGTGATTGGGGAGGGGCTCCACTTCCCACTCACCTCCCCGATGCCGACCATAAAAAAGGTAGGGGGTATTAGAATACCTTCTTGTCTATGGCAGAATGAGAACTTTTCTGATGTGTATTGATGTCCTGGAGGAGGTACTGTATAAACTTGGATTCAATATGTGAAGGGCATTGATGAAATTGGGTGTGGACATCCAAGGTCTTGGGAAAGCCCCAAACATGCCTTGGATGTTTTTGCGCTGGTGACATCCTTAGAACTGCTTTATAAAATGGCTCCAGGGATGCCTCTATGCTTTGAACATCTGTATGTCCATTTTCAAAGCAAGAATAGTGTTCCTAAAATACTCCCCCCCCCCGATATTTATCATCTTGATTCAAAACATCTCATTCGAGTTTATTTCAGAAGTAAAAGTACAATTAGGCCATACTTCTCCCTAAAGAAGGACTCTAGCTTCCTCTTTCCTATAGAATTTATTAGTTGACTGGAGAGCAAAGGTGGGCAACAAAGAAGAAGGCAAAGTGGTTGGAAAATTTGGACTTGGTAACAGAAATGAAGCTAGAGAAGGACTGATAGAATTCTGCAAGACCAAAGATCTATTCATCTCAAATACCTTCTTCCAGTAACACAAGTGGCAACTGTACACATAGACTTTCCCCAATGGATTGCACAAATACCAAACTGACTACATCTGTGGAAGTCAATGTTGGAAAAGCTCAATAACATTAACAAAGATAAAACCTGGAGCCAACTATGGTACAGATCACCAAAATAAGATATGTGCAGTGTGCATAGGAATTTGTTCATAGGTTTTTTTTAAACTATAGTCCGGTCCTCCAACGGTCTGAGGGACAGTGAACTGGCCCCCTGTTTAAAAAGTTTGAGGACCCCTGGTTTAAGGACTATTTTTATAACATTCTCAATTATTTCACTCCCCTTTTATGACATTTTTATTATTCCGTTTTTTAAAGAGACAATGACATTTATATCATGTTTCCATGGTTACCCTTGGTTTCAAACCAGCAGTGGAGCTTTAAAAGTCACAGTGTCTAAGTGGCATGGTTTATTTAGAGGTTTGATGATAGATACTGATATAGAGTAGTTACTCACCTGTAACAGGTGTTCTCCAGGAGCAGCAGGAATCAGTCCTCACATATAGGTGACGTCGGCGCCGACGGAGCCCTCGTGCGGAGCATTTCCCCAGCTTTCAAAGAAAGCCTTTGGGAATTGCAGCGCGCATGCGCGGTCCCCTTCCCGCCCAAGGGAGCCATCTTGCTCAGTCTGATGACATAGCTAAAAGACAGCAAAAAATTAGCAAAAACAAATCATATGACTGCAACTCCATGGGGAGGAGGGAGGGTTGTGAGGACTGATTCCTGCTGCTCCTGGAGAACACCTGTTACAGGTGAGTAACTACTCTTTCTCCAGGACCAAGCAGGAAGTCAGTCCTCACATATGGGACTTCCCAGCTTAAGGCTACCGGAGACCTCAAGCGGAAAAAATGAGCTCCCTCTAGCTCGTCAGCATGCAAGGAAGGAATCTTCTCTGAGAACGCCCCCCGACCGGTAGCCCAACACCAGGGCCGGAGGGTAGGAGTTGCCTAAACCCCAAAGAGATTATGGAGTACTGCCTGTCCGAAAGCACTGTCCCTGCGGGAATCCCTCTCAAGGCAGTAATGGGCCGCAAAAATCTGGCTTGAAGACCAAGTAGCGGCCCGGCAGATGTCTGCCAACGGAACAGAGCGGAGATGAGCCACTGACGCAGCCTTCGCCCTGACACGATGAGCCGTGACTCAACCCTCCAACGAGAGGCCGGCTGCCCCATAAGCCCAGGCGATACAGTCAGCGACCCACATGGACAAAGTATGCTTGGAGACAGGTAGCCCCAACTTATTGGTGTCAAAAGAAACGAAGAGCTGAACAGCCCTCCAATGCTCCCGCGTACGGTCAAGGTAGAAGGACAACGCCCTCCTACAGTCCAGGGTATGCAAAACCATCTTAGCCCGGTTGGCATGCGCCCTGGGAAAGAAGGTCGGAAGAACCACCTCCTGATTGAGGTGAAAAGGTGAGACAATCTTAGGAAGAAACTTAGGGTGAGTCCGCAAGACTACCCTATTCCTGTAGAACCTAGTGTAAGGAGGATCAGACACCAGTGCCTGAAGATCACTCACTCGCCTAGCAGAGGTAAGAGCTACCAGAAACAAGGTTTTCCAGGAGAGAAAACGGAGAGGGCAGGTAGCCATAGGTTCAAATGGCGGACAAGTAATCCGCTGTAAGACCACATTCAGATCCCACTCAGGGGCTGGTGGACGTAAAGGAGGCTTGAGCAGGAGGAGGCCTCTGAGAAAACGAGCCACCAAAGGGTGGATAGAAAGAGGCCTCCCGTCCACTGGCGAGTGGTGCACTGAGATAGCACTAAGGTGAACTCTGACAGAGTTAGACTTAAGGCCCAGATTGGAGAGGTAAAGCAAATATTGCAACACTACCGCTACCAAGCACGAGAAGGGATTCTCGCTGTGCTGAGCACACCATGCGGAGAATCTACGCCACTTAAGAGCGTAGGATTTCCTGGTGGATTGTCGCCTAGAGGCCAAGACCACATCTTCCACCTCTCGAAGCAGTAGTAGGGGAGCCAGGACTACCCTTTCAGCAGCCAGGCCATCAGATGAAGGGACTGGAGGTTGGGGTGCAAGAGAGTCCCCTGATCCTGAGACAGGAGATCGTGTTGAAACCCCAGAGGAAGAGGGGTGTCCACCGCTAGCTGCAGCAGAAGCGGGAACCACGGTTGCCTCGGCCACCTGGGGGCTATCAGGATCAATGAAGCCCCGTCCTTGAGGACTTTGAACAACGTCTTGGACACTAGTGGCGTGGGAGGAAACGCATAGAGTAGGCTTGTGGACCACGAGATCAGAAACGCATCCGCTGCTACTCTGAGAGGATGCGGTTGTCTGGAGCAGAATCTCGGGAGTTGCCGGTTCAGAGGACTGGCGAAAAGATCCATGGTGGGGAGGCCCCACCTGAGAAAGACCTGCTGAACCACCAACGGGTTCAACCTCCACTCGTGTGGTTGCAGGATCCTGCTCAGTCTGTCCGCCAGGTAATTGTCTTGACCTGGGAGGTAGACAGCCTTTAGGAGGATTCCGTGAGTGACGGCCCAAGAGCACAGTCGTTGTGCCTCCTGACATAGAAGGAAGGAGCCTGTGCTTCCTTGCTTGTTCACATAGAACATGGCAACTTCATTGTCCGTCTGGACCAGTACAGACTGGTGAGAGGTGAGGTGGGAGAAGGCTCTCAGAGCTAGGCGTATCGCCTGTAGCTCCAGGACGTTTATCTGTTGAGCAGCCTCCCAAGGGGTCCAGAGACCCTGAGTACATGTCCCTTGGCAATGTGCTCCCCAACCGAGAAGAGAAGCATCTGTTGTCAGCACTTCAGAATGCGGAGGGGATTGAAAAACCACTCCGAGTACCAGATTCGGAAGATGAAGCCACCATTGCAGAGAGGAGACTAGCAGGTCCGATATCTTTACTGAGTCCGCTAGGCTCCCCGTGGCCTGATGCCACTGAGTGCGAAGGCTCCACTGAGCAGGCCGCATGTGCAGGCAGGCATTGGGGGTGACATGAACCATGGAAGCCATATGGCCAAGTAGTCTCAGGAATTGCCTGGCAGAGACCAGGGAATTGCTGTGAAACTGCCTGGCCAGATCCATCAGCCTGTGGGCTCTGTCCATAGGCAGAAAAGCCTTCGCTTGAAGAGTGTCTAGTCTGGCCCCTATGAATTCTAAGTTTTGGGACGGGAGCAAAGTGGACTTTGCGAAGTTTATGACAAACCCCAAGTGCTGAAGTAGAGCCACAGTGCGAAGGGTGGCTTGATTGGCCTCCTGGGAAGATTGGCCCCTTATGAGCCAGTCGTCCAGGTACGGAAACACTAAAAGACCTTGAAGCCTCAGGTAGGCCGCCACCACTGCCAGGCACTTGGTGAACACCCTGGGAGCGGAGGACAGGCCAAAGGGTAGTACTCTGTACTGATAGTAGTTTCCCCCCACAACAAATCTGAGATATTGTCTGTGGTCTGGATGAATAAGGATGTGAGTATACGCATCCTTTAGATCTAAGGAGCATAGCCAGTCTCCCTGCTGGAGGTAGGGCAGCAGGATTCCAAGGGTAAGCATCTTGAACTTTTCCCTCTCCAGGAACTTGTTGAGGTTGCGCAAGTCTAGGATGGATCTGAGGCCTCCTGTTCTTTTTGATACCAGAAAGTACCTGGAATAAAAGCCGTGACCTCTCAGGTGTTGGGGCACCGGTACCACAGCCTGATCCTTTAGCAGACTTGCTAACTCCTGAAGGAGTAGGTCCCTGTGCAGAGGGAGTCTTGAAGGCTCCCCTGGAAAATAGGAGGGAGGTACCTGGTGAAAATGGAGAAGATAGCCCTTTTGGACTATATGAAGAACCCAGGTATCTGATGTGACGGCTGACCACCTGTGGGCAAAGTGGGCCAGCCGGCCTCCTGTGCTGAGAGAAGCCAGCTGAGGAGAAGAGGCTATGCTGTCTGAGTCAAAAACCCCCACCCTGCTGAGCAGGTGCCGGTGTAGGTGGCTTGGGGGCCTTCTGCCTACGGGGCCCTTGACCCTGCCCCTTGGCCTGCTGACCCTGTTGGGGAGCTGCAGAGGCCTGATAATGAGGGTATTGTTTATAGGCAGATGACTTCCTCGGGTAAAAGGTCTTTTTTCCCGAGCCCTTCTTTTTCTGAGAAGGGGCAGAGGTTTTTCTGGATAGCCTAGTCCTGGTGAGAGTCTCTGTCTCGAGCTCAGCAGCCTTTTCAGTCATGGGTTTGCCGAAAAGGTTTTCACCCCGGCAGGGGACATCGACCAACTTGTCCTGTACCCATGGCTCGAGGTCGGATGACTGTAGCCAAGCCTGTCGGCGGGCACCAATGCCGGCCCCGGCTACTCGGGCCGAAGCCTCGAAGCCATCGTAGGCTGCTCGAGAGATAAACTTCGAGCACTCCCGAATACCAGTGGACAAGGCCTGGAACCTCTGCAAAGGTTCCTCGGAGAGACCAGCAGAGAACCCGGCAATCTCCTTCGCCAGGTCTCGGAGGTACATGCCCATGTAGAGCTGGTATGTCTGGACATGGCAAGCAAGCATAGAGCCCTGGAAGAACTTCTTACCGAGGGCATCCAGGTTCCGGGCCTCCCGGCCGGGAGGCACCAAGGAGTGCATCTTTTGACTTTTCAGTCGATGCATGGCCGATTCCACAACCATGGAGTGGTGCGGTAATTGTGCCTTTTGGAACCCAGGGCTCTTGCGGACTCGATAGATTGAATCAACCGCTTGCTTAACACCGGCTTCGAGGTCGGGGTCTCCCACATGCGGAAGAGCAGCCGCTCCAGCATCGGAGGAACCGGAACAGTAAAGGCCTCCTTCGGGGGAGAGTCAAACTGGAGGGTCTCGAGCTCCTCAGCTCGAGGCTCCTCCTTGGGATCTGCGGGGAAGGCCAAGGCCTTGGCCATATCCCGCACGAAGTTCGAGAACCGGGTATCTTCCGGTGGGGATCATCTCCGAGGTTCGGACTCGGGCGAGTCCGATGGGACAAACCGAGTCTGATGAGTGTCGGGTGACTCTTTGTCCTCCGTCTCCCAGCCCGACTCTTCAGAGGAGGAGTCGAGCGGCTCCAGTCGGGCGGGCACCGATGCCCTCTGCCCCGACGCCGAGAGTACCGGCGTCGACGAACTCGGCCCCGAACGGGAGGTCGAGGGAGACCGTGGCCGAGGATCGACTCGAGCCCGCATGGACTCGAGGATCGGCTCGGCCTCCAGGGTCGACTTGGACATCGAGGTCCCGGTGGTCGGGGCAGATGCACCGGTGAGACTGGCGATCAATGCCCGCTGCTGTTCCATGAAGGCAGCGAAGCTGCTCTCCAAGGCCGTCAACCTGAGTCTGAGCTCAGGAGACCCAGCAGCCCCCGACTCGGGCCCCGACGGCGGCTCCCTCGGGGGAGAGTCCACAAGGACAATAGCACTTACGTGTCCAGGAGACTCCATCTCGACACGAGGATGTTTGGCAGGCCTCTCCAACTCCGAAGACCCGGGGCTATGCGACCTGGCCCTCGAGGAATCAGAAGCGTCCACCGACGCCGCCCTCACGGGTTTCTTCTTCCTGCGATGTTCCCGCGAAGGAGACCCCCGCTCAGAGGAACCCCGATGCTGCTCGGGGCCGGAGTCCCGAGACGTCGAGGCCTCTGACGAGGTCCGGGCCCGGCTGGACGTGGAGTCAGAAAAGATCCTATCCTTTTGGTGCTGCTGACTCCTCAACGCCTTCGAGGACATTTTGCCACACGGACCACAGATTATCGTGTCATGATCGGGTCCGAGGCAGCGGAGGCAGCAGTCATGTGTGTCGGTAAGAGACATAAGTTTCTTACACCGATCACATTTCTTAAACCCGCTGGTAGCCATCGGGGGAAAAAGGGCCCTTGCTAGGTCAAAAGACTGGGCTGCCAGGGAAAAAAGAAAAAAGGCGTGAACGCCAGTCACAAAGGGCAAAAAACGAAAAAGAGAAAAAGGACTCGATACCGGCGTATCGGTCCAAGCGGTAAAAGGATCTGGCGTTGAACCGGAGAAAAAAGAAAATAAACAGGGAAAATCAACTTTTTCCTCAGGGAAAAACGAAGTACGTCCGTCGGGCTCTGTGGAAAAAAGAAGACTGAGTAAGATGGCACCCTTGGGCGGGAAGGGGACCGCGCATGCGCGCTGCAATTCCCAAAGGCTTTCTTTGAAAGCTGGGGAAATGCTCCGCACGAGGGCTCCGTCGGCGCCGACGTCACCCATATGTGAGGACTGACTTCCTGCTTGGTCCTGGAGAATACCAGGTATGCTCCTCTGGGCAATCCTCTTTCATATTGTTGGTTCATCATTTACCTAATACCGCTCTCATTCCATGCTATAATTCTGTTTTGGTCTGCTATTTTAATTGTAATATGCAGCATTATTTTATACCGACTAGAGCACCTTATATATTCGAAGGCCCGTACGCGGGTAACTTCCTTAGTTACCCATGTAAAGGCCGTATCCGGGATATTCAAAGGGCACCTATACAGGTAGGCCCTTCGAATATCCCGGCTAAGTCCCTAATGCGTCCAGATGCATTGGGGCATGTTAGGGGCGTTCTGGGGCGGAGGAAGGGGCTACACCAGTAGCAGCAATTTTTGATGCTACCTGCATAGCTCTCTGCACCATAAAGATAAGCGAAGAAAAACCTAGTTTATCTTTAAGGCACAGAGGGCTATGCGGGTAGCATTGAAAATCACTGCTAACCGTGTAGCCTCTGCGGCTGCCGTGGCATGCAGGCTAACCCGGATTTTCACTTCTCCTGGTGCAGAAGTGAAAATGCGGGTTAAGGAGGTCGGTGGGCAGGCTATGTGCCGCGGTGGCTCATAGCCTGCACAACTTAATATCGGGCCCAATACACTTTGCTTGCTGTTTTACAGTTTGAGATACTATTTGTGGTGTATCCTGCACTTCTGTTTTTATTATCACTACTGTGCTTAGCATAGCAGTTTCTAGTAAGTTATGTAGTATCTTTTGACTCTGATATAGTTAATTCACCTTATATTTCGTATTGTTAACATTTGTCATACATATCCAATTTTAATCCTTTCAGTTTCTATTTTGGATAAATTACAGTTTTGTAATCGTCCATTCACATAGGCATAGTGTTTATAGAACCTATGCTGAACTCAACCATTTGTAGTATGGTTATTTGAAATTCTTATTGTTGCACGTGTCATGCTTTTAATATTTACGTTTTTTATTGTTATCTTACATTATGACTGTTCTTATCATTTCATAACATTTTAGCTTTATTTTAAATGTTCATTTTAATTATTGTTTTATGTTATTATGCTTTAATGCTTTTATGTTTTCATCCATTGGAGGTTAGCAACATACCCCCTGACGAAGGCTTGTGTGCCAAAACACTGTCAATGTAGGGGCATAATAAATTTAAATAAGACTTACCTGCTAATTGTTGTTCCTTGAGGAACTCCAGTCCAGTCCCAAACCTTTGGGTAGTGAACTCCTTCCAGCAGCTTGGAGACTGAGTACATCACATTCTTTGGAATGGTAGTAGTAATATCCCTGGCTCCTTCCATAAGCTCCCAGTAACCTACTGACAAAGCAAACTCAGAGGAGCAACAAATAAGTAAACATATTTCCAACAAGGAAAAAACAATTAACTAGGTAATATATATGTCCCACTCCTAAAAGAGGTACTTCCTTTAACTTTTCAGAAAGGGAAAAATAAGTGAAACATAAATAAGAGAAAGAAGCCTACTAGAGGATTCTCCAAGAACAATAAACCTCGTAAAGTATAAACTACCAGATAAGTATGCGACACATAATATATTTATTTATTTGAAAACCTTTATATACCGCCACTTCCCAAGATCAGGGGCGGTTTACATAGAACAGTGATAATTTATTACAAAGAACATTATTGTAAATTTGTAACTATATACAAAGAAACAGTATAAACAGTATAAACATTATAAACATTTTAACTATCTACAAATTGTATTTACAACCTGTAATATAAATCTAAGGATCAGCTTTAGCCATGATTAATTTTAGTTGAGTAGTTGGGCAGTATTGACAGATTGTGTTATGGGGGGTGGGGGGTCCGAGTAATTGTAGTAATGCTGAGTGAAAAGGTATGTTTTTAGTTTCTTTCGGAACGTCTGAAGATCTTTTATTTCCCTTAGCTGGTCAGGGAGGTTATTCCATTGTATAGGTGCTGCATATGAGAAAGCTCTGTTGCTAGTTATTTGTTTTGTCTTTCTTATTGAATCTGGTACTTGGATGGTATTGAGATTTCTTCTTCTCCTTACTGTTTTTGAGAGGGTCATGAATCAGTGTAGATAGATATGAAACAGCAATTTTATTAACTAGCTTAAAGGTGGTCAATATGATTTTATATTGGATCCTGCTGGCAACGGGAAGCCAATGTAGAGAGTATAAAATAGGGGAGATGTGGTCAGATAGCTTGGCCCTGGATATTATTCTCGCAGCAACATTCTGAGCCATTTGTAGAATGTTTTGATTTTTCTTTACTGTGATATAACGGAACAATAATGAGCGGAGAGACACCGAAACCAAAAGACAGGTCTATAGCATCACTGAGCATCCTGGAGATACGGGGCTGGACTGGAGTTCCTCAAGGAACAACAATTAGCAGGTAAGTCTAATTTAATTTCCTTATCATCCCTGCAGTACAGTCCCAAACCTCTGGGATGTTACAGAGCAGTTAATTAATGGGAGGGACCTGCTAATCCGGCATGTAAAACTGCATGCCCAGTCGCCTGGATAGCTAGACGATAGTGTCTGCTGAAAGTATGCAATGAAGACCAAGTAGCCGCCCGACAGGTGTCCACTGGGGGTACCAAACTATACTCGGCCCAAGAAGCAGCTTGAGCTCTAGTGGAATGTGCTCGGAGCCCTAAAGGAACTACACGCCTCTGCAAAATATATGCAGAAGCGATGGCTTCCCGAATCCACCTGGATATGGTGGCCTTAGCTACTGCTTCGCCCTTACGTGGTCCACCAATGAGAACAAACAAATGCTCAGATTTGCAAAAAGATCCGGAATTCTTCAGATAACACTTGAGGGCCCTTTTGACATCCAACTGATGCAGGTCACACCCAATGGAAGACCCATCCAAACAGTCCAAAACCGGCAGAGAAACTGGCTGATTGACATGAAATGCCGAAACCACCTTTGGCAGGAAAAAAGGAACAGGGCGGAGAACCACCTTCTCCCGAGAAAAGGAAAGAAAGGGATCTTTGCAAGACAAAGCTTGCAATTCAGAAATCCTTCATGCAGAACAATTGCTACCAGAAAAACTGTCTTCAAAGTTAAATCCTTTAATGAAGCCCGAGACCATGAGTAGTTGTCCAAGAGCACATGCACCGCATGACCCCTTACCGTCGCCTCGAATGCCTGTAGCATCAATGCCACTGCTCTGAGCTCTAACCTGTTGATGGACCAGGCAGTCTCCGGAACTGACCAGCGGCCTTGCTCAAAGAGCTCTCCACAATGGGCTCCCCAACCCGAGAGGCTTGTGTCCGTTAACACCTGTAGCCACTCCGGCTGCTCCAGCGGCATCCCGACCGAAAATGAACTCGGCCTCAGCCACCACAGCAGTGCCTGCCTGACCCCGAGAGGGCAGGGAAGATGTCGGCTCAGCAAGTCGGACTGATGAGATCATCGGCACAGCAGCGCCCGTTGCAACGGCCGCATATGAAACCTGGCCCAAGGCACTGTTTCCAATGTTGCCGCCATCGTACCCAGCACCCTGAGATAACTCCATGCCGAAGGTGCCGTCGTGGCTCTGAATTGACTTACCACCTGCCGAAGAATTTGGAGTCAATGATGCGGCAGAAAAACCGCACCCCGCTGGCTGCCAAATCGCACCCCCAGATATTTGAGGTCCTGGGACAGCTTCAGGCGACTCTTGGACGAACTGACCACCCAACCGAGTCCCTCCAAGAATTTCACCACTTTGTTCATAACCTGTATACTTTCGGCCTTGGAGTTTGCTCGAATCAACCAGTTGTTGAGATAGGGATGCACCAGAATACCTTCTTTTCGCAACGCTGTGGCTACCACCACCATGATCTTGGTGAAAGTGCACAGCGCCATCGCCAGACCAAAGGGCAACGCCTGAAAATGATAGTGTCCCACGGCAACGCGAAACGCAGACATTTTTGATGACCCGCTCTGATCGGAATGTGCAAATATGCCTTCGTCAGGTCGAGAGACATCAAGAACTCCCCTTGACACACCACCACAATGATGGACCATAAGGCTTCCATCCTGAAATGCGGTACCCGGAGACAACGGTTTACGCCTTTGAGAGCCAATATAGGGCGAAGAGATCTGTCCTTCTTTGGAACCACAAAATATATTGAGTATCGACCCCTGCCGTAGTCTTCCTTGGGCACGGAAACGACCGCTCTGATCTGCAATAGCCGATCTAAAGTCCTGCAAACTGCAAGCCCCTTCTGATGTCTCCCTGGAGGGAGACATTACAAACGACTCGCGAACCGGACTTGAAAACTCCAGCGCATAGCCCTCACGAATTATCTCAAACACCCATTGGTCGGTCATTATCTGGGTCCAGGCAGAAAGAAAGCTCTGAAGACAACCTCCTATTAGCTGCCTTCCTGCTGGGACCCCCCTCACTTCATTGTGACTTACGACTGGCTGCTGCGGTAGCTGCAGCAAAACTTCTACCGGCTCCTCGAAACTCAAAATCCCTGGGCCCGAGAAGGAAACCGTCCTCTTTGAAAACCACCCAAGCGAGAAGTCTGAAACCTTCTAAAATCTCTAAAGGGACCTCTAAAGGCTGCCGAGGACTTTCCCTGCTTAGGCTTATCTTCCGGGAGTCTTCCCCCCTTGGACTCCCCTAAGTCTTTCACGAGCTTATCGAGATCCTCTCCGAATAACAATCTCCCTTTGAACGGAAGCTTACTGAGTCATGCCTTGGAAGAGCCATCTGCCACCCAATTTCTTAACCACAAAGACCCGCAGGCGGCCACGAACGACGCCATACTCTTAGCTAGAGCTCTGATCAGATCATAATGCATGTCTGACAAATAAGCGGATCCTGACTCCAGGCGATCAAGCTCCCGCAGACTCTCTTGTTCCAGCTGAGTAGACTGCCGCAAACCCTGAGACTAGCGAAGACACGCTCTTGCCACCCAAGCACCACAAATGGAAGCTTGTAAGGACAAGGCGTTGGCTTCAAAGGATTGTTTCAACAACTCATCCACCTTTCTATCCTGCACATCCTTTAAGGCCGCGCTCCCTTCTATTGGAATAGTGGTTTTCTTGGTCACAGCCAATACCGCCGCGTCAACCTGCGGGGAACGAAACCTTTCCTTGTCCTTATCTGCTAGGGGATACAACCTATTCATTACCCGACCGCCTCTGAGGCCGGCTTCTGGCTGATCCCACTCATCCTGAATCATCCTATCAACCACCTTGTGAACGGGAAACACTATTTGGGTTTGCCGTACCGCTTGAATGATCGGATCCTCTCCAGTATCTTCCTCCACCAGCTGGTTAGCGGCCAGCTTCAGTGTTTGAAGAGATTCCGTGACAAGAGTTGTCAACTAATCCTTCCAGAATATACAAATTATCTTGGCCTGATTTCTCCTTCCTCCAATTCTTCTATTCCGGCCTCCAGATCCATCTCGTTTTCTTCCGCTTCTTGCCATTTATTTATTTTATTTAGCTGTATTTATATCCCGCTTTTCACTGGGTCATTCTACCTCAGAAGGCAAAGGCTCCCGTGGCCTGGACTGCTTGAAGGGCCTGGCAGAAGCAGTGCTCGCTTCTGCCGTGCCCGACTGTTGCAACACTGGAGACCCCGGCAACCGTTCCGGCAGCTTACCTTGCCTCCGCAAACAAAATGCCTAATGCATAAGCAACACAAAATCCGGGCAGAAATCTCCGAGCTAATGCACAGTATCTGCAGCCGTAGAAGTCCCCGAAGGACCGGGCATGAGCTCTTGACCGGCTGCTGGAATAGAGCCCTGCATGGCATCTCTGCCTGCCTCAGCGGAGACAGTCTGTACCTCCTGTCCTACTTTTATTTCCATCTGCTGCTCCACGCATGCTGAAGCCGTCATACAGCTGCGGCAAATTCCAGAGTCCGCGCTAGTGCCCCTATGGGACCAGCAGATGACACAAAGTGGACGGGATGTCATCCTATACATGTCTGTCCCCCACTCTAATGCCCAGAAAGAACACTCTGTCCTCAAGAATTCTACACTATAATACAAAACCTTTGTCCTTTTTTTTTTTGCAAGGATCCTTAACCAGCCAGCAGACTTAATAAAGCAACAAGGCTCCCAGGCCCAAGGGCCTGAAGTGATAGATCCAACCACCACCTTAATTAACTTTCCAACTAATAGCAACTCCCCCCGCTAAGTGAAATAGCCTCAAATGCTAGAAAAGCCAATTTGAAAACAAAGACTCACACAGATGGAGAGAGAGATAGGGTAAAAAAACAATCTAGTGCAAGCCCCGATGCAGCAACGCGCCACGTGGCGAACACGCTGCCAAAATGGCCACCGCTGACTGAGAAGAGAAAAAAAAGGTGTGAAGAATTCTGCCGAAACCCCCGCCTCTTCTCAGCCTTCTGCGCTGACTGTCTGCTCTGCACCCCATGTACCTGCGTGTTGATTAAACCGCCAGCATTTCCCAGCCACCGCGGTGACTCTGCGCTTGCCCCCACGCTCAGCTGCACAGCGATCAGGGCGCCGTCGGCGAGCCGCTGTCTGCACCAAAGGTAAGCACTCGCAGGGTCCCGGCTGAAAGGAATGCCGGAGACTCACTGCTGCTTCCTGTACACAGAGCTCTCTCCCGTACACACAAGGGAGAGAGATCTGGACCGGACAAAGGAATTCAGCTGAGCCGAGCTGTATGGGAAGGCAGGAACCGGCACAAGCACTGATGGCAGGCTTTTTTTTTTTTTTTTTAAAGCTACAGCCCCAAAATAAAGAAAAGGCAAATTGAAAGCTCCAAATTAAATACAAATTCTCTATTCTATCCTAACAGCTCCTTATCTGTTCCTCTAGTGAGCCCAGACCCTAGGCTCACTACGTCCTCCTGCTGCATGGAGACTCGACACACTGGGGCTGATGGGAGATGTCAGCAGACTATATCCAGTGATGTTACGTTTTTGGACATGCCCAGTCTCCAAGCTGCAGGAGGAGGTACACTAACCAGAAGTGTGGACTAAACTGGAGGAACGATAAGGAAGATAGATTGGAAGCCCCTATAATGAAAGACTAATACTTATGCGAGAGGACGGATTGTTGACAAGTACAGTAATGGAGGATGGTAGATGTGAGATAATTTGCCACGTCATGATAGCTATTATTGATTTGGCTATCAGACTGGCTAGGCAGCTATGTGTTTCCTCCCTCACCATGCCATACTTATCCCTCCGGATAGAAGAGCAACTGGGATGAAAGAAGCATTCATGGAGAGTGCATTCCAGTCATTCAAAAAAGCAATGGGTTTCTTAGTCAATGATTTGTAATGGACAAATAGTAGAAAATGGTGTGTGTGAGGACAATCTGTCACCCATGATATCTAGGGTTTGTTTGTTTGTTTGTTTATTATTTATTTACTTAACTGGATTTAATATACCGTTTTTCTACCAGTCAAAATAGTTTACATTGAACAATTAAACACGTAGCTAAACAGAGAACTTAAAACAGTGGAACAGTAATTAACAGCATATAACAAGGGGAGGCGGTAAACAGGAACAATACAACTCTAGAACCTATATTACAAAATCCTGAGATCCAGGTATGTGGTAAGAGGGGTTATGATGGAAGCTGGCACGGCTCCCTTTATTTATCTAACAGGTTTTTTATACTGCTTTATCATTTAGTCAAAGCAGTTTATATTGTAACGTAAACTTAGTAATGTACATTAAGCAAGGACAACGATAACTTGGATTCTTCTGAGGCAATGGAAGGTTAAGTGACTTGCTCAAGGTCAAGGAGTGCTAATGGGAATTGAATCCTGGTCTCTTCCTTCCTCTGGAACCCTTAACACATCCTAAGCGGTCGGGGGTCAATGGGGACAAGAGCAATTCCCACTTGTTCCTTCCCCAGTGGCTCCCTCTGCAGAAATAGCATGACCTAAAACCTATTGGTAGAACCAAAGTACAAGTCCCCAAAAAAGCTTTTAATAACACACTACTCTTCTCTTGATAACACACAATTTTTCCTACACTATTTTCTTTACACTACTATTCTTCTATACTATTAACCAAAGCTCAATACATAACTCCTCTAAAAGCTTATACCCATCTAACATAGGAAACTGGCAGAACAGATACCAAATGACTTTCATTTAAAATAGATATAAGTAAAAACAGAAAAGACCTCGGTATAGACTCCCTCTACTTAGCAAAACTGCCAAAAGGCAAAATGCCTTGTTACTACTGCACATCACAGGTCAAAAACTCCTCTTATTACGTTTATCTATTTCACTTAATTTTAATATCTAATTACCAAAATCCAATAAAAATTTAAATAAATAAAATATTTTTATTTTTGTTTCTGTTTTATTATTTTTATTTTAGCCAAGGCTTAGCCACACTACTTCAGGTTAGTGCCCAGAGAGATACTAAGAGCAACATATTCTAATGCCGCTCCAATGCCGCTACTCCTGAAATGGAAAAAAATCAGACTTATTGGAGGAGAAATAGCAAAACAACATGGCAAACTAAAACTACTTAGCTGTAGAGCTGCTGATTTTTCACGAAGATGCAGTCGCACCCTACAAAGATCTTTGTTTCACCAGACAGGATGAAAGTGTCATTTGTTAAGGTTGGGGAGGATGGAGATATTTTGAGGAGGAAAGATTGTAAGGTACTTTGAGGCATGAGAGGGAAGGGATATTTGTTAAAGGTGGAGGAGGATGGGCTAGTTTGAAGGATAATATGATTAGAGAGAATTTGTTGAGGATGGCATTTAGGTAGCATGGGTTACTTCGAAAAAGTTACTCTTCCTTGCTGCTGCATATGTTGTTATTTGGTAACTTAATTTTGTGGATTACATTGTTTATTCATATTATAATCTGTTATATGCTAAGGGGGTCATTCCATCCTGGATGTACAGGCCCTCTGTGCGCCCTGTCAGAACTGGATGCACAGAGGGACTCATGATTCTGATCCTACGGGGCACGTCTAGCCCCATGGGATAAGAATCGCGAACAGGCCTGTACGTGCAGGCCGGGACCACGATTCAGCCTGGCCTGAACATACAGGCCTTGCCTGGCTAACTCAGTCAGGGCTTTTAAATCGAGCTGCGGCGCCATAGCGTCTGGTTGCCATGGCACCATGGCTCCATTTAAAAGCTGTGATCCCTGGCTGCCGGCACCCACAGTACTTTCCCCACAGCCCGACCCCCGATCTGACCTCTCAGGGCCATGGTCGGGATGCGGGGAATGCCCTCTGCCCCCTACCGCCCCTTCCCAGCCCCAATCCTGCCATTTCCTCTGCATCAGGGAAGTTATTCCACCTTGGAAGTGGAATAACTTCCCCGTTCAAGCCGCCGGCCCCGGACATACAGGGATGACATTAGAATCAGCCCTGTACATCCGGGGCCGATGACTGCCCACTGCCCGCCCTAACGCCGCCCCCGATCCGCCCCTTAACCGCCCCATCTAACTTCTCCGTACAACGTGCGCAGAAAAGGAGGATGGGGCCGGTAAAGGGCACGAATAGCAGGGATAGACGTCCCAATGGGACATCCATCCCACTATTCGTGGCTCAGAATGACCCCCTAAATGTTTTATGGTAGAGCCAATAGTTACCTTTGGGGCAATTTCTCCAAATGGGTACGTTTTGCACATACCGTGGCAGTCATGAAACTCACTTCTAAGCCAGGGTATGTGAAGTATGATCTCAGTCTCATTTTATTGCTAATACTTGACATAGTACTTCCATCATACCAAAGAGAACTTCCTTTTGGGTTTCCTAAGATGTAACCTGTATGGGTAGTTTGTCAAGATGTGCTTGGACGTTCTTCTTTATCAGGCTTGTGGCTCCTAATATGATGGGAAATATTTCTGTATCTTTCTGTCATATTTTTTTTTGGTCTCTGTCTGCATTTCTTGATACTTCAGAACCTTCTTCTTCACCATGCAATTCACAGACTAATCACTTGGTACCAACACCTCTATCAATGCTGTTCTGCTATTTTTCTCCTTTATCATTATATCGGGTTTCCTCACATCCAGTTTCTTATCCGCCAGAATAGGCATGTCCCAGGTGATCATAACCTCCTCATTCTCTGTAATTCTATAAGGGTCATGATCCCAGTGCTTTTCAGGCACAGTGATGTAGTGTTTACAGAGTTTACAATGGATGAGGCATGCTATCTTGTTATGCCTTTCTGTATAGAAATTTTCCACCATCAGAACTTCACAGCCAGCTATGAGGTGAGTCATTGTTTCCAGGTCTTTCTTATAGAATCAACATATGTCTGTTTTGCCATTTTTTTCAACATTGCCATAAATATGTTCATGCCACATATCTCCAGAAGCAGTGCCATCCTAAAAAGTAAGAATTCAAGAAGGAATGGGGACAGACTAGAGAGGCTGTATGGTATTTATATGTCATAATTTTCTATGTGCCTGCGTTTCTATATTTCAGTCAGTGAGCCCCTGAAAGTCCTGAAAACTGTTGGGGCAGTTAGAGACATCAAGTCAACATTCATAGCCTTCTGTACATTTATATTCATACCGTAATTATGTTAAATGAGTCAGAACTATCACCTGTAGATAGTTAAAAATATACCATTTGTACACAGTTTACTGTTAAATGTTCTCTGTAACTGAGGTTTTTGTTTATTGTAAACTGCTTTGATCCAGTGAAAAGCAGTATATAAGCTGAGTTAAATACATAAATCCATCATTAATACATCGAATCAGTTGCAATGTATTAGGGCAATGTTGATAATAGCTGTATCCAATACAATTACACATATAAATGTTGGCATTTCCTTGATAAGCGGTTATAGTTATTTCATACACATGTACACTCTTGGCTTCCAATAAAAAATTCTCTCTTCAGAAAGGCAAATTTTGCCTCTGGAAAAGTGAAACATATTTATTTATTTTATTTATTTATTTAGACGGATTTGTATACCACCTTATCCTACAATCAAAGTGGTCACATCACAGTTGGAGGGTTACATTTAACATGAGGGTACTTAACGACATTATACATTGTACATTATAAAGACATTATACATTATACACTGTACACTATATACTATACACTGTATGTTATAAATTATACATGAGGGTACTTAACCATATTATTCATTGAACGTATAGGTTTAGTTGAGGTGGGTATTGAGATGGTGGAGGTAGTTGTATTGAGGTAGTTGCATTACTGTTCGGGTTGGAGGTAGTTGTATTGAGGTAGTTGCATTACTGTTCGGGTTGGAGGTAGTTGTATTGAGGTAGTTGCATTACTGTTCAGGTGGAGTTTGTTGGTTGTCTGTTTGTTTGTAGGCTTCTGTGAAGAGTAGGGTTTTGAGGGCCTTGCAGAAGTCTATGGAATCGTTCATGGCCCTCAGACCCATCGGTAGGGAGTTTCAGAGCATGGACACCAGTAGCGAAGGAGCTCTTCTTGAGGTCACTTGTTTAGTCTTGTGATATCCTGCAGATGTGCCAATCCTGTTGTCATTATTGGTTCTTCTTGGCCTATTGCTGATATCCTTTGTTATGATATCTTGGAGTGCATCTACCGATTGATGGTGGAAGATTTTAGAGATGGTCATGATTGTTTTGTATTTTGCCCTGGCCATCATTGGGAGCCAGTGCAGCTGCTGTAAAATGGGGGTGATGTGCTCAGTTCTTGCAGTGTCCGTAATGATGAGTGCTGTAGTGTTTTGTACCATTTGGAGTGGGTGTAGGGTCTGCTGGGGGAAGCCTTGATACGAGTTTCCGTAATCAAGCAGAGGTGTGATGAGTGCTTGGCACACTGTGCGGAAGTGGTCTTGGCGGAGTATTGGTCTGAGCTTTCTGATGGTCCTTAAATGTAGATAGGCCTTGTTTGCGGCTTTGGCTATGTGAGATTTCAGGTTCAGGGCTCTGTCCATTGTGATGCCCAGGTACTTAACTTCATCCTTGACCGCTGTTCGTTTGTCTAGAATGTTGATGGTTTGTGGCGGAATGAAAGTAGGGTTCCTGGTGATGAACATTGCCTCTGTTTTATCATAGTTGACCGTCAGGTTATTATTAGCTGTGAGCCAGGCACTCATGTCTTCAAGGCATCTGGTTATTGTTGTGGTGTCAGGTACTTGTAGGTTGATTGGCGCATACACCATGATGTCGTCAGCATAGAGGTGATAGTGAGGTTTGTGGTGTTTGATGATGTTGCATAAGGGTTGGATATATATATTAAAGAGTATTGATGACAGAGCTGATCCTTGAGGTATTCCTTGCATAACGGGGAACTGCAGAGATTTCTTTTGGGTACATTTGACTTGCTGCATTCGGTCTTTCAAGTAGGAGGTAAACCAGTTCAGGGTATTCTTGCATACTCCTATCTGCTGCAGGCGTTTCAGTAAACTGGTGTGGGACACAGTGTCAAAGGCTGCTATGATGTCCATGAACACTAACAGGAATCCATTCTTTGTTATCTATGCCACCTAGTAGATTGTCAAAGAGGGAGGTGAGTAGTGTTTCCACATTGTGCTGGGGTTTAAAGCCATGCTGGTGGATGTCCAGTGGGGCATTCATGTCGATGTGGTCCTGAAGTTGTCTTTGCACTGTTTTTTCAATGATCTTGACAAGGAATGGAAGGCTGGAGATGGGATGGTATGATTTTGGTTCAGAGGGGCTTAGCGCACTGTTTTTAAGTATCGGTCGTATCATGGCTTGCTTCAAGGATTGCGGCATATATCCTTGTTGGAGGGATTCCTTTACGATTTTGTGAATGTGATGGGAGAGCTGGCTTCTGGTGGCTTTGAGACAAGACACTGGGCATGGGTCCGATGGTGAAGTTGTTGTGTTGAGTCCATTCATTATGTCCTCTACTTGATGTTTTGATGGCATGCTGAAGTCCTCCCAGGTCTGGTGTGGCTCTTCCATTTCATGGTTATCTGTCTGCAGTTGGGGGAAGCATGTATGGCTGGCGTTTTTCGATTTTGTGTACTCCTCAAATTCCTGTGGGTCAAGATGGTGTGTACAGTGCTGGGTGGTGTCTTTAGTGAGCTTCTGGACAATGTTAAAGAGTTCCCTCGGTTTGTTGACAGATTTCATGATTAGGTTGGTATGGTGCTGCTGTTTGCGCTCATTTATCAGGTTGTTATATTCCAATTGCTTGGCTCTGTATTGAGCCAGAGAATCATGCTACTTGTCCCACCTCCATTTTCTCTCAAGCCTTTGGAGAGTGTGCTTTGTATCCCTGATGTCACTTGAGTACCAGGGGGCATTGGGCCTCCTGCGTGCTTGTGGTTCTGGTCTGTTGAGAGTTGATGCTGCCTTAGATATTATGCAGTTCCATTCTCTATATTTAGGTCAAGGGTGTTGTATTCCTGCTGTAGTTGTGGAATGATTTAGTTTATGAATGAGTCTTTGTCGAAGGCTCTAAAACGTCTGGTTATGTTCTCATCTTCCACTTGTTCAGTGGGTTTATTCAGTGTCAAATTGAATGCAATCACATGATGATCAGACCAAGGGACAGGCGTGATTGTTGGTGCTGTGGTCTTGCCCTGTTCCACCAAGTGCGTTGGAATAAAGACCAAATCCAGAGTGGTGCCATGCTGGTGCGTTGGGGCGTTGATTGTCTGGCAATATTTTAGCGACGCCATGGCTTTTAGGAATGCTGCAGCTTCCTTGTTGGGTAAAGAGGTTAGATTGTAGTCTCCTAGTGCAATGAGGGGTCTGTGCTTTTTGCTGTGCGCACATATTGCTTCAAGTGCCGTGGAGAGATGTTCAGCTGTGGCTCCAGGAGGCCTGTAGGTGAGGGAGATGCTGAGGTACTTATTAGCTATGGTGATTGTGCTGTATTCGATCAAATTACTGGTAGAGACTGTTTTAAATCCGTATTCCTTTCTGGCTAGTATCAGCACACCTCTTCTTCTCTTTTGTGCTCTGATGCAATTAAATGCTGAGTAGCCTGTTGGGGTTACTTGATTTAAGATGACCTGGTCTGAGTCATCTAGCCAGGTCTCGGTGATACATATTATGTCCAGTTTTGTGTCCAGGATGAAGTTGAGGATAGTATTTGGCTTGTTCCTGATTGATCTGACGTTTAGTAGTGCACATCTGATGTTGGTTGTTATGATTGGGTTGGTGTTTGCACTATTTGTGAGATAAGCGGGCGTTGTACTTGTGGCACCGTGTGTTTTGCAAATTGCTGGTTTAGTATGATGTGGTCCTTTAGAGAGGGATGACCCTGGTGTCCACACAGGTTGGGTGGTGTGCAGGTGGAGCAAGGGGGTTTGCGCATTGGGTCCGATGTCCTGTGTGTATAGTGTGAATGTGTGGAGGAGTGTAAGGTAGGCATTGAGGTATGTGAAGTGACTAGCCATGAAAAGCACTTTTTGGAGGTACCTACACAAAGCAAAAGATATGGGTGGCAGTATACCACAATGTCTATGAAGAGGACCAGAACAATGGAGATGTTGAAGATATGAAGAAAAAGTAGAGGAATATACAGATTAAGGCCAGTGGCATTGCACAAAACCAAGCTAGTCAGAAGTCTATCTCACAAGCTGGGTGCCAGGTGCTCATCACCACAGATCAGACCACCTTCAGTGGAGTTAGTTAAATGGATATGTCCTGCCCTACAGAAAGACAAAACACATACATGTCAAGTACTACTACTACTACTCCTATTTAGCACTATAAGGTGTATGCAGTGCTGTACAAATACATAAAACCTGCTCCTATTTGTGGCTTATCAGCCCTGACTTGCTCTGACTTCAGAGGCTGCAGCCCTAACTAGTCTTAGAGGCATTCAGATTTGTTTCGGAGAAGATTTTTAATTGCATACTATCTTTGCTGGACAGGTTGGAGAGTTAATTTTGGCAAGGCTCTGTAACAAAGCCTTGTATGCCCAATTGTGAGAATTAGGTCTGCATGATTTATAGAGAGAGAGATGCATGGAGGTGAACTTAATTATACTTTCTTTTCTGCTACACATAAATTCTGCTCTAGAATTGACTTCTGGTTTCTCTCAGGGGATTTACTTAACATCGCTCATTCCTGTGAAATAGATCAGATTACTGTATCTGACTATGCTGCTGTCAGTTTACAGCCAGAGGGTTTGGAAGAGAGCAGAGCCCCATGATGATGGTCTTTTAATACATGGTTGTTAAATAATTCAATTTTTTTTGGAAGTTAACAGCATGTCTATTTTAATTATGATAAAGGTAGTAGGGGATGCAGATAAAGCCATTCTCAAAAATACAGTATATAAGAAGGGGGCATTCCTGCTTAGAGCAAAACTTAAATAACTCACACTTCAAAAAAGCATAGGGGGTAGCTGTTGCAAAGCAGCAATTACAGCCCACAGTGAAATGCAAAGAGCAGGGCTTAAGAACATAAGAACATAAAATATGCCATACTGGGTTCAGACCAAGGTCCATCAAGTCCAGTATCCTGTTTCTTGCACAAAGTGGGAGTTACAACTCAAAGTAAAAAACATAATCTATACGCAGGGCCGGTCTAAGGATTTATGCTGCCCTAGGCAGAAGTCCCGGCCATGCCACCCCTCTCTCATACCATGCCACCCCCCCACCTGCCGAGCCATGCTACCGCCCCCATGCTGTTGCTGATTCCGGTGGTAGGGTTGAAGGGGGTGCATCTCAGCTCAGTGACAGGCCATGACTTCACCACACATGGCCTACCGTTTCTGACCCCCCTCCGTCATAGCTTTGGGGGGGTCAGATGCAGCAGGCCATGTGTGGTAAAGCACATGGCCTGCCGCCGAAGCCCCTCTCCCCCCCCTTGCCAGAATCAGAGACAGCAGGAGGCAACAGCACCACGCAGGTCAGCACGGGGAGAGGGTGGCGTGGCTCTGTGGGTGGCAGGCAATGTGTGCCGAAGCATATGGCCTGCCGCCCATAGAGATCTGCTGCCCTAGGCAGTTACATTCCAAAGTAAGAAAAGCATAGAGTAACCTACGTGTAACAGCCGTTAAAACCCAAAGTAAACAAAAAAACATAGAGCGTGGGTAATCTGCACAAAGTGGCAGTTAAGACCCTAAATACTTTGCTTGGCAAACTGGGTGGGCTATACTCGTCTTTGCTGTCGTTTACTATGTTACTAGGCTCCATCTCTTCTAGCATTTAAAAGCAGAAATTAGCAAAAATCAATGTCTTGTGTGCTCAACAAGTGCAACCTGAAACAAGTCATAAGAAGGCCCATTTTAGAAAAGTTGTGGAGAGGAGAATTGAGACAGCAGGTCAGGGCATGCACAATTCCCCTCATATTTTACAAAGGCTCTGCCAAATGCAGAGACTCTTGTAAAATCAGTGTAAGGACATGTAGGCAGGGCCAGCACTACCATTAGGTGAACTAGGCGATAGCCTAGAGGGCTGGCCCTTCAAGGGTGGCCATTGCCACTACAGTTGCCCCTCTCAGGACCTGCAGCAGTGACAATGGTTGGAAACAGCCCTGCGTTGCTTACCTTACAACTTTGGTGCCATGGAGCTGTTTGCTTCTGACCTCTCGACTGCCCAATGATGACTTCCTGTTTGCAAACAGAAAGTTGATATTGGGCATCGGAGGGGGCATAAGTAAACAGCCCCGCAGTACCAGAGTTGTAAGGTAAGAACCGTAGGTCTGTTTACAGCCATTGCCTCTGCTGCATGTCCCAGAGAGGGGCAGCAGCAGCGGTGGCAATAGGGGTGGTGGTGCAAGGGATGAGGTTTGCTTAGGGCACCTCATCTCCTTATTTAGTTAGTTAGTTAACTTCTGTTTTATACCATCTTTTTACAAGTCAAGATGGTTTACAGAGAACTTCATGCAAAAACAGTAACTTTAAAAGTAAGGTGTGCATTACAGAGAACAATGAGTAAAGAGAACTTTAACACTAACAATTTAAATATAACGTTTTGCATGGTGGTGGTTGGTTGCATGTGAATTAGGATGTGCTTTTATTCTGTGTTTGGTCCATAGTGTTCAAGGAACAACAGAGTCTTTGAACTTTTGTAGAAATTAGTTGTTAGTTGAATTGATCTTATGTGATGTGGTAATGCATTCCAGATGGAGGAAGCATATAGGGAAAAAGCTCTGTTTTTTGTCCTTTGACTGCTTGAGGGTTTGTCTGTGGGTATTTCCAGCATGTGCACTGTGGTTGATCTTCTGGGTCTTCCGGAGCTGTTATGCGTTAGTAAGATAGCGAGTTTGTCAGCCGACTGGCAAGTTTAATATTTTGTGAATGTTGAAGAGGATCTTGTATTTGATCCTGCTTAAGATTGGTAGCCAATCTAACTGTTTGAGAAGAGGGATGATGTGAGTCTGTTTGGATTCCACCATGATGATTCTTGTTGCTGTGCTCTGTGCTAGTTGCATGGGGTATATCATGCGCTTTGAGGGACCTGGTAGATGGAATTGCAGTAATTGAATAATGGAGTGATTATTGCCTTACAAACTGTGAGGAAGTCCTTTGGGGAGAGGAGTTTGCACATATGTTTTAGAGTGCAAATCTTAAAGTAGACAGGTTTGGTGATGCAGCTAATTTGTGGCTGAAAGGTGAGTTCTTGGTCAATCGTGATACCCAGGTAGTTGATTTGGGCTTTGACTGCAAGTGGGATATTGTTTATCATGATTGTTGATGGGGTATTGAAGTTTCTATTCCTTGTGATGTGAAGCATGTCAGTTTTGTTGTGGTTGAGCATAAGATTGTGTTATTTAAGCGATTGATTGATCGCATAGAAACAGTTTGATATTTTGATGTAGTCTTGTGAGGCAGTGGAGAAAGGGGTGAATATCATTATATCGTCTGCACATATAAGATAATTGACGCCATGGTTTCTGATGATGTCACAGAGCGGTTGGATGTATATATTAAACAGGATAGAGGAGAGGACAGATCCACTCCTTGACTGATGGTGAATGGAGTGGAGGTTAGGTGCTAATCTTGACCTGCTGTATGCAGTTTGATAGATAATAGTGAAACCATTGTAGTGGGTTTCCTTGGATCCCAATGTTGTAGAGTCTTTTAAGAGGAGATGATGGGAGATAGAATCAAATGCAGATGATATATCTAAGAAAATGAGCAAAAATCCTTGGGTTAAGATTTCTGTACTCTTGATTAAAGTGTTTTAGTAAGGAGGTCAGGAGTGTTTCAACACCGTGGTAAGTGTGGAAACCGTGTTGGTGAATGTATAGAAGGGAGTGCCTGTCCAGATGGCCTTGGAGCTGCTATTGACCCACTTTTTTAATAATATTAGCCACAAATGGTATGCTAGAGATTGGTCTATAAGAGGCAGGACAGGAAGTGTCGAGGTTAGGTTTCTTCAGGATAGGACGTATGGAGGATTGTTTGAGTGAGGAGGGTAGTATTCCTTGTGATAATGAGTTGTTGATCATTCTGCATATAGAAGGTGTCAGCATACATCAGGATGACATTATGCCTAGCATAGGTGTCATGGCTTTTCCCAGACCTTGGATTGCAAGCAGCTTTGACACTCTGGTGATGTCAGTCTACCTGATGAGATTAGCTCTGACCCCCTGGTGATGTCAGTCTCCATACTTAATGAGCATAGTTTAAACAGCCCCTCCTTGCTAATCAAGTGATAGCAGACCTCTAACAAACCAAATTATGACAAAGGGAGGTGCTGAAGAATTTCACTATAAATACAGAGAAACACAAAATACCTCTCTCTTTCTTATTCATCGGACATGAGGCTCTGACACCAACTTCTCTCTCTCTCCTCCCCCTTGTTCTCTCTTTCTCTCTATATTCTTCTATGAGAATCTGACACACACTTTCCCCCCCTCTCTCACACAAACACACATGCACACACACACAGACGCAGCTCTGTAACAACCTTATAACTCTGTTCTGTACCTATGTAATAAGCCTATTTCTATATAAAACTCTTTTTCCAAGCCACACCAGTTTTGGTTGTCTTATCTGTGCTACTTACCATACTGTCTCTGTGAAATGAACCCAGGACCAAATGGAGAGTAGCCGAAAGTGGGGCGGCAGCGGAAAAAGATTACATTTTAGAAGATTACATTTTATGGGGGCCTGTCTCAGACTTCGCAGCAGATCTCCAGTTGGGTAAGTAGCAATTTTGTTTTAAACATTAAAGTGGATTTCAGACAGGGTGTAACAGGAAAATCAAAAGCCCTTGTGACCATTTACAATTTACAATTTTGGGTTACAGGCTGGATGACACACTAGTGAAAAGTTCCAGTGATAACTTTGTTTTGTGGGTTAGACAAGGTGAGATTTTTATTGTCAAAAGGCTCTGTAATAATCCTGAATTTTAATATTACCTACACCTAGGGACATTACATAGAGTGGCTTGCGATTTTCTTATTTGTATGTAGAGGCTTGTTACGGTTTGTTAAAAGGCACAGATTTTTCTCTAGTATTTGAGCTGCTAAGAAAAGACAGAGAGATAGTCCAGCTTTAGTTTGGAAGTGGTACACAGGTAAACAGTCCCTCATTGAATACAATATACATCTTTCCTGGTAACAATATTACCTCCTGTCCCTTTGCCTTTTATTTCTCAGTCTCCTGTCAGTAGGTATCTTGGTGAGAGCAGGCTTAAAGTTTGCTGCAACTGATACAGTAACTGACAATTCTGTTAATCTCCTAACACCCTTCTTACTATAATTTCACCCTAAACTTCCACCCTGTTAAAAGGTGGTAAGCACTTTTTATTCAGGTATAATTTTAAGGCGTGGTCTTTATGCCAGTACTCTTTACTGAACACCCATAAAATTTATGCCATTCCAACTATAATTCTAAGTCTCACTTCTTCATAAAAGTTAGCATTCCTCCTTCCAAGGTTGCACATTTGAGATAGTCGCATAAAACCAAATTTAAAAAAACCCATAATAAGCTAGGCCCCTGTACCAACTACAGTCTTTCTGCAGTCTCAAATATGGAAGCCTTTGATTTTAAAGAACTTAAAGTAATAGTATTGACATACTGTAAGAGAAAAGGTGGTCCCTTTGAAGGTGAATTCCCTGAGGCATCATGGTATAATATTCAAAGACAAATGTTAAACCATTATCAAGAATTCAAAAAGAAAACAAATAAAATAAAATACCTTTTTATCCAAGGCATGTGCAGGGGGCTCATTAGCATGAAACAGGACAATACTGAACTGACTTCTCATCGTACACAATTAACCAAAGACCTAGAGGAGGCACAAATTTGCATTTCCATGCAACGGGCTCAGTTGATACAAGCCACAAATTACTTTATAAATGTTAGTGAGCAATTAGAAGCACTTAAACTTGAATTGAGGCACATTAAGGATGAATTGGCCTCTGAAAGACAAAAGAAATATAAGCTCTGGCCAAACACTATTTCACCCTCAGCCCCCCCCCCCCCTGCCTATGACACACCCTATAAACAAAAGAATACAGAAGTATCTATAGCTGGGCTTAGGAATGGGAAAAATAAAGATGAATCAGAGGAAGAAAATCCTAATAGTTTATCTCAGCCAGAACAGAGCAATAACCAGGACCTGTGTCAGGAGGATAATTCAGATGACTCAGACCCGGCACCCAGTACCGAACTCAGAGCACCAGTTAAAGTGATGCTGCAGGACTTTTTAAAAGATAGGGACATGGAAAGGATAGTTGAGAAAGCGGGTCCTATGCCTTTTAATGTAAATGAATGGTGCAAATGGGCCACTGATATTCTGATTCACTGGGGTCTAGGAAAATACAGAAGAAAACAATCAGACTTTGATAGACTTATGCATCTAGCTCTGGGGCCACACTATTATAAACTTGGCTCTCTTACTCACCCATACCAGTTGGTTAAAAGGGGTATTGAGAAACTATTTCACTGTTCCCCAATGCAAGTATTTAAAATTATTTCAAATCTACCAAATGATACACTGGAACAGTTTGCATATAGAGCCTGGATTTTAAAAGCAGTTCTTAATGAGCAGGAGTCCTGGCCCAATGCAGAAGATTATGGGGAGAGTAGGCATAAGGCATTTTTATTAGACTTACTATCCCCTGAGATTACCTTCTGTTATTTTCTGAAGACCCTAAAGCAACCCCTTTTGATACTTTAATGCTCAGAATTGGGTCTGTTTGGAAAACCCAGCCCTCGCAGGTCATAACAGTATCAGAAGCACAGAAGTGGCAAGCTGAGGGATCCTCTCAATACACAAAAAACACAGACAAAGGATACAGAGGACACACACCTTGGAGAGGACAAGGCAGAGGTACTTTTAGAAATTCCTCAGGTTACATTCCCTTTCAGGAGCTCAAAGCACAGAGAGATGGATTAGAAAAGGAGAAAATTAAATGGGAACAGGACAAACACATACTGCAGGTAGAAATAGACAAATTAAAACAGGACATACAAGCAGCTCAGGATAAACACAAGGCTAGTGCATAGGGGTGTCCTGACCTTCTGGGTTCAGATATCAAAATGTCTCAAGCCTTCATAGCCCAGCCTGCCTCCGTTCTCTCAGCAGAGGACTCAATTCCAGAGCCTCTGGATGATGAAACAGATACAGGCCCAGAATACAGTTTAAGGCTTGTAACATCCCTGATACTGGACTCTTGTAGACGCCCCAATGTTATCAGCAGAATAGGGGGTCAGGATAAACTAGCTTTGATTGACACAGGGGCTGGAATTAGTTTTACAAACAGAGCTTCCCCCACTGCAGATCAGAAAAATATGGAAATTTATGAAATTCAAGGAATTAATGACACAGCTTCCAAGTGTGTGGCTATCCCAGTTAAATGGGGTATCCCTGTGCACAGTGAACAAAACAAGGACATGTTAGAAACCACTGCCTCCACTATAGTGAACACACCAAAAGAAATAATTGGAATTGACGTTCTCAACCAGTTAAGTTTGGTGGTGGATATGGCTAATCTCAAATTGTGGCAGTATTCAGGAACTTCAAGTGCTTCTAAAACTTTAGTGCATGAAGTCATTCCCATGCAGTTAGCAACTCAGTGCACCAAGGCAGCTCAGTAGTATGATCTGTGTGTAATTCCCTCAGAGGTGGCTGATATTCCAGTCTGGGCACAAGACAAGTTAGATTGGGGGAAAATGCACACTGAAATACTGTTGGAAGGCGAGGATCCTCCACCACAGAAACAATACCCAGTACCTCATCAGGCTATAGAACCTGTGACTAAAATTGTGAAGATACTGGAGGAGAGAGGTCTGATTAGACCTATTTCTTCCATATGCAATTCACCAGCCTGGCCGATAGTTAAACCGGGGGGTTCCTTCAGGCTCACTATGGACTTCCGTGCCCTGAATCAAGTTTCAAAATCTGTAGTGCCCGTGGTAGCTTCATACCCTGAAATGATCTCTAAACTGAACCCCAAATGTAAATTTTTCTCTGTTTTAGACATATCCAATGGGTTTTGGAGTCTGCCCCTGGCCCTTGAATGCCAGTACAAAACAGCCTTTCAGTGGCTGAATAAACAATATGCATGGACTGTGCTTCCACAGGGCTATAAGGATTCACCATCGATCTTCCATAAATACATGCATGAAACCCTATCACTATTGTCTTGCAGAGATAATATCATTCAGTATGTAGATGACATTCTGATTCAGTCTGAGAATGAAGCTGTACACTGGAATCATGTAAGAGAAGTTTTAAAAGCCCTCTTACAAGCTGGTCTTAAACTTAATCCTGCCAAGGCCCAACTGTGCAAATCACAGGTTTCCTTTTTAGGGGTTACAATTGGCCAGGATGGTAAATCTGTAGATTCTCAGAGGATATAGCTGATACAGAAACTTCCACTTCCTACAGATCAGAAATCACTCCAGTCATTTCTAGGGTTCACTGATTTCTGTCATGACTTCATGCACAATTATGCTGAAGTGGCAGCTCCACTTTACTCCCTGCTAAAAAGTAAAAGTTATGTTTGGGAGGAAGAACATACAGAAGCTGTAACTAAATTAAAGCACATTCTGACTTCTGCTCCTGTTCTTGCACACCCAGATCACACACAACATTTTTTCCTGTACCCTGTAGTTGGAGAGAACAGCATAGGTGCAGCTCTAACACAACGCCTAGGAGGAGTAGATTGCCCTATTGTTTTCTGTTCCAGAGTTCTCACTTCTCCTGAACTCAAAATGGGAAACTGTGAAAATCATGTACTGGCTTCCTATGCTGCTATGCAGAAATTTACATACATCATTGGTGCTCAAACCACATACATATGCAGCCATCACACCCACCTCAAATTCACTGTATAGGAAAAGTTAGCATGTAGCAAGATTAGGACTGAGAGAATAGTCCAGTGGACTCTCATGTTGCAAGCATAGAATGTAAAGTTTGAATTGTTGAAAGAACCTAACGTGCAAGTGGCTGGAATCTTGCTGGAGGGGCAACCTCATGACTGTCAGTCCTCACCCATTGCCCTAATCACATGATCTTTAGGGAACTGGGACTAGACAAAATTTCACCTTTTCTTCCTACAGTATATATTGATGGTAGTAGCCAATGTGAAGGAGTCAGGCGACTAGCAGGTTTTGCAATTGTACAATTGGACCCAAATAACCAAGTGGTACTGCAGAGACAGTATTCCTGTGGGTCAGCGTCAGCACAGTACTGTGAGCTGGCTGCTTTTGTGGCTTGTATGCAACAATATCAGGATTCACACCCAGAGATACAAATCATTTTAGATTCTGATTATGTCTTTAAGAGTTCCATTGCTTTGTTACCCTGGTGGCTGGCAAATAAATTTAAATCCACAGATGGGTCCACGGTGAAAAATTCATCACTGTGGACTATGGCACAAGAACTGAGTGAGAAGTTTCAGAGAGTACATTTAATTAAAGTAAAGGCACATAGGAAGAAAGGCCCTTTAGTGAAAGGAACCACATTAGCAGACTCACTAACCAAGGAAGCATGCCATGTAGGCCTCATATGGCCCTGGTATGAGCAGACACACATGGTTGCTATTGCTACATGTTCCACAGATTATGATCAGATAATACCACCAGATTACTTCGTAGCACTGCAGACAAAGGACCCTGAGCTTTCCAATTTGAGGAAGCTTGTGCAGGACGCCCCAGATAACCTATATCAGCACACACCCTTTCTCATACTCGCTATAGAGAAAGACATTCTATGTGCAAAAAGAGAGGAAGGCTTGGTTATAGCTATCCCTAGAGCTCGAGGTAAAGAATGGATGCATTGGGTTTCATGGTGCAGGTCCTATGGGACACCCTAAAGCAGAAGAAATGCAGACTATCCTCAATAGGTTGGTATGGTGGCCAGAAATGAAACATGATATACAGGATCATGTTTCCTCCTGTGTAATCTGTGCTTCATTTGGGAGGAAACCTAAAAAGAGAAGGGGACAGTTAATGAGAGCACCTCCTCGTGGCCCATTTGAGAGATTGCAAATAGATCATGTGGGCCCTCTTCCGTTAACAGCTAGGAAAATAGATTTTTACTCACTGTTGTTGATTCCTTTTCTCATTGGGTAGAAGCATTCCCTGTCCCAGATCAAACTGCTCGAACCACTGCAGAAATCCTAACTATGCAATTTTTTACATGCTGGGGCATTCCTAAGACTATTGATTCTGATAATGGTCCTGCATTTGTTTCTCAGCTGATCAAGGAATTGTTTGATTTTCTAGGCATAGAACAACAACTCCACATTCCGTACCATCCACAGGCAGCAGGGCAGGTAGAAAGAATGAATCAAACAATTAAGGCCCACCACAGTCCTATGCTTAATCTGACTGGGAAAAATTGGTATCAGGTGCTCCCCTTAGTCCTTATGCGTATCAGAGCTAATGTCTGTAAATCCACAGGCTTTGCACCCTATGAAGCCTTAATGGGAAGGCCAATGCCACGGTGGGAAAATCTGCTGCATCCTTTTCTTCCAGAGGACCAGACTGTAATTCTCACCAATGAGTGGATGAAATCCCTGCAAGAACATCTAAAAGAAATTCAGACTACTGTGCTAGCTAACACAGAAAAAGCTAGAGATTATTTGCAGGAGGTACATGCAAAAGGTTCCGATTTAAGGCCCCTCAAGGTTGGGAGTAAAGTGATGATTCTGAGACCTAGACAAAACCTCTCCTTTGGAACTGCAAAGTGGGAAGGACCGTACTTAGTTACTGATACCTTAGGCCCAAGCCTATACCAGATCCTAATGCCCGACAACTAGCAGTATTGGAAACACATCACCCAGTTGAAACCATATGGATAATACATGTTTTATCAGTCTTTGTTTTCAGATACCACCTGAAGACAGCACGGACAGCTGCTTTCTGAAGACAGCACGGACAGCTGCTTTCTGAACAAAAGTCGCTTGAGGATGGAAAGTATTTACTTCTGCTGTATATTTGATGTGTCCTATATACTGGACATGTATCTAATAGTTATGTAAATAAGTAGTAAACATTATTTCTGTTGTTGCATAGTATAAGTACTAGTTTACTCCCTAGTAGAGTGAAACAAATTAGCTTTTATTATGTCTCGGTTTCCTGTTGTTCTTGTATCTGCTCTCTTCTACCCAAGTCTCATTACAGGAACTATCATCCGAATATGCACGATTGGCTGGGCTAACTCCACAGGTGGGGTATATCGCTATCAAGAAATACCCCCACCTTTCCCAGAAGGAAAGGATCTGGTCATCCTGAGTTTCTGTTCCATACAGGACAAGCCAGTGTTCTACTCATTGAGCATCACTCGGGTACAGTGGGCGCTACCAGTTTCCATTTCTCTAGAAAGGACACAAGAATTGAGGGCACCTCCAGAACATTACTTTCTAGGTCCTCCTGCCTTGATTTTGTACAATACTTCCTGTCAGGACAAAGAATGTTTCTTTTTCAGTTGCTCCCAGAATGCATGACACCCGCCTTCCTAAGAACACTTTGTTGTACAGTTCAAACAATACCTGGTGCAGTCATACACCACTGGTCTCCATCACCATTAATGGGACAACTTATTCCACACCGCTGGTTACCAATGACTCTATGGACATTCCAGACTTTATCTCATATGCTGTGCATCCATTACCACTTGGCATGGGAGAAGAGACACTACATAAACTGCTCAACTTTACAGAACTCCATGCCTATATTGATCACCTTAAAACAACATCCACTGAAGTGAATCACACCATCACTTATGAGAATGGACACATTCAACAAACTGTTGGACACTTGCTACAAGATGCTCATGTGTCTGTGTGGGAATTGTTATTTGGTTACTCACCTACTGCTGATCATGTCTTTAATGTTTTTATTCACCCTATTATTATTTTAACTGCTGTACAAATATTGCTATGCATTATCATAATTGTCCTGTGTTGTAAAATGAAACACATGTACATCTCCTTGCAACACATGTCCTACAGAATACCACCAACATTTTAAGGTAGTTACACTGAATTTCTCCAGCATCTACCTCTACATCCAGGCTCATTTGGCCTGCTAATTTGGCAAATTTGGCATTTCCTACTACATTGAATACCAGAGTCAGCTGCAGTCTAGTATTGCTTCCTACCCTCACTCATAGCATCCTGGTACGTTTCGGCTTTAACCTCCTCAGAAATTCCTGCATCCCTTATGCACTGTTCACTCTCTCTAAGACAGGCACTGAAGTGGCATATTAGGTTTCCCCACCCAGTAGTGGCTGCCCTACCTAAGACACGAGGTTTGGACTCATAATGGGACTTGCTTATCTCTAGAACACTAGAGACAGTACTGTGCAAGACAGGGGACCTGCTGGACATAGCAAGGTATTTAATACAGGAGGTATTAGACAAGCTGGCTACTATCATGTAATTGCAGCTGGGACAGGTACCACAGGTTTGCTTCCACCATTTCCAGGCACAAATAATAAATACAAATAAAAAAGGTGTGGGAGATGTCAGCATACATCAGCATGACATTATGCCTAGCATAGGTGTCATGGCTTTTCCCAGACCTTGGATTGCAAGCAGCTTTGACACTCTGGTGATGTCAGTCTACCTGATGAGATTAGCTCTGACCCCCTGGTGATGTCAGTCTCCAGACTTAATGAGCATAGTTTAAACAGCCCCTCCTTGCTAATCAAGTGATAGCAGACCTCAAACAAACCAAATTATGACAAAGGGAGGTGCTGAAGAATTTCACTATAAATACAGAGAAACACAAAATCTCTCTCTCTTTCTTATTCATCGGACATGAGGGACATGAGGCTCTGACACGCACTTCTCTCTCTCTCTCTCTCCTACCCCTTGTTCTCTCTTTCTCTATATATTTTTCTTACTATGAGACTCTGACACATACTTCCCCCCCCCCCTCTCTCTCACACAAACACACATGCACACACACACAGACGCAGCTCTGTAACAACCTTATAACTCTGTTCTGTACCTATGTAATAAGCCTATTTCTATATAAAACTCTTTTTCCAAGCCACACCAGTTTTGGTTGTCTTATTTGTGCTACATACCATACTGTCTCTGTGAAATGAACCCAGGACCAAACGGAGAGTAACCGAAAGTGGAGCAGCAGCGGAAAAAGATTACATTTTAGAAGATTACATAAGGTATGAGGTGGGTTCATTCTATCTTAAGAACATAAGAACACAAGAAATGCCATACTGGGCCAGACCAAGGTCCATCAAGCCCAGTATCCTGTTTCCAACAGTGGCCAATCCAGGTAACAAGTACCTGGCAGGTACCCAAAATCCACAGCTTCCACGCTAACAGTTTTTACTACATCCTCCGGTAACGAATTCCAGAGTTTGATTATGTATTGAGTGAAAAAATATTTTCTCTTATTAGTCTTAAATGGGTTACATTGTAGCTTCATTGCATGTTCTCTAGTCTTTCTACTTTTTGATGGCATAAAAAACTGATCTACGTTAATCTATTCCAATCCATTCATTAATCCAAGAAACTGGGCAGGGGTCAAGGGGGGATGTAGTTTGTCAGACGGCTGCCTAGGGTGAGAACTTACACAATCTTGACGATGCATATATTCATATGATTCTTGCAAGGTATTGTGGGTAATGTAGTTCTTTCACTCCCAAACACAGCTGAAGACAATAATTGAGTTGTGATACCAGTGGTAAGGCCAATAAAATACTTCTTTTATTGATGGGGTTTAATTCACCCAGCACAAATATGCTTGGTAGCAATATAAATGAGGTTACTTGCTTGCAGTGTTTAAATGGATAACATAAAGTCACAAAGCAAATCAGAAAACAACCTTCAGCTTGTCAGGCAATTAGCTAATGTTTTCTTAGCAAATAATTACCAAATAAAAAGGCACAAAGAAATGAATAAACTTTGCTTGTTAGGTTAACTTCTGCTTATTTTCCACGCAGATCCCAGCAGTGATTCTCCCTTGCTCACACACACAATCAGGTGCAGCTTTAATTACTATCAATTGACCAGCTGAAACCCTTTAGCTGGCTGGCTGCTACTGTGTGAACCCAAATCCTGCTTTAAGAGCTGTTTGCAGTGGAAATAAAGAACAAAGTTAGGTTTCTTTGTGATGGCTGAGGTGTTTGCTCACAGAAAGCTAGCAATAGCATTTAGATAGAGAACAGTCCATGTAATGAATAGTTTCATCTGCTGTATCTCCCCCTTCATCAATCAGCATAGGGTCACTATCATACATTGGCACAGACGAGTCTTTCATTAAGGCACTATCATGAGAATGCTTATTCCCTTGCTGCCATTCACTATTATAGATAGGGTCTGGATCAGTGTTCATACCTGAGCCTCTCCTGCTATCATAATTCCTCTCTGTATAGCCTGGCCAGTATGTAATCCAATTCTGATGTCCAGCCTTCCAATCTTGATCCCTGGACACTGGATCTTCCCTCACATACCTTCTGGCATAGGTCTGAAAGTCCCTTCCACATGCAGTCTTCTCTCTCCCAGGTAGCCACTGGTGATTCCTATCTCTGCCATTCCATTCCTCTGGCTGACTCCAGTCCAATGGTCTCTGCTGGCACTTGGAATACCTCCCAGTATGGGTACTGCCTTGGACTCTCCCAGACCATCCAATGGGCTTTCTTCTCTTCCTTCCAGAGAGTTTCCTTCTTTCTCTATCCGCTTGGCTTGGCTTCTGTTTCTCCAGGTGATACTGGTGCTTGAGCTTGAAGTTGTTGCTGTCTCCTTTCCTGAAGCTTTTGCTGAAGCTATTATCTGAAGAATAAGCTCTATTCTTATTCTGTCTTAATGTGTGCTCCTCCCTAACACAGCGCAGCTGTGTTGAATCAGGCCCTGCCCTTTGAGATGAGTGCTTAGGGATTACCTCATAGCTCTCTTGATTGCACACACGTTTTCTCACTTCAGCCCCTCTCATGGCTGCTGGAAACCTGGTGCATTCTGGGACTGGTAGTCTTTTATGTGAAAACTCTGTTTTCTTACTTCTACCAGAACTGACAGGTTGCTTGTTCAGAGTCACATCATCTTTTCTATAGCTCCTACCTGAGCTATGATAAGCTTCCTTATCACAAGTTGTGTTTATGGCTGAGAGTATTTGGTCAATGTGACCGTCCGTGACTGATGAGGGTGAAGCTATTCCATAGGTGTTCTTGATCTAAGTTGATGTGGTGCAACGGATACTCAAGCTAGGTGGAATCTTGATTTGTGCACTTGACCTGAAGGTATTGTGTCATGCCTTGTGGGTCAAGTGGAGGTTGATTGTCTGGTGGGGCAGGATTCTTTATGAGTAAGTTGGCAATTTAAAATAGTTCTCTGGGCCTGTTGAGGGTGGTCTTAATGAGGTAGAGTAGTTACTCACCTGTAATAGGTGTTCTCCAGGAGCAGCAGGAATCAGTCCTCACATATGGGTGACGTTGGCGTCGACGGAGCCCTTGTGCAGAGCATTTCCCCAGCTTTCAAAGAAAGCCTTTGGGAATTGCAGCGCGCATGCGCGGTCCCCTTCCCGCCCAAGGGTGCCATCTTGCTCAGTCTGATGACATAGCTAAAAGACAGCAAAAAATCAAAATAAAGTATGTGACTGCAACTCCAGGGGAGGAGGGAGGGTCGTGAGGACTGATTCCTGCTACTCCTGGAGAACACCTGTTACAGATGAGTAACTACTCTTTCTCCAGGACCAAGAAGGAAGTCAGTCCTCACATATGGGACTCCCCAGCTTCAGGCTACCGGGAGCCCAAGCTGAGAAATAAGCTCCCTCTAGAGCGTCAGCATCCGTGAAAGAATCCTCTCTGAGAATGCCCCTGTACAGTAGCCCAACACAAGGGCCGGAGGGTAGGAGTTGCCTAAACCTCAAAGAGATTACGGAGTACCACCTGTCTGAAAGCACTGTCCCTACGGGACTCCCTCTCGAGGCAGTAGTGGGCCGCAAAAGTCTGGCTGGAAGACCAAGTAGCGGCCGGCAAATGTCTGCCAACGGAACAGAGCGGAGATGAGCTACTGACGCGGCCTTCGCCCTGACACGGTGGGCCGTGAGTCGACCCTGCAAGGAGAGGCTGGCTGCCCTGTACACCCAGGCAATACAATCCGCTACCCAGAGGGACAGCGTACGCTTGGAGACAGGTAACCCCAGTTTATTAGGGTCAAAAGATACGAAGAGCTGAGCAGCCCTTCGATGCCCTAGCATACGGTCTATGTAAAAGGACAACGCCCTTCTACAGTCCAGGGTATGCAGGACTGATTCAGCCCGGCTGGCATGCGGCCTGGGGAAGAATGTTGGAAGAACCACCTCCTGATTGAGGTGGAAGGAGGAGACAACCTTCGGAAGGAACTTAGGGTGAGTCCATAAGACCACCCTGTTCTTATAGAACCGTGTGTACGGTCTATCAGAAAGCAGAGCTTGTAGTTCACTCACCCGCCTTGCCGAGGTAAGGGTCACTAAGAACGCCTTCCAGGAAAGGAAGTGTAAATGACAGGTAGCCATCAGCTGAAACGGTGGGCAAGTAAGTTGCTGCAAGACCACATTCAAATCCCACTCAGTGGCTGGTGGACGGATCGGAGGCTTGAGCAAAAGCAGGCCTCTGAGGAAGCGGGACACCAAGGGCTGGCCCGACAGAGATTGGCCCTCTACCTGTGAATGGTGTGCCGATAGAGCACTGAGGTAGACCCGAACAGAGTTGGATTTAAGGCCTAGGTCCGACAGGTGAAGCAGATACTGCAGTACCACTGGAACCAGGCATGAAAAGGGATCCTCCTGACAATGAGCACACCAGGTGGAGAACCTACGCCACTTGAGGGCATAAGATTTTCGGGTGGATTGCCTCCTAGAGGCCAAAGCCACCTTTTCCACTTCCTTAGGAAGAGGTAAGTGGGCTAGAACTACCCTTTCAGCAGCCAGGCCATCAGATTAAGGGATTTTAGGTTGGGGTGCAGGAGAGATCCCTGATCCTGAGACAGGAGATCGGGTTGCACCCCCAGAGGGAGTGGAGTGTCCACCGCCAACTGCAGAAGGAGTGGAAACCACGGTTGCCTTCGCCATCTGGGGGCTACCAGAATCACCGAGGCCTTGTCCTGAAGAACCTTGAACAAGGTTCGGGCCACTAGATGCGTGGGAGGAAACGCATACAGTAGGCCTGTAGACCAAGAGATTAGAAACGCATCTGCTGCTATTCTCAGAGGATGCGGTTGTCTGGAACAGAACCTGGGTAGCTGACAGTTCAGTGGACTGGCAAAGAGATCGATGGTTGGAAGACCCCATCTTAGAAAGATCCCTTGGACCACCAGAGGATTCAAATGCCATTCGTGAGGCTGTAGAATCCTGCTTAATCTGTCTGCCAGGCAATTTTCCTGGCCAGGCAGATAAACTGCCTTGAGAAACATGTGGTGTTTGATTGCCAAGGAGCACAGAGCCTGTGCCTTCAGACACAGAAGTTTGGAGCCTGTGCCCCCTTGCTTGTTCAGGTAGAACATTGCCACTTGATTGTCTGTCTGAACTAAGACAGACTGGTGAGAGAGGACATGAGAGAAAGTCTGTAGCGCTAAGCGGATAGCTCGCAGATTGATCTGCTGTGTGGACTCTCAAGGAGACCAGAGGCCCTGAGTGCAAGCCCCCTGGCAATGTGCACCCCAGTCCTGAAGGGAAGCATCGGTTATCAGCACCTGTATGTGAGGAGGTGCCTGAAAAGGCACCCCCTGGACTAGATTCGGGAGATGCAGCCACCACCATAGGGAGGCTGCCAGCAGTTTTGACACCCTTATCTTGTCTTTCAAGTTGCCTATGGCTTGCACCCACTGAGCTCTGAGGCACCACTGAGCAGGCCGCATGTGCAGATGGGCATTCGGAATGACATGACCGTGGATGCCATGTGGCCCAAGAGCCTCAGGAAATGCCTGGCGGAGACCAGACAACCGTTCCGGAAATGCTGGGCCAAAGCCATCAGTCTGTGGGCCCTGTCCTCAGGCAAATAAGCCTTTGCCTGGAGGGTATCCAATCTTGCCCCTATGAACTCCATGTCCTGTGAGGGGAGCAAAGTGGACTTTGCGAAGTTTATGACGAAGCCTAGATGCTGGAGAAGAGAAACAGTGCGAAGGGCGGCCTGTCTGGCCTCCTGTGGAGACTGACCCCTGATGAGCCAGTCGTCCAGGTATGGAAAGACAAAGATGCCCTAGTTTCTGAGATAGGCCGCCACCACCGCCAGGCATTTGGTGAAAACCCTGGGGGTGGAGGTGAGGCCAAATGGAAGTACTCTGTACTGAAAATGATTTCCTCGCCTGAGAAGGGGCAGAAGTTTTTCTCGACAGCCTTGTCCTGGTGAGAGTCTCAGACTCAAGTTCTGCAGCCTTTTCAGCCATGGGTTTGCCAAAAAGGTTCTCACCTCGGCAAGGGACATCGACCAACTTGTCCTGAACACATGGCTCGAGGTCCGATGACTGTAGCCAGGCCTGACGGCATGCACCAATGCCGGCCGCGGCTACTCGGGCTGAAGCCTCGAAGCCATCATAGGCTGCTCGAGAGATAAACTTCAAGCACTCTCGAATCCCGGATGACAAAGCCTTAAACCTCTGCAAAGGTTCCTCAGAGAGCCCAGCTGAGAACCCGGCAATCTCCTTTGCCAGGTCTCGGATGTACATGCCCATGTACAGCTGGTAAGTCTGGATACGTCAAGCCAGCATAGAGCCCTGGAAGCACTTTCTACCGAGGGCATCCAGGTTCTTGGCCTCCCGGCCGGGGGGCACCAAAGAGTGCTTCTTCTGACTCTTCAGACGATGCATGGCCAATTCCACAACCATAGAGTGGTGCGGTAGCTGTGCCTTCTGGAACGCAGGGCTCTTACGGACTCAATAAATGGAATTGACCTGTTTGCTGAGAACCGGTGCCGAGGCCAGTGCCTCCAACATACAGAAGAGCAGCCGCTCCAGCATCGGAGGAACCGATACAGTAAAGGCCTCCTTAGGCGGAGATTCATACTGGAGGGCCTCGAGATCCTCAGCTCGAGGCTCCTCCTCGGGATCCGCGGGGAAGGCCAAGGCTTTGGCCATGTCCCTCACGAAGTCCGAGAACCGGGTATCCTCCAGTGGGGACCGTCTCCGAGGCTCGGACTCCGATGAGTCCGATGGGATGCACCGGATCCGAAAAGTGTCCGGGGACTCCTCATACTCCATCTCCCACTCCATCCCCTCCGAGGAGGAATCGAGCGGCTCCGGCTGGGCGGACACCGATGCCATCCACCCCGATGCCGATGGCACCAGCGTCGACGACCTCGGCCGCAAACAGGAGACCGAGTGGACCTTGGCCGAGGATCGACTAGAGACCGCATCGACTCGAGGATCGGCTCGGCCTCCAGGGTCAACTTGGACATAGAGGTCCCAGTGGTCAGGGCAGATGCACCGGTCAAACCGGCAATCAGTACCCGCTGCTGCTCCATGAAGGCAGCCAAGCTGCTCTCCAAGGCCGTCAACCTGAGACTCAGCTCAGGAGACTCAGCAGCCCCCGACTCAGGCCCCGACGGCATCGCGCCCAACATCGTCTCCCCCGGAGGGGAGTCCACGAGGACAACAGCACTCACATGACTCAGGGACTCCGGCTCCACTCGAGGCAACTTGGCAGGCCTCTCCGACTCCGAGGACCCGGGACGGGGGTCGGGGCTATGCGACCTGGCCCTCGAGGGGCCAAGAGCATCCACCGACACCACCCTCGTGGGTTTCTTCTTCCTTCTGTGTTCCCGAGAAGGAGACCCCCTTTCAGAGGAGTCTCGACGGTGCTCGGGGTCAGACTCCTGAGATGTCGAGGCCCCTGACGAAGTCCGGGCCCGGCCGGACACGGAGTCAGAAAAAAGTCTTTCAAACTGATGCTGACGGCTCCTCCGTGCCTTACACAACATTTTGCTGCACGGGACACAGACCACCGGGTCATGGTCGGGCCCGAGGCACCGGAGGCAGCAGTCATGTGTGTCGGTGAGAGACATCAGCTTCTTACACCAATCACACTTCTTGAACCCGCTGGCAGCCATTGGGGAAAAAGGGTCCCTGCAAGGTCAAAAGACCGGGCTGCCAGTGAAAAAGAGAAAAAAGTGCGAACACTAGTCACAAAGGACAAAAACCGAAAAACTAGCTCCAGGCTCGATACCGGTGTACCGGGCCCAGGCGGGAAGGGGAACCGGCGTCAAACCTGGTAAAAACCACGAATCCAAAGCAGGAAAAATCAACTTTTTACCGGATGACAATGACACGCATCCGTCTGGCTCTGTGGAAAAAAGAAGACTGAGCAAGATGACACCCTTGGGCGGGAAGGGGACCTCGCATGCACGCTGCATTCCCAAAGGCTTTCTTTGAAAGCTGGAGAAATGCTCTGCACGAGGGCTCCGTCAGCGCCGACGTCACCCATATGTGAGGACTGACTTCCTGCTTGGTCCTGGAGAATTGAATAATATTCTCTCTTTGCTTTATTGGTGAGGTCACTATATTTATTCAGTTCTTGAAGGTATATTGCATGTGCATTGTTGTCTTGATAGGCCCTCCATTTGCATTCAAGATGGTGCAGTACAGATTTCTGATCTTTTAAAATCTTGGAATACCAGGGGTCCAAGTTTGTGGGTTTGCATTTGTTTGCTGAGGGTGGAGCTCTTGCTGCCATTGAAATGGCTGTATTCCAGGTCTCATCATGCAGTCTATTTGCTCATCTGTATGGTGTGAAATTAGCTTGGGAGATATTTTTTGAATGAAGTTGTGACTGTAAAATGGAAGGAACCTACGAGAGGTATTACTGTACTCTGTGTGTTGTCTTGGCATTTTTTGTTGGAACAGTGAAAAAGTAATCAGGAGATATAGCAATAGATGCTTTTGTAAGATTGGGGCTGTTGTCTCAGGCTGTTGTCTGAGGATGTTAGGATGAATATGAGGACCAAAATTCCTCCTTTATCCTGGATGGACTTGGTGACGATCTGTGAAAATTGAAGCTGTCTAGTTAGAGAAGCTAAGTTGAAGTCCCCGAGCAGAATGTGAATTTTGTGTGTTGTTGTGATTGCATACTGTGTCAAGGATAGTGGGGAGAAGGTCTGGGTTGGTAGTTGGTACTTTGTAAAGTAGCAAGATTGTATAGTGTTTGTATGATATGGTGATGAGGTCGAGCTTGCTTGTTGTGATGAATTCAATGCTCCTGAAGTGAAGTTGTTTGCTTGTAAGGATACAAATCCCTCCACCTTTACCAGAAGCTCATGAACGGTTGTGGATATTGTGGATGGATGTATTCAGTTGGTTGATGAGCATGTTATCTATATTCAGGAACCAAGTTTCTGTCGGGCATAAAATGTCGATATTGTTATCTTCAATGAGGTCTTGTATTTTGTATTACGTAGACTTTATTTCTACTGGATCTGGTATTAATTAAACCATATCTGATTGTGCTATAGTCTTCTTTGTTTTTTGGTTGCGTGAGGTTGTGGCTGATGTTTGTTGGGGTGATTTTAATGAGCTTGGAGTAGTTGGGTTGTCTTGGTGGGTGATATGAGGGCCATAACATAGGTTGTTTGATGTCCCTTGGGTAATAAATGACTGGAATGGAGACATAGTGAAAGAGAGGGGATGATCTGCTTGATATGGCAGAGAGGATTAGGCCGAGTAGAATAAGCCACATGCCTTGGTGTTGCATGTTGAGTGGGTTGAAGGGTTGGAGTGAGATTTCTAGTGGAAGAGATGCGGACTTACATATGTTGGAGGTTGGTTCTCTGGTTGGTGATTCAATGACATCAATCCCTAGGAGGGATTTTTCAAGTCCTCTGATTGGAAGGAGCAATGGTTTTGTTGTAAATGCCCGGGTTGGAGGGAGGAAGGTGGGAGGTCTGCTCCGTGAAGACAATGCTCTTCAATGTTAGCTTTCGGCTGCACCTAAGGGCCATGCCAAAGGGCCCTCTGGCGAGGCCCTCAGGTGTGGGCCAACCAGGCATGGGCGCACCTGGTTGTACAGGAGATTGAAAGAGTTTACTGAGAGCTTGATTGGCCTTGCATCCGGAAGTGGGGAGGAGCTTACCTTTCTGCTCCTCTCCCCAACGCCAATCAGGTCCGAGGATGGTGTGGTCTGCTGTTGGGTGTGCCTGCCAGCGCAGGACATTGAAAGAGTCTGCTGAGGGCCCGATTGACCTTGCAGCGAGGAAGAGCTTACCTTGCCACTCCTCTCCCCGATGTGATCAGGTCTCCTTGTCCCCGCCCTATATTTAGGACTGCATGTGTATTTGCTGGTACATCCATGGATTTTAAAGAGTGAAAGTAGCAATTTTAAAAATTGTACATGGGGGAAAAGAGTGTCTTGCTTTCTCCCATTTGTGTGCAGAAGTAGATATTTAAAATCACTTCTACCCAAATTATTGTTCCCTTTCACCTCTCAATCCCATGCTGTCCCAAAAGAACATCACCCCTACCCTGTGTCAACAGCACATGCCCCCCTCCTCCCAACATCCTCTTTGCCATCAAGCCTCCTTGAACAGCAAGGTCTAGACCCCCCTGACCCATCCACAGCTCTTACCGGGGTCTCTGATTGTCCAGAGGCAGTTGCTTCTTCTTTGTTCAAGCCTGGTTTTAATTGGGGATTGTGCTTGCTCTTTCTAAACTACCTGGTGGAGTACTATAAGGCGTAGAAAGTGAGGCTTGATGTCGGTAGAGGGGGGGGTTTAATGTGAGGGGGATGGCTGTTGGACGGGGTTTGATGACAAGAGGGTTGGCTGTAAGGAGCAGGCTTGACATCAGAGGAAATTTCAGGGGTAGGGAGATGTGCTGATGTTAGGGGCGATGGGTGGTGTTGAGCTTTGCTCCTGCACCTTTGAGCTGGCACTTGTACATGCCATGGGGAAGGTGTAAAGGCCGACGTCCTAAAGTTTTGCCCACCACATGTATTTCACTTTTAATACGGGGAATGCATATCTAGATTTTCAGCTCGCCTAAACAATGCCCAAATAAAGCCCCCTTAAAATCGGTATGTTGTTTACATTTCCATGTGTAAATAGCAACTTCTAAAAATCATTGATGCTTCTAAAATAAGGGCCATGGTGTTAAAAAGATTAATTTAGATCTAAGGTGAATTAGCAGATCTACAAACCGTTTAGACTAAGTATTATTTAAGTATGACCAAGCATTTTTTCTATGAAAACACCAATAAAGATGATAAATTCCAAAGGAAGCACATTAACTCTATTCCCTACCAATATAACTTCAACTAGCCTACATTAAGGCGAGAACTGATATCCCCATTTTTAATAAAGCCTTAACAACCCCCTATTAATTATGGCTTCCACAAACTTCTTATTTCTCCAATTCTGTGGCCCTTTTACTAAAGTGTATTAAGCAGTTAATGGGTCTTTTTATTCTATGGTAACTGTGCACAAGGGCCTATGGTAACTGTTACCTCAGGGGGCATGACAGTCAGGGGCGGCTCAAGAGGGGTGCAGGGCCATGTGTGGAGACTCGGTGCAGGGCCTCATTTGCATAAGGGACCTCATTTGCATAAATATTTGTATAATGTTACCATACACTAACTTTTAGTAAACATGCCTCTTAATGAGTGTATCGATAAAGAAAGACTAAAAGATTTCTAGATTACTATAATCCAGTGCCAACCGCCAAGCAGATTAGGAACTACTACAAACACTGCCCATTTAGAACCCATACTAATTCCACTAACCTAATAGTTTCCCCCACAATTAAACCACAAAGAGAAAGTGAGGAACCTAACAATTCACCAAATTTTTGTTGGAACGCACGCCTAGAAGGAAGGAAGAAAAACCTCCCCTTCTCGTAGCGTGTTGCTCCGTTTTTATCTTAAAATAAAATTAGGGATTTACCCCTAGTAAAGGATCGAGGGACCAACACCCTCAATACCAACCAGCCATTAATGAGTTGAAAAAAAGAGTACTTAGCTTGAGATTATATCCGAAGATAAATGGCGCCCGGTAGCATAAACCGACAAAACCTTATCTGTTGCATAGGCATACTTCCTCACAGTCAGCCATGCTTGACGGGATAAATCCCGACCACATTAGTCGGTGTTGGAAAAATCCGGGAGTCTATCCAAGCTGAGTTCCCTATGTACAGCTTCAACCAGAGCAGGATAAGCAACCCAACGTTGTAGCGTTTCGAGCCTCCGTGGTTCCCGGCACTTCCTCAAACTCTATCGCTCTGAAAACACTTTCTTCCAATACTGCCTTTTAAATGCGGGAAGTAATCACCTGACCAGTTGGTAACCAATAGGCTTAGGACATATTCAGATAATGATTCAAATAATTGACCACCATTCAATGTTAGAGTTTAAACCCTGAGGAATAACAGTGTTCAATGTGTAAATCCAATATTGTTCACGAAGACTCAATCGAGAATGTCGATCACCTCCCCTAACATGAGGGGGAATATGGTCAATGACTCGCCATCTTAAATCTTGAAAACAGTGGTTATTCTCCTGACAATGAGGTACAAGTGGGGCCGTGATGACCCCTCTGTTGATTCGAGAGCGATGCTCCTGAAGTCGTTTCTTCATATTCTGGGACGTCTTCCCCACATAAACTAAAGAACATGGGCAAACTATAATATAAACTACAAAAGATGTCAAGCAAGTTGTAGCAAATTTGTTATGATAACATCGGTGAGACAACGGATGATTCCAAGAGGTCCCGTCCAACGTTGAAACACAAAAATCACACCGCTGGCAACCAAATAGCTGATGGGTTGCTTATCCTGCTCTGGTTGAAGCTGTACATAGGGAACTCAGCTTGGATAGACTCCCGGATTTTTCCAACACCGACTAATGTGGTCGGGATTTATCCCGTCAAGCATGGCTGACTGTGAGGAAGTATGCCTATGCAACAGATAAGGTTTTGTCGGTTTATGGTACTGGGCGCCATTTATCTTCGGATATAATCTCAAGCTAAGTACTCTTTTTTTCAACTCATTAATGGCTGGTTGGTATTAAGGGTGTTGGTCCCTCGATCCTTTACAAGGGGTAAATCCCTAATTTTATTTTAAGATAAAAACGGAGTAACACGCTACGAGAAGGGGAGGTTTTTCTTCCTTCCTTCTAGGCGTGCGTTCCAACAAAAATTTGGTGAATTGTTAGGTTCCTCACTTTCTCTTTGTGGTTTGTCATTTAGAACCCATAGCAAACCCGCCGTATCGTAACAGCACTACCAGGACTCACAAAGCACCATACCCTACCTATCAAAAGGAAACAGTGCAAATATTAAACCAATACATTTCAAAGAATAACAATACATGACCTACTGGGGAAAGAGAACAAGTGGCAATGTCAAATACGAATTACATAAACAGATTACCTCAGCTCAATTACACATGCAGAATATAGACCATCACCAAACAAGGAATCACAATTTAGAAACAGGAAGACAATAATTAAACTGGGAACCCCAAAAGCCAAACTTGGAATGTACAACAACACTGTAGAAATAAAACTATAAATTAATTTCCTCTTGTACTAAACAAAGTGCAGATGTTAATGATGCACATTTCCCAGAGCTGACATATTCCAGTTAATAAATTCAAAATAAAGAGATATTTTTCTACCTTTTGTGCATTTTTTTCAGTTGCAATTGCTCCAGCCACTTTCTTCTGGTTTCTTCGTGTCTTCTGCTAACTCTCCATCGTCTGCTGTCCATTTGTCCTTTCTTCTCTCTTCTAGTTTTTTTTCCATTCTCTCTCTACATCTGCTTTAACATACTAATTTTTCTCCTTTTGCTCTTTCCTCATTCCTATTTCATCCACTCAAATTTTACCCCTCCATCCTCAATCCCCACTTACTCTCCCAATATCCGGCCAATTGTAGATTTGTCTTCCCTCCCACACAAAATATTTTTTCCCCTCTCCATTTCTCTCTCCCAGCTCCATCCCATTCTAATCCTCCCCCAACATCAGCTCCCTTCTAGCTCCAGCCTCACCCAGCATCTTCTCCCTTCTAGTCCCCGCATCAGCCCATTTCCAGTCCTAGCCCCCCATAAGCCCATTTCCAATCCTATCCTAGCCCCACCATCAGCCCATTTCCAGTCCTAGCTCCCCCATCCATTTCCAATCCTATCCGAGTCCCTCCATCAGCTCATTTCCAATCCCAGCCCCCCATCAGCCCATTTCTAGTCCTTTCCTAGCCCCACCATCAGCCCATGTCAATCCTAGCTCCCCTCCACTCAGCCCATTTCCAATCCAAGCTCCCCATGAGCCTACTTCCAGTTCTAGCCCCTCCATGAGTCCATTTCAATCCAAGCCCCCACCACAGCCCATTTCCAATCTTAGCACCCCCCAACAGCCCATTTCCAGTCCTATTCTAGACCCTCCATCAGCCCATTTCCTGTCCTAGCCCCCCCCCCCACTCAGCCTATTTCCAGTCCTAGCTCCTTCCCCTCACAGCCCATTTCCATTCCAAGCCCCCCTCCCCATCAGCTATTTGCAGTTCAAGCCCTCCTTCCACTCAGACCATTTCCAGTCCTAGCAACCCCCCAGCCCATTACCAGTCCCAGCCCCCCCATAGCCCACTACCAGTCCTAAGCCCTCCCATAACCCATTACCAGTCCTAAGCCTCCCATCAGCCCACTTCCAGTCATAACTCCCCATCACCCCATTGTTAGTCCTACACCCCATCAGCCCATTTCCAGTCCTAATCCCCCATCAGCCCATTTCCAGTCCTAGCCCCCCCATAGCCCATTACTAGTCCTAACCCCCCCATCAGCCCATTTCCAGTCTTAGCACCCCCATAGCCCATTACCAATCCTAACCCCCCCATCAGCCCATTACATCCTAACCCCCCATCAGCCCACTTCCAGTCTTAGCCCCCTCATAGCCCATTATCAGTCCTAACCCCCCTCCCCCCCATCAGCCCAGGTAGATTAAAAAAAAAAAACAAAGCGGCAGAATCAAGCGTCCCACCGCGGGGCCCCCCCTGCCCAGCAGAGCCTCCCTGCAGCATCAGCTCCCAAGTCCCAAAGCACAGGCTTTCAGAACCTCGAGAGTTTCCCTTTCTCGCGGCTCTGTTAATCCCGCCGGGGCTGATGGGATTCCCATCAGTCCCGGCGAGCTTAACAGAGCTGCGAAAGGTCAGAGAAGCTCTCCCTTCGCGGCTCTGAAAGCCCACGCTTTGGGACTCGGGAGCTGATGCTGCAGGGAGGCTCTGCCAGGCAGGGGGGGCCCCACGGCGGGATGCTTGATTCTGCTGCTGCCACAGCGGCAGCGGCAGCAGAAGCAGCAGCCTTTTTTTTTTAAATCTACTTGGGCTGATGTAGAATGATTTTTGCACGGGGCCCCCTGAAACGCGGGGCCCTGTGCAAAAAACATTCTTGCTCAATGGACGGGCCGGCCCTGATGACGGTTACCGTGCACTGACTCAGGCACTATCTGCCAATCATGCATTGGGGTGGTGAATGGGCAAGTTAGGGGGCGGAGAGTTGGCATGAAGAGAACATAGCAGTTAGCACAGAGGGATATATTGTGCACTGTCAATGTTGCAATTGGCATGGATACAATTAATGCCATCCCAATAGGTGGAGTCAGGTACGCCCGTGGTAATTTCATGTACATCGGGGTACACATCCCTGCAATAACTGCTGGGAACATGCTGGCCACACCCCTGACAGTTACTATACTGCAGCGATTTTCAACCTTTGTCATCTCACGGCACACTGACAAGGTGCTAAAACTGTCAAGGCACACCATCAGTTTTTTAAGGATATATTTTATCATTTAAACAGAGAGTATTAAGATTTTGTTTAAAGTTCAATAATTCAAATTTAAATCATCACGTTATTTGAAAAAAAAAAATCCCTGGGAAATCTGTGGTTGATGATGTTTCATGACATCCCTTGTCTGAAGACAGATGGTTGACAAGCAAACCCTTAAGTCCTCCCCCAGTGTTTGAAACCACAACTAGTTCTTGCCCTTCATAGCAGAGAAATCAGATAAGATGTTGAGAAAGGAAGAAATACTTTAATCGCCATCTTTGTGATGATGGCTTATTCCTCTCGGAGAGACAACCAGAATGAGGCCATATCTGTTGATGCGTGTTTCAGTCCTCTGACTTTCATCAGTTCATCTTCTCTAATAGTTAATTCTGCTGACCCGCACACACTTAACATAAACAGCTCTCTCACCCAGTCCAAGGAAGATACATCAAGTGATGGGAAACACATGGAATAACACACCCGATCCAAGTAACAGCTGATTGAATAATGACACTGGTTATACCCGCCCTCAAACTCCCCCAATATCCTTAATAATAAATGACCCTCCTCTAAATTCCAGCGACACACCTGCGGACCATTACAGAGGCACAGTGGTTGAAAATCACTGCCGTAAAGGCTTTGCACTTAACACACTTTAGTTTTTGTGCTAAACATGAGTTAAGTGCAAAAGCCTAATGCACTTTAGTAAAAGGGATTCATAGTTATTCCATTTGCAGCTTGCAAAGTACTTACATGGGCACTTTTAGAAAAAGTAGCACACAAAACAAGTATCCAAGCCTCATGGGTAAGACAAAATTTCCTACGCAATTGTGTCACCTGAGCAATAGTTGGAAAAATTAGCAATTTTTGTCCACATAAGGGAAGGTCTTATCAAAGTAAGATTTCAAAATCACAGCCTTATCTGTTTTGGTGGAGAAAGTGACTACTAGGATGGCATACTCTGAAATAAATATGGAGAATTTTCAAGGAAACCAGATTTGATTTCAAATTGTGCTACCCAAACGAGCCAGTACAGCCATTGCACTTAAGTTTTATTCTCCATTTGCCTATAAACACAATGGACCCAATATTCGAAAGGCATTTACACAGTCTACAGCCAGCTTTTGGCTCACCTAGTTTTGGCTGCGGATTTTCAATACCATCACCATGGTATTAGATATCCAGGAATAGGAGTGAGTGGGCAGGGTTATGCGCCGTAGTGGCGCATAGCCTGCCTAGTTGAATATCGAGCCCTACATGATTTATATGCTCCTTATAAATTTACTCTCTTAAGAGTCCAATTCATCCAATTTTCCCACAATCCCTTTACTGAAGGTTCAAAATTCCATAACAGTCCCTGTAGCATCTCTTCGGTCTGATTGATTTCTCACCAAATATCCATCAAAGAAACATCCCAGACAGATACACAGTCACAGATACTTACTCTATCTTACAATACCCAATTCTCCACATTATCACATTTACTCTTTACACTAATAATTCTAGTGAACTACAATACATTTTTCCTTGCTCAGATAAGATGATAAGATTTTTGAAATTTGTAAATATTTAAATCTGTATATATGTTTAAACTATCTATATACCTAATCAGCATTTACTCAGCATTGTATCCCTCAAATTACCATTTTTATTATATACAATTTAATGTTCACTGTAATTTCAATTGTTTGAATAAGTTTCAATGTAATGTTCAAGTTTTGTTCTATGTAAACCGCTTTGATTTTTCTGAAAGGCGGTATATAAAACCGTTCAATAAATAAATAAATAAACAAACATAGCAGGAGTCTACAAAGCTTGATTCAGACAGACTTCCCTCCACCAAAGGCAAAACTCCTTTAAGGAAACCAATAGGGGAAGAGGAGAAGATTTCTTCTACGAACTGAAACTCTCACAGTTGAAGAAGCATATTTCCCCATATGGTTTATCCATATTAGAAAGGTAATACTTTTTTTGTTTGCTTGTAGTGTAGGGCAAAGGATCTGTCAGTTAGAGTTCATTGTCTTTGTTCTAGCTACCTATTCACAGCTAACTCTTTGAACCTACTAACCTCATCAGGTGTTAAGTAGTCCTAGAGTATCTTACTAAGCGGCTAGGCAGTGCTGTGTAAGGGTCTACAGGGCCTTTCAGGTACTGGAATTCCTGACAGACTCCATTGCAAAGATAGGGAATACTCTGCCTGAAAGCTCTCAAAAGGGTTTTTGTGTTCATTTTTAAAAGCTAATTCTTAAAGGGGTTTTGGAGGGTTTTTTTTAAAGCTAATTCTTAAAGGGATTTTGGTGTTCATTTTTAAAAGCTAAGTCTTTTTTCTATACTGCAAAGCGGGAATTTATATTTTGTTTGCTTGTAGTGTAGGGCAAAGGCTTTGTCAAAATTCATTGTCTTTGTTTTAGCCAGGGCCGGCCCGTCCATTGAGCAAGAATGTTTTTTGCACAGGGCCCCGCGTTTCAGGGGGCCCCGCGCAAAGAACATTCTGCGTGCAAAGTACATTTTAAAATTTAAAAAAAAGCTGTCTGCTGCCGCCGCAGCAGCAACGGCAGAATCGCATATCCCGCGGGGCCCCCCCCCCGACAGAGCCTGCTGTCCCTGCATCAGCTCTGTCGGCTTTCAGAGCTCGAAGGGAGACTAGTTTCCCTTCCGTGGCTCTGTTAAGCCCGCAGGGGCAGGGGCTGATGGGACTTTCCCAACAGCCCCCGCGGGCTTAACAGAGCCGCGAGGGAGAAACTCTCCTTTCGCGCTCTGAAATCCAACGGAGCTGATGCAGGGAGAGCAGGCTTGCTCAATGCCCTGGGTTCATTCCCACAGACTTTCTGACATATGCTCACAGAATTACTCAACTGGCAAAGACAAGCACGGTGAGAAGTGTGGGACAGGAGGGGGCTCTGTCATTTCCTTGGGCTAAGGATGTCTGTGTGCACCTTTCTGTTTTATTATGTTCACGAGGCCCCCAGATAAGAAAGCAGGGGGCTTGGAGGCAAGCCAAGAACCAGCCTTGTTATAATTCATCAGAGCAAATGGATATAGCAGTGTATTCAGTTAATATGACAGAATGGAAAAATAAAGTCCCGTATCACCATCAGACTAATTCACATTCACATTTAAGAAGCTATAGGTGATACCTTTTTATTGAACGCAACTGAAGGGTTTACCGGCAAGAGGAACCTCGAAATCTTTGTGGTTGGGGAAGGGCAAGGCATACAGGTGTGGTGCTTGGTGGCACGCCTCACTTTTTCCTGGGGAGAGGAGCCAACTTACACTGGGAGACTGCATTCGGGATTCTTTCCTTTCTGCGAAGTAGGTCAGTTCCGAATATCAAGCAGTCTGCAAAATCACGACAAACAAAATGGCATGTCTAAAGTCCAGTCAAAATCCGGGGGGATTTTCTACCCACTTTGCAAAATGTGTGTGGAGATTTTTTTTTCCGTTTTAACTTGTAGCAGAAGTGTTTCAAGTTCAGCTGATGCAGGTGTTCAAAGCATCCTAGGCGGTAGAGATAAGTGAGCAATGGTGAGGGCACAACACCTGTTGTCTTGTTTTATTCATGTAATCCGTCATTTTCTGGCAGTGTTTGGAAGGATTTCAAGAAGGGCTGGTGCCTTGATCACACTGATTCCCTAGTGCTAACCTTTGAAACTCAATGGCACCAAATAAGCAGAGCCGCAGTCTCCTGCTGCAGCTCTGGAGGAAATTTTGCAATGATTCATTTGCATGCTATTTGCAAAACGTGATACAAAACAAAGGCAAAATTTTCATTAGAAAATGCTCAAATCCATGTTTATTTTAAAGATTGAATTTTCTGGTTAGTGTCTTACCCTGTATTTGTTGATATTCTACCCACTCACGAAGTTCAGAGTGGGGTACTGAAAACAACAATAGAGACAAATTACATTTTATCCAGTTCCAAAAGCTTCACGAAACAAATGAGTTTTGGAAATCATCGAAAACCTAAGAGATCACAATGAGCCCTAATCTCACTGGGAAGGCTAGTCCAAAGTGGTCGGTGATGGGGGTGCAAAAGCCAAAGACCTGTTAATGTTTAATTTGCAGCCCATTCTAGGTATGTGCATTGGAAAAAATATTTAGTTTTTCACCTTTTTGTGGGGTGGGGTGGGTTGTTCCCATTTCTTTATTTCATTTCTATAACAAAATGGAAAAAAATAGAAGGAAAGAAACATAATAGTGTCTAATCCAGAGCATCAGTCCCACCCCCAGATCCTACCCTGCTATTTTTCTTTTCTAAATGGAACTTTTTTTTTTGTATTGCTTTGCTTTTCTCGTTTGTGCCTATTTTCTCCGCTCACCCCCTCCTATAAAACTCTTCTTCCTCCTTTTTTTCCCTGTCATACGCTTTCTTCTACTCCATCTGCATGCTTTCCTCACCCCCCCCCCCCCCCCCCGTCCCATACACTCTTGTTCTTGATCCTTCCCTTTGCCAGTGTTTGTGTGAGACCAGCTGAGCTCCATGGGCAAAGCGGGCTGCTGAAGAGTGATGGGCACAGTACAGGAAGCATGGGAGGAGGACTTGTTTGGGCCATTCACAGCAAGAAGAGCGCCGAGGCAGCTGTGAGAGAAGGTGCCGTACAGGCCTTTTGAAGAGGTGACAGCCCAGTACAGCCACTGAAACAAGAGGCACTTCTACTGCAAGGCCCAGATTCTGTGGCCTTCTGGTAACTGAGGGCCTTGCGATAATGAACAACATTCTGGCACATGCAAGATTCCCAGAGGGAAAGAAAATGGTAAGGATTCTGCTGTTGTTCATGTGCTGAAAAGAAAGCTGGAACCTTCTTGAACTGTGCAGTAATTTACGACATTCACTCTCTTTCAACTGGATGTATCGCTGCAAACACATTAATTTGGAAATTGGGTATGGTTCCTCTGCAATTCCTCTATACACCTCTAAGGGGCTTGTTTACAAAGCCGCGGTAGTGGTTCGCGATCGCGATCGCAGCCGCGGCCCCATTGAAATCAATGGGGCCGCGGCTCCGATTACGATCACAAACCGTTACCGCGGCTTTGTAAACAAGCCCCTAAGTGTCTATGGTGATAAGCAGGTTATGTATGATTTCACATGACATAAGAAATAGCTGATGGGGAGGGGGGCTTGGAATGGAAATGGGCTGAGTGGAAGTGGGGCCTGAACTGCAAATAGCTGATGGGGAGGGGGGCTTGGAATGGAAATGGGTTGTGAGGGGAGGGAGCTAGGACAGGAAATGGGCTGATGAAGGGGGCTAGGATAGGACTGGGAATTGGGTGTTGGGGGGAGCTAAGATTGGAAATGGGCTGTGGTGAGGGCTTGGATTGAAATAGACTTATGGAGGGGCTAGAACTGGAAGCAGGCTCATGGGGGGCTTGGATTGGAAATGGGCTGAGTGGAGGGGAGCTAGGATTTGACATGGGCTGATGGTGGGGCTAGGAAAGGACTAGAAATGGGCTGATGGGAGGCTGGTATTGGAAATGAGCTGATGGAGGGACTCGTATAGGACTGGAAATGGATGGGGAGCTAGGACTGGAAATGGGCTGATGGGGGGGGGGCTAGGACTGGAAATGGGCTGATGCGGAAACTAGAAGGGAGCGGGATGCTGGGTGGGGCTGGAACTAGAAGGGAGCTGATGTTGGGGGAGATTAGAATGGGATGGAGCTGGGAGAGTGAAATGGAGAGGGGAAAAAATATTTTGTGTGGGACGGAAGAAAAATCTACAATTGGCTGGGTATTGGGAGAGTAAGTGAGGATTGAGGATGGAGGGGTAAAATTTGAGTGGATGAAATAGGAATGAGGAAAGAGCAAAAGGAGAAAGATTAGTATGTTAAAGCAGATGTAGAGAGAGAATGACCTAGATTGGCCACTGTTGGAAACAGGATACTGGGCTTGATGGACCTTGGTCTGACCCAGTATGGCATATCTTATGTTCTTATGTTCTAATGGAAAAAAATTAGAAGAGAGAAGAAAGGACAAATGGAGAGCAGACGATGGAGAGTTAGCAGAAGACACAAAGAAACCAGAAGAAAGTGGCTGGAGCAATTGCAACTGAAAAAAAATGCACAAAAGGTAGAAAGATATCTCTTTATTTTGAATTTATTAACCGGAATATGTCAGCTCTAGGAAATGTGCATCATTAACGTCTGCGCTTTGTTTAGTACAAGAGGAAATTAATTTATAGTTTTATTTCTACAGTGTTGTTGTACATTCCAAGTTTGGCTTTTGGGGTTCCCAGTTTAATTATTGTCTTCCGGTTTCTAAATTGTGATTCCTGGTTTGGTGATGGTGTATGTTCTGCATGTGTAACTGAGCTGAGGTATTCTGTTTATGTAATTCCTATTTGACATTGCCACTTGTTCTCTTTCCCCAGTAGGTCATGTATTGTTGTTCTCTGAAATGTATTGGTTTAATATTTGCAGTGTTGCCTTTTGATAGGTAGGGTATGTGCTTTGTGAGTCCTGGTAATGCTGTTAGGATTCAGCGGGTTTGCTATGGGTTCTAAATGGGCAGTGTTTGTAGTAGTTCCTAATGTGCCTGGCGGTTGGCACTGGATTATAGTAATGTAGAAATCTTCTAGTCTTTCTTTATTCATATACTCATTAAGAGGCATGTTTACTAAAAGTTAGTGTATGGTAACATTATGCAAATAGTTATGCAAATGAGGCCCCTTATGTAAATGAGGCCCCGCACCGAGTCTCCGCACATGGCCCCGCACCCCCCTTGGGCCGCCCCTGGTTTTAGCTGCCCATTCACAGCTAATTCTGAAGTCACTGACCTTATCAGGTGTTAGGTCCCTCCCTACCCACCCCCATGTGAGCTTTCTTGTTTATAGGGCAACTCCCCAATTAGCTGCACACAGGAGATAGAACAGCACTGTTAGAACACACTTAAAAGAGGTTAACTGATTTTTTTCTTAAAGGACAGCTGAGGAACAGGTAGGGACTTTGGTAGATCTCTCTCTTTTATTTCAACAGGTACCAAAGCTCCATCAACTAAACAATGGCTTTAAAAAATCATATTGCTAAAGCTGTTGCCCCTCATTACAGCTTCTACCTCTGTTCAGACATAGATCCCAATGACAGTTGAAGGACCAGTTCCATGTGCAGGATGCCCGCATGCTGAGGCTCTTAGGAAAGAAGTGGAGGAGCTCAGGGAAGAGGTGTTGAGGCTGAGATGCATTCGAGACAGTGATAACTACATTGATGAGATGCTTCTTGAAACATCTAAGCTCTCCAACAGAGATGCAGATGGGAGGCTACAGAAGGAAGAAGGTTTGACCCGAGTTACCAGAGTCTGCAGTATCAGCGCTCCAACTCCTCTAGCACTTGAATTGAACCAGAATGCAGCCCTGAAATGGAGGAGGTGGAAGCATCTGAGGAAAGGTAAGCACCGCGGAACTGTTTGTGGCCATTGCCACTGCTGTACATTTATTTTATTTATTTATTTAACAGGTTTTATATACACTTTATCATCAATTCAAAGCGATTTACATATAATAGTTATAGCAACAAGCTATATCATGGAAAGGGGTGGCAGCAGTGGCAATGGGCATCAGAGGGGAGCACAAGGGATGAGGTTTGCCTAGGGCCCTCATCTCCTTGCTCTGGCCCTGCTTATCTTTATCTTTATTTGACAGACTTGATATACCGCCTAATACCGGAGTGTTAAGGCGGTGTACAATAAAAAAAAAAAATTAGAACTTGTGATAAGGAAGCTTATCATAGCTCAGGAAGGAGCTATAGAAAAGGTGAAGTGACTCTGAACAAGCAACCTGTCAGTTCTGGTAGAAATAAGAAAACAGAATTTTCCCATAAAAGACTACCAGTCCCAGAATGCACCAGGTTTCCAACAGCCATTAGAGGAGCTGAAGTGGGGAAACGTGTGTTCAATCAGGAGGGCTATGAGGTAATCCCTAAGCACTCATCTCAAAGGGCAGGGCCTGATTCAGCACAGCTGCGCTGTATTAGGGGGGAGCACTCATCTAGGCAGAATAAAGGTAGAGTTTATTCTACAGAGAATTATCCTCATTATCCTGAGAATCAGCTTGAGCTTGATCATCAGTTTCATCTGAAGGATCATCAGAAGCAGAAGCCAAACCGGACGGACAGAGAAGGAAAGAAACCCTTTGTAAGAAGGAAGAGAAAAGCCTTTGAGAGGTCTAGAAGAGTCCAGAGCAGTACGTATATTGGGAGGCATTTCAAGGGCCAGCATACACCATTGGACTGGGGAAAGCCAGAGGAATGGTGCTGCAGAGCTAGGAAACTCCAGACGCTACTTGTGAGGGAGACGGTTGCACGTGGAAGGGACCCTAAGACCTGTGCCAGAAGGTATGTGAAGAGAGATCCAGTGTCCAGGGATCTGGATTGGAAGGCTGGACATAAGAACTGGACTACATACTGGTCAGGCTATATAGAGAGGAACTCTAACAGCAATGGAAGCTCAGGTATGAACACTGATCTATGCCCTAGCTATAACCTTGAAAGACAGCAGGGAAACAAGTATTCTCCTGAAAGTGCTCCATTGAGAGATTCATCTGTGCCAATCCATGATATTGAACCCATGCTTGTTGAAGAAGGGGGAATGATTGCAGATGAAGAATGTGTTTATATGGACTGCTCTCTGTCCAAACTCCTTTGGTGATTTTCTGTTATAAAGTACAGCAACCATCACAAAGAAATACAAACTTGTTCTTTAATCTACTCAGAAAAGCTTCTGAAGCAGGATTTGACCCACACAGTAGAAAGCAAGCCAGCTAAGGGGTTTCAGCTGGATAACTGCTAGCAATTGAGCCTTACCTAAATGCTTGTGAGCTAGGAGAGAATCACTTCTGAATCTATGTGGGAAGTTATCAGAAGTTAACCTGAAAAGAACAGTTTTTTTCTTTCTTTGTGGCTTTTCGTTTGTTATTTGATATATGCTAAGAAAACATTAGCTAATGCCTGACAAGTTTGAATGTTGTTTTCCTGATTTTGACTTTGTTTTTCCAAGTTAAACACTGGAAGCAAGTAACCTGATTTATGTGCTACCAAGCATATCTGTGTTGGGAGAAATAACCCCATAAATAAATATCTTATTGGCTTTACCCAAAAGCACAACTAATTATTGTGAGCAGCTGTGTCTGGTGTGAATGAACTGCATTGCCCACAATACCTTGCAAATCATATAGATATATGCACTTGCCAAGACTGTGAAGATTCTCACCCAGGCAGCCGTCTGACAAACTGCTTAAAGAAAAGGTAGAAAGGAACGCCAATAAATGGATAGGAAAATAATGGAGAAAACAGGAAGAAAAGAATAATAAAGAACAACAGATAACACAACATGTGGTAAGCGACAATCAAGTGACGGACAACCAGACAAAACGGCAGACAACATGAAACACCGTGGACAACATAACATCGATAGACGACTTTGTGACAACGATGGGGTAGGAAAGGGGGATAGGTAAATTGGGGAGGGGAGGGGGAGTGGAGCGGATGCTAGGGAGTCTAGACTGTTGGGGGGACGCCGGTGAGGAGTGTATCTGGCCGATTAGGGGAATCTGGAGGGAGAGGAAGATCAAAAGCCTGACAAAAGAGATAGGTCTTAAGAAGAGCTTTGAACCGGGAAAAAGATAGTTCAGTGCGGATAGGGTGTGGGAGAGAGTTCCATAGGGCGGGGCTTGCGAAGAAAAAAGCAGCGTGACGAGTAGATTCGAGGTGGGCCTGAGTGGGGGACGGTAGGAATAGACGGTTACCATGTGCGGAACGTAGCAAGCAGGGGGTAGGTTGAAGGAAGATAAGATCAGCTAGATACTGTGGAGTGTTGGTGTAGATTGGCATGTCCGATAAAGAAAGGGACCAGGACAGACTTGATGCAACCTAGCTCATACAGACCCATTGCTACTTTACCTTTCCTTGCAAAGGTGAGAAGACAGTACAGCTCCAACTCCAGGACCACATTAACATGCATGCCTCCCTGGACCTGCATCAATACTGCTTTCGGCCCAACCATGGTGTAGAAGCGCTATTAACAGCCCTCATCTATGGACTCGTAAGAGGCATTAAAAAAGCACACCAAGGCTTCATCCTTATATGTTTATGTTTATTTCATTTGATATACCGCCCTTTATAAAATCAGAGGAATCGAGAGGAAGCCAGTGTAATTGAAGGAGAAGGGGGGTTAAATATTTATATTTAATATTTTGACTCAGTTCCCCACAATATGCTACTTCTCCAGTTACAATCTCTAGGACTGGGTGGCAGAACATTAAAATGGTTTAAATCCTACCTAATAGAACGTCAAGTACAAGTCAAGATAGGAACACAGAAGTCAACACCATACACTCAATATCAAGAAGTCACACAAGGATCTGCCCCCTCCTCATTCCTATTCAATATATTTTTACAGCCACTCTGCACAATTATTCAAGTTCACAACATACTGTACCACATCTATGCAGATGACGTAAAGCGTAGTTACTCACCTGTAACAGGTGATTTCCGGGAATAGCAGGAATTTAGTCTTTACATATGGTGACATCTGGTACCAACGGAGCCCGCGTGAGAAGCTCCCCAGCTACGAATAGGAAAGCTTTTGGGAGAAATCCACCGCGCCTGCGCTGGTGCCTTCCCACTCTTCCAACATACTCTACTCAGTTGAGTATATAGCTGAAGAAAAAGGAGAGTATAGAAGAGAAAATAGAGAGAAACCTACAACTCCACGGGAAGGTGGGCAAGTTGTGAAGACTAAATTCCTGCTGTTCCACCTGTTACAGGTGAGTAACTACACTATCTCCAGGAGCAAGCAGGAATGTAGTCTTTACATATGGGATTCCCTAGCTCCCAGATCTCAGAGAACACAGTTAACGTCAGACAAGGTCATTGATCTCGACTTCCCCGTCACGGAGATCTGGTCAGAGTGGGCGGGGGGTAGGAGTTGTCTCTACATCACAAAGAGATGCTGAAGGACCACCTGGCCAAAGACTGCATCCTGGCAGGAGTCCTTGTCCAAGCAATAGTGGACCACAAAGGTATGGATGGAGGATCATGTAGCAGCTCGGCAAATCTCAGCAATGGGTATGGTACATAAGTTGGCCACAGAGGCCAACATAGCCTGGACATTGTGAGCAGTGGCATGTTTCTCAAGGAAAAGTCCTGCTTTGTCATAAGAGAATGATATGCAGTCCGCTATCCAGTGGAATAGGGAGCGTTTAGTCACTGGGAGACACAAATGTGCTGGGTCAAAGGACACAAATAGCTGTGAGGTTTTCCTTAGGTTTTGTATTCTCTGAAGGTAGAATGCCAGAACTCTCTTGCAGTTTAGGGTATGCAGAGATGCTTCTGAACGTGAGGCATGCGGCCTTGGAAAGAAGACTGGGAGAATGACAGATTAATTAATGTGACAAGGGGAAACCATTTTTGTGAGGGAGTAGGGGTGTGTCTATAGGACTACTTTGTCGTGAAAATGCATATAGGGGGCGTGAGCCACCAAGGCTTGTAACTCACTGACATGCCTGGCAGAGGTCAGGGTGATGAGGAAGAGCACTTTCCACGATAAGCAGTGGGGATGTGTGGTTGCTAATGGCTCAAAAGGTGGTTTGAGGAGTTGAGCTAGCACCACATTGAGATCCCATGCCACTAGTGGCAGGTGAATAGGTGACTTGGTGAGGAGTAGACCCCTTATGAATCATGCCACGAGAGGAACCGTGGAGATGGGTTTGCCATCGACTGGGTTATGAAAAGCTGAAACAGCACTAAAGTGTACTCAGACAGACTTTGATTTAAGTCTGAGTGAGGATAAATGATAGAGGTTGTGCAACAGCATCGGCACTGATGCTTCGAATGGATTGTGAGCATTTCAGAGCACCATGTAGCATATCTTTTCCACTTGTAGGAATATGCCCTTCTGGTGGAGGGTTTTCTGGAGGAAAGGAGGATGTTCTTGACCTCCGCAGATAGAGGAAGATCCTGAAGAACTACGCTTTCAGGAGCCAGACTGTTAGGTGAATGGATTGGAGATTGGGGTGGAGGAGTACTCCGTTGTCCTGTGAGAGGAGACCTGGCTTAGATCCCAGTGGGATCGGTGAGGCGTGTGCCAGGTGTAATAGGAGGGAAAACCATGGTTGATGAGGCCAGAGTGGGGCGATGAGTATCATGGAACCCTTGTCCGCCCTCATTTTAAAGAGGGTTTTCGAGATTAGGGGTATGGGGGAAAATGCATAAAGGAGTCCCTGATCCCAGTGGATAATGAATGCGTATGATGCCAGACTGAGTATGGATGATATTTTGGAGCAGAACCGGGGAAGTTTGGAGTTCTGGGGGTGGCAAAGAGATTTTTCCATGGATTTCCCCAGAGATGGAACAATTCTGTTGCCCTCATCTGATCCAGAGACCATTTGTGGGGTTGCAGGATGCGACTCAGGTAGTCTGCTCTCTCCTATAATGTAAACTGCCCATAAGTACTGTCACCAGTAACCTCCCCAGAGCCTGGGGCACGTAGGGTTGGTCAGCCTGGGTATCCTAACTTAGAGAGTATGGCAGAGTATTTGTTTCTGCACTGCCTTTTGGGAGTTGTAGTTCCTCTTACTCTCCAAGAAAGAAGTAATTGTAGTCGAGTGGTTTCAGGCAAAATGACAAGGTTTTTATTTCCCCTTCCGGGCGGATTAAATGCATGTGAAAACTTAGGACAAAATAGCCATATGCAACTGGCATAAAGAAAACATTTCAGGAACTTAGGACAAAACAGCTTCTTTAGCTTCAAGCTTCAAAATATGCAGTGCTTAACCCAAACACAAAAGTAACAGTCACTTTTTATACAAAAGAAACACTTTGCTTCTCTTCTGCTGTTTAGACAGCCTTCTTAACAGCCTGGTCAGCAAAGTGATATAATATGATCAGCTAGTGATAACGTGCAGTCCATATGCTCATCTGTTATATCCTCAATAACAGGCCCTATCTGCATTTCCTCTGAATCACTATCAGCTGGGTAAGTTTGCACACTGCTATACGGCGTTTCAAAGTACACGCCCCCTCTATCTTCCCAAGGCTTCTCTTCATAGCACTCTACTGAGCAGGGTTGTGAAGTACCGTATATATTGGAGTTAGTATAAGGAGAGTCCAACACTTCTTTTTTTTTAAATTTTTTTTTAAATTCTTTTATTTATGGAGTTTCCAAAAGTTACAACAAATCGGAAAACGTAGAAGAAAATCAAGTAATACCACAAAGTAATCTTTTAAAAAGAAAATAAAAACAAGATTAAGCCCACATTACGGGAATCGGTTGTGATCATATAATAGGAACAATAAATAATATGCATATACATACATAATACAGAAATCAGAGCAATTGCTTGCCCATCTAAGAAGGCATATAATAAATCACTCACCCTGAATTGCCCCAGATACCGCCTGGTGATCAGAAATAAACCGTCCTAGATGGGTACTATCAGTAAACACATAAGATGCGCCCTCATGATTAATGACGCATTTACAGGGAAAACGTAAGTAGAACGTAGCTCCCAAACTCAGTACCTGAGGCTTTAAGGCTAAAAAAAGCCTCCGTCTGAGTTGGGTGCTATGTGCCACGTCAGGAAAAATATTAACTGTATACCCACAAAATTTAACAGCCTTACACTTAAAGAAGGCTTTAAGAATTCGGTATTTCAGGTCTAGAGACCGAAGGGTCACCAATAGCGTAGAACGCGAATGTATTAAATCAAGGGAGTCCTCCAGGAAGGCTGTCAAGTTAGATAGGGAAGGCTCAAGCACTTGAGTTCCTCCTTCAACAGAGTGCACCTTTTTGGACCGTATGGGAAGGTAATAAACAGAAGATACATCTATAGAATCAGAGATAGAGAGAACTTCCCTCAGATATTTATCTAATTAAATCCGGGGCGCAAGAAGTGACGTACAAGGAAAGTTTAAAAAACGTAAATTGTGGGGGGCGGAGCCAGCAAGACTCCAACATGGCCGCATAAGAGTTTTCTCCCGTGGACCCTGACAATATAATCCTGTGCATCGCTTCTGCAATCTCTCTGTTATAAGCGTTTGGTGGAGTCGGAGGGGCCAATTATGGCAGGAAGCAAGCAAACTCGTTTGGAGTTTGGAAATACTCCTGTATCCGGCTCAAAACGAGCTAAGCCTGATCAGCTTTCACCGCAAAAACTGGCGCCTGTGCACGACGCTCCGGGAGGCCTACAAGATTTGCTACAGGAGGTACGGGCTATTCATAAACGTGTAGACTCTAATGGGGACACACTCGCAGAAATGCAATCGGATTTAAAAGATCTCCATACACAGATGCAGACCCTGACCCTCCGGTTAGAAAAAACGGAGGCGGCGATGGCTAACTGTGAGGAGAGATTTGCACAGTGTCGGCGAATATCCCGTAAAGTGGATCATCTCGAGAAGTTTTTGGAAGACATGAATAACAGAGCCCGCCGCAATAACATCAGAATTGTGGGGCTCCCAGAGGGCATAGAAGGGAGTGACCCGATTCGGTATCTAGAGGGCTGGCTACCTCAATTCCTGAAAGAGGATTTCTCTCGACCCTTGGAGATTGAAAGGGCTCATCGGATCCCATTTTCTGTCAGCCCGCAAAGCACGAGGCCGCGCCCGATGATCTTTTGTGTGCTGCGGCATCAACACACACTCCAAATCTTTGCTGCCGCTAAGAGACAACAACTCCTCCTGCCTGATGGACGGAAAATATTCTTTTTCCCTGACTATAGTAAACCCACGGTGGAGAAGAGGAAATTATTCCTTGCACTAAGGCCTAGGTTACAACATCTCCAGGCCCGGTATGGACTTTTCAACCCTGCAAGATTTAAAGTCACCTTAAATAACGTGACGAAGACCTTCGAAGACCCAGAAGTCCTTAAGAAGTTCATCGAGGAGCAGGAGTCCTTGTTGATGCATCAGAATTAGTCACCCATGAGTCTGGGTTTTGTTTCCTTTCATCTCAAGGGTGCCGTGAGAGCTCTTTAAGGATGTGTGACTGTTCTCTCTTCATGGACTGCCTTTTTTCCTATTATTGGTGCCAGTCCAAATGGTGCCTTTGTAAATGGTTTACCGGGACTGGTATCTCTCCCTTTCTGCTTTGTCATGATTATCTTCTCTCAAACTTTGTATTAGGCTGTTTATAATAATGTATTTGATGCTCTATCTCTCTAAGATTAGATGCTAGTGTTCTTTATGTTATATATTCCGTCAGCATAGTTATGCTGACCTGCTGGGTCCCGGTTGCGCCATGTTTAATTGGTTAAGCTGTCTCACCCATATTCATGGCTATGGGATTGGGTTATGAATGTCGGTTCTCTGGGGGAGCATGTAGATGTTTGTTATATGCATACGGGCAGTAAGGGTTGGCAGGAAATAGATGTTTTCCTTATCTTTTCAAACGTGTTCCAATGGCCTCCGGATTAAAGATATTGTCTTTAAATGTTAAGGGCATTAAATCCCCGGCTAAAAGAAAGAAAATCCTTTCTTATTGTGGCAGACAAAAGGCTGATTTCATCCTCTTACAGGAAACGCATCTTACCCCTGCAGAGACGTGCAAATTAGAAAACAAACATTTTAAAGTAATCGGCTTTTCTCCTGCCTCACATAAGAAAAACGGGGTTGTAACCCTTGTTAGGAAAACATTGGCGGTTGCTGTTAAAAGTTCAAGTAATGATGACCTAGGAAGGTGGGCCAATTCTTTAATTCAGGTGGGGGAAAACTTGCTGCTCATCTCTAATGTATATGGGCCCAACTGTGATGACCCTCTTTTTTTTCGGTCTCTTTCGGGCAGGTTACAGTTGGGACAACCCGCTCCTATTATAATGGGCGGGGATTTTAATATGGTGAGTGATGCTCTTATTGATCGTAATCCGGGGAGAATTGAGAGACCTACTCGGTCTGTCATGGCGATTAAGGCCATGTGTGAAGCCAACGGTTTGGTTGATGTATGGAGAATCCTGCATCCGAAAGATCGGAGCTTTACTTTTTTCTCCCCTCTGCACAAATCTTCTTCCCGGATAGATTTCTTTTTAGTGTCTAAATCATTGGTGGCCCTGAACTGTGAGGCGGATATTGAGGGCATATGCATCTCGGATCATGCCGCAGTTACCCTAAGACTGGATCTCCCCGGAGTAGAGCGGCCTTCCCTGCCTTGGTCCTTCAACAGGGCATGGTTGGCTGAACCCTCCTTTCAGACGGAGATCCGCGAGGCTATCCGTTCCTACTTTGATTCTAACAGGGTTGGAGAGACAGCAATCTGGGCTTGGTGGGAGGCCTTTAAGGCCACTTTACGGGCTACAATCACCAGCTATGCGATTCGGGAGAGCAGAAAGAATAAAGCTCAGTTAGCAGCCCTAGAAACTCAGATTAAGGTTGGTGAAAAGTTATGGGCTGAACGACCTGATTCTAGCATCTTATTAAGACTTCAGAGATTACGTTATCAGTATAATGAAATAGCTTCCTCTGAGGTTGATCACTTACTTTTAAAACAATCTGCCAGATACCATATAGAGCGGAATAAGGCCAGTAAATTGCTGGCAACTGCTTTGAGGGGCAGTCATGAAAAGAAAAGAATTGTTGCTCTCCTTGATGCCAATTTAGTCCCACAAACCAATAGCGAACGAATCCTGGAAGAGTTTTCGACCTATTATACTCAGCTTTACTCCTCGGAAGTCAGTCCGGCTTTGGATACTTTTGGGGGCTTTCTGGGAGACCTTAAGCATCCAATTGCGACGGTGCAGCAAGTAAAAACCCTGGGTAGTCCAATATCTAGCAAGGAACTTCGGGCTGCCATTAGTTCTTTGGCTGGGGGCAAGGCCACTGGTCCGGATGGTATCCCAGTTGAATTTTATAAGGTCTTTTATGAGGACTTGCTCCCCCATATGTTAGTGTACTATGCCGAACTGATCAAAGGCCAGACAGACACCGGGCACTTCTCCGAAGCCACAATAGTGGTTTTAGAGAAGCCGGGTAAAAGCCCTGAATTTGTAACGAATTATAGACCGATCTCTCTCCTAAATGCAGACTATAAGATCTATGCTAGCATTTTGGCACAAAGACTTACTTTAGTCATAGGGGATCTTGTTCACCCGGATCAATGTGGCTTTGTCCCTGGGAGATCTGCTTTTGACAATGCACGGTTGCTATGTAATTTGATGGAGAAAGCCGCATGTTGTCCTTTGCCCTACATTGGCCTCTCACTTGACGCAGAGAAGGCCTTTGATAGGATAGAGTGGCCCTTTCTCTTCCTGGTCTTACAATGGTTTGGTCTTGGGGACGAGTTTATTAATATGGTGAAAGTTTTATATGCCAATACTAGTGCTCGCATATTTGCTAATGGACTCCTTTCTCATGCCTTCTCACTTCATAGGGGAACGCGACAAGGATGCCCCCTTTCTCCTCTCCTGTTTAATTTGGCCCTAGAGCCCTTAGCCATCGCTATTAGGCAAAGTAGGGAGATTTCTGGCTTTAAGGTGGGGGACTTACAGGTGAAATTGTCGGCCTACGCTGATGATCTTCTCCTATTTACTCAACCGGGGGAGTTGTCGTCAATTTTATCCTTGTTTGACTGCTACTCCTCCGTATCCGGATATAAAATTAATTGGGTCAAATCTGTAGCATTCCCATTGAATACTCTCTCTCATTCCGGTCTGGTCGCTGATTTCTCCTTCAGGTGGGAGCCAAAAACTTTTACTTATTTAGGTGCCCAATATTGTACCTCCCGGACAGATACCATTGCCTCTAACTTAGCAGGGCTTTTGGTGTTGATCCGTCAGAAGACTCTTACCTGGTCTCCTCTTTCCCTCTCCTGGTGGGGTAGACTTGAAACTATAAAAATGGTTTTAACTCCAAAAATTAATTATATATTGGGTATGTTGCCTTTTGAACTCCCTAGGGGGAGTTATATTGCTTTGGAAAGAGCATTAATGGATTTTCTCTGGAATGGAAAACCTCCGAGAATAGCTGCTAAAAAGCTTAAGGCTTCCAAGGATGCAGGAGGTGTACAATTCCCCGACTTTCAAAAATATCATTTGGCTCTTCTTTTAAGGCAGGGGGCTTTATGGGCTGATGAGGAAGGTATAGTGCCCCGACCCACATGGTTGGCAGTAGAGGAGAGATTAGCAGCTCCCTTCCCCTTATGTTATCTGTTAGGCATGCAAATTCCCTGTTCTTTTGAAGTGGGGGGTGTCATCTCGGCCACTCAAACAGCTTTTAGTCAGTTGATGAAGCTGATGGACGATTTGGATTCCTTTTCCAGGCAAACCCCACTGTGGTGGAACCCACTGTTTAAGATTCGAGGGAGGGTGTTTGCCTGGTGCAAATGGATGGCATGTGGCATATGGTCGCTGGGACAGTTAATTGGGGGCAAAGGCTGGAAAGATTTTCCTGCTCTACAGAAGGAATTTTCCCTCCCACCCTCCTGCCACTATCAATGGATACAACTTCGGCATTGTTTGGCGGCTCGGGGGGTGAGTGGGGCTTCTAATATTGCTTCCCCTGCCGGAGTTTCTTATAGTTTGCTTCAGGGAGTGGTCGGCCGGAAAGGTGCTATGTCCTTTATTTATAAATCTATCAGAGATTGTACCCTACAGATTTTACCAGGTCTAGTTAAAATCTGGGAGTCTGATCTGGCAGTTGAGATTCAGCCTGATGTTTGGAAAGTGCTATGGGGTCCTGTTACGCGAGCCTCGAGATCGGCTGCACTCACCCAATCTATGTATTTTTTTCTGCATAGGGCTTATATTACCCCTGTCAAGGCCTCTAAATGGGATAAACTATCATCTGGTAAATGCTGGTCTTGTCAAAGGGCAGTGGGAACCTATCGACATATGTTTTTTGACTGTCCTTTATTACGGGGCTATTGGCAAGGTATAGGGCTCCGGATCCAAAGTATCCTGGATATAACATTTACTCTCTCTCTGTCCACGATACTACTGCGATCCGCGGAAGCCACACTTTGTCTATCCAGAGAAAAAATGTTTTTGTTTAATTTCATGATTGCTATTGCACTTAAGCTTATACTTACTCATTGGAAACATTTCCAGTCTCTGCACTTAGATTGTTGGTGGAACTCAGTATGTTATTATGCTAAATTGGAGAAAGTTTATAATAAGCTCCACCATCCCAGTAATTCTGATTTAAATATGCGCAGATGGTCGCTCTTAGATCAATATTGTGCCAGGTCTTCTTTTGTATGATAGGGAGGTGCCTGGAATATTCTGCCAATGCTTCTGCTCTTTCAGTATTAGTAGTTTTCCCAGAGAACCGGGGAGGGTGGGTGTGGGAGGTATGGGGGGTGAGTGGGTTTGTGTTGGTTTTTGGGTGGTTTTTCATTGTTCTGCAATTTCAGTCATGATCAAAGTGCTTTGATTTTGTATGTTTTCTTTGTTTTATAAAAAAGTTTAAATAAAGATTAAAAAAAAAAAAAAAAAACGTAAATTGTATGCCCGCACAGAATTCTCAAGGGCCTCCAACTTAGTATGTACCATTGCGGAATCTTTTATACCAGCAACATTTGCAGTAGTGAGAGGCACCACTTGAGCCTTCAATTTGGAAACAGCTCTATCCACCGATATTACTTTCTCATCCAACTGCCGCAATGAAGCAAGTTTCCTGAGAAAAGACACTCAACGATTTAGAATTAGTCGTTATCTTGCTATCGATACATTGAAGTGCACCCCATAGGTCTTTTAAGGTGACTTCACCGTCGGGGGAAAGGACAGGAAGCTCTGAAACAGAGCTAGATAAGAAAACAGGTTTAGGCAAAGTCACAGACAAAATTAAATGACTTACCGAACCTGAAGACTCCTGAAACGAAACGTCAGGTGAAGGGGGCAAAGGACAGGGAGGAGGAGTCCGTCCCTCTGAACTCAGGGAGACTCGCTCCAGAGAGGATTGCGCCAGCGGACAGGGAACAAAGTGCTTATCTAGGGGGCCAACCACTTTCCCTCCACTCGCCCCGTCAACTTGCACCTTGTTCCCTGTTTTAGCCTTCCTCTTCCCCATACTATACAAAGCTGTAGCCGAAGCAGAACAAGTACCATACAATGAGACAAAATAAGGATACAGATAACCAATAACGCAGAGAGATCACGAAGCACCACGTGGCGCCAAAGGGGCGCAAAAGGGGCAGAACCTGCCCCTTTAGACATGCCCCTTCGGACCACGCCCCGTGGTCACGCTCCGCAGTCGCAAATATCACAGGCAAACTTATTAGAGATATCACCTAAGCACAACCAATCAAACAATGCCTGCCCGATCGTCCACGGCAGGAGAGGGCGTCGTCAGCGGCATGGAAACCGCTACAGAAATCCCAGGAGCCTGCCTCCAGGCTCCGTGCACCTCCTCTCACTCACAGCACCAGTTCCGGAGGAAAAACGCTGTAGCACAGTTTTTAAAGTTGAAGCTCGGGTCCTCAGAGCAGCAGATGGCCTCAGCAATGCCTGCCCGATCATCCACGGCAGGAGAGAGCATCGTCAGCGGAGTGGAAACCGCTGCAGCAATCCCAGGAGCCTGCCTCCAGGCTCCGTGCACCTCCTCTCACTCACAGCACCAGTTCCGGAGGAAAAACGCTGTAGCACAGTTTTTAAAGTTGCAACTCAGGTCCTCAGAGCAGCAGATGGCCTCAGCAATGCCTGCCTGATCATCCACGGCAGGAGAGGGCATCGTCAGTGGCGTGGAAACCGCTGCAGCAATCCCAGGAGCCTGTCTCCAGGCTCCATGCACCTCCTCTCACTCACAGCACCAGTTCCGGAGAAAAAACGCTGTAGCACAGTTTTTAAAGTTGCAGCTCGGGTCCTCAGAGCAGCAGATGGCCTCAGCAATGCCTGCCCAATCGTCCACGGCAGGAGAGGGCGTCGTCAGTGGTGTGGAAACCGCTGCAGCAATCCCAGGAGCCTGCCTCCAGGCTCCGTGCACCTCCTCTCACTCACAGCACCAGTTCCGGAGGAAAAACGCTGTAGCACAGTTTTTAAAGTTGCAGCTCGGATCCTCAGAGCAGCAGATGGCATCAGCAATGCGTGCCCAATCGTCCACGGCAGGAGAGGGCATCGTCAGTTGTGTGGAAACCGCTGCAGCAATCCCAGAAGCCTGCCTCCAGGCTCCGTTCACCTCCTCTCACTCACAGCACCAGTTCCGGAGGAAAAACGCTGTAGCACAGTTTTTAAAGTTGCAGCTCGGGTCCTCAGAGCAGCAGATGGCCTCAGCAATGCCTGCCCGATCGTCCACGGCAGGAGAGGGTGTCGTCAGCGGCGTGGAAACCGCTGCAGCAATCCCAGGAGCCTGCCTCCAGGCTCTGTGCACCTCCTCTCACTCACAGCACCAGTTCAACACTTCTGGGCAAGCACAAGGAAAACTTTTATAGCTAGTTTCACCTCTGTATAATTTGTGCAGCCTACCTTTTGGCTTTAGAAAGGAAGAACTTCTCAGCAGTGCTGGGCCAGCAAGGGTTCCAAACACTGGATGTATTATCCTGCCTTTTAGCTTCTCAGCCTTTTCCTCAGACATACAAATATCCTCTGGCCAGCACCTCTCTCTCTCTGGAGTTTCTGAGTGCTCCCAAACTAGCCTCTCAGGCAGTCTCTCCTTCCGGCTGCCTTCAAGGTATGGCACCGGTCCTGGGCTGCTCCCACCTGGCTTCTGGGCACGGGCTCTCTGAGTCCTTCTTACTCTGGCTTCCTCCTTGTTCTTCTCTTTCTCTTTCTCTTCCTCTGCTTCCTGTGCTGTGTCTCCTGTTGCTCTCTTCACCTCCTCTGTTGCGCTCTCCCTTGCTCTACTGGTCAAATCTAGTGAGCACTCTTTATATCCCTGCTTCTTAGGGCTCAGCTCTGCCCCTCCCCCAACCAGGTGTTTTCCCTTAACTCCTGAGCTTGGGGATACGTTGCAGCATGGGTGTGTTTGTTCCTCTCGTGACTCACTTTGTTACGTTTCCCTTGGAAACCCTGGGCCATGTGCTCTGCCTGCCTGTCAGTTTCTGAAGCAAATTCCTCTGCTTCACTTAGCTCCATGGACTCAGAAGGGTCTTCTACATGACAGTACATATGGTGTTGGTTAAATTTAGAACCCAGCAGAGAGCTTCTAGTTTAAATTTCATACTAAGTCAGAGCCTAGCAGCAGCAAAGAGCTTTAATTTGAATCAAATCAGAATATAACTTAGCATAAAAAGCAAAACAGGGTCAGTAGTCTTTGAGCACTAAATAAATTTTTCTAGAGACCTTTACAAAAAGGCCTTCTACCTAGGGGGCAAGAGACCTGTGAAACTTTTTAAATAGGTGTGAAAGCCAGGTGGTAGGTCAAAAGGCCATTTTGAAAGACTCCTATCCAAGCAAGGACTGTTAATCACCCAGGAAGTTGGTCACAGCTTATCTCAGAAGCACAGGTATAAATAGTTCAACCAGAGTTCTGTGATCCTCAGTCGTGAAGGACTACAAAAGGGGACTGCAACGTCTGGAGAGAGATTTGCAATAGTGAGTATATACTTCTGGGACTTTTTCTGAAGGGAATTTTTTGGATTACAGCTGATTAATCTGTAAACCCAATGTATTTGTTAAATCAGTCAGGGTCTAGTAGCAGCAGTTTAAGTTTAAATTTAAAACACAGAAGAGAGCTTACTGGTTAAATTTAGAACTCAGCAGAGAGCTTGTAGTATAAATTTCATACTAGGTCAGAGCCTAGCAGCAGCAAAGAGCTTTAATTTAAATCAAATCAGAATATAACTTAGCATAAAAGGCAAAACAGGGTCAGTATTCTTTGAACACTAAATAAATTATTCTAGAGACATTTACAAAGAGTCATTCTACCTAGGGGGCAAGAGACCTGTGAAACTTTTTAAATAGCTGTTAAAGCCAGGTGGCAGGTCAAAAGGCCATTTTGAAAGACTCCTTCTATCCAAGCAAGGGCTGCTAATCATCCAGGAAGTTGGTCACAGCTTACCTCAGAAGCACAGGGCAGTTTACTGTGTAGCAGCCCTCTTTTAATAAGTCGTATTTCCCTCCCCAACTCCCACCCACCCCTGGGATAATCGTAGCTTTATAGGTACTTACACATCTTAAAGGGTAGAAGCTGCTCTCAGGTGCAGCTCTTTATTTATTTATTATTTATTTATTTATTTAGTATACATTTGTATACCGCTACTTCCAGCGATCAGCAGCGGTTTTGATTACAGATTGGAAATTGTCAAATCATGACAGGAAATTTTGAGGTATAAACACATTGATTAGACAGGAAAGCACAGCACACAGAGAACTATTTTACAGGGAACCTGGGCTGTGGAGGGTTAAGTGGCTTGCCCAAGACCACAAGGAGCACCTGTGGGACTAGAAACCCCAGTCCTTCCGGCCCAAGGTTGCTGTCCTCTAGTGGGATTTGAACCCCCGACCTTCCGGCCCGAAGTACCTTGCCCCAACGACTAGGCCACTCCTCCACTCTTTATTAAAATCAGTCATACATTAAGGACCTGTGATTAATTAAGCTTCAGGTAAACAAGGTATATTAAACGTATTAGGTACACTTTTATTAGTATAAATATCCACAGCAACCCTTAGAAAGAAAAGAACTTAAAGATCTAAACACAAGCTTAAAACTAAGATGCAGACAGCAGTCCAGCAGCAAGATGGGGGCTTTCCAGTCTTTTGCATTGAGTGTCACATGTATGATTTTCTCCCAGTTGGTGAGAGGTCTTATTTGGGCACGAGGTACAAGGAGCTCTTTGCTCTCAGGGAATGAGTCCGGTCTCTAGAGGCTAGAGTAGCAGACTTGGAAGACATAAGAAAGACAGAGAGGTACATAGACGAGATCTACAGGGATATAATACTGAAGTCCCACCTCCAGTCTGGCAGCATCCCTGTTGTCATGGAGGAGAGAGGTCATGTGACAGGAGAGCATCATCCTGATGTGGCAGGAAGTGATCCTGTAACTAGCACCTGTCCTCCAGGTGATGTAAAACCTTCTCGCACTGAGGACGTTTCCCCAGGGCCATGTGCCCATGAGGGAAGGGTTGGGACAGCCGTTATAGTTGGTGATTCGATCATTAGGCATGTAGATAGCTGGGTGGCTGGTGGACGTGAGGATCACCTGGTAACATGCCTGCCTGGTGCGAAGGTAGCGGATCTCACGTTCCACCTAGATAAGGTCTTAGATAGTGCTGGGGAGGAGTCTGCTGTCTTGGTACATGTTGGTACCAATGTCATAGGAAAATGTGGTAGGGAGGTTCTGGAGGCTAAATTTAGGCTTTTAGGTAGAAAGTTGAAATCCAGACCTTCCAGAGTAGCTTTCTCTAAAATGCTTCCCGTTCCACATGCATGACCCAAAAGGCAGGCAGGGCTCCGGAGTCTCAATGCGTGGGTGAGACGATGGTGCAAGGATGAGCGTTTTGGATTTGTTAGGAACTGGGGAACATTCTGGGGAAAGGAGGGGCTCTTCCAAAGGGATGGGGTTCACCTTAACTGCGATGGAACCAGGCTGCTGGCATTAACCTTTAAAAAGGAGATAGAGCAGCTTTTAAACTAGATAACAGGGGAAAGCCAACAGTCGCCCAAGAGCGCATAGTTCCAAACAATGAATCCTTGAAGGATACAACTAAAAGCAGTGAGGTTCAAAAATAAAGTAAAGTGGCCCAAATGCCCTTGAGTATGGAGCAGACAGAGCATAAAGATTCCAAATTACCCATGCCTACCAATAGCCAGATTAATATGAATAAATTACAGTCTCTAAAATACTTCTATAAAATGCTAGAAGTCTAAAAAATAAGATGGGAGAGTTAGAATATATAACGCTAAATGAGAGGTTAGATATGATTGGAATCTCAGAGACATGGTGGAAGGAGGACAACCAGTGGGACACTGTGATATCTGGGTACAAACTATATCATAATGATAGAGCTGATCAAATTGGTGGAGGGGTTGCGTTCTATGTTAGAGAGGGCATTGAATCAGAAAGGATTAAAGTTTTGCAAGAAACAAAATTTGCAGTAGAATCTCTATGGATTGAAATTCCATGTAAAAAGGGGAAGGCAATGGCAGTGGGGGTGTACTATCGACCGCCTGGCCAGAATGAACAAATGGATGATGAAATGCTAAAAGAAATCAAGGAAGCTAACAAAAGTTACAGTACAGTAATAATAATGGGTGATTTCAATTACCCAGTATCGACTGGGTCAGTGTCACAGCAGGACATGCTAGGAAGATAAAGTTCCTAGATGAAATAAATGGCTGCTTCTTGGAGCAGCTGGTTCATGAACCAACCAGAGGGGAAGCCATGTTGGACCTAGTCCTTAGTGGAACACCAGATCTGGTGCAAGAGATAAGGGTGTTGGGACCACTTGGCAATAGTGATCATAGCATGATGACGTTTGATTTAATTAGTGGAGGAAGGATGGTAAGGAAATCCGTAGCACTACCTTTTAACTTTCGAAAGGGAGACTATGATAAAATGAGGAAAATAGTTAAGAAAAAACTAAAGGGAGCAGTTTCAAAGGTTAAAGACTTATATCAAGCTTGGGTGTTGTTTAAAAATGCTATATTGGAAGCCCAGACCAGCTGTATTCCATGCTTTAAGAAAAGTGGAAGGAAGTCCAAAAAACTGCCAGCTTGGCTTAAAGGTGAGGTAAGAGAGGCTGTTGTTGCCAAAAAAGCATCTTTTAGGAAATGGAAAAAAAAGCCAAATGACAAAAACTGGAAACAGCACAAGCATAGGCAAGTTAAATGCAAGGCATTAATAAGGCAGGCAAAGGGAGAATTTGAGAAGAAGCTTGCTGCGGAAGCAAAAACGCGTAATAAAGACTTTTTCAAGTACAATCATAGCAAAAAACCTGTGAGAGAGTCAGTTGGTCCATTAGATGATAGAGGGATTAAAGGAGCACTAAGAGGCAATAAGGTGATAGCAGAGAGACTGAATGAATTCTTTGCTTCAGTCTTTACTGAGGAAGATGTAGGGATGTTACCCATGACTGAAGTGGTATTTAAAGGTGCGGAAGAATTAAAGGATATATCGATACATCGGGAAGATGTATTACAACTATTTGATAAACTGAAGAGTAGCAAATCACCTGGACCAGAAGGTATACATCCAAGTGTGTTGAAAGAACTGAAATATGAGATTGCAGACCTGCTATTAATAATCTGTGAACTATCATTAAAATCATCTGTAATACTTGAAAATTGGAGGATGGCCAATGTAACGCCAATTTTTAGAAAGGGTTCCAGGGGTGATCCTGGAATCTACAGACCGGTGAGCCTGACGTCAGTACCGGGAAAAGTGGTAGAAACCATCATAAAGAATAAAATTGCTGAACGTGTAGATAGTCATGGCTTAATGGGAGACAGCCAACATGGCTTTAGACAAGGAAGATCTTGTCTAACTAATCTGTTATGTTTTTTTGAAGGTGTGAATAAATAGACAAAGGTGAGTTGGTTGATATAGTGTATTTGTACTTTCAGAAAGCCTTTGACAGGGTCTCTCTTCAGAGACGTTTGGTAAAACTAAAGTGTTATGGGATAGGAGGCAGTGTACTATTGTGGATCAGGAACTGGTTAAAAGATAGAAAGCAGAGGGTAGGGCTAAATGGCCAAATTTACCAATGGAGAAAGGTGAATAGTGGTGTACCCCAGTGATCTGTGTTGGGTCCGCTGCTTTTTGATATATTCATAAATGACCAGGAAAAGGGAATAACGAGTGAGGTTATCAAATTTGCAGATGACACAAAATTATTTAAAGTTGTTAAAACCCATGAGGATTGTGGACAATTGCAAGAGGATCTTGATAAATTGGAAGACTGGGCATCAAAATGGCAGATGAAATTTAATGTGGACAAGTGCAAAGTTATGTACCTAGGGAAGAACAACCCAAACCATGGTTACACGATGCAAGGTTCCACAATAGGAACCACCACCCAGGAAAAAGATTTAGGCATCATTGTGGACAACATATTAAAACCCTCCGCCCAGTGTGCAGGGCGGCCAAGAGAGCAAATAGAATGCTAGGTATCATAAGGAAAGGAATGGAAAATAAAACAAAGGATATTATAATGGCCTCTGTATCATTCTATGGTGCGACCGCACCTTGAATATTGTGTGCACTTCTGGTCGCCGTATCTTTAAAAGGATATAGTGTTATTAGAAAAGGTTCAAAAAAGAGCCACCAAAATGGTAAAGGGGATGGAAGGATACCCCTATGAAGAAAGACTAAAAAGGTTAGGGCTCCTTAACCTGGAAAAGAGACAACTGAGGGGAGATATGATAGAAGTCTATAAATTAATGAACGGAATGGAACGGGTAAACATAGATCGATTGTTTACATTATCAGAATATAGAAAGACTAGGGGACATGCAATGAAACTACAGGGTAAACTATTTAAGACTAATAAAAGAAAATATTTTTTCACTGAACGTGTAATCAAACTCTGGAATTTGTTACCGGAGGTTGTAGTAAAAGCTCTTAGTGTAGCTGGGTTTAAAAAAGGTTTAGACAAGTTACTGGAGGAAATATCCATAAACCATTATTAAAAAGGGACCCAGGATATCACTGCTTGACCCAATACAAGCATTGTGGAACCTGTGTCTTTTGGGGAAACTGCTAGGTACATATGACCTAGGTTGGCCACTGTTGGAAACAGGATACAGGGTTTGATGGACCTTGGTCTGACCCAGTATGGCATATCTTATGTTCTTATGGCTGGTGAATTCCGAAAGTTCACAGGCTTCCTGACACCGAGGGAGAGCGCACTTTCCCCCATGTTTGTTGAAATAGAATAGTGCAACCTGATTGTCTGCCCATATGAGGACTGGACTGTTGAAGAGTTGATGTTGAAAAACGTGGAGAGCTTTAGTGATTGCTTGAAGCTCCCATAGGTTTATCTGTTGTTGGGACTTTTGTGCTCTCCAGAGACCCTGTGCACAGAGAGAGTTCGTGTATGCTCCCCAACCCTGTTTGGAAGCATTGGTCATCAGCGTATGCTGAGGCAGGGGCATCTGAAAAGGAGACCCTGCTAGATTTGTTGGGATGCACCACCACCGGAGGGAGTCAGCCATGGGAGCTGTTATTTGGATCAGATCCCATAGACTCCCTGTGGCCGGAGTCCACTGGGTTGAGAGAGTCCATTGTGTCTGATGCATGTGGAATCTGGCATATGGGACTACATGCACTGTGGAGGCCATGTGGCTTAGCAGGGTTAGAAAGCAGTGTGCTGAAGCCTCTTGGTTTTTTCGCATGCTTGTGGCCAGTGCTATTAAGCGATCCATGCATTCCACTGGGAGAAAAGCTTTGCACTGTTTGGTGTCTAGGATGACACCTATGAATTCCAACCTTTTTAATTGGAACAAGGTGTGACTTTTTAGAAAGTTTATGATGAACGCGAGGAACTGGAGAAGGGTTAGGGTCTTTTGCTGAGATGAGCAGAGTTCTCCAGGAGAGTCTGCCTTTATGATTAAGTCGTCTAAGTAGGGGAAAACATATATTTTGTGTTTTCGAAGATGAGCCGCTAGTACGGCATGCATTTTGTGAAAACTCCAGGTGCAGATGCCAGTCCTAAGGGGAGAACTCTGTATTGATAATGGGTTCCTTGACATGTGAACCTGAGATACTGCCTGTGGCTTGTGTGTATCAGGATATGTGTATAGGCCTCTTTGAGGTCTAGGGAACAAAGTTAGTTATTTTCCTGGAGGTAGGGAAGAAGGGTCTCCAGGGAGATAATCTTGAATTTTTCTTTTACCAGGATTTTGTTTAGATTTTTGAGGTCCAGGATGGGCCTGTGGCCTCCTGATTTCTTTGGAATGAGGAAGTAGGGGGAGTAGAAGCCTTTGAACCATTCCTGAAGAGGAATTAGTTCTACAGTTCCTTGTGTAAGGATAATGTTTATTTCCTGCTGGAGGAGGCCTCCAGAGGGAGTTTGGAAGGATAGTCCCCTCTGAAATAGTGCGGAGGAAGCTCTCGAAAGTTGATTTGATACCCCTTCTGTATGATGGAGAGAGTCCAGTTTTCTGTGGTAATAGTATGCCATTTCTGGCTGAACAGCAAGAGTCTTCCTGGATTGGTTATCTGATCTTGTAGATTCTGTTGGGGTCTGGCTATGTTCCCTATTTGGGAGTCAAAATCTCGATGGAGCAGGAGCTGGTTGAGTTTGGGGTTGTGTTTCAGCGAATCTGGGCTTCTTGGCCTGCTTGCGTCCCTGCTGCTTCTGTTGTGGCTGGTAGGTTGGCTGGGGGTAAGAAGGGTAAAAACTTCTCTTCTTAGGGTAGAAGGCTTTCTTAGGTGGTGCCTTCATTTTGGAGGGGTCAAACATCTTCCTAGAGAGCCATTTGAGAGTGGTATCATCGGACTCCAGTTCCCCTGCCTTCTCCTGCCAGTTCATACCGAATAGGTTTTCACCCATGCAGTGAATGTTGCAAAGCTTATCTTGGACTCATTGTTCCAAATCCGAGGCCTGAAACCAAGCCAGCAGCCTAGCCCCTATAGCTATAGAAGATGATCTGCTGGATGACTTGAATGCATCAAAGGCGGCTCTGTTGACAAATTTTGATACATTCTGACTATGGGAGAAGACAGCCTAGAAGGCTGGTCATTTTTCCTCTGGGAGGAAAGGGAAGAATCCTTCCTAGTCCTTGTTCAGTTCTTTCAGGAACATCCCCATGTAGAGGATGTAGGAATTTATTCATAGACAAAACAATCCAAAAAGCATATTACAGGATGCGAATCATCAGGAGACTGAAACCACTCCTCGCTCCAGAACACTTCCGTACAGTCTGTCAAGCACTGATAACCCCAATACTGGACTTCTGCAATCCGATATACCTCGGACTACCAAAACAAGCTCTCAAACCACTACAGCTGGCACAAAACACTGCAGCTCGAATCATATCCGGAGCCGCAAGGCAGGAGCACATCACACCTACACTAAAGGACTTACACTGGCTCCCAATCATTGCTCGCATCAGATACAAGACTATCATAAACCTATTTAAGATAAAAGAACACACATCAGCCAACAGCCTCCACCTGATCATACAACCGGAAACCAGCGCACGTCCCAGAAGAAGTCAAACACGCAACCGAGTCAGCACCCCAAATGAGTACAAGCACACACGCAAGGACACAACAGACAGAGCTCTCTCCATGGCTGCTCCAACAATATGGAACAATCTACCGGACGATCTAAGGGCAACTCCAGACCTCAAAGACTTCAGAAAACAACTGAAAACCATGCTGTTCATAGAGCACTATGGTCACATCACATAACCTAAGAGAATGGATAACAGCACTCCAATCCTCCCAAACAACTGAATATATATAAAATATGATTCTAGCACCACTGTAAATAGCCCACCCTGTATATAGCTCAAACAAATCAAGCACCCAACACATCCCTCACACAACTAAGTTTTATCCTCACTGCATGTACAACACACACACTTTACCTGATTGCTTGCTGTGATACCACCTTGATTATTAAGATAAGGCGGTTTAGAAATACTGTTAAATAAATAAATAAATAAAATAAAATTCTACTAGCCAGCATGCCTTAAAAGAGCGTCGGGCAAAGGAATCGAAGTTCCTCAATTCATGGCCCAGAGGAATCAAAGCATGGTTCTTCCCGCTCTTTATCTGGCACATGGCCAATTCCACCACCATGGAATGGTGAGGAAGCTGCATTTTTTGAAAGCCGGGGCAGTCGGGCACTCGATACATAGTGTCCAAACGATGACTTATATGGGAGACAGTAAGAGGAGTCTCCCACATTCGTAGCATTAAACTGTGTAGAATTTGATGCACCGGCAGGATGGTGGCTTCTTTTGGTGCTGCAGGGTATTGGAGGATCTCCAGCTCCTCCGCCCTTGGTTCCGGTTCCAATGCTGCCTGGACTGAGAGACCCTCCACCATATCCCTGACGAATTGCTGAAAGGACATGTCCTCAGAAGGGGATTTTCTTCAGGTATTGGCTGATGTTGGCGAGGGTTCCGACACAAAGTCCCGAAGGTCATCGGAGTCCAGCAACCGGTGATCGGAATCGGACTCCGGTGAGTACTGGTGGTGCTGATGTTAAGTGCCATTTGATGCCTCTCGATGTCCTCAGGGTCGAAGCCCTGCACCATCCAGAAGGGATCCATGGATGATGGTGGTATCAGTACCGGAACCAAAGTCTTGGTGTCTCGAGACCCCTGCTTCAATGTCGATGGTACCATCGGGGATGAGTGCTGAGGGACAGAGGTTGGTGCCACTAGCCGATTCTCCAGGGCTGTCGGTGTCAGTGGTACCGATGCCGCCAGGAGAGCTGCTAAGGTCCTTTCCAAGGCCAACATCTGCTGGTCCAAGAATGGAGCTTGTGCCTGGTCCATAGATAGAATGGGCTGGGTGTCACCATACCAGTACATGGCATCAGGGGTTCTGCAGAGGCCAAGGCCCTGGGTATTTCCTATGTCACCACCAGGGCTTTGGAGGACAAGTCCTCCCGCCGGGGATGCTTGGACCTATAGCTTGAGTCCGACAAAGTCCTGTACGATTCTCATTGTAAACGAGAACGTTCTCTTGATTCCTGAAGCTTACTGGATGAGTCCTTGGACTTATGGCTCGGTTCCTTTGGAGTCTCCGAGGGATCCTGGGGTGCAGACTTATCTTTTTGAGGGCTAGATGGAGAGGAAGGCTTCTTTGATTTCTTATCCCCATGTCTGGACTCCTTGGACTGTTTAGAAGTGTGCCCTTGAAGAAGTTGAGGCCAGTAATACTGTGTCCGAAGGAAAAAGCTCTCCAAACTTCTTGGCCCAGTTCCCCAGGCCCCTTTTGGTCATTTGTTTGCATAGGGAGCACTCTTGAGGGATGTGGTCGGGACTGAGGCATTTAAGGCAACAAACATGCTTATTAGTGATCGATAGGGTGCCTGAACATTTTATGTATTTTTTAAACACATAGCCACTGGCGGGCTTTTCCATGATTGGAAATGGGTGGGCAAGGCCCACAGGACACGAGGCCCTAAAGGAAAAATCCTACTTTTTTTTTTAAAGTAAAATAAAGAATAAAGGGAAAGGTAGTACTGATCGATACTGAAATTAAGCGGAAAAGGAAGGTATATGATGATTCTTCAGCGGTAACCCGGAGAGGTCCTGTCGGCTCCACGGAAAAAGAAGAACTGAGGAGTACATTGGAAGAGCAGGAAGGCACCAGCGCAGGCGTGGTGGATCGCTCCCAAAAGCTTTCCTATTGGTAGCATGGGAGCTTCCTGCGCAAGCTCCGTCAGTACCCAATGTCACCATATGTGAAGACTACATTCCTGCTTGTTCCTGGAGATTGCTCTATATTCCATTCTCCACAATAAAACAAGTGTACACGTCCTCCCCCTAATAAGATACTTCAACTCTGTCATGCAGTGGCTAGCGGAACACAATCTACATGTAAACTACAAAAAGATGGAAGCACTCTACATCACCAAAGATACCAGTTTCACTCCATCCACCACAATAACTGTTGTAGGAGCAAACATAGAGGTAAAGCCCAAAGTCCATTACTTAGACATAACCATAGAACAGCAGCTGACCTTCTTCCCATAGTATTACAAGCATGATATACCACAAAACAAGGACAGTATAACACTTCTGACCACTAGTGGACGCACAAGATTTCCGGTCAGTATTTCAAGTAATAATAGTCCTTCACTTTGACTACTGTAATTTCCTCTTCCAGGACCTACCAAAATATGCCCCCCAATCCATACAACTGGGCCAAGACACAGCTACCTGTATGCTCTGTAGTGCCACCAAAACTGGCCATATAACAACAATACTGAAGCAACTACACTGGCTACCCAACACACAACATATAAGATACAAAGTTGTCCTCACAAATTTCAAAGGCACTCACGGCCTCTCATCAATATACCTACAATATTACTGCAAGAGACCCCCAATAACGCAACAAGAAGGACAAACTCCCTAAACACATTCATAATACCTGCCATAAATATGAAGAGCAACTGAACTACATCCAATAGGGCCTTTATGCTCTACGCTCCAACCATATGGAATTCATTTCCAGAGAGCCTACGTGCTATATCTGATTTAACTGACTTTAAGAAGAAAACTAAATACCCATCTTTCTTTATCTTTATTCACACATTTTATTAACTGCCCAGGCCAAAGTATCAGGGCGGTGTATAATGAAAACAAATAATCACTGCTAAAAGAGAAAAAGAACTCCAAAGTTATGATAGGATAGTGAAGAGGACAGGGCATACAGGAGAGATAGAAAAACTTAAGTAAGCAGACAAATAAAGAAAAGGGGAGGCATATGCTATGTGATCCTAGGCAGGGGAGAGATCAAAGGTGATGCCGAAGAAATGGGCCTTCAACATTGCCTTAAATTGAGGGAAGGACAGCTCAGCATGGGGAGTAGATGGTAATGAGTTCCAAAGGGCTGGACCGAGAAAGAAAAATATGGAATGATGTGTGAGTTCCAGACACGCACGAGCTGGGGAGGGAAGAAACAGATGGTTATTGTGAATGAAACGGAGGCTACGGGGGGGTGGGGGGTAGCATGCATGTGCAATAAGTCAGCCAAAGATTGAGGAGTGCCAGTATGAAGTGCCCAATGCAGTGATGAGGACCTTATACTGAAATCGGTATTGAAGATCTCTTTATGGAGTACTTCAGCAACGAGACCTAACCTCACTCACTTTGTGTAACCACATGGCTCTGCCACACCCCATTACAATCTTTCACATCTTTACCTCCATATCCTCAACCTATGTTATGTTAATAGTTAGAACTATGTGTTATCTATTTGCAGTTTATTTATTTATTTGCAGTCTCTTTTATACCGCTCTATTCGACATCAGTGCGGTTTACAATGAACATAAGAGTTGCACATCTCAATTTCGTGATTTGTGCTTACAGTGAAACAGGTATAATAACTTGGGTATACATTAAACAGGAAAATTAAACTTGGGTATGCATTAAGCAGGTATAACAGGTAAAATAGGGTATAAATAACCAGTCCCTTAACAAGGAGACACGATGAATAAATACGGTCTACTTTATGCAACAATATAATGAGTTATGCGGCACTGCATAAGTTTCTCATGGTGGTTGGAGGGGAAGGTGTGATTGCGAGTGATCAGTCTGGGAATGTGACGTGCATGAGTTTGAGGTGCTGCATTGAGATGTGAGAGTGGGTGAGTGTGGGGAGAAGACTGCATCATCGTAGTGATGAAGAAAGAGGTGCCGTTTCAGTGCCTTCCTAAATTGGGAGAGTTCACTGATGGTTCTGATAGTTGCTGGTAGTGCGTTCCAGCAGGATGGAGCAAAGAAGGAGAAGGCTCTGGATCTAGTGAATTGAGAACACTTCGTGCTTGCCTTAGGTAATATGAGAGTATTTGCGGCATTCGATCTCCTTGCTCGATTGGGAGGTGTGATTGAAATTAGATCAGTAATGGCAGTAGCAGGGTATTTATTGATGGCTTTATGGGTCATAATTAGGATCTTGAATGAGATCCTGGCTTGTATGGGTAGCCAGTGCAATTGTTTTAGTATTGGGGTAATATGAGAACTTCTTGAGGCTCCATGAAGGATTCTTGCAGCTGAATTCATTGCAAGTTGTAAGGGGTTAGTCGTGCACTTAGGTAGACCATACAAGATCGCATTGGCATAGTCAAAGTGAGGCATTATTAGGGCCTGAAAGACAGTTCGAAAGTCATCAGGTTCTAACAGTTGACGCAAATTGCGGAGGGTCCGGATTTTATGGTACACCGACTTTGTTATGTTTTTGATATGAGCCTTCATATTAAGTTGCTGATCAAGCATTACACCTAGGTATCTTACTGTAGTCTTGCATATGATCTCTGCGTCGCGAACCTTGATAGACAGGGGTGGAGTAAAAGCCAGATTCCTGGTTACGAAGAGGGCTTCTGTCTTTTTGAAATTTAACTTAAGCATTTGTGCATTTAGCCAGTCTGTGACAGCGTCAAAGCACCTGATAAGTGGGGATAGTTCAAGATGTTCTGTCGAAATTGGCATGTACATCAAGACGTCGTCAGCATAGACCAGGCAGTTGATATTAAATGATTGGATGAGATCACAAATGGGTTGCATATAGACATTGAATAGCAAGGCGGATAGAGATGAGCCCTGTGGAACACTTTTAGTTTGGGGGAAGGAATCGGAGTTGGAGGGGCCAGAACGGACATGTTGCCAGCGATCAGTGAGGTATGAAGCGCACCATGACAAAGCTGAAGCTTGAACTCCCTTCTCTCTGAGGCATAGCAGGAGAACTTCGTGGTCTACGGTGTCGAATGCGGCAGCAATGTCCATGAAGATCAGTGCAAAGCCTTGTCTGATGTTATCGAGACCTAAGGTTATGGTGTTGAATAAGGTTGTGAGTAATGTTTCAACACCATGTGCTTCACGAAATCCATGCTGGCAGGGATGCAGGGGTGCATTAGTATCTATGTGATCTTGTAATTGGCGTTGGGTAATCTTTTCAATGATTTTCGATAGGAGAGGTATGCTGGAGATAGGCCTGTAGGATTCCATCATCGAAGGGTCCAACTTACTGTTTTTTAGGAGTGGTCTGATAGCCGTCTGTTTCAGGCTTCGAGGAAATGTTCCAGTAGAGAACGATACATCAATCAATTTGGATAGGAATGGGCTGAGCTCGGCACGCAGGGCCTTTATCCAGGGAGCTGGACACGGATCGGAGGGTGCTGTTGTAGTGTTTATGTTTAGGATAGTGTCTTGAATGACTCTGTCAGATGGAGTAGAAAATGATGTGATAGTGTGTTGGGACCCACTCAAGAAATGACCAAGAGGAGGTTGTGGGATGGAGAAAGGTAGGCTGGCTGGTATGGGGGGCTTAGCAGTGTGGGCAAGCTGATTACTTTTCTTACGCAAGTAATAAGCATATTCTTGTGAGTCTGGGTAGGGTAAGTTCTCTTGAGATGGCTCCTTTGCTAGAGATTTCACAATTTGGAAAAGCTCGTGGGGTTTGTTCAAGGAGCGTTGTAGTCTTTTTGCATGATATTGTTTCATACTTGATGCTACAGATAACCGATGTTTTCCTAATTGTGCTGTGAATGCCTCATGGCTCTCAGCTGTTCTTGATCGTCGCCAGCGTCTCTCAAGTCGTCTGAGTTGAAGGAGCGAATTACGTAGTTCTTGGGAGTACCATGGGGCATTCTTTTTCTTATGTGGTGCTTTGTTCGTGGTAGGTGAGTGGATCACGGCATCTAGGCTTGAGTTCCAAGCGGCGACCATGTCATCAAGGCTTTGAAGAGGAGGGTCAAATAGATTGTGTGTTCTCTTTAGAATATCTTCTCTGTTAAAAGGGTGGAAGCGCAGTTGTGCTTGATGTAAAGCTACTTTGAGCTCATTGTCGTTCAATCTATAAACCGCCGTGAGCTTTACTGTAGATTTGGTGGTATATAAGAATAGCTAAATAAATAAATGCATGGCATTTAAAACTCCCATCCCCTCATCCCCTTCTCCAGCCATATCAGGATGGGAGCAGGAGCAATGCCCACTGGCTTCTCCTCCGTCAGCTCTGGGTTTCATAATGGTATCCATGATCCAAGTGGTAATCTCATGGTACTGTGGCAATCCTGTGAGATTACCACTGTTTGCTCCTTGTGACTAAAAACATGACATTGCAGCACCTCCCCCTATCAGCAGCGGAGTGGGTGGAGAATTCCCATGTAGTTTGACAGGATAATTGACATGCAGCCCTTCACGTGTTTGGCAGAGCTTTTTGTAAAATACTATGGTAATTCTCAATGTCCTGACCTAGATATGAGGATTTCCCTCTCCACATATTACCTAAAATCTGCTTTTTATTCTAATATGCACAGTAATAGCACACATGTGGTGTTGATGTTAATTTTTAGCAGGCACATATGAAATTTTAGTGCACTGTTCTTTCTGGCTATTTTAGCATGCATAGTACATTTTTAGCATGTGCATGCTAAAACAAAATTCATGCAAGTTTTAGGGTATCAAATTCATAATGTGATTATTTACTAATCCTGACAAATTACTTTTGTACATAGTTTCTTTTTTTTTCTAGACCCCAAATTTAGGAAAATTGAAGCCTTTGTGATGACAAATTCATATCATGGAAATGTTCTGAGTAACTGTTCAGACTGGGATCTCCTTGTGACTATTTCTGACTATTTAGAGTCTCCATACTGAGGATGTTGATTTGTCAGCACAAAGAATGGCTGAGCTTGTGACAAGTTTTATAGCTAAGAGGCTCAGGGAAGTGTGACAGAAAGTGTTGATTATATCAGCTTCTGGAAATATATTTTAGCATTAATTCAGCTAGATTTGTATACTTGCTAGATTCATGGAACATATGATGGCTATTTATACAAGGGAAACCAGAATATTACTTTGTGTTCATTCAGATGCAATCTGTGAAAATGCAGGATGTAACAGATTTGCTTCTTTACAAGTTAATTACTACCTAACATTTCATTCTATATTTGCTAAACTATCTCTTTTGAGTGAGAAACAGGTGCTTGATTGAGAGAGATGCAGCTGGGAGATGGTACAAATTATTAAGAGCTATTTTTAGTTCAATTCTGATTTCTGATAAAAAGTTAGCTCTTGCATACTAAGCTGTTGATGTCAGCTCTGCAGCGGATATTTTTTTTTTTTCTGAGACATAAATGTAAATGTGTCCCAAGGGTGTGTAACCTTTTTTGTGAGAGCCAGCACAATTTGTTATTTAAAGCACATCCATTTCCAAGAATGAGCATGTATTTGAGGGCTTATTTTATCAAACCATCTTACTCACCATTATCCTGTAATCTCAAAATTTGACAAAACTCTATCAGTCTACGTGCCTGCAATTCATTTACTTTTTTTGGAACAGAGGGCTGGGTGCTCTGGGGCCAGGAAAATAAATCCAAGGACAAATTGAGAAATCCTGTAGCAAAGCAAAAACACAGTAACATAGTAAGATAGTAAATGATGGCAGATAAGGATCCAGTCTGCCCAGTAAGGTGCTTTTACTTCAGGTTGTAACGGCCACTCCATCTAGCTTACCCCCACTCTGTGCTTTCTCCAAATGGCTTAGTTTTGTGCATATCATGACAGTCATGAACCTCACTCCTAAGCCAGCGTATGTGGAGTATGATCTCAGTCTCTCAAAATTTACTGCTAATGGTCAGCATAGCACTTGCATCATGCCGAAGAGAGCTTCCTTCTGGAGTTCATAAGATGTAACATGTATGGGTAATTTATCAAGGTGTGCTTAGAAATTCTTCTTAATCAGCCTATGGCACCCAACACGATGGGAAATAACTTGGTATCTTTCTGTCACATTTTCTTGGTCTCTGATTGATTTTCATGGTATTTGAAGATCTTCTCCCTCTCAATGTGATTCACAGAATATTTGCTAGAGACTGACACCTCTGTAATCAATGTCTTTCTGGTGTTCTCCTTTTCAAACTATATCTGACTTCCTTGCATCCAGCTTTTTATCGGTCAGAATGGGAGTATCACAGGTGATCATAACCTCTGTATTAGGGTCATGATCCCAGTGCTTTGCAGGCACAGTGATGTTGTAGTGTTTACAGAGTTTCCAATGGATAAGACATACTACTTTGTTGTGTCTTTTTCAATAGAACTTTTCTGCCCTCAGAACTTCACAGCTAGCTATGAGGTGAATCCCTGTTTCTAGCTCTTTCTTACAGAATCAACATATGTCTATTTTGCCAGTTTTTTCAGTGTTTGCTACAAACCATCCTGTTTGTAATCCAGTGTCATGGGCTGCAACTGTCAATCTCTCATCCTTCGGTTTCAGTTCACCTCTCCTTAACCATTCATGTGTCCATTCATGATTGATAAAGGATTCCTGGAGTAACACTCTGCATTTCCCACTGTGTTTGTGTATTTGCCACTTGTTTTTTCCTCATTTGCTGATCTAAGTCTTCAAATATTTTTTTTCTTGTTTTACAAATTCAGTTGCTTCCTTTCCTGTTTGTGCTTGTGGATTCTCACTCATTCTTTCTAATCATCAGAACACTTGTCCAGGTTTGATGATGGAAACAGATTCTTGTCATTTACTTTCATATTTCAGCACTTTTTGCATATTTCCAAGGATGCTGTTCCCTCACTTGGTTTGCAGCTTGTCGTGCTGTGAGGGCTTGTGTGCATCAGTGATGCTGAGAGCTAAACTATCGGTAGTTTAACTACTGCAGGGTCTCCCAAGATGGACAGGTTTCAGCTGAGGTGCCAGACCAAGACAAACCACCCATCTGGGCAACAGCAGAATGTGATAGTATCGACAGCGGAGGATCACATTTCTGTGACAACAGCAACAACATCAAACTTAAACTGCGTGGAGGAAAGTCCCGGCAATCTACTTCTGTATCTTGTCATGAAAACCCAATGGATAGTTACAACAAAACAAATTGGGCTATAGTGCTGGAAGATGAGACCCCCAGGTCGGAAGGCACCAAACTAGCTACTGGGGAAGAGCTGAATACTTTTCAGAGTAAAGCCAACATTTATGATGTGGTTGGATCAAAGCCCTTGGGACGTCTGACTGCTGATGTAGCTGTGCATGAAATGAGAGTCAGAAGCTGTAAAGATGTCTTACACATTAGAACATGGAATGTACGAAGCATGAACTAAGGGAAGTTGGAGGTGGTCAAGAATGAAATGGAATGTGTACAACTTGATCTGTTGGGTGTCAGCGAACTGAAAATGACTGGCATCGGACACTTTGCATCAGATGATCACATGGTCTACTATGCTGGAAATGAAAGACAAAGAAGAAATGATGTTGCATTTATAATAAAGAAGAAACTTGCAAGAACTGTAATGAAATACAATGCAGTCAGCGAACACTTAATCTCTATTCGTCTATGAGGAATGCCTATCAACACAACTATAATTCAAGTATATGCCCCAACAACAGCTGCAGAAGAGAATGAAATTGAAGAGCTCTATGAACAAGTACAAGTTGAAATTGACAGAACATGCAAACAGGATATCCTGATAGTCATGGGTGACTGGAATGCAAAAGTTGGCAACAAAGAAGAAGGCAAAGTAGTTGGAAAATATGGACTTGGCAACAGAAATGAAACTGGAGAAAGACTGATAGAATTCTGCAAGACCAATGATCTATTCATCTCAAACACCTTCTTCCAGCAACACAAGCAGCGACTGTACACATGGACTTCACCCAATGGATTGTATAAAAATCAAATTGACTACATCTGTGGAAGTCAACGATGGAAAGGCTCTGTAATATCAACAAAGACAAATCCTGGAGCTGACTGTGGTACAGATCATCAACTACTAGTATGCAAACTCAAGCTAAAGTTGAAAAAGAGCAAACCACTCATGAATGCAGCAAAATATGACCTTGAGAATATACTACTGGAATTTAAAGACTGCCTGCAAAATTGATTTGCTGCTTTAGATACAAATGACAGATCTCCAGAAGAGTCAAGAAGGTTGTGTTGGAAGAAAGCGAGAAGTCTTTACAAAAGGTGAAAAAGCAAAAACGGCCAAAATGGATGACGGAAGAAACTCTGAAAATTGCCCAGAAACACAGAGAAGCTAAAGCCAGAGGAGAAAGGAAGACAATCGCAGAACTCAACAGAGATTTCCAACGTGCAGCAAGACAGGACAAGGAAAAGTATTACAATGATGCATGCAAGGAAATAGAAGCAGAAACTATTAGAGAAAGAACAAGATCGGCTTTCCTAAAGCTACGAGAGTTAAAGAAAAAGTTCCAACCTCGAATTGGAATGTTACAAGATGCTCAAGGTTCTATGTTGAATGATGCTGAGAAGATCAATAAAAGGTGGAAGGAATATACAGAGTTTTTATATGATAAAGATCAAGTGGACCAACAGCCGTTTCAACCTGTACCTTATGATCTGGAACCATTGGTGATGAAGAAGAAGTTGAAGCAGCATTGAAAGCCTTATCAAAGAACAAAGCACCAGGCATTGATAGCATTCCCATAGAAGTATTACAGCAATCAGATGCAGCTGTTAACGTACTTACAAGGCTCTGCCAAGTAATATGGAAGACAACATCATGGTCAGCTGACTGGAAAAGATCTGTGTTTATACCAATACTAAAGAAAGGTGATCCAACTGACTGTGGAAATTATCGCACAATCGCTCTGATCCCACATGCCAGCAAGATTCTACTGAAAATTATTCAGCAGAGACTACAACCATACCTGGAACAAGAACTACCTGAAGTGCAAGCAGGGTTCAGGAAAGGGCGAGGAACGAGAGACATCATTGTGGATGTGAGATGGATCCTTGAAAAGACTAAAGAATACCAAAAGGATATCTATTTGTGCTTTATCGACTATAGCAAGGCTTTTGACTGTGTAAACCATGAGAAACTCTGGGCCACATTAAGAAGCATGGGTATACCAGAACACCTGATTGTTCTCTTGCACAATCTGTACATTGATCAAGAAGCAACAGTTCGAACGGAACAAGGAGGAACAGAATGGTTTAAAATAAGCAAAGGTGTAAGACAAGGCTGCATACTTTCCCCCTACCTGTTTAATTTATATGCAAAACAAATCATCAGAGAAGCAGGATTGTATGAAGACAACAGAGGTGTGAAGATTGGTGGAAGACTCATCAACAACCTTCGCTATGCTGATGAAACCACATTACTGGCTGAAAGTGAAGATGATCTGAAAGATTTACTTCTCACAATCAAAGATCATAGTCTCAAAATGGGCCAGCACCTTAATGTAAAGAAGACAAAGATCATGACAACTGGCATAATCAACAGGTTCATCAATGAAGAAGAAGAAATTGAAATCGTGAACAATTTTAACCTACTTGGATCAAATATCAATAAAGAAGCAACAAGCAGTCAAGAAATCCGACGACGCATTGCTCTTGGCAGAATGGCTATGAAAGACCTAGATAAGATTCTCAATAGCAGAGATGTCTCTCTCCATACAAAGATTTGACTTGTTCAAGCCATGGTATTTTCAATAACATCATATGGATGTGAAAGCTGGACAGTGAAAAAGATAGTCAGGAAGAAAATTGATTTCTTTGAATTATGGTGCTGGAGGAGAATACTGTGTATACCATGGACTGCCTGAAGAACAAACCAGTCGGTACTAGAGGAGATCAAACCTAAGCTTTCTTTAGAAGCTCAGATGACAAGACTTTGACTTTAATACTTTGGACACATCATGCAAAGAGAGAGATCATTAGAGAAAGACATCATGCTTGGCAAGATAGAAGGTCAACGCAAAAGAGGAAGGCCAGCAATGAGATGGATCGATACAATAACAGCAGCTACGGGTACCAGTCTGTCAACAATGAGCCGTCTGACTGAAGACTGAACACAATTTAGGATAGCTATCCAGAGAGTTGCCATGAATCGACTCCGACTCGATGGCACTTAAAAACAAGTTGCTTGGGGAGGCACTGTTCGTGTCTGAATTCGAGGAAGTGTATGCTGGCTGTTAAGTTTCTCTAACTCCGGTTCCTGATGAAGCCTGGTGGTGAAACGAAAGCTTTCGTTGGACAACGGATGGTTACCTTTTGGGGCAGCTTGTTAGCGATATAAAGAAATGCCGATCTTCTATCTTTAGCAGATAAGTAACAGATTGCTTTTTATATGATGGTGAATGCTGCACTTTAGTTAAAAGAATTCCATTTATCTCTTTCAGCACATTGTCTATGGACAATGAGATTGGTTATATCTGTATTTGGACGCCTTAGATCTGGATTGTGCCGTTCAAAGGGCATTGAATATTTCCCTCTGTTACTTCCTGCTTTCTATATGAGTATTGGACACTTTTGTGGTTGTTTTATGTGATGATAGATGTTTTTGGCATGTTTGTATGAATGGTTAGATTTGTGTGAATGGTTTGATGAATCTCTGTAGAAATTATTTGTAGGGAAAGTCTTTTAAATTGTAGTGTTAATGAATTTTTTGGTAATATATTTAATAAATTATTGAGGTTAAGGACCTATGATGTAAGTGTCCACCATTTTCCTATGGTGATGAATTTTGCCAAATGGGGGGTGTGTAAATCCTGAGGTCCGGTAGGAGCCTATTGTTGATGGTATATGGTAGTTGTTTCATAGTTGGTTGTGAAAGTTTGTTCTGAGTTGATCTTTAAAATAGTGGTTTATTGAGGGGTATTGTTGTGGATTTCGAAACTTAAAAACAACAACAATGATGCTGTTAGGTAGGCCTCGAGGCCTATGAGAGAAGCTCAGTATGTACTTTTACTCTGGGCTATAACTGCTGCTCCGTGCAGGATACCCCCACTCTGTGCCTCTTTTGACGTATAAAATTCATTTAAGCTTTGCTTTGAGCAGGAATGTTCTTCTTGCCATATATGAATCCTCTAGAGTTTGTCTCATGCCTTTTTGAATTCAATCACTGGTTTTGTCCCCCCCCCCCCCACTCTAAGAGGAGATCCTTCTAGGCATCTGCCACCCTTTTTATGAAAAAAGTACTTCCTAATGTTACTTTTAAGTTTATTTCCTTGCAGCTTTATTTCAGTCCTCTAGTTTGACAGCTTCCGCATATTTGAAAATGGTTTGTTCATTAATACCTTTCAAGTATCTAAAGGTCTGTATCATATCTACCCTGTCCCCTCCTTTTTTTTAAAAATAATATTTTTATTGGCAGAGAGAGAATGGTGCATCTTCACCAAATCCTTGTACAGATCCGCACTCAATCCTTCCTATCCCACCCATCATACATCCTTATCCCCAGGGTCCATATCTGCATCAAGCTAGTCCTTGTTAGTCTTCTGCCATTCTGAACCTCCTCCCATACCACCATTTCATCTCGCAGCCCAATAATATTCCAGAAGCATAACATTAGCACATGAAACAAAAACTACCAAAACAACAGATAGTCAACCAATCAACACCCCCTTCCCCCCATCAACTCAACTACCACCTGTGCTGCATTGTGCTTCTCCCCACTTCTCCGCCCTCCTCTAGTGGATTCATTCACCACACTCAATCACTTTTACATCCACCTCTCTCTGGCCTCCCCCACCACTCACTCACCATCCTCTCCACTTCTGAGGCCCCTCCAGATATATGGATCCCAAAACGTTTCCCACTTCCACTCATTCCCGTGCAGGTCATATGTGATCCTGTCAAACCTAAATATCTCCCCCACATTTAATTATCAATCTCCCCAGGATGGGCCCCATGGGTGCTTCCACTGCCAAGCTAGAGCAACTCTCGTCATCAGCTGCAGTTTAATCTGTAGCCAGTTCATGTACCTCCTCTTCTCCTCATCCCTCCCAGAGCCCAGTAACAGTTCTAATGGGTCTAGGGGGACCTACCTCTTGGTAATCCCTCCCACCTCCTGAGCAACTATTGCCCAGTATCACTGGCATTCCCACCACATATGAAAAAAGGTACCAATCCCCCACAATTCCTCCAGCACTGTTCATTTACCCTTCTCCCTGCTTCCCCAAGCTGCTGTGGGGTGACATATGCTCTATGCACAATTTGTAATTGTGTCTGCCTCCACAATGTAACCAGGAACCGCTTACAGATCCCTTCATGTATACGGTACCATGCCCCCTCATCCCAGGTCTTCCCACTCTATGTATGCCACCCCCAAGCATGCAAAGGGAGCTTACCCCCCCCACCTCCCCATCCATCCCCCTGTATAGCCTAGGCACAATGCCCCGCATTCCCTCTTCCCAAAACAGGATTTCCTCCAGCCCTGTCAGTGCGTGCTGGAACCTAGACTTATGCTCCTGCTTCAGCATAAATAGCGTACCTGGAAATATTGAAAAAAAGGTACTTGCTCCCCCAGTTTACTTTCCAGATCACCTAAAGCTATATATCCCCCAGGTCCTATGCATAAATCTTGTTCTTCCAGGAATCTCAAAAGATCCCATATCCCGTTCCTCCCTGTCTCCTCAGCTCACAGCCTTGGGGTCATCTTTGACTCCTCTCTCTCCTTCTCCACACACATCTAACTGATAGCTTAAACCTGCCGTTTCTTTCTCTATAACATCAACAAAATTCGCCCATTCCTTTGTGAACACTCTACTAAGACACTTATCCACTCATTAGTCACCTCCTTTCTAGACTATTTTTACCTACTCCTTGCTGGTCTCCCTCTGAATCATCTCTCTCTTCTTCAATCTGTTCAACACTCTTCTGCACAACTAATCTTCTGCCATCCTCGTCATGCTCATATTACCCCTCTTCTCAAGTCAGTTCATTACCTTTCCTCTCTTATCTCTCTCTACATCTCTCCTCGGGAACTCCGCTCTTCTGACAAATCACTTCTATCTGTGCCCTTTTCTTCTATTGCTAACTCCAGATTTCACTCCTTTTAACTTGCTGCTCCTTATGCCTGGAACAAACTACCTGAGTCTATATATCAGGCTTCATCTCTGGCCCTTCTCAAATCCAGGCTGAAAACTTACCTCTTCCCTCCCCCTTTCGGATCTTGACTCACCTGAGCTCCTTTGTGTTTCCTTACTTCCTAGATGCATCCCATGTCTACAGCTACTGTGTTGTCTGTCTTGACTAGAATATAAGCTCTGATGAGCAGGGACCATCTTAACATGTGTCTGTGCAGTGCTACATACGTTTTGTAATGCTATACAAATTTTCAGTAGTAGCAGTAGTAGTAAGATCCCAGAATTCAGGTGCCAAAAATGGGCAGAAATCCCGAAGCTAGGACCAACTAGCCAGCTTTTCTCGCAGACACAGCCTTTTCCCTGTCACACCAGAGGACCCAAGAATGGGTGAGTTAGGGCTCCCTGCCCCCCCATCACCCCTCCCCTCCACCTCCCACCCCCTTGATCCACTCAAATATCGAGTATGGCATAAGTTCCCCCCGCTCTAGGTTCAGCCATTGAATGCCCGGTGCATGCGAATAGTAGAGCTGCAGTGCCTTCAGAATTGTGGCTTTATAATATCGCCGGAAATCTGGGAACTTGACCCTTCCTTGTTCCCTAATCTGCATTAATTGCTTCACCCCAATTTCCCCCCCCCCCCCACCCCCACCCCCGACAAATGATGGGAAGCTGTCCAAACAAAAAGAGAAATTTCGGGATAACATTCATTTTAATCGCCGCTATCCTGCCTGTCCAGCTCAGATTTAATGGCCCCATTGCTGCAAATCTTTATCAATACCCTGCATCAGTGGTGTATAATTTAGGTGATACAAATCCACAGGGTTTCCCAAGAGATACACCCCCAGATACTTAATCTTCTTATCCGCCCATCAAAAGGGAAAGTCCAGGACCTGTGCCTGGGATAGCCCCCCCTTCCCCCCCAATTCAAAGCCTCCCTCTGCCCGAGATATACCCAGAAGCTTGACAGGGCAGAAAAAAGACCTATTTCTTCCAGCAGCCTCAGTAACAAACTCTGCATAGAGCAGAATCTTATGTTGCCATAATGGGACAGATAGTTGGATTCTGCCGGACTTGTGTCACAAAAGATTCAATGACAATGGCGAACAGCATTGGGGATAATGTACAGCCTTGTTGAGTTCCCTGAAATAGATGAAACTCCTCTGAGCAATCCCCATTGACTAACAGCTTGTCCTCAGGACAGAGTACAGGGCTCACACCCCTTCTATGAACCCCTTCCCCAAACTGTACTTGGCCGGCATTGTGAACAGGAATCCCATTCCACTCTATCAAAACTTTCTCAGGATCAAATGTCACACAGAGCATTGGTTCCTCCTCTGTTTGATAAGATACATCAGGTCCATCGCTCTCCGGACATTATCCACAATAGCTCTGCTCTGGAAGAAGCCAGTTTGGTCAGGGTGAATGAGGCAGGGTAAAACCCTCTCCAGTCTATGGACCAGCACCTTTGCGAATAACTTTTCATCACAGTTGATCAGTGCAATAGGATGATAGCTGCCACAAAGATTATGACAACTGGCATAATCAACAGGTTCATCGTTGAAGGAGAAGAAATTGAAATCGTGAACAACTTTAACCTACTTGGATCAACTATCAATAAAGAAGCAACAAGCAGTCAAGAAATCAGACGATGCATTGCTCTTGGCAGAATGGCTATGAAAGACCTAGATAAGATTCTCAAGAGATGAGATGTCTCTCTCCATACAAAGATGGAGTGGCAGAGATGTATCTCTCCATACAGAGGAGATCAAACCTAAGCTTTCTTTAGAAGCTCAGATGACAAGACTTCGACTTTCATACTTTGGACACATCATGCAAAGAGAGAGATCATTAGAGAAAGACATCATGTTTGGCAAGATAGAAGGTCAACGCAAAAGAGGAAGGTCAGCAATGAGATGGATCGATACAATAACAGCAGCTACGGGTACCAGTCTGTCAACAATGAGCCGCCTGACTGAAGACCGAACACAATTTAGGATAGCTATCCAGAGGGTCGCCATGAGTCGAATCCGACTCGACGGCACTTAACAACAACAACAATTCCAGAAGGTTTATGGTTTGTGGAGTCCAGGTTCCCTGGATAGAAAGATGATTCAGGTGTGCTCCCCAACCCACCTGCGATGCATCTGTTGTTAGGGTGGCCTAAAAAAGAGGTTGATGAAAAGAAGACCCCAGTGTCAGATTTTCTAGGGATTGCCACCATTGGAGGGACAAAATTAGTTGGTGAGAGTTTATTATTTTGTCCGATAAATGACCTGTGGCCTGTGTCCACAGTGTGGATAGGGTCCACTGAGCTGCTTGCATGTGGAGGCGAGCATATGGGACTGCATGAACTGTGGATGCCATATGTCCCAGCAACTGTAGTAGCTCTCGATCAGTTAGGGAGGATTTTCCTGCTGCTTGAGAAGCTAGTTGCATTATGCGAAGACACCGGGCCTGTGGAAGGAAAGCCTTTTCCTGTCTGGTATCTAGACAGGCCCCTATGAATTCCAGGCATTGGGAAGGAACAAGTTGGGATTTTGGGAAGTTTATTACCAACCTCAAGTATTGGAGGATTCACATTGTGTGAGACAGTGCAGTGCTTGCCTCTGAAACTGTAGGGGCTCGAATGAGCCAGTCGTCTAAGTAAGGGAAGACGAATATCCCCAGGGTTCGTAGAAATGCAGCTACTACTGTCATGCATTTCATGAATACCCTTGGTGCTGAAGCTAGACCAAAGGGATGTACCCTGTACTGGAAATGATTTCCCCTGAAAAGGAATCGTAAGAATTTCCTGTGATCTGGATGGATCAGAATGTGACTGTATGCATCCTTTAAGTCTAGAGAGCAAAGCCAATCCTGGCTTTGAAGGTATGGCAGAAGAGTTCCTAGAGAAATCATTTTGAACTTCTCTCGAAACAGGTATTTGTTCAATTCTCTGAGGTCTAAAATGGGTCTGGGTCCTCCTGTTTTCTTTGGAATAAGAAAAGAGGGGGAGTAGAACCCTGCACCCCATTGAAGAATGGGTACCTCCTCTATTGCCCCTTGGGCAAGAAGTGTTGAGACCTCGTGATCTAGCAGATTGTTTGCAGAGGTTTGAGAATTGAATTGCTTTAGAATTGTAGGAGAGGGCATGCTGTGAAAATGAAGCTTGTACCCTTCTCCTACAATGGACAAAGTCCAATCTTCTGCTGTTATCTGATGCCATCATTTTGGCAACGTGGCATAACCTGCCTGGGATATTGGGGGGTTGAGGGCCCCTCAGAGGCAGGAAGGCTAAGGTCTCTAGGAAGGAGTCAAAGCCCTTGAGGGGGCTGAACCTGCAGAGCTGGTTGGGCTCTGGGGCCTTTTGGCTTCTTTTGCTGTCTAGTTTGTCCCTTTTGGGCAACCTGACCCTGAGATTGACTCTGCTGGGTATAGGAAGGATAAAACTTCCTCTTTTTGCTGAAAGAGGGTTTTTTATAAGACTTCTTTTTGGCTGGAGTGGCTGTAGATTTCGACAATCTATCTAGAGTAGTATTGTCAGCATCCAACTCGTTAGCCTTTTCCTGCTAGTTCTTGCCGAAGAGATTCTCTCCCGTGCAAGGAATGTTGCCTAACTTGTCCTGTACCCAAGTCTCCAAGTCTGATGCCTGAAGCCAGGCAATCCGTCGTGTGCCAATGGCAATAGCAGAGGTTCTGCTGATGCATTCAAAGCAGTCAAAGGCTGCACGATTTACAAACTTGGAGACATCTTGAGCATGCTTAACTAGAGCAAGAAAGTCTTGTCTCTTGTCATCTTGGAGAAATGGGCTCATAAGCTCCAAATCTCCTGTAACTTCCTTGAAGAACATTGCCATATACAGTATATATGAACTGATCCTAGCTGAAAGCAGGGAAGCCTGAAAAGTCCTGCGCCCAAAAGCATCCGGAGTCCTGCATTCACGACCTGGAGGATTGGATGCATGCCTCTTTGCACTTTTCATCCTATGCATGGCTGACTCCACCACCATTGAATGGTGTGGCAGCTGTGTCTTTTGAAATCCAGGACATGGGGGAACTCAATACATAGTATCAAGTCTCCTAGAGTGAGGAGATGTAGTCATAGGTATCTCCCACATTCTGAGCATCAAGTTATGCAGAATTTCATGGATGGGCAGAGCGGCTGCCTCCTTTGGAGCTTTAGGATATTGGAGAATTTCCAATTCCTTTGATCTGGGTTCCTTTTCAGGAGCTACTGTGATTGAAAGGCCCTTGGCCATATCACGAATAAAATCCTGAAAAGACATGTCTTCTGGAGGTGACATTCTGCGTTGGGGAGAAGAGGGATCCTCTGGGAGAAACCCTCTAGTACCAGCAGAATTGCCAGAGTCATAGGAATCTGAGGATTCAAAGTATTCCTGACCACGATGCTCATGCAAAGCATGGTCCCGTTATCGATCGAAGTCGGTACCGAGTTGATTAGGTACCGACCTGTCGATTCCACCCAAAGATGGCGTGGGAAGAATTCCCACCGGGGCGGTACCGTTGGTACCGGTATCGGTGTTAATGTCAATGTCAGTGCCGGTGCCCGTTGGACCAATGGTACCGCAGCTGAGAGAAGAGCTGCGATGCTGCGTTTGATAGCGAGGAACCTCTGGTCTATCGACGTTGCCGATGCCTGGGTATCGGTACTGGAGAAGACAGCCGGAAACCCTGAGCATGCAACAGGTAGTTCTTGCGAGGTCAGGGCCTCGAGAACATCCTGGAGCCCCATTGATGCTTTGGAAGCCGAAACCTCCCACTGGGGATGTTTTGCTGGTGTAGTTCCCTCAAGGGCAATGCTTAGCAGGACAGCTACCCTTTGAGGACCGGCTTTTATGTTTAGTTACCTGAGATCCATGGGAGGAAGAGGCCCATGAAGATGTCGATGCAATGGATCTGGCATCCGAAAAAAAGAGGGTACCAAGCTTTGCAACCCGGTTCTGTCTTCCTCTTTTAGTCATCCCCATACAGGAAAGACATTCAGATGGAGAATGTTCAGGCCCTAAACATTTAAGACACCAATCATGGGTGTCAGTGACAGAAATAGTACTGCCACACTTAGTACATTTTTTAAAACCACTAGTTGGTTTTTCCATGTTTTAGGAATATGGGGCCTAGCGCCCAACATGGTGCCTAGCACCAAAAAGAAAAGTTTCTGAAGAGAAACAGCTCAAAGTATAAGGTTTGGGGTTTTTTTGGAAAAGAAAAGAACCGGCGGTACCGGTAAGCGTCATGTGGCAGGCAAACGCGACCACAAGAAAACAATTTTAAAGACGGAATTTTCTGTGGTGACAGAGTATGGATCCTGTTGGCTCCGCAGAAAACGAAGAACTGAAGAGGGACAGTTGGAAAGGCAGGAAGCCAGCATGCATGTGCTGAGGGATGCTCCCAAAAGCGTTCTTATTGGACGCTGGGGAGCGTTTCCACGCAGGCTCCGTCGGTACCTACCATACCCATATGTGAAGACTACATTCCTGCTTGTTCCTGGAGATAAGTATTTCCTCTTGTAGTGGGGTTTATGCCATTCTTTGCTATGTGTCCAGGGGATGTTTTCACCATTGGATACTGGCACAGGTCAACAGACATAAGTGGAGATCTACCTACACCTACATCAGCATTCAAAATATATCTGGTGTGGCATACCACTTTCCCAGAAATTAGAATAAGGAGCATAAGTAGGCCCTATTAGAATTGGTTCTAATCCCAGGCACTGTTCATGCCTGAACATGGCTGCTGATATGTTTTTTTGAAGGTGTGCATAAACAGGTAGACAAAGGTGAGTCGGTTGATATAGTGTATCTGGACTTTCAGAAAGCTTTTGACAAAGTCCCCCATCAGAGACTTTTGGCGAAGCTAAAAAGTCATGGGATAGGAGGCAGTGTACTATTGTGGATTGGGAACTGCTTAAAAGATAGAAAGCAGAGGGTAAGGCTAAATGGCCAATATTCCCAATGGAAAAAGGTGAATAGTGGAGTACCCCAGGGATCTGTACTGGGTCCGCTGCTTTTTGACATATTCATAAATGACCTGGAAAAGGGAATAACTAGTGAGGTTATCAAATTTGCAGATGACACAAAACTGTTTAAAGTTGTTAAAACCCAAGAGGATTGTGGAAAACTGCAGGAGGATCTGGATAAATTGGAAGACTGGGCATCCAAATGGCAGATGAAATTTAATGTGGACAAGTGCAAAGTTATGCACCTAGGAAAGAACAACCCACACTATAGTTACACGATGCAAGGCTCCACATTAGAAACCACCACCCAGGAAAAAGATTTAGGAGTCATTGTGGATAACATGTTAAAACCCTCTGCCCAGTGTGCAGCGGCGGCCAAGAAAGCAAATAGAATGCTAGGTATCATAAGGAAAGGGATGGAGAACAAAACAAAGGATATTATAATGCCTCTGTATCGCTCCATGGTACGACCGCACCTTGAATATTGTGTGCAATTCTGGTCACCGTATCTTAAAAAGGACATAGCGTTATTAGAAAAAGTACAGAGAAGAGCCACCAAATTGGTGAAGGGGATGGAAGGCTACTCCTATGAAGAGAGGCTAAGAAGGTTAGGGCTCTTTAGTCTGGAGAAGAGACGGCTGAGGGGAGATATGATAGAGGTCTATAAATTAATGAATGGAGTGGAACGGATAAACGTGGATCAATTGTTTACGCTATCAGAGTATAGAAAGACTAGGGGACATGTAATGAAGCTACAGGGTAAACTATTTAAGACAAATAAGAGAAAATATGTTTTCACTCAACGTGTAATCAAACTCTGGAATCTGTTACCGGAGGATGTAGTAAGGGCTGTTAGTATAGCTGGGCAATGCTTGACCCAGTACAAGCATTGTGGAACCTGTGTCTTTTGGGGATATTGCTAGGTACGTATAACCTAGATTGGCCACTGTTGGAAACAGGATACTGGGCTTGATGGACCTCGGTCTGACCCAGTATGGCATGTCTTATATGTGTCCTGATTTGAGATCCCCAACTGCTACACAGGTTACAACACTTGGTCGTACAACCTTTACCCTCAGACCTTTCTTCCCTGCTATGCATTGGGAAGAATACTGTCATGCTTGGCAGGCTATGATAACATACAGTATGTTATGCTAAAGGGCTTAACTGACACATCATTTTGGTGCTATTCCACATCACTGTTTACCTCACAAGCACACATAAAGAAGTGAAGTTGGATCGCAGAGCTCTGGTAGGAGACATGTTTATAAAGGGTGTGGACACAGTGAAAACACCCTGAACTAACATCACTGAGTACCTCACTAGACGTGATATAAATGCACAGCATAAATGGTACAATTCAGGCAACAGTGAAAAGGCTCTGGCTCCCTGTCCCTATGTACAAGTTAAAATGGGCTCTGGGGGCCCTAGCTAGCATATATCTGCATGGTAACAGCACATAAAAAACATTCCTTACTCCACCCTCCTGTTTCTCCCTTGCGGCCCTCTCTCCCCAGTCAATCCATACCAGCTCCAGCAGAAAAACAAAAACCAGAGTTAGCATGTACCTTCCAACAGGGGAATATACAGAGTCATCTCACCAAACACCCCTACTTCCTGCCCCAATCCACAGCCAGACCTTGGTGAGGAGATAACTTCCTGTGGATGCATGCAGTTGATACCCATTCAGGTGAATGACCATCCCATGACAAACAGAGTGTGTCACTCATATATATGAGACTAGGGGTGGACCATTGCTCTTCAAGGAAACCTACAGATACATGAGGACCACTGTAGGCAGTGGAGATCTCAGCATAATTACCATCCATAAGCTATCAAATTTGCAGTTAGCCAAATGTAGGCTGGATGCACAACCTTCCCTCTCACTTATAAAATTACTTTTACATTTGTTTATCCTCCATACAGGCACCTAGCTGTGAGTCATTTCAGAATGAACCACATGTAGAATATGGAGACACTGTCCTCATATGTGTGTATAAAACTGGAAATTCCATGTGTAACTGGCCATTTTAGAACAGCTATGATTTGTGCTACAAGTGAGCAGAAGGAACTCACCTGCAAAGACAAATTTTGCCAAGGAAAGGTAGAACTTATGCTGAGGAATATACTGAAGCATTGGCATATTTCCCTGGGCCATGCTGGGGCCCACATTTGTGCATACCAGAAACAGAAGATCTGGCTTGGAACATGCCATTGAATGAATGCCAGCTATTATAGAAATAGAGACCTGCAAAGGAAGTGGCAGGAGTTGAAAAGGAAGACCAAGACAAAGGCCATGGACCATGGACAAAGGCCAAAGGTCCTCATGATCTGGAGCACCAGGTGCTGGCCAGTGTAGATAAAAAGTCAGTAAAGGGAGAAAATGAGCTAGATTCTTCCAGAGCCTTATAAGAATAAAGTAGGTATCTCTGCACTCCATTCCTACCTTTGCATACATCTATTGTTGATACCTCTCCTGCAACTAGCCCTAATATTGAGGCCTGTAATCACCGATCAGCCTATCCTCATTGCCATCACCCAAGATGGGAATGCATTTGTCATACCTTTACAATGGTGCAAGCAGCAGGAGAGAAGGGGGCTCCAGTCACCAAAGGTCAACCCATCCCAGTGGTTGTAATGCTGTAATGGCATTGCCCTGGCAACATCGCCTCCATGTAGCACTGTGTGTGCAGATGTAGCGACCTTCATTGATGTACCCCAGTGGTCAGCCTATTCCCTAAGCAGCACTCTTAAATCAATAATGGTGCAGCAAATGAGTTGGAAGGAGACCCATTGCTACACATCGTGAGGGCTACTGCTAGGGGGGTTGGAGAGCTGTATTCCTGTCTTACAGAGCTATCTGCCCTTTGTTCCTGTACTCTGCACTAAATTCATCACCACCCTCTTGCGCAATATCAATTTCCACACTTGATTATACTTTTGTAGAGTGCATCCTTAGCCTTGGGCTGTGGCCACCATGCTTATCTAGCATAACCATCTTTAACTGCATATGGCTACATGCATTTGTGGTACTTGGATGTATGCATATCCCCACCTTCTATCTGGCAGCACCCACTCCCAATATGTACTCAGGAACATGTGGCTTGCTATGGACGTTCAGAGTATGTGGCACTGGAGAGCAAAGCTTTTGGTTGGATGGGAGGCGACGAAGAGTACAAGTAAATGGAGCTCACTCTGAGGAGAAGGATGTTACCAGTGGTGTGCCCCAGGGATCTGTCTTTGGTCCGATTATTTTTAACATCTTTGTTAGTGATATAGCGGAAGGGCTGTCAGGTAAGGTTTGCCTCTTTGCGGATGATGCCAAAATCTGCAATAGAGTAGACACCCAGGAAGGTGTAGATAACATGAGGAGGGATCTAGCTAAGCTTGAAGAATGGTCTAGAATTTGGCAGCTGGGATTTCATGTTAAAAAATGTAAGGTCATGCATTTGGGCTGCAGCAATCCAAGGGAGCAATATAGTATAGGGGGTGAAGTACTTTTGTCCACTAAAGAAGAGCGGGACCTAGGCGTGGTTGTGTCTGATGATCTTAAAGTAGCTAAACAGGTAGAAAAGGCAACGGCAAAAGCTAGAAGGATGCTTGGGTGCATACGGAGAGGAATGGCTAGCAGAAAAAAGGAGGTGATAATGCCTCTCTATAAGTCTTTGGTACGACCTCATTTGGAGTATAGTGTGCAATTCTGGAGACCACACCTTCAAAAGAATGTGAACAGGATAGAGTCGGTGCAGAGGGTGGCTACTAAAATGATTAGTGGTCTTCATTATAAAGCATATGAGGACAGACTGAAGGATCTTAATATGTACACCTTAGAGGAAAGGCGGGATAGAGGTGATATGATTGAGATGTTTAAATACCTCCGTGGCATAAATGTTCAGGGAGAGAGCCTCTTTCAATTGAAAGCAAGTTCTGCTACGAGGGGACATAGGATGAGGGTGATGGGGGATAGATTCAGGAGTGATATGCGGAAATATTTCTTTACGGAAAGAGTAGTGGATCCGTGGAATAGTTTCCCAGTGGAGGTGGTAGAGATGAGGACAGTAACTGAATTCAAAAAAGCATGGGACAAACACAGAGGATCTCTAAAGGTAAAAAGGGGACTGTTGTAGTTGTTGATATGGAAGGACAGACTAGATAGGCCATGTGGTCTTTTTCTGTCATCATATTTCTATGTTTCTATGTTTTTTTTTCCCATGGTGGAGCTTCGCATAACCTAGGACTTATCAGCTGTATAATACGATTAGCAATGGGAAGTGCCTGTGCTATGGGAGCCATGGGCAGCACTGGGAATGCCATCCTCATTCACACACTGTGTAGATCTGGACCAGAAAGGATAGATCTTTTGGAAGGAACATATGAGGTTGCATTTAACATACATAAATATATGGCATGTACATGGAGGCCAATTCTGATTGGGGCACGTCCATGCCATTTAGACATCTAAAATCTGGACGGGCCGGATTTGCACCCGATTCTGCAACTGCAGGAGCTATACGTTCCTGCGGTTGCAGAATTGTGGCACTTGGACGGGCCAGACGAGCCACAATTCAGACACACAAAATGTCCACCTACTTCCCCGGATATCCCTCCCTATGTACCTGCATTGAGCCCCGGTGCCATGGCATCTTGTCGCCATGGCACCAGGATGCCATGCTGGAGTGCTGATGGCCCCGGCAAACAACACAGCCCTCTCCTTGCCACGAGCCTTAGCAGGAGACGCCATATGCGGGTTCGGGTGGAGGGTTCCTACCTGACACTGCGCTGTGGGTTGGGGGTCCCTGGCCCAATCTCTGCACTTCGTTGGACTTATTCCACCTCCGAGGTGGAATAAGTATGATATCCATCTTCATCCTGCTGGACTACAGGGCCGTAACCTGAATCAGCCCCATATGTCTTGGGTTGTGGGCTCGCCTCCACCCTTCCCACTCCCTGCCTCTGCAACTCCTCCTCCTGCCCCATCCAATGCTCCCTGTACAGCAGCTCTGTGTCTGCAGGGAGGCAGGCATGCAGAATACGCTCCCTGCGAATAGCAGGGATTGGACGCCCAAGTCGGAAGTCCATCCCTGTTATTCGCAGTTCGGTATGTCCCCCTTAGTGACTGAGTGCATTTGCTTTCCCAGCTATGGGATAGCCACAAGCAAAGATCTGCTGGAGGGTAGATGTGCTAATGACAGGAGCCATACCCCTGGAAAGGGACCCATCTCATGGTCAGTAGTAGTCAAGTCAGAGAGTGGCATAACTGCTAAGGTGGAGAACCAGGTGGCCAGCCAGGAGGGGCACTGGGATATAGAGGTGGAAGGCCATGCTGGTGTCCAGATAGAGGGCAAAAATAAGAAGAGGTAGATGAAATCCAGCTTCTTCCATCATCTTCCCTCCATAATGGCTAGGAGTCTGTGGAGGAAGTACCAGAAGAACCTTGTACCAATTGGCAGATCCAGCAGCTGGTGCAATGTGAGGAACAGCTGATGCATCAGAATCAATGTTCCTGGCACAGTGGGTGGAGAAAATGGAGCTTCAGAGGACACTGGTGACCACTGAGGAGCACCAAATGCACCTAGAAAATAGACAGCTAGAGGTGTCAGAGATCCTACTAGATGAGATCAAAGGCCTGTGCAAAGAGCTGTGCCTCTTCATCCACAAACATGCCATGACCCCTCCAGCTGCTTAGCCAAGTGCCACAGCACCATCTGTGCCTCCAGCCTCCTAGTTTACACATGTGAGGTAAAAGAGGAAGGTAGTCTGCCTCTTTCCTGGCCTCCAGCACAACTAGGGCACTAAGTGAAGACAAGGCCATAATGGAAAGACTAAATGAATTATTTGCTTGGTCTTTACCGAAGAAGATGTAGGGCATTTACCCGTGCCAGAAATGGTATATAAAGGAGACGTATTGGAAGAATAGAAAGAGATATTGATAAACTACTTGATAACTACAACTACTTGATAAACTGAAGAGTACCAAATCACCTGGACCGGATGGTATACATCCAAGGGTATTGAAAGAAATGAAATATGAGATTGCAGACCTTCTATTAGTAATCTGTGAACTATCATTAAAATCAGCTGTAGTATCTGAAGAGTGGAGAATGGCCAATGTAACGCCAATATTTAAAAAGGGTTCCAGGGGTGACCTGGGAAACTACAGACCTGTGAGTCTGACATCAGTACCGGGCAAAATGGCAGAAACCATTATAAAGAATAAAATTACTGATCATGTATATAGTCATGGTTTAATTGGAGAAAGTCAAAATGGATTTAGCCAAGGAAAGTCTTGTCTTACTAATCTGTTATATTTTTTTGAAAGTATGAATACACAGGAAGACAAAGGTGAGCCGGTTGATATAGTGTATCTGGATTTTCAGAAAGCCTTTGAGAAGGTTCCTCATGAGAGACTCTTGGCAAAATTAAAAAGTCATTGGACTGGAGGCAGTGTAGTATTATGGATCAGAAACTGGTTAAAAGATGGAAGGCAGAGAGAAGGGCTAAAAGGCCAATTTTCTCAATGGAGAAAAGTATATAGTGGAGTACCTCAGGGATCCGTGCTGGGCGCGCTGCTTTTTAAAATCTTCATAAATGATCTGGGAATGGGAATAACGAGTAAGGTGATTAAATTTGCAGATGACACAAAATTATTCAAAGTTGTTAAAACCCAAGAGGATTGTGAAAAATTGCAATAGGACCTTGATAAACTGGAAGACTGGGCATCCAAATGGCAGATGAAATTTAATGTGGACAAGTGTAAGGTTATGCATCTAGGAAAGAACAACCCAAACTTTCATTACATGATGCAAGGTACCACCTTAAAAACCACCACCCAGGTAAAAAGATAACATGTTGAAACCCTCCACCAGTGTACCGCAGCAGCCAAGAAAGCTAATAGAATGCTAGGAATCATAAGGAAAGGAATGGAGAATAAAACACATAATATTATAATGCCTCTGTATCGTTCCAAGGTTTGACCACACCTTGAATATTGTGTGCAATTCTGGTTGCCATATCTTAAAAAGGATATAGCAGAATTAGAAAAGGTATAGAGAAAAGCCACCAAAGTAAAGGGGATGGAAGTATACCCCTATGAGGAAAGGTTTAAAAAGTTAGGGCTCTTCAACTTGGAAAAGAGAAGGCTGAGGTGAGATATGATAGAAGTCTATAAATTAATGAATGGAGTGGAATGGATAAATGTAGATCTGTTGTTTACGCCATCAAAAAAGTAGAAAGGCTACAGGACACGTAATGAAGCTACAATGTAACCCATTTAAGTCTAATAAGAGAAAATATTTTTTCACTCAATGTGTAATCAAACTCTGGAATTCATTACCGGAGGATGTAGTAGAAGCTGTTAGTGTAGCTGGGTTTAAACAAGGTTTGGACAATTTCCTGGAAGAAAGGTCCATAAACCATTGTTAAAGAGTACCCAGGAAATCCACTGCTTACCATAGACAAGCATTGTTGAAGATGTGGACTTTGGGTACCTGCCAGGTACTTGTGACCTGGATTGACCACTTTTGGAAACAGGATACTGGGCTTGATGGACCTTGGTCTGACCTAGTATGAGATTTATTATGTTCTTATGTTCACCTTTCATGGACATGCCACCCTCTTCCCAAATTTTGGTTAACTACTACTACTACTATTCGGCACTTAAGAGTAATTACTCACCTGTAACAGGTGTTCTCCAGAGGCAGCAGGAATCAGTCCTCACATATGGGTGACGTCGGCGCCGACGGAGCCCTCGTGCGGAGCATTTCCCCAGCTTTCAAAGAAAGCCTTTGGGAATTGCAGCGCGCATGCGCGGTCCCCTTCCCGCCCAAGGGTGCCATCTTGCTCAGTCTGATGACATAGCTAAAAGACAGCAAAAAAATTAGCTAAATAAATCATATGACTGCAACTCCAAGGGGAGGAGGGAGGGTTGTGAGGACTGATTCCTGCTGCTCCTGGAGAACACCTATTACAGGTGAGTAACTACTCTTTCTACAGGACCAAGCAGGAAGTCAGTCCTCACATATGGGACTCCCCAGCTTAAGGCTACCAGAGATCCAAAGCTGAAAAATGAGCTCCCTCTAGAGCCTCAGCATGCAAGAACAGAATCTTCTCTGATAACGCCCCCGAACGGTAGCCCAAAACCAGGGCCGGAGGGTAGGAGTTGCCTAAACCCCAAAGAGATTATGGAGTACTGCCTGTCCGAAAGCACTGTCCCTGTGGGACTCCCTCTCAAGGCAGTAATGGGCCGCAAAAGTCTGGCTTGAAGACCAAGTAGCGGCCCGGCAGATGTCTGCCAACGGAACAGAGCGGAGATGAGCCACTGACGCAGCCTTCGCCCTGACACGATGAGCCGTGACTCGACCCTCCAACGAGAGGCCGGCTGCCCCATAAGCCCAGGCGATACAGTCAGCGACCCATATGGACAAAGTACGCTTGGAGACAGGTAGCCCCAACTTATTGGGGTCAAAAGAAACGAAGAGCTGAACAGCCCTCCGGTGCTCCCGCATACGGTCGAGGTAGAAGGATAGTGCCCTCCTACAGTCCAGGGTATGCAGGACCATCTCAGCCCGGTTGGCATGCGGCCTGGGAAAGAAGGTCGGAAGAACCACCTCCTGATTGAGGTGAAAAGGGGATACAACCTTAGGAAGAAACTTCGGGTGAGTCCGTAAGACTACCCTATTCCTGTAGAACCTAGTGTAAGGGGGATCAGACACTAGGGCCTGAAGCTCACTCACTCGCCTAGCAGAGGTAAGAGCTACCAAAAACAAGGTTTTCCAGGAGAGAAAACGGAGAGGGCAGGTAGCCATAGGTTCAAATGGCGGACAAGTAAGCCGCTGTAAGACCACATTCAGATCCCATTCAGGGGCTGGTGGATGCAAAGGAGGCTTAAACAGAAGGAGGCCTCTGAGAAAACGAGCCACCAAAGGGTGGTTGGAAAGAGGCTGCACATCCACCGGCGAGTGGTGCGCTGAGAGGGCACTGAGGTGAACCCTGACAGAGTTGGACTTAAGGCCTAGATTGGAGAGGTAAAGCAAATATTGCAATACTACCGCTACCAAGCACGAGAAGGGATTCTCGCTGTGCTGTGCACACCATGCGGAGAATCTACGCCACTTAAGAGCGTATTTATTTATTTATTTATTTATTTAGTATACATTTGTATACCGCTACTTCCAGCGATCAGCAGCGGTTTGATTACAGATTGGAAATTGTCAAATCATGACAGGAAATTTTTGAGGTATAAACACATTGATTAGACAGGAAAGCACAGCACACAGAGAACTATTTTACAGGGAACATGGGCTATGGAGGGTTAAGTGGCTTGCCCAAGACCACAAGGAGCACCTGTGGGACTAGAAACCCCAGTCCTTCCGGCCCAAGGTTGCTGTCCTCTAGTGGGATTTGAACCCCCGACCTTCCGGCCCGAAGTACCTTGCCCCAACCACTAGGCCACTCCTCCAGGATTTCCTGGTGGATTGCCTTCTAGAGGGTAAGACTACGTCTTCCACCTCTCGAGGCAGTAGTAGGGGAGCAAGGACTACCCTTTCAGCAGCCAGGCCATCAGATGAAGGGACTGGAGGTTGGGGTGCAAGAGAGTCCCCTGGTCCTGAGACAGGAGATCGTGCTGAAACCACAGAGGAAGAGGAATGTCCACCGCCAGTTGCAGCAGAAGCGGGAACCACGATTGCCTCGGCCACCTGGGGGCTAACAGAATCATTGAGGCCCCGTCCTTGAGGACTTTGAACAGTGTTCTGGACACTAGTGGAGTGGGAGGAAACGCATACAGTAGGCCTGTGGACCACGAGATCAGAAACGCATCCACTGCTACTCTGAGAGGATGCGGTTGTCTGGAGCAGAATCTCGGGAGTTGCAGGTTCAGAGGACTGGCAAAAAGATCCATGGTGGGGAGGCCCCACTTGAGAAAGATCTGCTGAACCACCAACGGGTTCAATCTCCATTCGTGTGGTTGCAGGATCCTGCTCAGTCTGTCCGCCAGGTAATTTTCTTGACCTGGGAGGTAGACAGCCTTGAGGAGGATTCCATGATTGACGGCCCAAGAGCACAGCCGTTGTGACTCCTGACAGAGAAGGAAGGAGCCTCTGCCTCCTTGTTTGTTCATGTAGAACATGGCAACTTGATTGTCCGTCTGGACCAGTACAGACTGGTGAGATGTGAGGTGGGAGAAGGCTCTCAGAGCTAGGCGTATGGCCCGTAGCTCCAGGAAGTTTATCTGCTAAGCAGCCTCCCAAGGAGTCCAGAGACCCTGAGTACATGCCCCTTGGCAATGTGCTCCCCAACCTAGAAGAGAAGCATCCGTCGTCAGCACTCGAGAATGCGGGGGGGGGGGGGGGGTTGAAAATCCACCCCGAGTACCAGATTCGGAAGATGAAGCCACCACTGTAGAGAGGAGACGAGCAGGGTGGAAACTCTCACCGAGTCTGCAAGGCTCCTGTGGCCTGATGCCACTGAGTGCGAAGGCTCCACTGAGCAGGCCGCATGTGCAGGCAGGCATTGGGGGTTACATGAACCGTGGAAGCCATATGGCCGAGAAGTCTCAGGAATTGCCTGGCGGAGACCAGGGAATTGCTGTGAAACTGCCTGGCCACATCCATCAACCGGAGGGCCCTGTCCACTGGCAGAAAAGCCCTCACCTGAAGAGTGTCTAGCCTTGCTCCTATGAATTCCAAGTTCTGGGACGGGAGCAAAGTGGACTTTGCGAAGTTTATGACAAACCCCAAGTGCTGAAACAGAGCCACAGTGCGAAGGGTGGCTTGACTGGCCTCCTGGGAAGACTGGCCTCTTATGAGCCAGTCGTCCAGGTATGGAAACACAAAAACACCTTGAAGCTTCAGGTAGGCGGCCACCACCGCCAGGCACTTGGTGAACACCCTGGGAGCGGAGGTTAGGCCAAAGGGAAGTACTCTGTACTGGTAGTGGTTTCCCCCCACAACAAATCGGAGATATTGTCTGTGGTCTGGATGAATAAGGATGTGAGTATAAGCATCCTTTAGATCTAAGGAGCATAGCCAATCTCCCTGCTGGAGGTAGGGCAGCAGGATTCCAAGGGTAAGCATCTTGAACTTTTCCCTCTCCAGGAACTTGTTGAGGTTGCACAAGTCTAGGATGGGTCTGAGGCCTCCTTTTCTTTTTGGTACCAGAAAGTACCTGGAATAAAAGCCGTGACCTCTCAGGTGGTGGGGCACCGGTTCCACAGCCTGTTCCTTTAGCAGACTTGCCAACTCCTGAAGGAGTAGGTCCCAGTGCAGAGGGAGTCTTGGATGCTCCCCTGGAAAATAGGAGGGAGGTACCTGGTGAAAATGGAGAAGATAACCCTTCTGGACTATGTGGAGCACCCAGGTATCTGATGTGACGGCTGACCACCTTTGGGCAAAGTGGGCCAGCCGGCCTCCTGTGCTGATGTGAGGCAGCTGAGGAGAAGAGGCTATGCTTGCTGAGTCAAAAACCCCCACCCTGCTGAGCAGGGGCCGGTGTTGGTGGCTTGGGGGCCTCCTGCCTACGGGGCCCATGACCTTGCCCCTTGGCCTGCTGACCCTGTTGGGGAGCTGCAGAGGCCTGATAATGAGGGTATTGTTTATAGGCAGATGACTTCCTTGGGTAAAAGGTCTTTTTTCCCGAGCCCTTCTTCTTCTGAAAAGGGGCAGAGGTTTTCCTGGACAGCTTAGTCCTGGTCAGAGTCTCGGTCTCGAGTTCTGCAGCCTTTTCAGCCATGGGCTTGCCAAAGAGGTTTTCACCACGGCAGGGGACATCGACCAACTTGTCCTGCACCCATGGCTCGAGGTCGGATGACTGTAGCCAAGCCTGTCTGCGGGCACCGATGCCGGCCCCAGCTATTCGGGCCGAAGCCTCGAAGCCATCGTAGGCTGCTCGAGAGATAAACTTCGAGCACTCTCGAATACCAGTGGACAAGGCCTGGAACCTCTGCAAAGGTTCCTCGGAGAGACCAGCAGAGAACCCGACAATCTGCTTTGCCAGGTCTCGGAGATACATGCCCATGTAGAGCTGGTACGTCTGTACACGGCAAGCAAGCATAGAGCCCTGGAAGCACTTCTTACCAAGGGCATCCAGGTTCCGGGCCTCCTCGTCGGGAGGCACCGAGGAGTGCATTTTCTGACTTTTCAGTCGATGCATGGCCGACTCCACAACCATGGAGTGGTGCGGTAATTGTGCCTTTTGGAACCCGGGGCTCTTGCGGACTCGATAGATGGAATCGACCCACTTGCTTAACACCGGCGTCGAGGCCGGGGTCTCCCACATGCGGAAGAGCAGCTGCTCCAGCATCGGAGGAACCGGTACAGTAAAGGCCTCCTTCGGGGGAGAGTCATACTGGAGGGCCTCGAGCTCCTCGGCTCGAGGCTCCTCCTCGGGATCCGCGGGGAAGGCCAAGGCTTTGGCCATATCCCGCACAAAGTCCGAGAACCGGGTATCTCTGGTGGGGACCGTCTCTGAGGGTCGGACTCTGGCGAGTCCGATGGGACACACCGAGTCCGATAAGTGCCGGGTGACTCTTCGTCCTCCGTCTCCCAGCCTGACTCCTCGGAGGAGGAATCGAGCGGCTCCGGCCGGGCGGGTACCGATGCCATCCGCCCCGATGCCGAGGGTACCGGTGTCGATGACCTCGGTCCCGAACGGGAGGCCGAGGGAGACCATGGCTGAGGATCGACTCGAGCCCGCATGGACTCGAGGATTGGCTCGGCCTCCGGGTTTGACTTGGACGTCGAGGTCCCGGTGGTCAGGGCAGATGCACCGGTGAGACTGGCGATCAATGCCCGCTTCTGTTCCATGAAGGCAGCGATGCTGCTCTCCAAGGCCGTCAACCTGAGTCCAAGCTCAGGAGACCCAGCAGCCCCCGACTCGGGCCCCAATGGCGTCGGGCCCGACGTCAGCTCCCCTGGAGGAGAGTCCACGAGGACTACAGCACTTACGTGTTCAGGAGACTCCATCTCGATACGAGTATGTTTGGCAGGCCTCTCCGACTCCGAAGACTCGGGACAGCTATCGGGGCTATGCGACCTGGCCCTCGATGAACCAGGAGCATCCACCGACGCTGCCCTCGCGGGTTTCTTCTTCCTGCGATGTTCCCGCGAAGGAGACCCTCGCTCAGCTCAGAGGAACCCCGACGCTGCTCAGGGCCGGAGTCCCGAGACGTCGAGGCCTCTGACGAGGTCTGGGCCCGTCCGGACGTGGAGTCAGAGAAGATCCTATCCTTCTGGTGCTGCCGACTCCTCAACGCCTTAGAGGACATTTTGCCACACGGACCACAGATCATCGGGTCATGAACGGGTCCGAGGCAGCGGAGGCAGCAGTCATGTGTGTCGGTAAGAGACATAAGTTTCTTACACCGATCACATTTTTTAAACCTGCTGGTAGCCATCGGGGGAAAAAGGGCCCCTGCGAGGTCAAAAGACCGGGCTGCTAGTGAAAAAAGAAAAATGGCACAAACGCTAGTCACAAAGGACAAAAAACGAAAAAGAGAGAGTGGACTCGATACCGGCGTATCGGGCAAAGGCGGGAAAAGGATCCGGCGTCGAACCGAAGAAAAAAAGAGAAAAAACAGGGAAATCAACTTTTTCCTCGGGGAAAAACAAACTACATCCGTTGGGCTCCGCGGAAAAAAGAAGACTGAGCAAGATGGCACCCTTGGGCGGGAAGGGGACCGAGCATGCACGCTACAATTCCCAAAGGCTTTCTTTGAAAGCTGGGGAAATGCTCCACACAAGGGCTCCGTCGGCGCTGACGTCACCCATATGTGAGGACTGACTTCCTGCTTGGTCCTGGAGAATAAAACACCACGCATGCAGTGCTGTACAGCTAACCTACAAGAGGTAGCTAACATACAAGAGAAAGTCCCTGCCTGTCAGAGTCATGCTCATCAGAGCTTACAATCTAGTCAGAACAGTACAGAGCATTAGTCAGTTCTTCGCAAGGTATGGTGTGGTACAGTTTGGTCAATAGTTTGGTCATAAACATTGATGGGGGTTGGAGTAAGATGAGGATGGAAGTCAGGATCTGAATGCAATGGTGAAGAGGTGGGTCTTCAACCTGGATTTGAAGAGGGCCAGGAAGGGTGCCTGGCGCACAGATGCAGGTAGGCTGTTCCAGGCGTATGGTGCAGCAAGGTGAAAGAAGCGCAGTCGGGAGTTCGCGGTGCGGGTGAAAAGCATTGATAGAAGAGATTTGTTAGTGGAGTGCAGATTTCGAGAGGGGACGTAAGGAGAGATAAGAGGTATTGAGGGGCCATAGAATGAATGCATTTATAGGTCAGTAGGAGAAGCTTGAATTGGATATGGAATTGGACAGGGAGCCAGTGAAGCGACTTGAGAAGAGGAGTAATATGGGCATGGCGAGGCTGGCAGAAGATTAGTCGAGCAGCATGATTTTGTATAGATTGAAGGGGAAGGAGATGGCTCACGGGGAGACCAGGAAGGAGTAGATTGCAGTAATCGAGTCGAGAGGAGATTAAGGAGTGGATAAGCGTTTTGGTAGTGTGTTCAGAGAGGAAGGGGCAGATTTTGCTGATGTTGTAGAGAAAGAAGCAGCAGGTCTTAGCTACAAGCTGGATATGAGCGGAGAAGGAGAGAGAGGTGTCAAAGAAAAACCCTAGATTGCGGGCCGAGGGAACAGGAAGGGTAGTAGATCCATCCACATGGACTGAGAGAGGGAGAAGTGGGGGGGAGGAGTTGGGTGGAAAGACAAGGAGTTCAGTCTTGGCCATGTTCAGTTTCAATCGGCGATGAGACATCCAGGCAGCGATGTCCATAAGACAGGCAGAAATCTTGGACTGGGTTGCCAGGGAAATTTTAGGTGTGGAGAGGTAGATTTGGGAGTCATCGGCATAGAGATGGTACTGAAAGCCATGGGAGGAGATAAGCACGCCAAGTCCTTGGGTATAGAGAGAGAAAAGGAGGGGGCCAAGATGGATCCCTGGGGTACACCAACATGGAGTGGGGTAGGGGAGGAGGAGAAGCCACCAGAGCATATACTGAATTAGCGATGGGAGAGGTAGGAGGAGAACCAGGATAGTATAGAGTCCTTGAAGCCAAGCGAGGAGAGGGTGGTGAGGAGAAGGTTGTGGTCAGTGGTGTCAAAAGCAGCGGAAAGGTCAAGAAGGATGAGGATAGAATAGAGGCCCTTAGATTTAGCCAGGAACAGTTCGTTGGTGACTTTTGTGAGTGCTGTTTCGGTGGAGTGTAGGGGACAGAAGCCAGATTGTAGTGGGTCCAGGAGGGCCTGGGAGGTGAGGAAGTTGAGGCAGCGATGGTGGACTGCTCATTCTAATAGTTTGGATATGAAGGGAAGGAGGGAGATGGGTCGATAGTTAGAAGGGCACGTGGGATCACGTGAGGGTTTCTTGAGGAGGGGTGTGACAACAGCATGTTTGAAGTCAACGGGCACAGTTGCAGTGGAGAGTGAAAGACTTGAAGGACTAGAAAGGGGGACTGTTACTTCTGAAGAGAAATCTGCAACTGTGAGTATATACTTCTGGTAATTTTCTAAAAAGAATTCTTTGTATTAAAGCTACTTAATCTGTGAACCCACTCTTTTTTGTTGGATCAGTTAGGGCCTAGTAGCAGCAATTAAAGTTTGAATTTAAAACACAGAGGAGAGCTTTCTGGTTACATTTCATACCCAGCAGAGAGCTTGTAGTTTAAATTTAATAGTCACTCAGGGCCAAGTAACCACACAGTACTTTTAGTTTAAATTTAACACACAGAAGAGAGCTTTCTGGTTAAATTTAGTACCCAGCAGAGAGCTTGTAGTTTAAATTTCATAAGAAGTTAGAGCCTAGCAGCAGCTAAGAGCTATAATTTAAATCAAATCAGAATTTAGCTTACCTCAGCAGCACAAGACAGGGTACCGTGTAGCAGCCCTCTTTTAATAAGTGTTATTTCCCTCCCACCCCTGGGATAATCATAGCTTTATAGGTACTTACACATCTTAAAAGACAGGAGGTGCTTTCAGGTGAAGCTCATTATCCAAATCAGTCATACACTAAGGACCTGAGATTAATTAAGCTTCAGGTGAACAAGGTATATTAAACGTATTAGGTACAGTTTTATTGGTATAAATACCCATAGCAACCCCTAGTAAGTAAGAACTTAAAGATCTAGACACAAACTTAAAACTAAGATGCAGACAGCAGTCCAGCAGCGGGATGGGGGCTTTCCAGTCTTTTGCATTGAGTGTCACATGTATGATTTTCTCCCAGTTGGTGAGAGGTCTTACGTGTGCACTAGGTGCAAGGAGCTCTTTTCTCTCAGGGAACAAGTCTGTTCTCTAGAGGCTAAAGTAGCAGACTTGGAAAACATAAGACAGACAGAGAGGTACATAGACGAGACCTACAGGGATATAGTCCTGAAGTCCCACCTCCAGTCTGGCAGCACCCCTGTTGCCATGGAGGAGAGAGGTCACATGAGAGGAGAGCATCACCCTGGTGTGTCAGGAAGTGATCCTGTAACTAGGACCTGTCCTCCAGGTGATGTAAAACCCTCTCGCACCGAAGAAGTTTCTCCAGGGCCATGTGCCCATGAGGGAAGGGTTAGGACAGCCGTTATAGTTGGTGATTCAATCATTAGGCATGTAGATAGCTGGGTGGCTGGTGGACGTGAGGATCGCCTGGTAACATGCCTGCCTGGTGCGGAGGTAGCGGACCTCACGCGCCACCTAGATAAGGTCTTAGATAGTGCTGGGGAGGAGTCTGCTGTCTTGGTACATGTCGGTACCAATGACATAGAAAAATGTGGTAGGGAGGTTCTGGAGGCAAAATTTAGGCTTTTAGGTAGGAAGTTGAAATCCAGAACTTCCAGGGTAGCATTCTCCGAAATGCTTCCTGTTCCACGCGCAGGACCCAAAAGGCAGGCAGAGCTTCGGAGTCTCAATGTGTGGATGAGACAATGGTGCAGAGATGAGGGTTTTGGATTTGTTAGGAACTGGGGAACATTCTGGGGAAAGGAGGGGCTCTTCCGAAGGGATGGGCTTCACCTTAACCGGGATGGAACCAGGCTGCTGGCATTAACCTTTAAAAAAGAGATAGAGCAGCTTTTAAACTAGATATTAGGGGAAAGCCGACAGTCGCCCAAGAGCAGATGGTTCGGAAGAATGTATCCTTGAAGGATACTGCCAAAAGCAGAGAGGTTCCTCAAAAGAGTAAAGTAGCCCAAATGCCCTCAAGTATGGAGCAGACAGAGCTTAAAGATCCCAATTTACCCATGTCTAACAATAGCCAAATTAACATGAGTAAAATACATTCTCTAAAATGCTTGTATGCAAATGCTAGAAGTCTAAAGAATAAGATGGGAGAGTTAGAATATATAGCACTAAATGAAAGGTTAGATATGATTGGAATATCAGAGACATGGTGGAAGGAGGACAACCAGTGGGACACTGTGATATCTCGGTACAAACTATATCGTAATGATAGAGCTGATCAAATTGGTGGAGGGGTTGCGCTCTATGTTAGAGAGGGCATTGACTCAGAAAGGATTACAGTTTTGCAGGAAACAAAATCTGCTGTAGAATCTATATGGATTGAAATTCCATATAAAAGGGGGAAGGCAATGGCAGTGGGGGTGTACTATCGAGCACCTGGCCAGAATGACCAAATGGATGATGAAATGCTCAAAGAAATCAAGGAAGCTAACAAAAGTTACAGCGCAGTAATAATAATGGGTGATTTCAATTGCCCCGGTATCGACTGGGTCAGTGTCACGTCAGGACATGCTAGGGAGATAAAGTTCCTAGATGAAATAATTGACTGCTTCTTGGAGCAGCTGGTTCATGAACCGACCAGAGGGGAAGCCATATTAGACCTAGTCCTTACTGGAACACCAGATCTAGTGCAAGAGATAAGGGTGTTGGGGCCACTTGGCAATAGTGATCATAGCATGACGCCTTTGATTTAATTAGTGGAGGAGGGATAGTAAGGAAATCCACAGTACTACCTTTTAACTTTCGAAAGGGAGACTATGATAAAATGAGGAAAACAGTTAAGAAAAAACTAAAAGGAGCAGTTGCGAAGGTTAGACGTACATCAAGCTTGGGTGTTGTTGAAAAATACTATCTTGGAAGCCCAGACCAGCTGTATTCCACGCTTTAAGAAAAGTGGAAGGAAGTCCAAAAACCTGCCAGCATGGTTTAAAGGTGAGGTCAGAGAGGCTGTTGTTGCCAAAAAAGCATCTTTCAGGAAATGGAAAAAAGAGCCAAACGACGAAACCTGGAAACAGCACAAGCACTGGCAAGTCAAATGCAAGGCATTGATAAGGCAGGCAAAGAGAGAATTTGAGAAGAAGCTTGCTGCGGAAGCAAAAACGCGAAATAAAGACCTTTTCAAGTACATTCGTAGCAAAAAACCTGTGAGAGAGTCAGTTGGTCCATTAGATGATAAAGGGGTTAAAGGAGCACTAAGAGGCGACAAGGTGATAGCGGAGAGACTGAATGAATTCTTTGCTTCGGTCTTTACTGAGGAAGATGTAGGGATGTTACCCATGACTGAAGTGGTATTTAAAGGTGTGGAAGAATTGAAGGAAATATCGATACATCGGAAAGATGTCTTACAACTATTAGATAAACTGAAGAGTAGCAAATCACCTGGGCCGGATGGTATACATCCAAGGGTGTTGAAAGAACTGAAATATGAGATTGCAGAACTGCTATCAGTAATCTGTGAACTATCATTAAAATCATCTCTAATACCTGAAGATTGGAGGATCGCCAATGTAACCCCAATTTTTAAAAAAGGTTCCAGGGGTGATCCGGGAAACTACAGACCGGTGAGCCTGACGTCAGTACCGGGAAAAATGGTAGAAACCATCATAAAGAATAAAATTACTCAGCATGTAGATAGTGCGGCGCTCCTGCCCCGCCTTAGGGCTAAAGACAGGAGCGGGGCCTATTGCCTCGTGAGGAAGGAGTTTAAAATCTATTCCCCTGGAATGCTGGGTACTGTAGTTTTTCTGCTCCTTTCACTCCGAAATAAAGTGTAGTTGTGCGCCAGAGATGGTAAGGCTTATTTGCAAGTATTTTTATTATGGTTAAGGTTATTCTTCCATCGCATGACAAATTCAGAAATATGAACAAAACAGGTGCTTTAACACGAACAGAAAGAACTCAGGTATAAAGTCAACTTAAAGTAGAAATTCAGCTTTACTTCTAAGCAGTTTACTCAGCTCTGCCCCAAGAGGTCATTCACTTTAAATGCAGCCTCTTTTCACACTGTTACGTTCACAGTGCTGGGTCACTTCAGGTGCAGGTAATTAAAGCTTTCCTAGCATGGCAGCAAAACAGCTCCGTAGTATTCAACTCATACACGGCATAACCAGTTTTCTTCAGTTTGGTATTTCCACGCAACAAATAGTACAGTCCATGCTCTCACAGTCAGGTAAGTCAGAATTATCCTGCATTAATTCCTCAGACTGTATAGAATTATTAGCTTCCTGCAATACTGGCTGTCTGTTTGCTTGTAGCTTTAAAAACTCTTTAAAATCCTGGAGAAGCAATTCAGCCTGTTGTCTGCTAGATAAGGAATTGTTATCAGTTGTTAAACTTCCCTCTTGATTAAGGCTGTTCCCCTTTTCCTCTCTCAGGTTAAGTGAATCAGAGTAACTCTTAGGCTCTTTTGTTAAGGTTTCAAATATAGGAGAGTTGGGTTTACCTTCACTCTGGAAACTCTTTGTCAAATCGCTTACTTGTTGCCAAGCCCCTCTTATCCTAGGTGGCTCAGACGTCCTCCAGCTGTGAGAATTCCCGTGCCTCTCTGGGCCAAACTGTAATTCCCAGAATGAGTTCTTTTTCTCTCTTGCCTGCCGTGAAGGCTTCCTCTCCCAGGGCTCTGCGTTCCTCCAGGTGTCTATTCCAGGGCTAGGTCCACTTTCCTCAGGACTTCCATTTATTGCCTCTGAACAGATTCTTGCAGGTCTTCTTCTACTGCTTCGGCTCAGTCCTTGGCTGCTAGCCTTCTCTCTCTGACTGCTCACGGTACTCTGACCGTTCCCTGGGCTCCTTCTCTTCCCCTTCTCCTTCCACTTCTCCTTCCACTTCTCCCCTATAGCAAAGCCATCCTCCAGTTTAAAACCAGGTTCTCTTCTAGAGACGCCCCTTCCAAGCACTGGGTGTGCCCAATCAGGACTGCACGACTCCTCCCCTGGGCTGGTATCCATGCTCAGCTCAGCAGAACGAAGTCTCTCTTTCTTTCCAGCATTGACAATCTGACGTAAATCCTGTTGCCCTTCAGGATTTTCATCTGTCTCCATAGCCTCAGGAGGGCGCTCTTCACCACAATAGTCACAACATAATGGGAGACAGCCAACATGGCTTTAGACAAGGAAGATCTTGTCTTACTAATCTGTTATGTTTTTTTGAAGGAGTGAATAAACAGGTGGACAAAGGTGAGTCGGTTGATATTGTGTATCTGGACTTTCAGAAAGCCTTTGACAAGGTCCCTCATGAGAGACTTTTGGCAAAACTAAAGAGTCATAGGATAGGAGGCAGTGTACTATTGTGGATCAGGAACTGGTTAAAAGATAGAAAGCAGAGGGTAGGGCTAAATGGCCAATTTTCCCAATGGAGAAAGGTGAATAGTGGTGTACCCCAGGGATCTGTGCTGGGTCCGCTGCTTTTTGACATATTCATAAATGATCTGGAAAGTGGAATAACGAGTGAGGTTATCAAATTTGCAGATGACACAAAACTATTTAAAGTTGTTAAAACCCAACAGGATTGTGAAAAATTGCAAGAGGATCTTGATAAATTGGAAGACTGGGCATCAAAATGGCAGATAAAATTTAATGTGGACAAGTGCAAGGTTATGCACTTAGGGAAGAACAACCCAAACTATGGTTACACGATGCAAGGTTCCACATTAGGAACCACCACCCAGGAAAAAGATTTAGGCGTCATTGTGGATACCATGTTAAAACCCTCCTCCCAGTGTGCAGCGGCGGCCAAGAGAGCAAATAGAATGCTAGGTATGATAAGGAAAGGAATGGAAAATAAAACAAAAGATATTATAATGCCTCTATATCGTTCCATGGTGAGACCGCACCTTGAATATTGTGTGCAATTCTGGTCGCCGTATCTTAAAAAGGATATAGCGATTTTAGAAAAGGTACAGAGAAGAGCCACCAAAATGGTAAAGGGGATGGAAGGATATACTCCTATGAAGAAAGGCTAAAAAGGTTAGGGCTCTTTAACCTGGAAAAGAGACGGCTGAGGGGAGATATGATAGAAGTCTATAAATTAATGAACGGAGTGGAACGGGTAAACGTAGATCGATTGTTTACCTTAGCAGAATATAGAAAGACTAGGGGACATGCAATGAAGCTACAGGGTAAACTATTTAAGACTAATAAAAGAAAATATTTTTTCACTCAACGTGTAATCAAACTCTGGAATTTGTTACCGGAGGATGTAGTAAAGGCTGTTAGTGTAGCTGGGTTTAAAAAAAGGTTTGGACAAGTTCCTGGAGGAAAGGTCCATAAACCATTATTAAGAAGTGACCGAAGATATCAATGCTTGACCCAGTATAAGCATTGTGGAACCTGTGTCTCTTGGGGAAACTGCTAGGTACATATGACCTAGATTAGCCACTGTTGGAAACAGAATACTGGGCTTGATGGCCCTTGGTCTGACCCAGTATGGCATATCTTATGTTCTTATGTTCTAAAGGTTGAGGATATGAGTAATGGAGGGGACAATGGTGAGGGAGATGGAATGTAGAAGATGGGTGGGGATAGGTCTGATGAACAGGTGGTGGGTTTGGAGGAGGAAAGAAGGAGTGCAGTTTCTTCTTCAGAGATCGGAGGGAAGGAGGAGAGGATTGCAGGGGGAGTATGGATGGGGGAGAAATGGGGAGGGGGAGGTAAATGAGTGGCCTAGTGGTTGGGGCAAGGTACCACAGGCCGGTAGGTCAGTGGTTCAAATCCCACTAGAGGACAGAAACCTTGGGCCGGAACGACTGGGGTTTCTAGTCCCACAGATGCTCCTTGTGGTCTTGGTCAAGCCACTTAACTCTCCATTGCCCTTGTTCCCTGTAAGTAAAAGTATGTGTCTCATAAAAGTATGTGTCTCATATCCCCTCGTGTTAAATGTATCCCCCAACCGCTTTGACCCGGTGAAAAGCGGGATATAAATGCAGCTAAATAAAATAAAATAAAAATAAAATATTGTTGGATAGAGTTCAAGAACCCAAAATTTGGAAAGTACATTGCAATCGTGATGCAGAACCCAATTGAGTGTTTTATACTGAGTATTCTATGATGGGGTGCAGAATAGATTTTTTTGAAATTGTTTTTTAAAATATTGTTTTGGTATGTATAAAAATGTTTTCACTCTCTGGATGTTTTAAGGCCAAAACAAGCCCTTTCCTGTTGCCTATATCTGCCTACAGCAGGCTTGAATGTGGACGTGCTTGCAGACGTCCCCAACATTTCTGAAATTGAACAGGGATGTCTAAGCCCATTGCATCTCCCCATAAAAGCCTCTGCCAGACTCTCTGTCTACTTGGATGTTCCTGCACCAGTGACATTTTTTAACGTAATTTATAAATGACTCTGAGGATTTGGACATCTGGGTACATGTCGCCAGAGGGCCAAATCATTACTAAGACTTTTGAAATGACCACCTTTGTAATCACCATACAAAAATAAAGGCTTCAGCCCTGGTCTACATTTAAAAATGACTGATAAGGACATACCCTCTTTCAGAGCTTTCTTCCTTTATGGACACAAATCCAGGCATGGATGCTTGTTACAAGTTTTGGGAATTACAAATCTGGACATACAGAGTGCTAACAGCAAACCCCAAAGTGGATTACAATGGATATAGCAGAATTAGAAAGGTACAGAGAAAAACCATGTAAGACTAATACGAGAAAATATTTTTTCACTCATCACATAATCAAACTCTGAAATTCATTACTGGAGGATGTAGTAAAAGGTATTAGTGTAGATGGGTTTAAAAAAGGTTAGAATAAGTTCTTGGAGGAAAGGTCCATAAACCATTATTAAAGAGGACCCAGGAAATCCACTGCTTGCCCCAGGACAAGCACTGTGGAACCTGAGTGCCTTTCAGGAACCTGCCAGTTACTTGTGACCTGGATTGGCCACTGTTGGAAATAGGATACTGAACTTGATGGACCTTGGTCTGGGTCAGCATACATCAGCATGACAAAGGTGTCATGGCTTTTTCCCCAGACCTTGGATTTCATGCAGCTTTGTTACTCTGGTGATATCAGTCTCCAAAGTTAATGAGGGTAGTTCACAAGATGAGATTAACTCTGACCCCCTGGTGATGTCAGTCTCCGGGCCCGATGAGATTGGTCTGCAGCCCCTCCTTGCTAAATCAAGAATAGCAGACCTCCCGTGATGTGGGCTATATAAGGGTCCCTTGCTTATTATTTCTTATTGTCCAATATTTATTGGCTGTATTGATCTTGTTATTATTTCTGACGCAAGTGTACGCTGTTTTTCCTTTCTTGTTTTGGTTGTTGTAATGACTAAAAAAACATAATAAAAAAAAAAAAGAAAAAGGGGCATTGAGAAACTATTTCACTGTTCCCCAATGCAAGTATTTAAAATTATTTCACCTCTACCAAATGATACATTGGAACAGTTTGCATATAGAGCCTGGATTTTAAAAGTAGTTCTTAATGAGCAGGAGTCCTGGCCCAATGCAGAAGATTATGGGGAGAGCATGCATAAGGCATTTTTATTAGAATTGCTATCCCCTGAGATTACAAAACACCTTCTGTTATTTTCTGAAGACCCTAAAGCAACCCCTTTTGATACTTTAATGCTCAGAATTGGGTCTGTTGGGAGGACCCAGCCCTTGCAGGTCATAACAGTATCAGAAGCACGGAAGTGGCAAGCTGAGGGATCCTCCCAATACACAAAAAACACAAAGGATACAGGGGACAGACACCTTGGAGAGGACAAAGCAGAGGTACTTTTAGAAACTCCTCAGGGTACATTCCCTTTCAGGAGCTCAAAGCACAGAGAGATGGATTAGAAAAGGAGAAAATTAAATGGGAACAGGACAAACACATACTGCAAGTAGAACTAGATAAATTAAAACAGGATTTACAAGCAGCTCAGGACAAACACAAGGCTAGTGCATAGGGATGTCCTGACCTCTTGGGTTCAGATATCAAAATGTCTCAAACCTTCATAGCCCAGCCTGCCTCCGTTCTCTCAGCAGAGGACTCAATTCCAGAGCCTCTGGATGATGAAATAGACACAGGCCCAGAATACAATTTAAGGCTTGTAACATCCTTGATACTGGACTCTTGTGGATGCCCCAATGTTATCAGTAGAATAGGGGGTCAGGATAAACTAGCTTTGATTGACACAGGGGCTGGAATTAGTTTTACAAACAGAGCTTCTCCCACTGCAGATCAGAAAATATGGAAATTTATGAAATTCAAGGAATTAATGACACAGCTTCCAAATGTGTGGCTATCCCAGTTAAATGGGGTATCCCTGTGCACAGTGAACAAAACAAGGAAATGTTAGAAACCACTGCCTCCACTATAGTGAACACACCAAAAGAAATAATTGGAATTGACGTTCTCAACCAGTTAAATTTGGTGGTGGATATGGCTAATCTTAAATTGTGGCAGTATTCAGGAACTTCAAGTGCTTCTAAAACTTTAGTGCATGAAGTCATTCCCATGCAGTTAGCAACTCAGTGCACCAATATCTGAAACTATAAGCTACTACACATTCCCACAGCTGTATAGAAAAGTATAAAGTATATGAGTAATTATTTCTTTTTTAAGCAACGGGTCTCAGACTTAAAAGAGCTACGGTCTTTATCAGGTGGTGACCTAATGCTCTGTTTTGCATCAATGACCCTTTTGTCGCTTTACCAACTTCATTTGACTTATACGCGATGTTTCAACTTGTAACTGTAATGCGATTTCAAAAGTAATATTTGTAAGAAGAGAGTGAATATATTCTTATCTTCAAAGATGCCCAATGCCAATTTCAGCGCTGCTGCGTTTCACTACCATGCTGTTTCATCAGGGGCTGTGATTTTTCAACGCTTCATCCAGTCTTTCCAACAAAACATTCTTTCATCTCCTTCAAAATACATCATGCGTTCGTCGCACTCAAGAGTGCGACGAACGCATGATGTATTTTGAAGGAGATGAAAGAATGTTTTGTTGGAAAGATTGGATGAAGCGTTGAAAAATCACAGCCCCTGATGAAACAGCATGGTAGTGAAACGTAGCAGCGCTGAAATTGGCATTGGGCATCTTTGAAGATAAGCATATATTCACTCTCTTCTTACAAATATTACTTTTGAAATCGCATTACAGTTACAAGTTGAAACATCGAGTATAAGTCAAATGAAGTTGGTAAAGCGACAAAAGGGTCATTGATGCAAAACAGAGCATTAGGTCACCACCTGATAAAGACCGTAGCTCTTTTAAGTCTGAGACCCGTTGCTTATAAAAGAAATAATTATTCATATACTTTATACTTTTCTATACAGCTGTGGGAATGTGTAGTAGCTTATAATTTCAGATAATGAAGCAATAAGGGTTCTTTGTATGGCTCAACAGTGAATTTGCTCCTATAATATAGACCTACACACTAGTGTTGTGACTCAGTGCACCAAGGCAGCTCAGTAGTATGATCTGTGTGTAATTCCCTCAGAGGTGGCTGATATTCCAGTCTGGGCTCAAGACAAGTTCGATTGTGGGAAAATGCACACAGAAATACTGTTGGAAGGCGAGGATCCTCCACCACAGAAACAATACCCAGTACCTCATCAGGCTATAGAACCAGTGACTAAAATTGTGAAGATACTGGAGGAGAGGGGTCTGATTAGACCTCTTTCTTCCACATGCAATTCACCAGCCTGGCCGATAGTTAAACCGGGGGGTTCCTTCAGACTCACTATGGACTTCCGTGCCCTGAATCAAGTTTCAAAATCTGTAGTGCCCATGGTAGCCTCATACCCTAAAATGATCTCTAAACTGAACACCAAATGTACATTTTTCTCTGTTTTAGACATATCCAATGGGTTTTGGAGTCTGCCCATGGCCCTTGAATGCCAGTACAAAACAGCCTTTCAGTGGCTGAATAAACAATATGCATGGACTGTGCTTCCACAGGGATATAAGGATTCCCCCTCAATATTTCATAAATACATGCAGGAAGCCCTGTCACTATTGTCTTGCAGAGATAATATAATTCAGTATGTAGATGACATTCTGATTCAGTCTGAGAATGAAGCTTGTGATAAGGAAGCTTATCATAGTTCAGGAAGGAGCTATAATAGAGGTGAATTAGCACTGAACAAGCAACCTGTCTTAGCTGGTAGAAATACAAAAACAGAATGTTTTCATAAAAGACTACCAGTCCCAGAATGCACCAGGTTTCAAACAGCCTCTAGAAGAGCTGAAGTGGGGAAACGTGTGTTCAATCAGGAGAGCTATGAGGTAATCCCCAATCACTCATCTCCAAGGGCAGGGCTTGATTCAGCACAGCTGAGCTGTGCTAGGGTGGAGTATCCCTCTAAATAAGTTAAAAGTAAAACATATTCTACACAGAATCAGATGAGGAATCCAGAGCTCAAGGACAGAGAGAGCAAGAAGCAGCAGCAGCGTGGAAGGAAGAAGAGGAAAACATCTTGGAGGTCTAAAGAAGGAGCTCACAGCAGCACGTGTGTTGGGAGTCATTCCAGAGGCAAGCATACTCCATTGGACTGGAGGAAGCCAGAGGAGTGGGGTTACAGAGCCAGGAATTCCCGGACGGCACCTGTGAGGGAGACGGATGCATTTGGAAGGGGCCCTAAGACCAGTGCAAGAAGGTATGTGAAGAGAGACCCAGTGTCCAGGGATCTTGATTGGAAGGCTGGACATAAAAGCTGGATTACTTACTGGCCAGGATATCTGGAGAGGAAACCTAACAACAAAGGAAGCTCAGGTATGAACACTGATCTATGCCCTAGCTCTTCACTTGGAAGACAGCAGGGAAACAAATATTGTCCTGAGAGTGCTCCATTAAGGAATTCCTCTGAGCCAGACCATGATATTGATTCTATGATAGTTGAAGAAGAAGGAGATATTTTAAATGATCAGAATGAATACATGGATTGCTCTCTGAATAAGCTGCTGTGGTAAAATACTTTCACAAATACAACAACCATCAAAAGGAAATATAACTTGTTCTTTTATCTACCCAGAAAAGTTTACAAGAAAGCTTTAGGGTAGGATTTGAACCACGTAGAGAAAGTGAACCAGCAAAGGGGTTTGCAGCTGGCTAATTATTGGTAATTAAGCCATGCACAGTTGCACGTGAGCTCTGAAAGGAAACTACTGTTTGTGTGTGAAAATAGAAGAAAGTTATCCTTGAAAAAATAACAGTTTTTGGTTACTTTTGGGTTTTGTTTTTGCTTTTGGAGCACTGCTAAAAGGTATTAGCAGGAGCCCTCAGAAAGACCTTTTCTGTTTCCCATCAAGTTCTTTATTGTTTGATTGATTGCTTAAGAAGCTCAGTTGCTTGTATCATGATTTGTTTTTCCTAAGTACAATACTGAAAGCAAGTGTCCTTTTGTGTTACCAAGTAAATCTGTGTGGGAGAATTAACCCCATGAATAAAATATATTTTTTCTTTGCTTACACTCGAGCAACACAACTCATTATTTTGTGAACGGCTGATTCTGGTATGAATGGACTACATTCCCCACAATCCTTTGCAAGTCATAATAGTATTTTGCCTTTGCCAAGACTGTGGACATTCGCGCCCAGCGCCCCCGTTTACAAGCTGTACACTGGAATCATGTAAGAGAAGTTTTAAAAGCCCTCTTACAAGCTGGTCTTAAAGTTAATCCTGCCAAGGCCCAACTGTGCAAATCACAGGTTTCCTTTTTAGGGGTTACTATTGGCCAGGATGGTAAATCTGTAGATTCTCAGAGGATAGAGCTGATACAGAAACTTCCACTTCCTACAGATCAGAAATCACTCCAGTCATTTCTAGGGCTCACTGGTTTCTGTCGTGACTTCATGCACAATTATGCTGAAGTGGCAGCTCCACTTTACTCCCTGCTAAAAAGTAAAAGTTATGTTTGGGAGGAAGAACATACAGAAGCTGTAACTAAATTAAAGCACATTCTGACTTCTGCTCCTGTTCTTGCACACCCAGATCACACACACCATTTTTTCCTGTACCCTGTAGTTGGAGAGAACAGTATAGGTGCAGCTCTAGCACAACGCCTAGGAGGAGTAGATCAACCTATTGCCTTCTGTTCCAGAGTTCTCACTTCTCCTGAACTCAAAATGGGAAACTGTGAAAATCATGTACTGGCTTCCTATGCTGCTATGCAGAAATTTACATACATCATTGGTGCTCAAACCACATACATATGCAGCCATCACACCCCCCTCAAATTCATTGTAGAGGGAAAGTTAGCATGTAGCAAGATTAGGACTGAGAGAATAGTCCAGTGGACTCTCATGTTGCAGGCACAGAATGTAAGAACCTAACGTGCAAGTGGCTGGAATTTTGCTGGAGGGGCAACCTCATGACTGTCAGTCCTCACCCAGTGCCCCCAATCACATGATCTTTAGGGAACTGGGACTAGACAAAATTTCACCTTTTCTTCCTACAGTGTATATTGATGGTAGTAGCCAATGTGAAGGAGGCAGGCGACTAGCAGGTTTTGCAATTGTACAATTTGACCCAAATAACCAAGTGGTACTGCAGAGACAGTATTCCTGTGGGTCAGCATCAGCACAGTACTGTGAGCTGGCTGCTTTTGTGGCTTGTATGCAACAATATCAGGATTCACACCCAGAGATACAAATCATTTTAGATTACCAAATCCTAATGCCCGACAACCAGCAGTATTGGAAACACATCACCCAGTTGAAACCATATGGGTAATACGTGTTTTATCAGTCTTTGTTTTCAGATACCACCTGAAGACAGCATGGACAGCTGCTTTCTGAAGACAGCACGGACAGCTGCTTTCTGAAGACAGCACGGACGGCTGCTTTCTGAACAAAAGTCGCTTGAGGACGGTAACTATTTACTTCTGCTGTATAGTTGATGTGTCCTATATAATGGACATGTGTTTAATAGTTATGTAAATAAGTAGTAAAAATTATTTTTGTTGTTGTTACATAATATAAGTGGGGAGCATTAGTTTACTCCCTAGTAGAGTGAAACAAGTTAGCTTTTATTATGTCTCGGTTTCCTGTTGTTCTGGTATCTGCTCTCGTCTACCCCAGTCTCATTACAGGAACTATCATCCGAATATGCATGATTGGCTGGGCTAACTCCACAGGTGGGGCATATCGCTATCAAGAAATACCCCCACCTTTCCCAGAAGGAAAGGATCTGGTCATCCTGAGTTTCTGTTCCATATAGGACAAGCCAGTGTTCTACTCATTGAGCATCACTCGGGTACAGTGGGCGCCACCAGTTTCCACTTCTCTAGAAAGGACACAAGAATTGAGGGCACCTCCAGAACATTACTTTCTAGGTCCTCCTGCTTTGATTTTGTACAATATTTCCTGTCAGGACAGAGGTACCTAGAAAATAACTTATACATGGGTTGTGAGTGATCAACCGCACATCACTGAGACTTCATTCCTTTTGGATGTATCTTGTTTACCTACCACCCCTCATCCCACCCCTCCCACCACTTCTGTTCCTCCTGTACTCTACCTTTCTGATATCCACCCATTTCAGGAAGGACATCCCTTTCAGATTAAATATGATGCACCACACGATGTTTTATATGATGTGGAATACCATTTTCTTACTTGGCATCTATTTCCCAAATTGTTTCTAGTTACTCACAAATTGCTCTCAGTTTGTTGCCAACCACATACAAATGCTCAATACTTGGTTTAATATGCAGTCAGTAACACCCCGAGTCAAGCAATTTTGACCCAAGCGTGAATTAATTGATACAATTTTAGGTGGCACAGGGACTGCACTGGGTGCCCTTAATATAATTGATATAGAGGTGCTCCATAATAAAATGGGATCCACTGCTCAGCATGATGCTGATGGTTTTACCTCACAACATATTATTAATGAAGCTTCCTCTAAACTGTCCAATGTAGTTGTAGATACCTTTGCTCTTATATCTCCCATTATAGAACAGAAAATTGTTACCTTAGCACATGCAGAATATAGATTGGGAAAGAATATTTCCTGGGCTCTTGCCTGTGATCAAGTACAGATCAAGCTTATTACTATACTAAAGGAAATTCTGATCACTGCTAAGTTAGGACACTGGCCACCATCTCTCATCCATATGGCTAGTACCAAAATACCTGAATTTGCTATAGCTCACCTTGATTGGTGGACAGTTAGTGTTCCCATTTGTTCACCACAAGGCTGCTCTATCTGTACTTTGATCCCATGGTCAGGACAACACACAGTTATTTATCCTATTGTTAATATTGGGGTGCAGTTTGATAATATGCTTATGTATCCTGTGGACCATCTCACATGGGTGCAGCCAGTGGACGACACCTGGACTTCATTCAAGCCGATGGACCCCAGTTTGTGTGAGCAGACTACATTTCAGTTCAAGTGTCAACCTCACCAGTTTAAAAAGGCTGACACCTCCTGCTGGAACAATTCCTCCTCTTGCTCCCTGACTGTTAAGCTCTCATATTCCCTGACTACCTCACACAGTTTGTATTACCTTGGAGATGGACACTTTTGTTTTCATCTGTTCTTTCCCCAGAATGTTTCTTTTTCGATTGCTCCCAGAATGCATGACATTCGCCTTCCCAAGAACACTTTATTGTACAGTTCAAACTATTTACCAAACAATACCTGGTGCAGTCATACACCACTGGTCTCCATCACCATTAACGGGACAACTTATTCCACACACCGCTGGTTACCAATGACTCTATGGACATTCCAGACTTTATCTCATATGCTGTGCATCCATTACCACTTGGCATGGGAGAAGAGACACTACATAAACTGCTCAACTTTACAGAACTCCATGCCTATATTGATCACCTTAAAACAACATCCACTGAAGTGAATCACACCATTGCTTATGAGAATGGACACATTCAACAAATTGTTGGACACATGCTACAAGATGCTCATGTGTCTGTGTGGGAATTGTTATTTGGTTACTCACCTACTGCTGATCATGTCTTTAATGTTTTTATTCACCCTATTATTATTTTAACTGCTGTACAAATATTGCTATGCATTATCATAATTTTCCTGTGTTGCAAAATGAAACACATGTACATGTCCTTGCAGTGCATGTCCTACAGAACAACAACATTTTAAGGTAGTTACACAGAATTTCTCCAGCACCTACCTCTACATCCAGGCTCATTTGGCCTGCTAATTTGGCATTTCCTATTACACTGAATACCAGAGTCAGCTGCAGTCTAGTATTGCTTCCTATCCTCACTCACAGCATCCCTGGTACCTTGTGGCTTTAACCTCCTCAAAAATTCCTGCAGCCCTTATGCACTGTTCACTCTCTCTAAGACGGGCATGGAGGTAGCATATTGGGTCCCCCCCCCCCCAGTAGTGGCTGCCCTACCTAAGACACGAGATTTGGACTCATAAGGGGACTTGTGTATCTCTAGAACACTAGAGACAGTACTGTGCAGGACAGGGGACCTGCTAGACATAGCAAGGTATTTAATACAGGAGGTATTAGTCAAGCTACCTACTATCATGTAATGGCAGCTGGGACAGGTACCACAGGTTTGCTTCCACCATTTCCAGGCACAAATAATAAATAAAAAGGTGTGGGAGATGTCAGCATACATCAGCATGACACAGGTGTCATGGCTTTTTCCCCAGACCTTGGATTTCATGCAGCTTTGTTACTCTGGTGATATCAGTCTCCAAAGTTAATGAGGGTAGTTCACAAAATGAGATTAACTCTGACCCCCTGGTGATGTCAGTCTCCCGGCCCGATGAGATTGGTCTGCAGCCCCTCCTTACTAAATCAAGAATAGCAGACCTCAAAGGGAGGTGCTAGAAACAATAGCAGACCTCAAAGGGAGGTGCTAGAGAAAATTCACTATAAAGGACAGAAATACTTCCTCTTTCTCTTTCTCTTTCTCTATTCATCTATTCATCGGACATGAAGGACAGGAGGCTCTGATAATCACACCCACTTCACCCCTCCCCCCCCCCCCCCCGCTCTCTCTTCCTATTTTCATCGGACACACCTTGCCATGAGGCTCTAACACCCAATTCTCTCCCCTCCCCCTTGTTCTCTCTTTCTCTCCCTATTCTTCTTACTATGAGGCTCTGACCCACATTTTCTTACCTCTCTCTCTCTCTCTCTCTCTCTCTCTCTCTCTCTCTCTCTCACACACACAGATTCATTGAAGTAAACTGAAGCAGCTTTCTAACAACCTCCTAACTCTGTTTTGTACCTATGTAATAAGCCTATTTCGATATAAAACTCTTACACCAGTTTTAGTTGTCTTATTTATGCTGCTTACCCTACTGTCTCTGTGAAATGAACCCAGGACCAAACAGAGAATAGACCAGAAGATTACAATTCAGAAGATTACAGTCTGACCCAGTATGGTATTTCTTATGTTCTTATGAGCAAACTTTTAAAACTGCCAGAAAGTGATGTACTGACTTTTGAGTTAACAACATGGGGCTTTGCTGTTGCATCAGATTGCAGCCCTCTGTGATTGGCTGAAACCACATGATGCTTTTTTTAATTGAGCAAGTCAATTACTGGCCAGCTTCTGGCTAAGAATTATCAAGAGGCTGCATCTAGATTTGGGAGAGAAAAATTGGGAGATGGGTTTCAACTCTCCTCAAGAGTTCGAAGCCTTAGACTCAGACTCCAAAAACAGGATTTATTCTGCCCCAACTCTGGGACAGAGTTCAGAAGGAAAAGATTCTGTGTTTCTTGAGAACCCTGCAACTTCCAGGTTCCCTTGGGAAAAAGCTGAGCCTTGTAATTGCCAGAAACCAAACTGAACTGCCATCCAAACCATGAGACCTAATCATAAATAAACTAAAGAAAGCCAGATTTTTTCCAGCAGGAAATGGCACCAAGGATTTGGTTGGGACTGGGCTTATATCCAGATCCAAACATAATGTACAGTGCTTATGCAACATTCTAAAAAATCATTGTTTCAATTACGAGATTGACTATTTTACCTGGATTAAAACAAACAAACAAAAATAACTGCCTTGGTTTCTGTTGTCAGCCAGCACTGCAAACTTTTCATTTACATATTCTACCAGTCTACCTTAATTGCTGATTTATTTTGGAGGATATTGTTATTTAATAATTCTGTCTCTGTCTTTAGTTTGCTTTGGTGAATATCTGTACCTTTTTGGTTTGGTTCAAGTATTTTTTGTCTGCTTTTATTCTGAACATAGTACATTAATACCACAGGGCTCAATGTCCACTATTTAATTTAGGGTTAACCCATCTCACTACATCTGATACAAGTCCTTTGAATCCAGTAAATTTTCCAGGAGTTAAGAGGGCATATCTAAATATCAAAAATCTCTAGCCTTCTGAAGGTTTTGCAGGGCTTGTCTCCTGTAGGGCTTAAGAAAAGGCAGCCTCAGATTACAATTTCAATATGGAGGGGAAAAAGCAATGGGGTTTAAGCAGGATAACTCCCTTAATCCCTCCTGTACAGAGCTTGCTGAAATGAGCACTTCTTAAAATATCAATACATGCCAGGGAGCACCTGTAAATCCTGATGTGGACAATTTTGGTCATATGCGTATATTCCCTATATGAATTGGGGAATGTACATGTAGATTTTTGACCCACCCAGGACACATCCTAACCACACCCCAATATATCCCCTTGAAATTTCTACATAGTATGGACATCCACACTAATTGCAAGATACACCATTAGCATGCAGACTATATCCATGCACTGAAGGCACGACTCACCACATCAACTTTATGCTCTTAACACACCCATTTCCAACTCAAACACATGCAGCTAGTGCTGGCATCAACATGTGCGGTAACATGCTAACAGTTACTATGGATCATAGCATGTGCAAAACACATACTAACCATTTAGCACACTTTAGTAAATGAGCCCCTTAATGTGCTTTAACTTTTGTTAATGTGTATTAACCTGTAGTAAACATGCTCTTAGGGAGTCTTTTACTAATGGGTGCTACCTGACAGCGCACGTTCTGTTGTGCACTAAAGGCGTGCTGGCACGTATGTTACCAGGTAGCCCAGGGCCATGACAGCTAGTACAGGATGAGTCTTGTGATAACTGTACCTTGTGGGATAGTGAGCAGGGTAGGGGCAAAGAGTGACATGCTGAGCGAGGTGCAGTTAGAGTAGTGTTAACATTACATGTTAACTGCATTAGCCAGGGTTCACTTAATACCATGTCAATAGGTGGCATTAGATGTGCCTGCACTAATGTAGCATGTGCTATGGGACAGGACTTCATGTTACAGTAGTTGCCAGGGAAATGCTTTCCAGGCTCCGAACAGTTAACACAAGGGTGCTACAAATACAGTGCCATGGTTTGGCATTAATCACACATTAGGTGCAATACCTTAGCACCTGTTAGTAAAAGACCCCCTTAATATTTTAGCTGGTTTTAAATTGTTCATTTGAATTTTATATGTTTGATTATTTTTTTAATGCTTAATTTTTTTGAATATTTTTATTGATTATATCATAACTCACCACACAAATAAAAATAAAAATTACAAAAACACCATAGCAAACACAGGTGGTATAAATGCAACATGCCTGCAATTACATGCTGTCAAAATCCAAATAAGACACGTATACCCCAGTCCTACCCCACTATTCTTCCCACCCAAAGTTTAACACCCGACTTCCAGAAATAACACGCATCAATTCCCCTTCCCCCTCCCCCGAGACACTGCAGACAGCAGGGGTCCAAAACATACAACTATTGCACCCAGTACCACACACAGTGCAGTAGATACAGGGTTTTAACATGTTATACAGGAAAATTGATCTAATGCGGACCACTTGGAGAGTTTTGGCATAATACCCCTCATGCACGAAGCTCTATCAGAGGCTTTCTCATATTTGGCGAACATGCATAGCTGGTTCCACCATTCCCGATAAGTAGGTTTGCAAGGATTCTTCCATCGGGTGAGTATTAGTTTTAAAGCTACCATTATCATAAAGTTAAGAAGAAAGTGATTGCTTTTATCTAAATCCGGTATCATTACCACATTCCTGAATGCAATTATTCGCCAGGTCAAGACAGCCATGAATTTCAATACTCGTTGAATCTTATCCCAAACCTTCGTCCAAAACTTCTGAATTTGAGGGCACTCCATCATCATGTGTCTTAGCGTGCCCACCTCACCATGGAAAGTCCAGCACAAATTGCTCTCTTTCTTATTCCATTTACCCAAGGTGTTGGGGGTAATATAAGCCCTGTACGCGAGGAAGAACATAGATTGTGTAAGAGCCGCAGACTTCGACGCTCGAATCGATGAGCCCCAGAATTTTTCCCATTCCAATGACGACAGGTTGGATTTGATCTCTTCTTTCCAGATGCGGCGTAGCCCTACATTTGCTGGAGCAAAGTGATCCACAAACATAGCATAGAAATGTGAGGCTGCTCCTTTCCTAGCATTTATTTCTTCCACAACGTTCTGCAATCCCCATGAACTAGACAGTCCCTCGGGGGGTGTAAACACATTTCGGATACAGTGCCGCAACTGTATCCATTGGTAATGACAAGTGGACGGCAAGCCAAAATCCCGTTGTAAAGCGCTGAAAGACTTCCAGGAAGAGCTCTCCATTAGCTGCCCGACGGTCCACACTCCTTGCCTTTGCCAATTCGTCCAGGCACAAACCCCTTTATTGATCTTCAAATCAATATATAGAAGGACGGTATATAAAAAAAATGTTAAATAAATAAATAAATAAAATCAGGGTTGAACCAAATCGGTACTAACCGCGAAGGAGGGTTTCTCTGTGCAATGATGGGGAGAAGAAAACGGAACGCTAGTTGAGTTGAAGCTATCACTCTTCCAACTTTAAAGGCCTTTGGATGTGTCATTCCCATGAGCAATTTAACTGGGCAAGGAGCTACAAGCCGCTCTTCCATCTTGAGCCATGTGGGAGTACACTCCATGTTATCACTCAGAGCCCATATCGATCCCTGCTTCAGAAGGAAGGCTTTATGATACCATGACAAATCAGGGAAATATATTCCAGCATTTGCCTTGCCAGCTTTTAGCTTCTTTAGTGCAATTCTAGGAGTTTTCCCAGCCCATAGGAAGACACTTATAATCCGTTCCAAGTTTCTGTATACTGCAGGAGGAAACAGAAAGGGAAGCATACTTAGAATATAATTTACCTTTGGCACCAGTGTCATTTTAATAGCTTCCACGCGACCCCACCAAGTGAGATGAAGTGGGGACCACGACAGAGTGTAGGAACGTGCTAAATCCAGCAATTTTGCTGCATTCAGTCATGCAGTTTCTTCTGGGGAAGCAGAATATAGCACCCCTAAATATTTTATTGCTGTAGATTCCCACTGGAAAGGGAAGTTATCTACCAAGGAAGGATTCGCCCAGCTATTCATGGGAAAAGCCACGGATTTTGTCCAATTCACTTTGCAGCCTGAAAACTGCGAGTATAGGGAGATCAGATGGAAAAGCGGCGATATTGAATCAGGCCTGAGAAAGACCAACAGGTCGTCTGCGTAAGCTTACAGTTTAACATGTAGGTCTGCGACCTTGATGCCTTGAATCTCTTCAGATTGACGGATTAGCAGAGCCAGCGGTTCCAAAACTAAATTGAATAGAAGCGGAGATAGAGCACATCCTTGCCTGGTGCCTCGACGCAGGGGGAAAGGCTTTGAGAGGATGCCATTAACCAAGATCTGAGCAGTGGGGTTGTCATAGAGAATCCGTACCATGGCTACAAATTCTTTAGGCAAGCCGAACCATTCCAACACATGGTACAAGAAGGGCCACTCAAGCCTATCGAAGGCCTTTTCAGCGTCTATTGAGAGGCCCACTACAGGGACGTCCATAGTATAAGCTCTTTCCAGCACATCGCAGAGCAGACGGCCATTATCAGCTGTGGATCTTCCTGACACAAACCCGCACTGATCGGGGTGAATTAACAGATGCAGCACATTATTTAGTCGCCTGGCCAGCATGCTGGAGAACAGCTTGTAGTCTGCATTTAAAAGGGAAATAGGCCTGTAATTACCAACCACAGTTGGGTCCTTCCCTGGTTTTTCCAGCACGACAATAGTTGCCTCAGCAAATGCCCCCATCTTCTGATCTTGTACAAGAAAACTGTGGTAGTATTTCAACAGCTGTGGAAGTAGTTCATCTGCAAACGTTCTATAGAATTCCACTGGAATCCCGTGTGGTCCGGCCGCTTTGCCAGTCTTCATAGCAGCTAACGCCTCCCGCAGTTCATTGACTGACAAGGGTTTTCCTAAAGCAGCCTCCTGATGTGCCTTCAGCATAAGCTTTTCAATCCTAGCAAGGAGATCCTCACAGGCCTTTCCATCAAATGATACTTCTGAGGTATAAAGTTGCTTGCAAAATTTCCGAAATACCGCTGCAATTTCGCAACTAGTAGTCAGGAGGTTCTGCTGTGCATCTAAAACATGAGTTACATGCACCTTGCTACGACGAGCCTTTAGAATGGCAGCCAACATCTTACCGGCTTTATTCTTTTCCGTATAATATCGAGCTTGGCCCTCAAGCATACTCTGCTCAACCTCCGTGCTTAATAACATATTATATTGATATCTCAGCTTGTGAATGCGATTCAGCACTATTGCGTTGAAATTTCTCTGTAGTATTCTTTCCCCTGCCCTAATTTGTTGGTCGAGTTCTTGGAGTTTAGCCCACGCCTTCTTGGCTTTAGCTATAGCAAAGCTGGTTACGTGCGCTCTGATTGATGCTTTAAAGGCTTCCCACCAAGCCCAGTTTGATGAATCCTCCTGGCTGTTGTTGGCAAAATAATCCTTTATAACTTGCTTTATTACCTCCTTGAAATCTGCATCTGCAAGGAGGGTTCTATTAAAAGACCAAAATTGCTGTCTAGACAGATCTTCGTCAAGGTTTAATTCCAATACAATTGCCGCATGGTTGGATATATGGGTACTAAGAATACTGGCTCTGCAAGCTTCTTGTACCAATGGCCTGGAAATTAAGAAAAAATCTATCCTGGAATACGAACCATGAGGACAGGAAAAAAAACATGTAGTCTCTCTCCCTCGGAAAAAGGATTCTCTAAACATCCACGAGGCCAACTTCCTGCATGAGCGATTTCAGCACTGTCAGAGCTCTGACACTCCTTGGCCTGCTCGGATTGCAATCCAACAAAGGGTCCAGAGCCAAGTTGAAGTCTCCCCCAAGGATTAGCGGGAGTGAAGCACTTTCCTGTACCACTTCTGCTAGGGCATGAAAAAAGTTAGGCTGATCATTATTTGGGGCGTAAATGCACATAATGACCATGCACTTAGCCCCTATGACTACATGAGCTTTAGCCCATCGCCCCTCCTTGTCCGCCCTTGTAGACAGAACCTGAATCTGTGTCCTACCACTGACTAATATTGCTACCCCATTTTTCTTTCCCAAGGCTGGTGAATGGGCGATCAGCTTATATTGATTAGAGCACAACTTCATAGATTCCTTAGATGACAAATGAGTTTCTTGGAGTAGAATTAGATCTGCTCTTTGCTTCTGAGCATAAACCAATATCTTCCTTCTTTTTGCAGGGTGCATAATACCCTTCACATTCAGAGACAAGATTTTAATACTTAATATAATATGCCAATCTCTCCGTGGACTTGATCAACTTATAACCCTGCAAGTTAGCCCATGGTGCAAGAGGAACCCCTATTTGTCTGCAGCATGTCGACCTAACCCTTCCTAGAAGGAGCAGCAACAATGGGTGAGACAGCGTGAAGACCAAAATGAAACATAGCAGCAGCTGCAAGACCCAGTTCAGTCCAAACATGCAACAGGAAATTGCCTACACATTACCCTATCAGACATAGCGATATGTATACATAATTCTGGTGTTGATACAAACTATTACAACTTGTACAACATTATACCCATCCCCCCACAATGTCTCTAAAGCATAACTTATAACAGATCATGAATGTCCCTCTGTTATATGAGAAGAACAGCGCGAGAAACAGATCTTACTTGCGCTGTTTTGTATCCTACCAGAAAGCTTGCAGAAAACTGGAAAGAAGCCTTAAACATCAGGAGCTAAGACCCACTTTCCACATGCATTTTCAGTGCTTCCTGCTCTTCCAGAAACTGTAGCAGTCCATCGGGATCCTCAAAGGTTTTCGTTCAATTATCCAAAGTCACTTCAAATCGCGCTGGGTAGAATAGGCCATACTTCGCCTGCAACTGCTGAAGACGAGGACGCAGCTCCAAGAACTTTTTCCTTCTGTCCATCGTTGCCTTACTAAGGTCTGGAAAAAATGAGACTCTGTGCCCTTCAAATATCACTGATGACAAGGCCCTCGCCGCAGCCATAATTTTCATGGCCTGCTGGTGTCGAAGTAAGCAAAATATTAAGGGCCTCGGCCACGGGCTGTGACCTCCCATGTGCACAGGTATTCTGTGCACCCGTTCCACCTCCAGCAGCTTGCTAAAGCTTATTTTAAGCATTTTAGGTATTACTTTTTCCAGGAAGCCTATCGTGTCCGAACCTTCCGCTCCTTCAGGAACCCCAACTAGTCTGATGTTATTTCTGCGAGTTCTATTGGAGAGATCCTCTAGGTTCGCCTCAAGAATGTTTACCTTTTTCATGGCCTTAGATAACTTTTGTAAGTGTTCCTCGTGTGCGGCCACTGCAACGTCCATCTTTTCCACACGAGCTGCTAGCCCCTGCTTCTCTCCTTAATCTCCTGCATGTCTGCTTGCATCTGCATCAAGGTTTCCCCGTTCGCAGAAATTAACTCCCTCACTGCCCGTATCTCTGCCAGTATTTCTCTCTTCCCCTCGTCTGTGTCGCGCCCTGCCACCATCTTGACGGGAGAGGGAGTATCTTGCTTGGCACGTTTAGAGCCCGCATTTCCACTCGAGGTAAATTCTAACTTGGTTTGTTTCCCGGCCGCCATCCTTCAGGACTTACTTGGCTCTGCTATACCAGGGAAAATTTATCCTAGATATTCACACGTTAGGCAATAATATCAGGGATTCTCTTCGGGTCTGCAGGAGCTGAGCTCCTATGCGTCCATCCTGCTTCTCTGCTAGGCTCCGCCCCCTAATGCTTAATTTTTTTATATTTTACATTCCATTCATTTGTATATGCTCTGAGGCCTATTCCAATCAGGCAGACCCGATTCTGATCCCGCGGCCCCCAAATGATCAGAATTGGGTCCAGTGCCTGGACATGCAGGCTGGGACCTGATTCTACCAGACTGTATGTCCCAGCGACTACCCGTCCAGTGCAGTCACGCTCTTGAATGGAGCCGCAGAGCCATGCCATCCTGTTGCCATGGCACTACGGTTCCATTCAGGAGCCACGAATGCTGGCCGCCACAGATTACCCCCTTTTCCTGCAGTTGGACCCTCGATCTGGCCTCCCATGGCCAGGGTCCAGCTGCAAGGAACTTCCTCCACCCCTGCCTCACCTGTCCCTGCTGGCGGCCGAAGGAATGCTGTGTCCAGGGGGACTTATTGCACCTTATTCCCCCATCTATTTCTGAGGCTCAGACATACAGGACTGACCTCTGAATCAGTCCTGTACATTCAGGGTTGTAGCTCGCCCATGCCCCACCCTGGCTCCGCCTCCAGAATGCCACCTCCCGCACCAATCTAGGCTTCCCCATACAAACCCGCTGTTCATACGGGGAGGCTTTTGCTGGGGGCCGGCAGGGGGGCAAATAGCAGGAATGGACATCCCAATGGAACATTCATCCACACTATTCGTGGGAAGGAATGACCCCCTTTATGTTTATTGTTTTGAAATCTTATGTTGTTTTCTTTGTGGTTCCTCTCTGCTGGATTATTATGTATTTTTATGTCTTCATGTGGTTTCATGGATTGCTGATTTTTATCATTTTATTAATTTTTAATGAATTTTTCTGTTTTTAATGCCACTAGTCTCTAATTTATACTGTTTGCTATTTACAATGTTATGTTAGGTTGACTGTGTCTGGTACCTTCTAAGATATGTTTTTATCTTTATCTTTATCTTTATTTTCATTTTTCATTTTTTTTTAAGATTTAAAAGCTTTATTGAAAGTTTTGACAAGTTTACAGGTCCTATAAAAAAAACACAAACAATTGTTGACAGTATGTTATATTTCACTTACATCAATCACTAACCAGGACTAACCTACCCCACCACTCCCCCCCCTCCCCCAATACCTTGCAAACCACGGAGAATCTATTCAACTTACAGCTGAGTATGTGAAGCAATCTAAGGCGGACCATTTGTTCAGAGCTGTACCTTTCCCTCTTAAGGTATTGACCCTGTCCTGAGCTTTTTCATATCTGCTATAAAGACACACCTGATTCCACCAAGTATGCCAATCTAGCTTGGAAAAGTCCTTCCAATTCAATAAGATCAATTTTAGGGCTATAGCAATCATGAAGTTTAAAATAAAGAAAAATCCCTTTTCCAGCATTGGGATCTCTGCAGCTGATCTCAGGACAATTATACGCCATGTTAGAGGGAAAGAGCAATCCACCACCTGCAATATCCTATCCCATACTGGCTTCCAAAAACCTTGGATGAAAGGGCAGACCAGAAACATATGGTGCATTGTACCCGTTACACCTTGGCAGGACCAGCACAAAGAGGAATTACCAGTCTTCCATTTGGAGATCTTGCACGGCGTTATGAATGCCCTGTGTGCGAAAAAATACATGGATTGTGTAATTGCAGCAGATCTTGAAACACAAACAATAGGACCCCATATGAGACTCCACAGGTTCAGCTTCGCCGGGGCCTCTACCTCTTCTTCCCAAATTTTACACAGGTCCTGTACTTTACTTGGATTGTGCGACCTAAAAATCGCATAGAGATTGGAAATACCCCCTTTCTCAGAGTTGATTGCTGCCATAATCTTCTCCAAGCCTCAGGAGCAGGAATATTCCCTAGGCCACGTCCGCAGATGTGTCAGACAGTGTCTAAGTTGTAGCCACTGATAGTGGCATCTCATGGGTATCCCAAACTCCGCCCACAGCATTTGAAGGACTTCCATTCCTCTCCGCTCATCAGTTGCCCCATGGTCCAGACGCCACATCTCTGCCAAGCAACCCACGCAAAGGGGACCTTGTTGATTTTAAAAGCTGGGTTGTGTCAAATGGGCATTTGACGGGAGGGCGGGTTCTCCTTCTCTATGATGTGCATAAAACTCTGAAATGCACTCTGCGTTGATAGGATTACTCATCCCACCTCTGAGGACTGAGGCCATCACATTCCCATAACCAGGCTGATTGGGCAGGGATGACATAGACGCTCCTCGAGTTCTGTCCAGATTGTTTTTTGCATATAACATTCTCCGCCCGACAAAAGACTTCCCTGTTTCAAAATTGTTGCAAGATGATACCACTGAAAATCAGGAAAGTGGACACCTCCATCATTTTTACTCGCCTTCAACTTCTTCAAAGCAATCCTAGGTGTCTTCCCGTTCCATAGGAAGGCACTCATAGTACGTTCAATCTCCTTATACACAGCCGTTGGGAATAATACAGGAATCATCCCTAGTATATAATTTATTTTTGGCATTAATACCATTTTAATAGACTCCATCCGCCCCCACTACGTGAGGTGTAACGTGGACCACTTCAGCACAAAAGACCGGGCAATCTCCTTAACCCTCTCTATGTTCCTTTGAAGAGTGCCCTCCAGAGGTGCCTCAAACTGGACCCCCAAGTATTTAATAACCTTAGGCTCCCATAAGAATGAGTACTGTTGTACCATACTGTTGTGCGCCAGATTGTTAAGAGGAAAAGCTACCAACTTTGTCCAATTCACTTTATATCCCGAGAATTGGACATAACTATCTATCAATGCCAGGAGGGGCGAAATCGATGAAGGCCGTAGGAAAAACATCAGATCGTCCGCATACGCTGACAGCTTGATATGCAGATCTGCTACTGATATTCCTTCAATTTCGCTTGTTTGACGTGCTAGCAGCAGCAGCGGTTCCAACGCCAGACTGAACAATAGAGGGGACATCGGACAGCCTTGACGAGTGCCCCTATGCAAAAAGAAAGGAGCAGAAAGCTCCTGATTAACTAAGATCCTGGCTACAGGGCGGGAGTATAGGACCTGAATCATATTTATAAATGACTTGGGGAGACCAAACCACTCCAAGACAGCAAATAGGAATGGTCACTCCAGTCTATCGAAGGCCTTTTCAGCATCTAAAGACAGGCCAATAAAAGGCACGCCCTCCCGCTCTGCAATATCCAGCAAGTTGCAGAAAAGCCTGGCATTATCCGTGGTAGATCTGCCGGATACAAAACCACATTCATCTGGATGGATTAGTGTATAAAGAGACTTATTAAGCCGCCTGGCCAGCATAGATGAATATAGCTTGTAATCCATGTTCAAAAGTGAAATAGGCCTGTAGTTTCCCACCAGCTTCAGGTCTCTGCCAGGTTTTTCAAGCACCACTATAGTGGCCTTGGCAAAGGCTCCGGATTCACTAATATGCTCTTGAAGTTGTTGATAGTAGGTCAGTAAGAATTCCAACGGCAAACCATCAGGACCCGAGGCTTTCCCATGCATCATGCAAGCCAGAGCCTCCTTGAGCTCCTCCAGGTCCAATGCCTTATTTAACTGCTTCACTTGTTGTGCATCTATTTTGGGATGCTCTATTCGTTCAAGAAATTTATTCATGGCCATAAGATCCTTGCCTCCTTCAGATGAATACAGCTGTATATAAAAATTCCTAAAGACCCCCGCTATGCCAGCATTATCCTCGCGGGAAATACCAAGTTCATCTTTTATGGAGACAATATGCGACTTCTCCAGGCACGTTTTCAAACTTGCTGCCAGCAGTTTTCTGGCCTTATTCATCTCAGTATGATATCTCGCATTCTGGTCAAAGACAGCTTGCTCCACCTCCCTACTGAAGGTTGAGTTGTATTGATAGCACAGCCTTTGTAGGCGAGTAAGCACCTGGGGGTTGAACTGTTGCAACAGCAGCCTCTCCCCAGCTGTAATCTGTGAGTCTAGCGTTTTAAGGACTGCCTTTGTCTCTCTGCTAGCAGCAATAGCGTAACTCGTTACTTTCGCTCTGATTGCAGCCTTACATGCTTCCCACCAAGCCCAGATGGAGGTATCTTCTGGGAGGTTAGTTACAAAATATTCCTTGATGGCTTCTTGCCTGCATTGCTTAAACGGCTCTTCCGCCAGAAGTAATCTAGGAAACAACCAGCCCCCAGACTTGCCGGATTCCTCCACCGCCCCCAATTCTAGATTTATTGCAGCATGGTCCGAGATGTGGGTACTCAAAATTTCTGCTGACTTAATTTCTTTAACTAAGGATCTAGAAACCAGAAAGAAGTCAATTCGAGAGTAAGATCCATGCGGGCATGAAAAGAACATGTAGTCTCTTTCCGATGGATGAAACACACGCCAAATATCAATCATACCCATATCTTCCATGATGGCTTCGAGCACCTCTAGCGCCCTTACTCTCTTTGCAATCCTGCTAGGTTGGCAATCAATTAATGGATCTAAAACCATGTTGAAATCCCCGCCGGCAACGATTGGGAGAGAAGAAAGTTCTACTAGCAGCACCGCTAGGGTCTTGAAAAAGTTAGGGTTGTCGCTGTTTGGTGCATAAACATTTACCAACGCCATTTGTCTGTTCTTTATCTTAATTTGCACACTAGCCCATCTTCCCTCAGGATCCGCTCTGGAGGATATGATATTTGCATTGCAGGAATTCCTGACCAGGGTGATTACCCCATTCTTCTTTCCCAGCGCAGGAGCATGGATTGCTAGAGTATATCCCCCCCCCCCCCCCGCCATTTTCATCCCTTCCTTGGAATTTAAATGCGTTTCTTGAAGCATCACAACATCTGCTCCCTGTTTTTGACAGTACGTCAAAATCGTTTTCCGCTTAATTGGATTTTTGATGCCCTTTACATTCAGGGATAATATTTTAAGAGGATACATCCAAATGTTTGGGTAGAACTAGGGTCCGCCCATGACCCTCAGAACCATAGCTGTTAAGAGGTCTCCTCATGACTATATATGGTTTGCAAGGTACCAAAAAAACCCCTGCTAACCAGAGGCTGAAATCTGGGTGAGCCGTCACTCAACACCAGATAGCCGCAAGGCACCCCCCCTCCAACTATAAACAATAAACAACACCCTCCATCCCAACCCAAATCTATTACACTCTATATATGCCCCCTCTCTACAGAAGCTACAGCACATTCACTATGTATGCAACCCCAACAAGGGGATATATAGACATTCCCTGGGGAACATAATACGCCTGCAGCAAAGTAATCATGTACGTCCCCGAACAAAATAGGCTCCTGGCCCCCCTTATCCCCCCTCTGACCACCCCCCTCTGAACCGTACCCTCCCACTTCCAGGCACACACAATATACAGAAAGAAAACAATGAAACAACAGGCAGGATCCCCCCAAACATTGAATCAAAACGTCCCACATAATATCCAAGGTTTTCTCCCACCCAGAATGTCCACAAGATGCAAATCACGCATACTGCAAGTCCCACTCCGTTTGGAACAACAATACGGCCTAAAGGCTCCTCCATATGCGAACAAGCACTAGTGCCGCCTCGGAAAGGAGATGCAGACCTTTACACTTCCTCATCTCATCTGCAGGGCCTCCTGCTCCTCCAAAAATTTTGATACTTCCCCCGGGTCTTCATAAGTCTTAGTAGTGTTGTTAAATGTAAATCGGAGGCGGGAAGGGTATAGAAGACCATATCTGGCCTGTATAGCCTGCAGCCGTGGATGCAATGCCAGAAATTGCTTACGCTTGTCCACGGTGACCTTGCTCAAATCCAGGAAAAAAGCGATATCACTGCCTTCGTAGGATAAAGATGCCTGGGTCTTGGCTGCAGCTAAGATCTGAATGGCCTACTGATGCCTGAGCAGACAGAAGATTATCGGCCGTGGGCCTCTAGCATGTAGGCTTCTCTGGGCTGGGACTCTATGAGCCCTCTCAAACTCCAGCGGCATCGTCAAATTCAATTTCAGTAAGGTTGGTAACCATTTATTCAGAAATGCGAATAAATCCGCACCTTCGGCGCCTTCCGGGAGCCCCACCAATCTCACGTTATTCCTTCTTCCTCTATTGTTGAGATCTTCCAGTTGCCAATCCAGGCTTTCAATCTTTTTATGGGCCTTTTGCAGATGGGAGAGCTGATCCGCATGTACTGCCATAATGGCGTCGGCTTTGTCCATTCGTTCAGCTAAGCACTGAAACTGAGCTCTTATTTCGTGTACCTCAGATTGCACTTTCACGAGGGTATCGCCGTTTGCTACCACTAACTCCTTTACTGCACGGATTTCCCCCAGGAGTTCTTTCATTGAATCTTCCGAATCTCTCGTATGGGCCATCTTGTGTGGCGAGAGGGGGTCCGACTTAGAACTTTTGGAACCGGGGTTAGGTGGCACACCAAAATCTAATTTTAAAGGCTTTCCACTTGTCATGGTCCTCTCCCATCCAGAAACCAGCCCAGAAAATCTGATTCGGAGGGAAAGCGCTGCATATTCTTACAGGATTCGTGCCTGAGGGTGCCGGAGCGTTGCTCTTAAGCCGCCATCTTGCTTCGCGTCGGCCCCGCCTCCTCCAAAAGCCATTTTAACTTTTTTTTTTTTAATTCATTATTCACTTTTGCAGTACATCTACTCTCTTTTTTCCTATCCTCTTTTTCCTTTTTCCCTTTTCTCCTTTTTTCAAATCATAAAGAACAAAATTATGGAACATGTAGATAGTCATGGTTTAATGGGACAAAATCAATAAGATAATCACGCCACTAGATTAACAAAACCTCATATCAGGCACTCAACAAAACATTTACACAAGATTTTAAAAGCAGGAAGGAAGAAACAAAAAGCCTCAGAACACGAGGTAATAAATCCAGCTTTAATCCAGCTTCAAGCCAAAAACCAACCTTCCACACATCACAGGCTCTCTGTACCTCCGTCCAACCCTTAAAAACTTTCCTCAATAATAACATTCCATTTTATAACAGTCAGTGCACAAAAGGAACAATGCTGTTAATACTGTTAGGGAAACACGCCCCACACACAAATTGAGCAGTGCTAGTAGGGAAACATACCCACACACTACAATTAAGCAATGCTATTAGGGAAGCACACCTGACGCTACACAGGGCCGGCCCGTCCATTGAGCAAGAATGTTTTTTGCACAGGGCCCTGCGTTTCAGGGGGCCCCGCGCAAAGAACATTCTGCTTTTTTTTTTTAAATTACATTTAAAAAAAAAACCTGTCTCTGGCTGCTGCCGCTGCCGCGTCCGTCGCAGCAGCGGCAGAATGGAGTGTCCCGCGGGGCCCCTTCTCCTCGTTGAGCCCTCTGCAAGGGCTTTCAGATTCGCGAAGGGAGAGTGCTCCCTCGCGTCTCTGTAAAGCCCGCAGGGGCTAATGGGAAATTTCCCATCTGCCCCTTTAGACGCGAGGGGCTGATGGGAAATTTCCCATTAGCCCCTGCGGGCTTTACAGAGACGCGAGGGAGCACTCTCCCTTCGCGAATCTGAAAGCCCTTGCAGAGGGCTCAACGAGGAGAGGGGGCCCCGCGGGACACTCCATTCTGCCGCTGCTGCGACGGACGCGGCAGTGGCAGCAGCTAGAGCCAGGTTTTTTTTTTTTAAATTTGCCAGAAGGGAAGGGAAGGGGAGGGGGGGTTAAGACTGGTAATGGGCTGGGGGGCTGATGGAGGCTGTCTGGAAATGGGGTGATGGGGGGTTAGGACTGGAAATGGGCTGGGGGGGGGTGTTAGGACTGGAAATGGGCTGGGGGGGTGTTAGGACTGGAAATGGGCTAGGGGGGGTTAAGACTACTAATGGGCCGGGGCTGATGGAGGCTGACTGGACATGGTCTGGGGGGTAGGACTGGAAATGGGCTGGGGGGGGTTATCACTGGTAATGGGCTGGGGGCTGATGGAGGCTGTCTGGAAATGGGGTGACGGGGTGTAGGACAGGAAAAAGGCTGGGGGGTAGGACTGGACATGGGCGGGGGGGGGTTAAGACTGGTAATGGGCTGGGGGCTGATGGAGGCTGTCTGGAAATGGGGTGATGGGGGGGTTAGGACTGGAAATGGGCTGGGGGTTGATGGAGGCTGACTGGAAATGGGGTGATGGGGGGTTAGGACTGGAAATGGGCTGGGGGGGGTGGTTAAGACTGGTAATGGGCTGTGGGCTGATGGGGGCTCTCTGGAAATAGGGTGATGGGGGGTTAGGATTGCTAATGGGCTATGGGGGGGTTAGGACTGCTAATGGGCTATGGGGGCGCTAGGACAGGAAATGGGCTGATGGGGAGGGGTTAGGACTTGAGGTGGGCTGATGTGGTTAGGACTGGTAATGGGCTGTGGGCTGATGGGGGGGGGGGGTTAGGACTGGCAATGGGCTATGGGGGGCTGACTGGAAATGGGCTGATGGGGTTAAGACTGGAAGTGGGCTGATGGGGGGGTTAGGACTGGTAATGGGTTATAGGGGGGGCTTAAACTGAAAATGGGTTGATGGGGGGCTAGGACTGGTACTGGGCTGGGGGATTGCTATGACTGGAAATGGACTGAGGGGACGGGGAGGCTTGAACTGCAAATAGCTGATGGGGAGGGAGCTTGGAATGGAAATGGGCTGTGAGGGAAGGGAGCTAGGACTGAAAATGGGCTGATGGAGCAGCTAGGATAGGACTGGAAATGGGCTGTTGGGGGGGAGCTAAGATTGGAAATGGGCTGTGGTGGGGGCTTGAATTGAAATGGACTCATGGAGAGGCTAGAACTGGAAGTAGGCTCATGGGGGGCTTGGACTGGAATTGGGCTGAGTGGAGGGGATCTAGGATTTGACATGGGCTGATGGTGGGGCTAGGAAATGACTAGAAATGGGCTGATGGGGGGCTAGGATTGGAAATGAGCTGATGAAGGGACTCAGACTGAAAATGGATGGGGGAGCTAGGACTGGAAATGGGTTGATGGGGGCTAGGACTGGAAATGGGCTGATGCAGGGACTAGAAGGGAATGGATGCTGGGTGAGACTGGAACTAGAAGGGAGCTGATGTTGGGGGAGGATTAGAATGGGATGGGGCTGGGAGAGTAAAATGGAGAGGGGAAAAATATTTTGTGTGGGAGGGATGAAAAATCTACAATTGGCCGGGTATTGGGAGAGTAAGTGGGGATTGAGGATGGAGGGGTAAAATTTGTGTGGATGAAAGAAGAATGAGGAAAGAGCAAAAGGAGAAAGATAGTATGTTAAAGCAGATGTAGAGAGAGAGGATGGAAAGAAAACTAGAAGAGAAGAAAGGACAAATGGACAGCAGACGATGGAGAGTTAGCAGAAAACATGAAGAAACCAGAAGAAAGTGGCTGGAGCAATTGCAACTGAAAAAAAATGCACAAAAGGTAGAAATATCTCTTTATTTTGAATTTATTAACTGGAATATGAAAGCTCTGGGAAATGTGCATCATTAACGTCTGCGCTTTGTTTGGTACAAGAGGAAATTGATTTATAGTTTTAATTCTACAGTGATGTTGTACATTCCAAGTTTGGCTTTTGGGGTTCCCAGTTTAATTATTGCCTTCCTGTTTCTAAATTGCGATTCCTTGTTTGGTGATGGTCTATGTTCTGCATGTGTAACTGAGCTGAGGTATTCTGTTTATGTAATTCCTATTTGACATTGCCACTTGTTCTCTTTCCCCAGTATTCTCTGAAATGTACTGGTTTAATATTTGCAGTGTTTCCTTTTGATAGGTAGGGTCTGGTGCTTTGTGAGTCCTGGTAATGCTGTCAGGATACAGCGGGTTTGCTATGGGTTCTAAATGGGCAGCGTTTGTAGTAGTTCCTAATGTGCCTGGCGGTTGGCACTGGATTATAGTAATGTAGAAATCTTTTAGTCTTCCTTTATCCATACACTCATTAAGAGACATGTTTACTAAAAGTTAGTGTTTGGTAACATTATGCAAATATGTATGCAAATAAGGCCACTTATGCAAATGAGGCCCCACACCGAGTCTCCGCACATGGCCCCGCACCCCCCTTGGGCCGCCCCTGACGCTACATAAAGGCAGTCTTAAGCATTTCGCTATTCAAAAGCTTTGTCAGGGAAAGTCCCTCCAAATTGTGCACAAGTCACTGCAAAAATAAAAGGAAACTAAAGTCAAACAACTTCTAAACCAACGTACCCTCATGAGAACAAAGAACTCTTCTAAACACCCCACAATCCAGAAAAAAAACCACACATACTTATCTTAACCAGTAACATGTTCAAAGGCGTCCACCAAAACAACCAAACAGAACAGCAGTCAAAAAAAACACCGCACATGTGCGATTAAGAAGGAGCCTTAAGGAAGCCTCCTCCACTGAAAAGTTACCACCCCTGCAGAAAAAAGGAGAAAGCTCCCCTGACATCAAGACAAAACCTCAAAAGAGCACCATCACACAATAGCCTATCCTCCACAGCCCAAAAAGCATAGTGCTCAAAAAAACTTTCCTTACCCTCAGACACACACTCCAGTCAACCTGAACATTCAGGCCACCTGGAAAAACTGTCCCCAACTGGTGAATCCACCATTGTTCACAATAAAGGAGACACTCCTCCTTGCTCTTATTGCCTCTGCCCATGAGAACTTGATCAATACAGAAGCCCCGTAGCTCAGAGAAAGAATGACCCAACTCTAAGCAGTGCTCCACAATAGGAGCTTCCCGTCGCCGACATTTTAACCTACTCTTGTGCTCCTGAAAACGTAACTTAAAAGATCTCACTGTTTTGCCCACATAAGCTAACCCACACGGACACCGGAGGAGGTATACCACATAAGAACATAAGATATGCCATACTGAGTCAGACCAAGGTCCATAAAGCCCAGTATCCTGTTTCCAACAGTGGCCAATCTAGGTCATACGTACCTAGCAGTTTCCCTAAAAGACACAGGTTCCACAATGCTTATACTGGGTCAAGCATTGATATCCTGGGTCCCTTCTTGATAATGGTTTATGGACCTTTCCTCCAGGAACTTGTCCAAACCTTTTTTAAACCCAGCTACACTAACAGCCTTTACTACATCTTCCGGTAACAAATTCCAGAGTTTGATTACACGTGGAGTGAAAAAATATTTTCTTTTATTAGTCTTAAATAGTTTACCCTGTAGCTTCCTTGCATGTCCCCTAGTCTTTCTATATTCTGATAATGTAAACAATCAATCTACATTTACCCGTTCCACTCCGTTCATTAATTTATAGACTTCTATCATATCTCCCCTCAGCCGTCTCTTTTCCAAGTTAAAGAGCCCTAACCTTTTTAGCCTTTCTTCATAGGAGTATCCTTCCATCCCCTTTACCATTTTGGTGGCTCTTCTCTGAACCTTTTCTAATAACTCTATATCCTTTTTAAGATACGGCGACCAGAATTGCACACAATATTCAAGGTGCGGTCTCACCATGGAACGATATAGAGGCATTATAATATCTTTTGTTTTATTTTCCATTCCTTTGCTTATGATACCTAGCATTCTATTTCCTCTCTTGGCTACCGCTGCACACTGGGCCAAGGGTTTTAACATGTTATCCACAATGACGCCTAAATCTTTTTCCTGGGTGGTGGTTCCTAATGTGGAACCTTGCATCGTGTAACCATAGTTTGGGTTGTTCTTCCCTAGGTGCATAACTTTGCACTTGTCCACATTAAATTTCATCTGCCATTTTGATGCCCAGTCTTCTAATTTATCAAGATCCTCTTGCAATTTTCCACAATCCTCTTGGGTTTTAAAAACTTTAAATAGTTTTGTGTCATCTGCAAATTTGATAACCTCACTCGTTATTCCACTTTCCAGGTCATTTATGAATATGTCAAAAAGCAGCGGACCCAGCACAGATCCCTGGGGTACACCACTATTCACCTTTCTCCATTGGGAAAATTGGCCATTTAGCCCAACCCTCTGCTTTCTATCTTTTAACCAGTTCTTGATCCACAGTAGTACACTGCCTCCTATACCATGACTCTTTAGTTTTGCCAAAAGTCTCTAATGAGGGACCTTGTCAGCTAGAAGTGCAAGTGGTATTACAGTGAATCGCATATTGCGTACCATTGTACACAAAAGAACCCACACTCTCACTGACTGCACATATGGCACAACTTCCACAAACTACGTGGCTACTAAACCTAACTGGAAGCTGAACACCAGTACGCAAATGAGCCGGACTCAAAATTTCTTTCAAATTCCGATTCCAAGTCCAAACACAACGGGGTTTCTTGCCTTGGAGACCAGGAACCACCTGAGTCACTCCAAAGTGCTTCCACACAATCCTTTGCAAATGATAACAAAAAGGGGAAAATTGGGTCACAAAATGAATAAATTCACTATCCTGACTAGAAAGATCTGCCCCCCAGGGACGTAATAACAAAGCACGATCATTAAACCATGCCCTTTTATAAGCCTTGTCATCCACAGCTTTAGGATACCCCGAGATAAAAAAAAATCCATCCTCAGGGACCGAGAATGGAATGTTATTATTGAGGAAAGTTTTTAAGGGTTGGAAGGAGGTATAGAGAGCCTGTGATGTGTGGAAGGTTGGCTTTTTGGCTTGAAGCTGCATTAAAGCTGGATTTATTACCTTGTGTTCTGAGACTTTTTGTTTCTTCCTTCCTGCTTTTAAAATCTTGTGTAAATGTTTTGTTGAGTACCTAATATGAGGTTTTGTTAATCTAGTGGAGTGATTCTCTTATTGATTTTGTCAATGTTTTTTTCACTCTGGTATAGACCAACTGTTATTTGTGATTTTCAAAATGGTTTAATGGGAGACAGCCAACATGGCTTTAGTCAAGGAAGGTCTTGTCTTACTAATCTGTTATGTTTTTTTGAAGGTGTGAATAAATAGGTAGACAAAGGTGAGTCGGTTGATATAGTGTATCTGGGCTTTCAGAAAGCCTTTGACAAGGTCTCTCATCAGACCATAAAAAGATGTAGATAGTTACCCCAGTTGAACCAAGTTGTATGTACCCGTTCATTGTAAGTGCACAGCAGTATGTCTGTTATGCGCAAAAATGTTAAATGTAAACCGCACTGATTTTAAAGAGCAGGGTATATAAAAGCAATAAATAAATAAATAAATAAATAAAACTAAAAAGTCATGGGATAGGAGGCAGTGTACTACTGTGGATCAGGAACTGGTTAAAAGATAGAAAGCAGAGGATAGGGCTAAATGACCATTTTTCCCAATGGAGAAAGGTGAATACTGGAATACCCCAGGAATATGTGCTGGGTCCACTGCTTTTTAACATATTCATAAATGATCCGGAAATGGGAATAACGAGTGATGTTATCAAATTTCAGATGACACAAAACTATTCAAAGTTGTAAAAACCCATGAGGATTATGAAGAATTGCTAGAGGATCTTGATAAATAGGAAGACTGGGCATCCAAATAGCAGATGAAATTTAATGTGGACAAGTGCAAAGTTATGCACCTAGAAAAGAAAAACCCAGACTATGGTTAGAAGATGCAAGGTTCCACATTAGGAACCACCACCCAGGAAAAAAATTTAGGCGTCATCGTGGATAAGATGTTAAAACCCTCCTCTCAGTGTGCAGTGATGGCCAAGAGAGCAAATAGAATGGTAAGTATCATAAGGAAAGGAATGGAGAATAAAACAAAGGATATTATAATGCCTCTGTATCATTCCATGGTACGACCGCACCTTGAATATTGTGCGTAATTCTAGTTGCTGTATCTTAAAAAGGATATAACATTATTAGAAAAGGTACAGAGAAGAGCCACAAAAATGGTAAAGGGGATGGAAGGGATACCCCTATGAAGAGAGGTTAAAATGGTTAGGGCTCTTCAGCCTTGAAAAGAGACGGCTGAGGGGAGATATGATAGAGGTCTATAAATTAATGAATGGAGTGGAACGGGTAAATGTAGATCAATTGTTTATGCCATCAAAATATAGAAAGACTAGGGGGCATGCAATGAAGCTACAGGATAACCTATTTAAGACTAATACGAGAAAAGATTTTTCACTCAATGTGTAATCAAACTCGAATTTGCTACCGGAGGATGTAGTAAAAGCTGTTAGTGTAGCCAGGTTTAAAAAAAGTTTGGACAAGTTCCTGGAGGAAAGGTCCATAAACCATTATTAAAGGGGACCCAGAATATCCACTGCTTGACCCAATACAAGCATTGTGGAGCCTGTGTCTTTTGGGGAAACTGCTAGGTACTTGTTTCCTAGATTGGCCACTGTTGGAAACAGGATACTGGGCTTGATGGACCTTGGACTGACCCAGTATGGTATATCTTATGTTCTTAAGTAAATCAATAAAACAATGCCCTCTTTTCTTTAAAACTGCACCCTTTTAACCCTGGAATTACCGAGATATTTTGCATACACTGAATACCGTTGGGGTCATAAATGACCCCATGACGAATTTTAATTGTTAACCATGAAAAATGTAAACTAAACAGACAAAATATTATTACGAATTAATTATGAAGGTTAAATGTTTTGAAATTTAATGCTTTATCATAAAATTACATGAAGAAGAGTTGCCATGAAAGCAGTTTTTGCATGCACTTGATGAACACAGTAAAGTACTACAGTCATTTGTGGGTTCAAATCCCACTAGAGGACAGCAACCTTGGGCTGGAAGGACTGGGGTTTCTAGTCCCACAGGTGCTCCTTGTGGTCTTGGGCAAGCCACTTAACCCTCCATAGCCCATGTTCCCTGTAAAATAGTTATCTCCAAGTTATAATGCCCTGTTCAATGTAATTTCAGTTTGTTCAATGTAAACCGCACCGATGCAGAATAGCGTGGTATATAAGAGAATATAAATAAATAAATAAATAAAATAAATAAATTTGCATGAGACACAGACAATTTCTGAATGTTCTTTGCAAACATTGCGCTTGCAGGAGGTGCAAACTATGTTGCTTTTCTTGTCTTTTTCTCTGGAACAACAGTGACACCTTGCCCTTTTCTTTGGGATCCCGGCATTGCAAACAGCATCAGTGGCTTCTTCAATGCTGGAAGAAGTCTCGCTGCAATTACTCTGAAGCAGCTGCTTTCCTAATTCCAAGAGGAATAGATGACGTCTGTGCTTTGACATGGACTGCCATTCTGGATTTAGTGACATCCAAACAATGAAGGCGTTCAAAGCACTGATGTCCAACATGTTGTAGAAGATTGTCACTGGTCAGCATCTTGTCATTCGTTTTGTAGTATACGTGCATAACATTTGATCTGCCGTATCTACTCCACCTTTACTAGAATTATAGTTCAAGATCATGCGTGTTTTTTTTTGTCTGGACGTGTGTTATCTACTTCTTCTTGATCATGCAAACTGCTCAGAAGAACAACCACTTTTCCTTTCTTCGGCAATAGGAAACCAGAGTGGCGTCATCGCAAAAGGCAAACAGTAAAGTGAATACCTCTCGGCCCTTTGCTGTTACAAATTCTGGAGGTAATTCTTTTCTGTTCTTTTGAATTGTTCCCAAAAGTGTCATTTGTTTTTCTAGCAATTTCCGTGACAGGGATCAACTGCAGAAGAAATTGTCAACAGTAACATTTCTGCCAGATCGTGTCAATCCTTCAGTGAGTTGCAGCACAACCCTTTCACCATGATTCTGTTCCCTGTTTTGTCCAAGTTCCCTTCCTGTATATACTTGAAGACACAGAACATATGATGTTGCACTGTCACACAACATCCATAGATTTATGCCATATTTCCCAGGTTTGCTGGGAATGTATTGTCTGAACAGAACACGGTCACGAAATGTAAGCAGTTGCTCATCCACGGTAACATTTTCACCAGGAACAAAGGCATCACTTAGAGTTGCTTCCCAGGTGTCAAAAACGTGTCTGATTGGAGCAAGTTTATCCACGCCTCGTTGTTCACGTCTGTTGGTTGCATCATCAAATCTGAGAGCACAAGAAATTTGCTGAAAACGGTTATGGGCCATATTTTTGCCAAAAACAGAACGACCATCTTCAAGGTTCCATAACTGAACTATGGATTCATTTCGTGACTTGTACATGCCTGAGAGGATCAGATGTCCAAGAAAATGTTGAAATTCTCCATCTGCCAAATCTTTCCAGGTGTCATCATAAATGTGTCTTCCTTGTTTGCTCATCCACATCATGATTTCATTCAATAAGTTCTTCCTCATGAACAAGTGGAATGCTGCGAGAGGGCAATCAACATTTCGTACAGCATACCTTGTAGGACCTTGTTGTACGGGCATGACATTAGCTCTGGCTTATCTTCCAGCAGCTTGCCTTATAGGTTTCCTGTTCCATGATGTGGCATCCTTAGATACATAGGCTTCAATGGCAACATTTGTGCTTATAGTTGATGACCTCTTAGCTCCTCTATGACCACAACTAAGATTCCTCACAGATGATACTGACACCAAGGAATCCTGCCTTCTTCTCCGTCCAGCACAGCCTCGACCTTTGCCTCGACCTGTAACTTGACTCTTTGCTGCAGGCGATGTTACCGGTTCAACATCAGTCTTACATTCACTTGGCGACCAACTGCTGTCGCCATCTGAATCATGACTGTCATCATCAGATTTATCGCCCGAACTTGGCTGATATGCTTCTTCGCTTGCTGAATATGCTGCATCATCAGATGACTCAGAGCCGTCACTGTCAGCATCTCGTTGCAATATTTCTCTTACTTGGGCAGCTGAATACTTTCATTTTGACAGCATAAACAATAACCTAAAATAAATAAACAAAGATAAAGTTGAATAAAATGCAAAGCAGTTTTACTATAAGTGTACAATAATCATGATGAACGAGCTGAAAGCCTTTAGATTTCATCAGAAATAATGAGAGAACGTATGATATCAATTACAGAAAATGTGTAATTTTCATAAAATAAGAGTACAAAAAATAAATTTATTTATTTATTTTATTTATTTAACATTTCTTTTATACCGCGCTCTTACCATCAGCGCGGTGTACAATGAACAAACATATACATACAGGGTAACTGTAGTGTATTTTACATTTAACAGGAGTTGAAACTTGGGAGAACATGGGTAACTATCTACAGTTATTCACATAGTTGAAAAACTCTGGTTATGTGCATGGTGTGTGTATTTCCCTATGGAATCTACACCGGAAAGTAACTTGTGAATAGGTAGTGCTTGAGGCTTTTCCTGAATTGGGTTAAGCTGGTGATAGCTCTCAAGTCTGGTGGGAGGGTGTTCCAGGCTTTTGGGGCATAAATGCTGAAGGCTCTTTTAGCTGTTGCCTTTGTGCATCTCGCTATTTCTTTTGGGACAATTAGGATGTTTATTGCTGTGGATCTTCTGATTCTATTGGGGGGTGAAGTACGTAATAGTTCAGTGATGGCTGTGGGTGATTGATTGTTCAGGGCTTTGAAGGTCATGATTATGATCTTATGTTGGATTCTGGCATGGGTCGGTAACCAGTGGAGCCTTTTCAGGATTGGTGTAATGTGGTCTTTCCTCGATATTCCTTCCAATACTCTGACGGCTGTGTTCATTGCTAGTTGGAGAGGGTTTAGAGTTGCTTGTGGGAGTCCATATAGAATTGCATTTGAGAAATCGAGGTGTGGCATCACCAAGGCTTGATAGATGGTTCTGAAATCCGTGGGTTCAAGTAGTGGTCGTAAATGCCGGAGTGTACGTATTTTGTGATATATCAATTTTGTTGTATTTTTTATGTGTGTTTTCATGTCTAGTTGTTGGTCCAGGGTGATGCCTAGGTATCGAATAGTGGGTTTAACTGTTAGTTCTGTGTCCTTTATCTTTAATGTGGCTGGGGGTGTGAAATCCTGGTTCCTCGTGATGAACAGTATGTCAGTCTTGCTATGATTGATTCATAAGTTCTGTGTGAGGAGCCACTCTTCAACTGCTTCGAAACAGCTCACCAGTGGGGTAAAGTCGGGTTAGTTGATTGTGAATGGCATATATAGGAGAATGTTGTCTGCATAAGCTAAGCAGGCAACATTAAAAGAACGAACTAGGTCACAGATAGGTTGCATGTAGATGTTGAACATTAATGCGGAAAGCGAGGAGCCTTGAGGCACACCCTGTTCTTGTAGAAATAGGTCTGATGTTGTGGTGCCGATCCTCACTTGTTGCCATCGGTTGGACAGGTATGATTTACACCAGCTCAGTGCAGAGTCATGGATTCCTTTTTCCTTGAGACGATCGATAAGTATTTGATGACTTATAGAATTGAACGCAGCCGAAATGTCCATGAATATAAGGATGAAGCCTTGTCGGATGTTATCTATTCCTGTGATTAGAGTGTTGAAGAGGGTGATGAGGAGAGTCTCCACGCCATGTGCTTCCCTGAAACCATGTTGGGATGGGTCAAACGGTGCTTCATTGTCTATATGTTGCTGGATTTGATGTTGAACCACCTTTTCAATTATTTTGGCTAGCAGTGGGATGCTGGATATTGGTCTGTATGATTCGACTTTTAGCGGATCCATTTTGTTGTTCTTCAATAGTGACCTAATGGAGGTATGTTTTAGACTTTGAGGAAAGGTTCCCATTGCAAATGATTGTTCTAGGATTTTATTTAGGAAGGGGCTTAATTCACAGCAAAGTTCTCTTATCCAGGATGCTGGACAGGGGTCGTTTGGTGCAGTGGTAGCATTGATGGAGGCAATAGTGTTTTCGATCTCCTTGGGTGATATGGTGTTGAATTTGGTCAGTGGAGACGGTTGTGACGGCTTGGGTATGGGGGAGGGACCAGTGGGGCAAGGGTTTTTGATTGTTTGCATCATTTTTTATTTTAGGTAGTTAGCGTAGTCCTGAGGTTGTATTGTGTGTGTTTGTTGGGTTGGTTCTCGTGCCAATGTTTTTACTATGTTGAACAAATCATGGTGTTTGTTTACTGATCGTTTCAGAAGATTTGTATGGAACTGTTTCCTTCTCTCTGCTATTTCTTGGCGACGCTTTTTTAGGTGTGAGCAGTATACCATATAAGCTTCAGTGGATCGGGATCGGCGCCAGCATCTCTCAAGCCTGCGAAGATGGAGGAGTGATGCCCTTAATTCATTTGAGTACCATGCTACATGTGCTCGGCACCTGGTCTTTTTATTTTTATCAGGTAGTTGTGCGCTAGACCTGAGGGAGACGTCCCAGGTGTTAATCAGGTCATCCAGATCAGGTTCTGAAGTGTTTAGTAGTGGAAGGGCACTCTTAAGTATTTCCTCTTTGTCAAAGGAATGAAACCTTCTTGCTGATGGTTTAGGGGTGATGGTGTTAGTGTTAAGTTTGTTGAGGGGGGTGGGTAGTTGGAATGTGATCAAGCTGTCCATTCCCAAGACCAGGGTACTGGGGTTACAAGATCAGGGGTACTGGGGTTACCAGAACAGGATACTGGGGTCCATTCCCCAGACCAGGGTACTGGGGTTATAGATAATGCAAAATTGTGATCTGCTTCCATGATCGCTTGTGGGGCGAAAATCAGGTCCAGCGTGTTTCCCTTCACATGAGTGGGTTCTCTGACGATCTGGCTGTATCCAAGGTCATCAAGTGCTTCCAGAAATGATGTGATTTGGGTGTCATGTAGAGTGGGGAGGTTGAAATCGCCTAATAGCCAGCTCGATGATCGTGGTTTATCTTTGTTGCAGGCAAGGTCGATTATTGTTGACAGATCCTCAGATGTGGTTGTTGGTGCTCTGTAGACTACGTTGATTGAGCAAGAATCGTTTGATATGGAGATCATGTTTAAATGGGTTGTGCTGATGGTATTGCTCAGCTGAAATTGTAGATCGCTTTTTGCAAGGATGAGTACTCCTCCTTCTCTTTGGTTGGCTCTGTGGCAGGTGTGAATTGAGAACTTGGGGAGGTAGCATCTGGTTGAGAATGACATTGTCATAATCTGATAACCAGGTCTCCATGATCATCAGGATGGCAAGGTCGTGGTGTGCTATTAGGTCAGTGATCACTGGCCATTTTGTGCAGATAGATTTGATGTTGATGAGGGCGCATCTCAATGGTTGTTGGTGCTGTTGTTCCTTGATCTGAGACTTTTTAGTAGGTTGGAGGGCAATGTGGAGCAGGTGGGGATGGTGCGTACGGTTGGAGTTAGTTGGGTACATTTGAGCCTTGTCCGACCATCTCTTCCCATTACTCCTTAGTATTGGTATAGAGTTAGTACCAAGGTTGAAGCATGTGAGCATCCAAACAGTGCAAAGAGGAGATAAGTAATTGCTAGTGCTATGAATGTATGCATCTTTCTGGTATTCTTTGTGTATCTAGGGAGAGGGGTGCTAGCTTTAGGGGCAATGCTCTATCTGGGCAGTTGTAGCAGTCTGTTGTATCAGGTGATTAGGTGCTCTGTCTTGATTTGAGATGTAGACTGTCAGAATGGTAGAGCCGTTGTGTGATTCCTGGCTTGTTTAATTAGAACCGGCCCTCTGTGTTTGTGAGTCGGTGTATTGACAGCAGTGGTATCTGTAGAGTTGACAACGATGGTGTCAGAGTACTGGTAACAGTAGCTTCTGAATACTGGCAACAATAGTGACGAAATACAGGCAACAGTAGTAACTGAATAAAGGCAACAGTAGTAGCTGAATAAAGGCAGCAATAGTAACAATATACTGGCAACAATGGTAGCTGAATAATGGCAGCAAAGGAAGCAGAATATGATAACAATAGTAGCAAGCTTACTGGTGACAGTAGTATCAAAGTACTGGCAGAACAATTAGCAGAACAGTTAGCAGATTACTTGCAGAAATGTTGTTAGAGAACTTGTGTTAAATAGCAGAGTGATAATAATTGAAACAGATGGTGGTGGTGGCTATGCTTGGAAGACTATCATTCAAGGGTGCTCATAGGGGCAGTGTTTCTGGTCTGACATGCATACTTGCCGCTGTTGTGGGATCCACGGGGAAGGCAGCAGTGTTTTGGTGGAGAGTGAGCTCAACCCTGAGGGAGCTCAAGATGATGGTTTTGTTTGTGCCGTTGCAGAGATGATCCGTATGGTCCACATCAAGGGCTGTGTGTTCCAATAGGTTTTAGGCAGTGGCGTGGATCTCGCTGTGGACCACGCCAAAGGGCCCTCTGGTGAGGCCCTCAGGCGTGGGCACGCTAGGCGCGGGCACGCTTTGTTGTGGAGGAGGAAGTAGCGTGGCGGAGGGACTGATTGGCTTTGTCGGAGGGGAGCGTGGCGGAGCTTACCTTCCCGCTCTCCCTCGATGATGCCGATCGGGGCAGGGAGGCAGCTGAAGAGACTCTGGTGCTGTGGTGAGGCCTCTTTTATAGATGTTGGTGCTGCAGGGGATCGTCAGGTCCGATTGGCCTTGTCGGAGGGGAGCGGGGTGGAGCTTACCTTCCCGCTCTCCCTCGATGATGCCGATCACGGCAGGGAGGCAGCTGATATATGATACATAATTATTGATAAATACCTTTGTCAGATCAAAAAATTCACAAAACTGCAAATTATATCATGATCCAAAATGGACGTAAGCAACTGGGGTCAAAAATGACCCCACTGGTATTCTGTGCTGCAATTCATCACTAGCGTCACCTAGCGGATGAAAATTGTTCCTCTCATGGTGCAATATAAAGAGAATATTGACATGTGAAAAGTCATAAAAAGATTGCATTCTTGAACAACTAGTTTCCGAGATACGCATTGTGAAACTTGCAATGGGGTCACTTTTGACCCCATCGGTACTCCCAGGGTTAAAATTGAAAATGCCCCTGCATTGTCACAGGGACACCTTCCCCGTGACACAGCCTGTCTGCAGCCTACAAGACCCTTCTTCCTCACTGCCCATCCCCAAATGGGGGCAGCAGGACCCTGGATTGGGTGGCGGGGACTCACCCGGCTTGCCGTAGATGCTTTTGGGGGCTTGGCCAGCCGATCCAGAGGGGTGGCCAGCGCTTATTCCGCCTCAGAGGTGGAATAGTCTGGCTGTCCCCTCTGTGCCACCAGGACATACAAGGCTGTGAGCGGAATCGGCCCTGTAGGTCTGGGTGCCAGTCCTGCCTGTGCTCTTCCAACTCACCACCCTCATGTTGACCCATTCCCCGCAGCATGCACAGCGGCTCTGTGTGTGCTGGGGGGATGGGAGCAGGGGCGGCTCTATAATGAGGACGAGTGAGGCGGCAACCTCAGGCGTCAACGTTTTTGAGCGGCAAAATTTGCCCCCAAAAAGCCCGCCTCACTCGGCCTTCAAAAAAAAAAAAACCCCGAGTGGAAAAGCCGCTGCTGCTGCCACTGCCACTGGAGCAGCAGCAGAAGAAAATGCCCTGCGGCCACCCCGGCAGGTTCCTCTTCTCTCCCTCAGCCCAGTACCAGTTCTAACCCCCCCCTATCAACCCACTTGAAGAAACTGACCTTCTGAAGCTAAAGCCGCTGCCACCACGGCAGCGGCAGAAGAAATTGCCTTGTGCCCTGCGGCTGTCCCGGCAGGTTCCTCTTCTCTCCTTCAGCACCGGTGCCGGCTTTACAGAGCCACGAAGGGAGAGTTTCCCTTTCTTGCGGCTCTGCTAAGCCCACTGGGGCGCCGGCGAGGTTAACAGAGCCGCAAAAAAGGGAAACTCTCCCTTTGCGGCTCTGTGAAGCCGGCGTCATCGCTGAGGGAGAGAAGAGGAACCTGCCAGGGCGGCTGCAGGGCAGTTTCTTCTGCTGCAGTGGCAGTGGCTTCAGAAGGCTGGTTTCTTCAAGTGGGTTGATGGGTGGGGGGGGGGGTTAGTACTGGTAATGGGCTATGGGGGGGGGGCTAGGACTGGAAATTGGCTGTTCGGAGGGTTAGGACTGGAAGTGAGCTGATAGGGGGTTAGGACTAGAAATGGGCTGATGGCGGTGGGCTAGGACTGGAAATGGGCTGATGGAGGTGGTTAGGACTGGTAATGGGCTATGTGGAGGCTAGGACTGGAAGTGGGCTATGGGGAGGCTAGGACTGGAAATGGGCTGATCGGGAGGGGGGCTAGGACTGGTAATGGGCTGATTGGTGGGATTAGGCCTAGAAATGGGTTGATTAGAGGAGCTAGGAAAGGAAATGGGCATATTTGGGGGCTAGGACTGGAAATTGATTTATTGGGGGTGGGGTTAGGACTGGTAATGGGCTGATTGTGGGGCTAGGACTAGAGTGGGCTGATAAGGGGGATAGGACTGGAAATGGGCTGGGACTGGAAATGGGCTAATGGGGGAGGGGAGGAGAGTGCTGCTGGCCATGGAAGAAAACTACGGGCTAGGGCTACAAATGGGCTGATGTGGGAGGATGGTAGAATAGGACTGGAAGGGAGCAGATAATGAGAGGGTCTGCAAGGGGAAGGAGGGGGGCAGGAAGGGAGCTGACACGGGGGAATGAGGGGCTGGAAAGGAGCTGACACCTGGGATGTACTGAAGGGCGACTGGAAGGGAGCTGACACTTGGGGATGGGAGTGGTAGGTGGCTGGGTAATGGGGAGGAGGCTGGAAGGGAGCTGACATGCGAATGACACTGGAAGGGGGATTGGCAGAGGGTAGGGTGACTGAAAGGGAGCTGACTGGGGAGGTGGCACTGAGAGTGGACGTAAGCTGATATCTGGGATGGTATTTGGACTAGAAGGGTCTGGACAGTGGGGAAAGAGGGAGACTGGAAGGGAATGGACACCAGTGGCAGTCGTGGGAATGCAAGGCGGTTGACAATGGAAGGTACTGGGAGGGGAGGACTGGAAAGGGGGGCTGATACTGGGGAGGGTTACTGGAAATGGAAATGGACTAATGGAATGAAGTGAAGAAAACAAAAGAAGAGATAAGAAATGGCAAATGGACCATAAACCACAGAAAGAGAGCTAAGGGAAGACAGGAAAGCAGAAGCCTCAGATCTGAACCAGCATGATCAGAGAATAAAATGGTCAGACAACAAAGGTAGAAAAATAATTTTATTTCATTTTAGTGATTGGACTTTGTGCTATTTTTATATTTTACACAGTATTGGGGAACTGCATCTCTTATTTATCTGATGTTGCACTGCATGTGGACTCAGGCTTCTTGGGGTTTCAATTAAAATTTTGTCTACATATTTTTTTTTTTTACTTTAGATTGTAGTTGCTTTATCTGTACTTGGTGAGGGTCGATGTTGTGAGTGTGTGACTGAGGTCACGTGTTCTGTTACCATGGAGTTTGTACATAAAGATCTATACTGCACTGTAGTAATTTGACTTGTTCAGCTTTTCAAATAGGTGTATGGATGTTCCATGGCCCACTGTAGTATTTACAGTGACATATTTTTTGGATGGGCTCCTTATGTGAGTTTTGGACGTTTGTGCTGGTATGGTAGGTTTGCTCTTTGTTGTAGGGTTTTGTATTAGTTCACAATATGCCTGGTACTGGAGAATAGTGGTTGTTGTTGTTGTTGTTAGTGAGATGATCAGAATCAGATTTTTTTTTTTTTTAATATTGAGTCCTGTGGGTGAATGTCCTGGTTCTGCTCTGCACCTACTGTGGATGCAAAATATATGTTGAAAAAGAAAAAGCAAGAACTGTAACGCAGTTTATAACAACAAAATAAAACTTAGTTATAATTTAGTTTTATAAACTGTGCTGTTGGTTCTTGCTGTCTTTTAGTTCCTTGATGTGCAAACAGGACCGTACCTAGACCTGTGCAAGCGGTGCAGCCGCACAGGGCAGAAAGGCTTGGGGGGCACATTTCGGCTGTCTGCTGTTGCCCTGCCACCACTGGCAGGACAATAGCAGGCAGCCAAAATGCGCTACCCAAGCCTTTTCACAGCACTTTAAGCAGGTCTGGTCCCTCCCTCCTCCAACGTGATGTCAGAGTAGGGAGGGACAGATCTGCTTAAAGTGCCAGTATCTTTAAGATCGGGCGCATGCCCCCCTCCTCCTTCCCATACCTCCGTCCAGCGCTTCTTGCTCTTTCCCTTCTGCCGGCACCGCCATGAGAAAAACAGAGGGCGGCAGCAGCAGGGAAAGAGCAGACAGCGCTGGATGGACGTATGGGGGGAGGGAGGCATGCGCCCGAGCTGCAAGTTGCACAGGGTGTAATTGCAGCTTGATACGGCCCAGTGTGCAAACATCTTGCATTTCCTACATATAATCTAATCGGCTTTTTGCTTTGGTTCAGTCTCTGATTGGATTTCTGAAAAAGCCCGGCCCCCTCTAGCGTGGGGGAGGGGGACGCCATTTCATACTTCGCCTCAGGCAACAGATTGCCTTGAGCTGCCCCTGGTTGGGAGGCTGCATACGGGGCTATAGAATTGGGGCCATAATGATTTATTTATTTATATAATTTCTTTCTTCCTTATGGAAGGTGTTAATACTCCTTGATTTGTCTGCAAATTGGATGTCAAAATCTATTTAATTGTGCTTTGTAAATGTCATTATTATTTCTTATTTTATTTTTGTGCAGTATAATAGATATTGGTTTATATTCTGTATATTTGTAACAGACTACGTGGATCAATGAGTATTTCTCTGGTGCCTTTAAGGTAAAGAATGTTTATAAATGAGTTTCTTTGTACATGTAGATATCGAATATGTTTTTAGTGCATGGATTTCTTTTCAACAGCTTTTATGACAATCACTTGGATGTCTTTTCTTTTCCTTTCTCCCCTCCCCCATTTTTGTTTTCATGTATATACATTTTTATTTGTCATTTGAATCGCTCTTTGAATTTGTGTAATTTTTTTATATCTACTTTGACACCCATGCTTTCCTCATGAAGGCAGCTTGTTGTCTATAGACCAGTTATTTGGAAATTATTTCACAGTACCTCATGTAGGCAGCTATGTTAAAACATGCTTCATTTTTAAAAGGATTTGTAAATGGATTGTGAGTCATTCTGGACCTTTGTTGAAACACTATAGTATAAGGGCCTTTGTGTTTTTATTGTTTTGATCAACATTAAAGGGCTTATTGCTCCTACTAGCTTGTCCATCCTCTGCTTTATTTTATATGATATATGAAATATAAGTACACCACATGTAGTGCTCTCCACCGATCTAACCCTGTGGTCACCTAGTCAAAGAAATTAATCAGATTCATCTTACAAAACTTACCTCTAATAAAACCATGCTGCCTCATTTTATGCAGTTCATTAGATTCCAGAAAATGCATTATCTTTTCTTTTGGCAGTGTTTCTATGAAATTACTCACCACAGAGGCCAGCCTAATTGGCCTGTAGTTCCCAACCTCCTTTTTACTTCTGTTTTATAGAGAGGGACCACAGTTCTCTGCAACCACTCCCAACTCTAATGAAGTATTGAAGAACTCAGACAGTGTTGCTGCTAGAACTTCCTTAAGTTTCTTTAGTGTCCTTGGATGTATTCCATCTGGCTTCATTGCTTTGTCTACTTTTAGTTTAGCTAGCTCTTCATGTACCCAGACTTGTGAATAGCATTCAAAGTCCATCTCATTTCTATTCCTATTTGTGTTAGTTTTACTGTATGTGGCACTGCTCCTGGCCCTTAAAATGAGAATACAGAACAGAAATATTTGTTATGCATTTCAGATTTACATTCATCCATACCTTTTCAGCTACTTCCCTTTGAGATCCATAGATACCCCCTTTTCCTCTTACTTTTATTTACTTTCCCAACAAAAAGGTTTGTTGCGATTTAAAATGTTTCCTTTCATTTTTGTTTACTGTTTTTCTGTGTCCCCAGATGTCTCCATCCAGGTAACAACTTCTTGAGGTATTCTCCCATCTTTACAAAGATAGTTTTCCTGAAGTCTAGGATCCATACTTTTGAATGAACCATCTTACCTGTATCCTAATACTGAGCCATATATCCAGTGATCACTGGATATCAGATGATGACCTTCAATAACGTTTGAAAAACTCTCCACATTCATAAACATCAGGTACATTATGGCCCACTTCTGTGTGGGTTCTATTACCAGTTGCTGGAACAATTCTCCCTGCCGAGAATCCAAGATCTCCCTATTTCTAGATGACCTAGTATGCTTCAATCAACATCTGGCATTTCAAAATCACCTATCAGAAGCACATCCCTTTCACAGCAATATTGTGAATGTTCAATAAATCTCTGTCTACTTCTGCCTGTGAAGAAGGGCTGTATATCACACCAATGTGAATAGATATCCCATTTCCTCTTTCTAGTTTCCCCAAATTTCCTCCTCCTTACCTTGTAAGTCCTGCAATGCTGTTGCTTTGATATTATTTTTTTTACATATGGTGCTCCTCCTCCTCCTTTCTTCCTACCCCTGTCCTTCCAGAATAGATAATAACCTAGAATAATTATATCCAAGATTTGGCCACCTTTCACAAACAAATCAAAACATACCTATTCCATCTTGCTTTTGACCATGTAACTTAAAGCCCTGACCATCAATTTCATAGTCAAGATTCTGTCAGACTGTAAATAGTTCCTCATGCCCATATGCTACTGTGTATGATCTATTAAGGATATATTAATGTAAATATTTAATTGTTTTTATCTTGTTCACATGTTCTATGTAAATCTGTTCCATGTTCTATGTAAACTGTTCCATGTAAAATGTTATTTTGTAAACCGCGCTGATCATGAATTGTTGTTGTTAAGTGCCGTCGAGTCGGATAGCTACCCTCTGGATACCTATCCTAAATTGTGTTCGGTCTTGAGTCAGGCGGCTCATTGTTGACAGACAATCCGTAGCTGCTGTTATTGTATTGATCCATCTCATTGCTGGCCTTCCTCTTTTTCGTTGACCTTCTATCTTGCCAAGCATGATGTCTTTCTCTAATGAAAGTCTAAGTCTTGTCATCTGAGCTTCCAAAGAAAGCTTAGGTTTGATCTCCTCTAGTACCGACTGGTATGTTCTTCGGGCAGTCCATGGTATAGACAGTATTCGCCACCAGCACCATAATTCAAAGGCATCAATTTTCTTCCTGTCTATCTTTTTCACTGTCCAGCTTTCAGCTATAGAAACATAGAAACATGATGACAGAAAAAGACCACATGGCCTATCTAGTCTGTCCTTCCATAACAACAACTACAACAGTCCACTTTTTACCTTTAGAGATCCTCTGTGTTGGTCCCATGCTTTTTTGAATTCAGTTACTGTCCTCATCTCTACCACCTCCACTGGGAGACTATTCCATGGATCCACTCCTCTTTCTGTAAAGAAATATTTCCGCATATCACTCCTGAATCTATCCATATGATGTTATTGAAAATACCATGGCTTGAACAAGTCGAATCTTTGTATGGAGAGAGACATCTCAGCTCTTGAGAATCTTATCTAGATCTTTCATAGCCATTCTGCCAAGGGCAATGCGTCGTCTGATTTCATGACTGCTTGTTGCTTCTTTATTGATAGTTGATCCAAGTAGTTTAAAGTTGTTCATGATTTCAATTTCTTCTCCTTTGACGATGAACCTGTTGATTATGCCAGTTGTCATGATCTTTGCCTTCTTTACATTACGGTGCAGGCCATTTTGAGACTTGTGATAAGGAAGCTTATCATAGTTCAGGAGGGAGCTATAAAAGAGGTGAATTGGCTCTGAACAAGCAACCTGTCTTTGCTGGTAGAAATACTAAAACAGAATGTTTTCATAAAAGACTACCAGTCCCAGAATGCACCAGGTTTCAAACAGCCTCTAGAAGAGCTGAAGTGGGGAAATGTGTGTTCAATCAGGAGAGCTATGAGGTAATCCCCAATCACTCATCTCTAAGGGCAGGGCTTGATTCAGCACACCTGGGCTGTGCTAGGGTGAAGTCCAATTTTGTATCCAAATATTTGGCCCAGGTCTGGGATGCCTTTGGCATTCATCACGTGAAAACCTCAGCCTACCATCCTCAATCAAACGGTTTGGTGGAGAGATTCAACCAAACTCTCAAACAAATGTTGAGAAGGGGGTTAGCAGGAGAGGTAAAAGAATGGGATATGTTATTGCCCTTTGCCTTATATGCCTGCAGGGAACGAATTCAGGTGTCCCTGGGTGTAACTCCATATGAACTGATGTATGGTAGGGCTCCACGTGGTTTGTTGGATATTTTGAGGGAACAATGGATTAATCCTGAACCAGGAAATCAGGAGCTGCCACAGTTTCTACGTGACTTGAGAGCACGTTTAACAAGGACCTCGCAGGTTGCTGAGAAAAACCTGCAGGACAGTCAAGTGCACTAGAAAGGGTGGTATGATAGGAAGGCCAAAAGCCGCCAATTAAGCATTGGTGAAAAGGTTTTGGTTCAAGTAGCAGGTACAGCCCCAAAATTTGAAGTACAGTGGAAAGGGCCATGGAAGGTTGTTAGACAGGTGAGCCCAGTATCTTATGTGGTAGAAAATGCAAGAGGTCGTAGACAGACCTACCACATTAATGTACTTAAATCTTGGAAGGAGAGGCCTGTAAATAATAATGACCCTGAAGCCAGCCAAGAAGTAGGTGAGCGTCAAAAAGATAATACTCTCGTAGGTATTACGGACTGTAAGGAAGAAGTTTCACCAGTTGCACCAGTCCGTAATAACTTAAGCAGGGGGGTATGTGATAAGGAAGCTTATCATAGTTCAGGAGGGAGCTATAAAAGAGGTGAATTGGCTCTGAACAAGCAACCTGTCTTTGCTGGTAGAAATATAAAACAGAATGTTTTCATAAAAGACTACCAGTCCCAGAATGCACCAGGTTTCAAACAGCCTCTAGAAGAGCTCAAGTGGGAAATGTGTGTTCAATCAGGAGAGCTATGAGGTAATCCCCAATCACTCATCTCTAAGGGCAGGGCTTGATTCAGCACACCTGGGCTCTGCTAGGGTGAAGTGTCCCTCTAAGCACTTTAAAAGTAAAAGATATTCTACACAGAGACAGAACCAGGAGAACAAGGAGAGACAGAAGCAGAAGCCATTGGAGAAAGAAGAGAGAGGACTACAACAGCAGAAGCAACGTGGAAGGAAGAAAAAAAAAGATATCTTGGAGGTCTAAAGAAAGAGCCCACGGCAGTACGTGTGTTAGGAGTGATTCCAGAGGCAAGCATACTCCATTGGACTGGAGGAAGCCAGAGGAGTGGGGTTATAAAGCCAGGAATTCCCAGACGGCACCTTTGAAGGAGACGGCTGCATTTGGAAGGGGCCCTAAGACCGGTGCAAGAAGGTATGTGAAGAGAGACCCAGTGTCCAGGGATCTTGATTGGAAGGCTGGACATAAAAGCTGGATTACTTACTGGCCAGGATACCTGGAGAGGAAACCTAACAGCAAAGGAAGCTCAGGTATGAACTTTGATCTATGCCCTAGCTCTTCTCCAGGAAGACAGCAGGGAAACAAATATTATCCTGAGAGTGATCAATTAAGGAATTCCTCTGAGCCAGACCATGATATTGATTCCATGATATTTGAGGAAGAAGGAGATATATCAAATGATCAGAAAAAAAGTTAGTCAAATCTAAAAGAGTACCCTCATCCTCCCGTGCTATACTGGGTTCCCCGGTGGATATCCGAGCAGGTAAATAAAAGGTTCGATCAATCATAACAGTATCGGCACTAGAGAGCAATAAAATCTCTTTACAATATTGCCTAAACAATAAAATAGGAGATAATAAACGCGTTTTTGGAAAATTTAATATACGTAAATTTTTTGCCCTGGAAGCATTCTCTAAGGCCTCTAGCTGCTGATAAAACATCAAAGTATCCTTCAAGGCTGATTCACTGGCTGACTGCAAAGAGACAACCTGTGTATCAAGCCTATCAGTACGTTGAGATAACTGATTAACGGATGCCTCTACATTATGCAATTTATGAGAAACTTGTTGAGAAAAAACAGCAGTCTGAGACATAAATTGTGTTAACAATGAATTGGTAGCGGAAACTTGCTTCCAAATATCTGTGAGAGTTACTTCTTCAGGATTTTCTACTTGAGAAAAGATAAGACTTTCAGGAGCAACAACTGCCGGAATAGGAACAATTGAAAGTACCTCATGAGATGTAGTTGACACTGAAACAGAATTCTCCTCCTCCTCTCCTGAGGAGGAAGACACCGCAGAAGAGGACGACATTTCAGCAGAGGCTTGAGAAGATCCTGGGTTGGGCGGGGGAGTCCTATCGATAGAACTGAGGGTAATCCCGGATCCAGGCGATGAAGAGTATTGATCTACTGAAGCACGCTGAGGCAAAACCACCACATGTTGATCCATAGGACCAGTAACAACGGAAGGAGTAGAAGTAGCAGCAGCTAACGATTTAACAGGTGGATTCCCTTGTGCCTTTTTACTCTTCCTTTTCGCATGGCCTCGCGGCATGCCCTCTGCGACAGATACTCTGAGGCCCGAGTTGGCACCGAAGGGGCACCAAAGGGGCGTACCCCCTTTGGTCACGCCCCCTTCGGGCACGCGCCCGCAGGCCGCGTTCGCGGCCGCGAAGGCAGCCGACGCTGTTATATGCTGCCGGGGCCAACCGGGTCAATCAGGAGGGACCTGCTGCAGCCAATCAGATGGCAAAACGCTGCCGCTGAAACTCCGGTCTCCAAACAGCTGACTCTCACCTCCTGAAAGCAGCCGACGCTGTTATATGCTGCCGGGGCCAACCGGGTCAATCAGGAGGGACCTGCTGCAGCCAATCAGATGGCAAACGCTGCCGCTGAAACTCCGGTCTCCAAACAGCTGACTCTCACCTCCTGAAAGCAGCCGACGCTGTTATATGCTGCCGGGGCCAACCGGGTCAATCAGGAGGGACCTGCTGCAGCCAATCAGATGGCAAAACGCTGCCGCTGAAACTCCGGTCTCCAAACAGCTGACTCTCACCTCCTGAAAGCAGCCGACGCTGTTATATGCTGCCGGGGCCAACCGGGTCAATCAGGAGGGACCTGCTGCAGCCAATCAGATGGCAAAACGCTGCCGCTGAAACTCCGGTCTCCAAACAGCTGACTCTCAAATGATCAGAATGAATACATGGATTGCTCTCTGTCTAGGCTGCTGTTTTAAAGTAGTTTCTCACTAGTACAACAACCACCAAAAGGAACTGTAACTTGTTCTTTTATCTACCCAGAAAAGTCTCTGCAAGAAGCTTTAGGGTAGGATTGAGCCACGTAGAGAGAGTAAACCAGCAAAGGGGTTTGCAGCTGGCTAATTATTTGTAATTGAGCCAGGCACAAGTGCACGTGAGCTCTAGAAGGAAACTTCTTTCTTGTGTGTGTGAATAGAAGAAAGTTATCCTTGATAAAGAACAGTTTTTTTGTTACTTTTGGGTTTGTTTTTTGCTTTTTGGAGCACTGCTAAGAAGGTCATTAGCAGGAGCCATCAAAAAGACCTTTCTGTTTCCCATCAAGGTCTTTATTGATTTATTGCTTAAGAAGTTCAGTTACCTTATATCATGTTTTGTTTTTCCTGAGTACAATACTGAAGCAAGTGTTCTTTTGTGTTACCAAGTAAATCTGTGTGGGAGAATTAACCCCATGAATAAAAATCTGTTTTTCTTTGCTTACACTCGAGCATCACAACTCATTATTTTGTGAACGGCTGATTCTGGTATGAATGAACTACAACTCCCACACTCCTTTGCAAGTCATAATAATATTTTGCCTTTGCCAAGACTGTGGACTTTCACGACCAGCACCCCCATTTACAGACTATGTTCTTTGATTGTGAGAAGCAAATGTTTCAGATCATCTTCACTTTCAGCCAGTAATGTGGTATCATTGGCATAGCGAAGGTTGTTGATGAGTCTTCTACCAATCCTCACACCTCTGTTGTCTTCATACAATCCTGCTTCTCTGATTATTTGTTCTGCATATAAATTAAACAAGTAGGGGGAAAGTATGCAGCCTTGTCTTACACCTTTGCTTATTTTAAACCATTCTGTTTCTCCTTGATCCGTTCGAACTGTTGCTTCTTGATCAATGTACAGATTGTGCAAGAGTACAATCAGGTGTTCTGGTATACCCATGCTTCTTAATGTGGCCCAGAGTTTCTCATGGTTTACACAGTCAAAAGCCTTGCTATAGTCGATAAAGCAGAAATAGATATCATTTTGGTATTTTTTTGTCTTTTCAAGGATCCATCTCACATCCACAATGATGTCTCTCGTTCCTTGCCCTTTCCTGAACCCTGCTTGCACTTCAGGTAGTTCTTGTTCCAGGTATGGTTATAGCCTCTTTTGAATAATCTTCAGTAGAATCTTGCTGGCATGTGGGATCTGAGCAATTGTGCAATAATTTCCACAGTCAGTTGGATCACCTTTCTTTAGTATTGGTATAAACACAGATCTTTTCCAGTCAGTTGGCCATGATGTTGTCTTCCATATTTCTTGGCAGAGCCTTGTAAGTACGGTAACAGCTGCATCAGATTGCTGTAATACTTCTATGGGAATGCTATCAATGCCTGGTGCTTTGTTCTTTGATAAGACTTTCAAAGCTGCTTTAACTTCTTTCATCACCAATGGTTCCCGATCATAAGGTACAGGTTGAAACGGCTGTTGGTCCACTCTGTATATTCCTTCCACCTTTTCTTGATCTTCTCAACATCATTCAACATAGAACCTTGAGCATCACGTAACATTCCAATTTGAGGCTGGAACTTTTTCTTTAACTCTTGTAGCTTTAGGAAAGCTGATCTTGTTCTTCCTCTAATAGTTTCTGCTTCTATTTCCTTGCATGCGTCGTTGTAGTACTTTTCCTTGTCCTGTCTTGCTGCACATTAGAAATCTCTGAGTTCTGTTATTGTCTTTCTTTCTCCTCTGGCTTTAGCTTCTCTGCATTTCTGGGAAATTTTCAGAGTTTCTTCCGTCATCCATTTTGGCCGTTTTTGCTTTTTCAACTTTTGTAGAGACTTCTCGCTTTCTTCCAACACAACCTTCTTGATGTCATTCCATAACTCTTCTGGAGCTCTGTCATTTGTATCTAAAGCAGCAAATCAATTTTGCAGGCAGTCTTTAAATTCCAATGGTATATTCTCAAGGTCATATTTTGCTGCGTTCATGAGTGGTTTGCTCTTTTTCAACTTTAGCTTGAGTTTGCATACTAGTAGTTGATGATCTGTACCCCAGTCAGCTCCAGGTTTTGTCTTTGTTGATGTTATAGAACTTTTCCATCGTTGACTTCCACAGATGTAGTCAATTTGATTTTTATACAATCCATTGGGTGAAGTCCATGTGTACAGTCGCCGCTTGTGTTGATGGAAGAAGGTGTTTGAGATGAATAGATCGTTGCCCTTGCAGAATTCTATCAGTCTTTCTCCAGCTTCATTTCTGTTGCCAAGTCCATATTTTCCAACTACTTTGCCTTCTTCTTTGTTGCCAACTTTTGCGTTCTAGTCACCCATGACTATCAGGATATCCTTTTTGCATGTTCTGTCAATTTCATCTTGTACTTGTTCATAGAACTCTTCAATTTCATTCTCTTCTGCAGCTGTTGTTTGGGCATAGACTTGAATTATAGTTGTGTTGATAGGCATTCCTCGTAGACGAATAGAGATTAAGCGTTCGCTGACTGCATTGTATTTCATTACAGTTCTTGCAAGTTTCTTCTTTATTATAAATGCAACACCATTTCTTCTTTGTGTTTCATTTCCAGCATAGTAGACCATGTGATCATCTGATGCAAAGTGCCCAATGCCAGTCCATTTCAGTTTGCTGACACCAAACAGATCAAGTTGTACACGTTCCATTTCATTCTTGACCACCTCCAACTTCCCTTGGTTCATGCTTCGTACGTTCCATGTTCCAATGCGTAAGACATCTTTACAGCTTCTGACTCTCATTTCATGCACAGCTGCGCATGATCATGAATAGCTGCGCATGATCATGAATAGAGCGGTATAAAACCAAATAAATAAATAAATGGTTCTCCATGAACCACATCTCCATGATTGTTACTAAGTCCAAATCAGCCTCTTTCATTACAGTCTCTATATTTAGAACCTTATTTCTCATACTACAAGCATTAGTATACATCGCTTTCTGGATATTGCCCTTTTTTCCCCATTTCTATATAATGTTTTATTTACACAAGGACTTCTATTTATTGAAGGGCTTTGGTCACACTTCTTCCATGTTTCTAGTTTAAACCCCTCTTCAATAAGTTAGACAGTTTGCATTTTTGGTAGATGGACACAATCTCTGCTTAGCAGACCTTGGGAAATCATCCTATGGTCCAAGAAGCTGAAATGTTCTGTCACGCCCCGTAGTCCGCCTAGGCAGTTGCCTGACGTCGGATAAGGTGTGATAATTACTTTCAAGAGACTACCCAGTGCAAAGGCTCCTGGGAGTCGTAGTTCAAAGCACCTGTAGTTGTGAGCTAAATAAAGCTGGAGCCGAGTTGAAAGCAAACAGGAATATTTTTTTATTTTTAAGCCTCCCTTGGCATAGAGAACTTCAATATGAAGCTTGGCATTACATGAAAACTTGAAGTAACAAAATACAAGATAAGAAAATCAAAACAGCTTTCTTCAGCATTAGAAAAAATCCTTCTTCTGGCAAATAAGGCTTTTTCTCAAAAATGCTCATACACAAATGTTGCTTTTTCTTATTCAAGGTAAATGCAAAAACTCTTCTCACAGAATAAACTTTTTCTTTTTGCAAACTTCAGAGCTTGTTCCTGGTTTTTAATTAGAGCACATGAGACTTTAAAACGTTAGGCATTCTTACGTCTCACTCAGCACAGCAAACACTCTAATTAAAACTCTTCTGGCTCTAAAAAGGTTAGGTAATCCAAACAAACTGTACCTTTCTGTAGCAGATGCAAAAGACAGTTCTTTACTTGACTACCTGTGACAAATCACATTCCATACAAATCTCTGGATCAGTTAATGGACCCTCTTCTTCAATCTCCATTGATTCACATATAGAACCGGAGAGGTCTGAGTCCTCATCAGCAGACACCTGTGCTTCTGCTCGGGGAACAGAATACCTCTGCTTCTCAATTACTTCCTGGTTCTGTAATAAACTTTGTAGTAGCTCTAACACATTAGCTCTCTCATGGTTAAAGACTTTTCCATATGCTGGCTCCTGGCTCAATGCATAAAGCTTGCTGGCTATTATGTCTTCCTGTGACTTGGCTTTGTTAAGATAATCAGTTTTACCTCTGAGACGTCCTTTCAAGAATGGCTCTCTGCTCTTGCTGAAGCCATATGGTTTCAGGATATCTGCAGCCTGATTATCTCCCCTCCAGGAATACAGCTCCTGACCTGAACAAGGTTTCTCTTCAGCCTGTTCCTCTGAGAATGAGGTCAGTCTCCCTTCCTCTCCTGGGAAGTGTCTAATGCTGGCAGCTCCTTTCCTTCCAGCTGCACTCTTTGAGCTATCCTCTGAGTTCAATGCTGAGCTCCGTCCTGAGCTCCTCAGTGCACTCTTCAGTGAACTCCTCAGTGAACTATCATCTGAACTAACTTTCTCTGCCCTCATGGGTTTATAAGCATGTGACTTGCTGCTCTCCTTCCACCCCGCCCCCAGCTGAGTTGTATCAGCACCCTTAGCTATTATGGACCTGGGGCGTGGCTTCTGCCCAGCAAGTTCTGACTGACTGTTTTTTTCAATGCTGACTTTGGTTTTAAAGTGAGCCTTTTTTTCTTTTTCCCTCTGCCTAGGGGAAATTTCCTGTATTCCCTCTATTTCCATGGGAATCTGACCATCTTCGCCATCACAGTTCTCAATGCACCATCTGCACAGCAATGCATTCATCTACAGGATAAGAACTTCTCTGCTTCAGCCTCTACCTTCAACAGGGAGTATCAAGGAAAACACGCCCTGTGCACCCATCTACTTCACCCTCTTTCCAGATATATCTTGATTCTCTAAGAAAGAACTGGAAACAGTGATTCACCTGTAAAGTTATGATGGTGGAAAATTTATATACAGAAAGGCATAACAAAGAAGCACACCTTATCCATTGGAAATTCTGTAAACACTACAACATCACTATGCCTGAAAAGAACTGGGATCATGACCCAAAGAGAATTACATAGAATAAAGAGGTTATGATCACCCGGGACACTCCCATCCCAACCAATAAAAAGCTGGATACACAGAAGCTGAACATAGTGGTAAAGGAGAAGAATGGTATTCAGTATGGAGGTATCAGTCCCAAGTGATTATTCTATGAATTGTGTTGAGAAGGAGAAGATCTTCAAGTACCAAGAAATGCAGTCAGAGACCAAGAAAATGTGACTGAAAGATACAGTTATTTCCTATCATGCTGGGTGACACAGATTTTATTAAGAAGAATTTCCAAGCACACCTTTATAAATTACCCATACATGTTACAACTTATGAACACCAGAAGGAGGTTCTCTTTGGCACAGAGCAAGTACTACGATGAGCATTAATAGTAAATTTGAGAGAATGAGATCATACTACACATAACCTGGCTTAGAAGTGAGGTTCACGACTGTCATGGTATGTGCAAAAAGCGTAGTTACTCACCTGTAACAGGTGTTCTCCAGGAGCAGCAGGAATCAGTCCTCACATATGGGTGACGTCGGCGCCGATGGAGCCCTCGCGGAGCAATTTTCCCCAGCTTTCAAAGAAAGCCTTTGGGAATTGCAGCGCGCATGCGCGGTCGCCTTCCCGCCCAAGGGTGCCATCTTAGCCAGTCTGATGACATAGCTAAAAGACAGCATAAAAATTTGCAAAAAAACTTAAGCAGATGATTGCAACTCCACGGGGAGGAGGGAGGGTTGTGAGGACTGATTCCTGCTGCTCCTGGAGAACACCTGTTACAGGTGAGTAACTACGCTTTCTCCAGGACCAAGCAGGAAGTCAGTCCTCACATATGGGACTCCCAAGCTTAAGGCTACCGGAGACCCTAAGCACAAAAATGAGCTCCCTCTAGCTCAGCGGCACAGAAGGAAGGAATCTTCACTAAATTATCACCCACCGGTAGCCCCCATCCGGGATGGAGGGTAGGAGTTGCTCAAACCTCGAAGAGATTTCGGAGGACTGCCTGTCCGAAAGCACTGTCCCTGCGGGACTCCCTCTCGAGACAGTAATGGACCGCAAAAGTCTGGCTCGAAGACCAAGTAGCGGCCCGGCAGATGTCTGCCAGCGGAACAGAGCGGAGGTAAGCCACTGACGTAGCCTTCGCCCGAACACAATGAGCCGTGACTCGACTTTCTAAGAAGAGTCCGGCTGCCCCATAAGCCCAAGCGATACAGTCAGCAACCCAGATGGACAGAGTACGCTTGGAGACCAGGAGCCCCAATTTATTGGGGTCAAAAGACACAAAAAGCTGAGCAGCTTTACGGTGCTCCCGCGTACGGTCAAGGTAGAAGTTCAATGCCCTTCTACAGTCCAGGGTATGCAGGACCCTTTCAGCTCGGCTGGAGTGAGGCCTGGGAAAGAAGGTTGGAAGTACCACCTCCTGATTGATGTGAAAAGGGGAGACAACTTTTGGAAGAAATTTTGGGTGAGTCCATAGGACTACCCTATTTTTGTAGAACCGAGTGAAAGGGGGATCAGACACGAGGGCCTGCAATTCACTTACGCGTCTAGCGGAAGTGAGGGCTATCAGGAATAAGGTTTTCCACGAAAGAAAACGCAGAGAACAGGTAGCCATCGGTTCAAAAGGCGGACAGGTGATCCGCTGTAAAACCACATTCAGATCCCAGTCAGGTGCTGGCGGGCGCAGAAGTGGTTTAAGTAGAAGGAGACCTCGGAGAAACCGTGCTACAAGAGGGTCGCTGGAAAGAGGTCTGCCGTCCACCGGCACATGGTGTGCTGAAAGAGCACTGAGGTGGACTTTGACGGAGTTGGACTTAAGTCCCATATTAGAGAGGTAAAGCAGGTACTGCAAGATCACCGACACCGAGCAGGAGAAGGGATCCTGAGACTGCTGTACACACCAAACGGAAAAGCGACGCCATTTAAGGGCGTAGCATTTGCGGGTAGAAGGTCGCCGAGAAGCTAGGACGACCTCTTCCACCTCTGCCGGCAGGAGAAGGGGAGCAAGGACTACCCTTTCAGCCGCCAGGCCATTAGATTGAGAGATCTGAGGTTGGGGTGTAGCAGAGACCCCTGATCCTGTGTTAGGAGATCCGGTTGAAACCCCAGAGGGAACGGATCCTCTACCGCTAATTGCAACAGGAGTGGAAACCACGGCTGTCTGGGCCAGCGAGGAGCCACCAGGATCATGGAAGCTTTGTCCCAGAGAACCTTGAATAGAGTTCGAGAGACTAGCGGGATGGGAGGAAAAGCATAGAGAAGGCTTTCCGACCATGAGAGTAGAAAAGCATCTGCCGCTACCCGAAGGGGATGTGGCTGACGAGAGCAGAAGCGAGGAAGTTGCCGGTTGAGAGGACTGGCAAAGAGATCCATCGTGGGGAGGCCCCACTTCAGAAAAAGTTTCTGAACTACCAAGGGATCCAGACGCCACTCGTGCGGCTGGAGTATCCTGCTGAGTTTGTCCGCCAGGCAATTCTCTTGGCCTGGGAGATAAACTGCCTTGAGAAGAATGCCGTGACTGACGGCCCAAGAGCAGAGCTTCTGAGCTTCTCGGCAGAGAAGGAAGGAGCCCGTGCCCCCCTGCTTGTTCACGTAGAACATGGCAACTTGATTGTCCGTCTGGACAAGGACGGACCGGTGAGAAGTCAGGTGGGAGAAAGCCTTGAGCGCCAGACGGATTGCTCTGAGCTCCAGGAAGTTGATCTGTTGAGCAGACTCCCACGCGGTCCAGAGACCTTGAGTACATGCCCCCTGGCAATGTGCTCCCCAACCCAGGAGGGAAGCATCGGTCGTCAGCACTTGAGCCGGCTGAGGCGACTGAAACGGCATTCCGAGCACCAGGTTCAGCCGATGAAGCCACCACTGTAGGGAAGAGGCCAGTGGCCCGGAGATGCGCACTAAGTCGGCTAGTCCGCCGGTGGCTTGTTGCCACTGCTTGCGAAGGCACCATTGAGCAGGCCGCATATTCAGGCGAGCATTGGGGGTCACGTGGACGGTAGAAGCCATATGGCCGAGTAGTCTCAGGAAGCGCCTGGCGGAGACCCGGGACTGGCTGCGAAAACGGCCGGCTAGGTCCATGAGCCGTTGAGCCCTGTCGAGAGGCAGGAAAGCTCGTGCCTGAGGAGTGTGCAGTCTTGCGCCGATGAACTCGAGATCCTGTGAGGGGAGCAAAGTGGACTTTGCGAAGTTTATGACAAAGCCCAAGTACTGCAGAAGAGTCACCGTGCAGTGTGTGGCATTGGTGACTGCCGGAGAGGACGATGCTCTGATGAGCCAGTCGTCGAGGTACGGAAAGACATAGAGGCCGTGAAGCCGGAGATAGGCCGCCACCACCGCGAGACATTTTGTGAAGACTCGCGGTGCGGAGGATAGGCCAAAGGGCAGTACTCTGTACTGGTAATGATTTCCTGCCACCACAAACCTTAGGTATTGGCGGTGGCTTGGGTGGATGAGGATGTGCGTGTAGGCATCCTTTAGATCTAAGGAGCATAGCCAATCTCCCTGCTGGAGGTAGGGCAGAAGGATTCCAAGGGTAAGCATCTTGAACTTTTCCCGCACGAGGAACTTGTTGAGGTTGCGCAAGTCCAGGATGGGTCTGAGGCCTCCTGTCCTTTTTGGTATTAGGAAATACCTGGAATAAAAGCCTTGACCTCTCAGGTGGTGGGGCACCGGTTCCACAGCCTGTTCCTGAAGAAGACTTGCTAACTCCTGAAGGAGTAAGTCCCTGTGCAGAGGGAGTCGAGGAGGTTCTCCCGGAAAATAATTGGGAGGGACCTGATGGAAGTGGAGAAGATATCCTTCTCTCACGACTTGAAGCACCCAGGCATCTGAAGTGATGTTGGACCACCTGTGGGCGAAGTGAACCAGCCGGCCTCCGGTGCTGGGAGGAGCCAGCTGAGGGGGAGAGGCTATGCTGAGGAAGTCAAAAACCCCCACCCTGCTGAGCAGGGGCTGGTGGTGCAGGCTTGGGGGCTTGCTGTCTACGGGACCCGTTACCCCGTCCCTTGGCCTGCTGGCCCTGTGGGGGAGCTGCGGAGGCCTGATATTGAGGGTAGTGTTTATAGGCAGCCGCCTTTCTCGGGTAAAAGGACTTCTTTCCCGAGCCCTTCTTTTTCTGGGAAGGGGCGGAGGTCTTCCTAGAAAGCCTAGTCCTGGTGAGAGTCTCCGTCTCGATTTGTGCAGCCTTTTCAGCCATGGGCTTGCCAAAGAGGTTCTCACCTCTGCAGGGGACATCGACCAACTTGTCCTGCACCCAGGGTTCAAGGTCAGACGACTGAAGCCAAGCCTGTCGGCGGGCACCGATGCCAGCTGCGGCTACTCGAGCCGATGCTTCAAAGCCATCATAGGCTGCTCGGGACATGAATTTGGAGCATTCCCGAATACCAGTTGTCAAGGCCAGGAACCTCCGCAAAGGTTCCTCGGACAGTCCAGCGGAGAATCCGGCTATCTCTTTAGCCAGGTCTCGGAGATACATGCCCATGTATAGCTGGTAGGTCTGGACACGACAAGCCAGCATAGAGCCCTGGAAACACTTCTTACCAAGGCCATCCAGGTTACGGGCCTCCCTGCCAGGAGGCACCGAGGAGTGCATCTTTTGGCTCTTAAGCCTATGCATGGCCGATTCCACTACCATGGAATGGTGTGGCAGCTGTGCTTTTTGGAAGCCAGGACTCTTGCGGACTCGATAGATGGAATCGACCCGCTTGCTTAATACCGGCGACGAGGCCGGACTCTCCCACATGCGGAAGAGTAGTCGTTCCAGCATGGGAGGAACCGGTACAGTAAAGTGCTCCCGGGCGGGAGAGTCGTACTGAAGGGCGTCAAGCTCTTCGGCTCGAGGCTCCTCCTCGGGATCCGCAGGGAAGGCCAAAGCCTTGGCCATATCCCTGACGAAGTCCGAGAACCGGGCATCCTCCGGAGGGGACTGCTTCCGAGGTTCGGACTCAGGTGAGTCCGAGGGGACACACCGAGTCCGAAACGAATCAGGTGACTCTTCCTCTTCAGACTCCCAGGCCGACTCCGAGGAGGAATCGGTGGGGTCGGCTCGGGCAGGTGGAGGCGTCAGCCGCCCCGACGCCGAGGGAGTCGGCGACGACGACCTCGGTCCCGAACGGGAGGCCGAGGATGACCTCGACCGAGGATCGACTCGAGTTCGCATGGACTCGAGGATCGGCTCGGTCTCCGGGGTCGACTTAGACGTCGACGTCCCGGCAGTCGGGGCAGTGGCGCCAGCGAGGCTAGCGATCAGTGCCTGCTGCTGGTCCATGAAGGCAGATAGTCTGCTCTCCAAGGCCGTCAACCTGAGTCCGACCTCAGGTGACCCAGCAGCCCCCGACTCGGGCCCCGACGGCGTCGGGCCCGACGTCGGACATCTCGGAGGCGAGTCCAGAAGGACTACAGGACTTACCCGAGCAGGCAACTCCAACTCCAGGCGAGGTCGCTTCGGGAGGTGCTCCTTCTCCAAAGACCCGGGACGGCTATCGGGGCTATGCGACCTGGCCCTCGCGGAGCCAGGAGCGTCCACCGATGCCGCCCTCGCGGGTTTTGCCTTCCGTCGATGGTCCCCGGAGGGAGAACCCCTGTCGGAGGAGCTTCGGCGATGGTCAGAGCTGGAGCCTCTGGATGCCGAGGCCTCCGACGAGGTCCGGGTACGGCCGGGGTCAGCGAAGATTCTATCCCGCTGGTGCCGCCGACTCCTTAACGCTTTGGAGGACATTTTGCCACAGGCTCCACAGATCAGTTCTTCATGATCCGTGCCCAGGCAGCGGAGGCAATTATCGTGTGTGTCAGTGAGTGACATATTTCTGTCACACTGACCACACCGCTTGAAACCACTGGCAGCCATCGGGGGAAAAAGGGCCCCTGCAAGGTCAAAGGACCGGGCTGCCAGCGAAAAACCAAAAACGAAACTGACCAAAATCAGAAAAACCGAAAAATAAGAGAAGGACTCGCAACGGCGTCGCGAGTCCGGGCAGGAAAACGACCGGTGTCGACCGAAGTGAAAAAAGAGAAAAACTCACGAAAATCAACTTTTTCAGCGGGGACACGACGGGTACGTCTGTAGGGCTCCGCGGAAAAAAGAAGACTGGCTAAGATGGCACCCTTGGGCGGGAAGGCGACCGCGCATGCGCGCTGCAATTCCCAAAGGCTTTCTTTGAAAGCTGGGGAAAATTGCTCCGCGAGGGCTCTGTCGGCGCCTACGTCACCCATATGTGAGGACTGACTTCCTGCTTGGTCCTGGAGAACTAACCTATTTGGAGATATGGCCTCAAAAATATTTGCATTCATTTAGGGAATGGGTTTTTTTTATGATCACTGATGTGTTTTCAAGCCATATACTATGCTTGATGTGATTAATCATGCTTAGTGGCTTTTCACTGAAGTCTTTTTCCTCTTCACATTTTTAAATTTGACTTGTTTTAGCTTGGGGATTTTTGTTGTTTTGGGGTTTTACTGGATTGATCTTCCTTTCTCTTGACTTTTTTGCAAGAGGAAGAATGGTCATACTTACATCTGCTCTGAACTGAAGTGCATGTAAGCAGGATAATGATCTTGGGGAAGTGAATGAAAGCTACCTACCAAGTTGACTAAATAGTCATTTGTGGGAGGAAGTGGAGACAGATAAGTGACCAGAAATGGAGGTTATAGGCGGGTACTGCTTCCTGTGCACACTGAATGTCATTTTCAGGCCCTTCTTTAACCCTTTTGAGAGTCTGAAAACAAACTGATTAGCACCCCAAATCCCCTTTCATAACAACAGATTTTTATGAAAACCTGACATTCGATCACAGTTTGCTTTCTGGTGGCCAAAATCCACTGGGAATGAATCAACCTCACAGTGAAGAAAATTAGATAATAATCAATTGATTTCTCTGCTATAAAATGCCAGGAAACAGGTGTAGAGGGGATAGAAATAACTGTTGGATCTAAAATACTTACAATATTTCAGTTGTTTAGTCTAGTAGTGTATTATGTCTCCCCATTTGTCAGATTGTAACAGCTATGTGCAGGAATCTTAATTCTCAGTTGAAGATAAAGAAAGACGTTCTGAATGTCTGTGTGCTTTATTGGTTCTCATGTACTCTGTTTTAATTTTTATATTTTAGTGTGCAACTATCAGAAGGCATTTTTTCTAGATATTACTGTGTTTCGGATTATGGACTACTCCCTGAACAATTTAACCAGAATTTAATTCTACCTGAATGCTGCTTTGTTATTAGAATGAAATGATAGCTCTCTACAGTGCTGACAGATATTCTCTATAATGTTATATGTTACACTTATATGTTGAGAGTTTCCAAGGGAAATGTTAGATTAAGGGGTATGTTTGCTAAACCGTCTTAATGTTACCGGTGTTAGTTGCAGTCTTACTGTGACAAATGCCATTTAAGGTAGTTGGCATTCCGGTCTTAAGATAGCATTTCGGGTTATAGTGTGATAAAGTCCATTATTGCGCGATAGAGGGAGCTGTGGCACGTTAACACGCGTTAGCCTTAATTAGGCGCACTGACCTACAACCACAACAACAGTGGTGTAGCACAATGATTAATACATTGATTGATGAAACAGGGGTCATGAGTTTGATCCCCCAGTGGGCTTAATGAGTAAGGCTGTCTGAGGCATTACCCTTTACTTTAAATCAGTGCTGTTTGAGGCATTTTATTTTTTAATTTAAATTAGTGCTGACAGCAAACACACCCTCACAGTGCCGTAACCTAAGGAGCCGCATAAGGCGCCCTATAAGGCACTCCAGAGGTCACGTTATAAAGTGCACTGTCCGCCAAGGCACCTTATAATGTTCCCTATAGGGCATCTTATAAGGCGCTTTATAGGCGCCTTATGAGGCACCTTAAGGTTACAGCACTGTGAGGGTGTTTTTGCTGGCAGCACTAATTTAAATTAAAAAAGGAAATGCCTCAGACAGCCCTATCAAACAACACCACTGTGGGATCAAACCCATGACCTCTGCCTCCATAGTCAGTGAAGTAACCAGTGGGCTACATCTCTATAGCTACTAACAAACCCCTGGCTGGCTACAGAAGGACTGCAGATCACCACACAAACTGTTTGCTGTGGTTACCAGGATAGGGTTAAACCCACCCGTACCCATGATGCACTGCACATGCAGATCAGCAGTCTACAGATGATCACAAGATGGGGCATGCACCCCCACAGCACCTCAGCCTGGTAGGGGGAACTGACCGTGTGTGTTACTGGCACAGAGTAGCTACAGACCGACACATTGTGGGGGTACTGTGCTCACCCTGAGGGTGAGGTGGGGCACCCAGCTCCAGGTCCACAGCACCTGGCTTAGCTGAGATAGGCTGTGCTGCAGGTTGCCATCAGTGCCAGTGTGTGATAGGTAGTCCTTGCAGACACACCTAGGATACACCTGTGTCCATCCGTATTTCCCAGTCACGTCTAGCTCTTGTGGACTATGATGCACCCAGAATAGTGTGGGTGCCATGGTCACATGATTTAAGTGAAGGGGGGTGTTTGGACCCATAGGTGGATTCTGTAGCACCACCCAACCCGCTCTCTGGGACTCAGGGTGGGGGACAGGATCTCCCACCAACAGGTCCACATTCTACTTCCCTGCAATGATAGCAGTAGAGGGACCATCAACCCCAGTCCTACTTGGGAACAGGCACCCTACAGGGCAGTCAATGCAGATATGTACGCATCCATAAGGCAATGGCAGACAGACAGTAGGCCTGGAAATGCTCAGCTGCTCCCCCCACCACTATCTGACATTCTCCAGCAGCAAGCACAGTGAGTCTCCAGCCGCTGCACCCTGCAAGGTGTTCCAGCCATACACATACTAACTGCAGACAGTCTGCTAGCTAGTCCATAGTGCATGTTCCTGGAGGGGATGTGAGTATACACACACCAAGCAGATAAGTCAGTGATTGGACCCCAGAGAAGAGAACCCATAAATATCACTTGAGAGAAATTCTATATAGCACTGTGGGGGAGCCTAGCCATGCCATGGTCACTGCTCAGTCAGGGTGAGAGTGACATAGAAACATGATGACAGAAAAAGACCACAAGGCCCATCTAGTCTGTCCTTCCATAACAACTACAACAGTCCACTTTTTACCTTTAGAGATCCTCTGTGTTGGTCCCATGCTTTTTTGAATTCAGTTACTGTCCTCATCTCTACCACCTCCACTGGGAGACTATTCCACGGATCCATCACTCTTTCCGTAAAGAAATATTTCCGCATATCACTCCTGAATCTATCTCCCTTCACCCTCATCCCATGTCCCCTCGTCGCAGAACTTGCTTTCAATTGAAAGAGGCTCTCTCCATGAACATTTATGCCACGGAGGTATTTAAACATCTCAATCATATCACCTCTATCCCTCCTTTCCTCTAAGGTGTACATATTAAGATCCTTAAGTCTATCCTCATATGCTTTATAATGAAGACCACTAATCATCTTAGTAGCAACCCTCTGCACCGACTCCATCCTGTTCACATCCTTTTGAAGGTGCGGTCTCCAGAATTGCACACCATACTCCAAATGAGGTCGCACCAAAGACTTATACAGAGGCATTATCACCTCCCTTTTTCTGCTAGCCATTCCTCTCCGTATGCACCCAAGCATCCTTCTAGCTTTTGCCGTCGCCTTTTCTACCTGTTTAGCTACTTTAAGATCATCGGACACAACTACGCCTAGGTCCCGCTCTTCTTTAGTGGACAAAAGTACTTCACCTCCTATACTGTATTGCTCCCTTAGATTGCTGCAGCCCAAATGCATGACCTTACATTTTTTAACATTAAATCCCAGTTGCCAAATTCTAGACCATTCTTCAAGCTTAGCCAGATCCCTCCTCATGTTATCTACACCTTCCTGGGTGTCTACTTTATTGCAGATTTTGGTATCATCCGCAAAGAGGCAAACCTTACCCGACAGCCCTTCCGCTATATCACTAACAAAGATGTTAAAAAGAATCGGACCAAGGACAGATCCCTGGGGCACACCACTGGTAACATCCTTCTCCTCAGAGTGAGCTCCATTTACTTGTACTCTTTGTCGCCTCCCACCCAACCAATTTCTAACCCAAGCAGTAACTTTAGGGTCCAGCCCTAGGGTGCTCAGTTTGTTTATAAGTCGCCTGTGAGGAACAGTGTCAAAGGCTTTACTGAAATCTAAATACACCACATCTAGAGCTCTCCCTCGGTCCAACTCCCTGGTCACCCAGTCAAAGAAATCAATCAGATTTGTCTGACAAGACCTGCCTCTGGTGAATCCATGCTGCCTCGGATCCTGTAATCCGCTGGACTCCAGAAACCTCACTATTTTCTCTTTCAACAGCGTTTCCATTAATTTACTCACCACTGAAGTTAAACTAACCGGCCTGTAGTTTTCAGCCACATCCCAACAGTGATCTCCCAACAGGACATGCTGTGGCCACACTGTCCATGCAGGTGGTGGCCAGGCACTGCAATGTTCCAGCCATTGCCCTATGCTCTGTGCAGATGCATCCTGCCCAGGCCACCCTGTCCAGGCCATACCCACAGTACCTTGCTCCTCATTATGAACATTGGCAGGCTAACACTGGAAACAGTGCAAGCAGTGTGGGCTGAGTAAGGTGTAGCCAGCCACAATACACTGGATAGACAGACACACACTCCCACACCTATGCCAGCATTGTGCAAATATAGAGGCTATTGGCAGCCCTGGCCACCACAACAGTCCTGGGCACAGTGCAGGCATGGCTATGGTACGCAATACTGTTGGGGTCACTTCCCGGGGTGGTAAACACTGTCAGAAACCAAAACTGAAACACACTCCAAAGATATCATAAAGGTTGCTATGATGCAGCTCTATCAGCAAATTGTGCTTAACTTAGGAATTGTTATCTGCCATTAATCATAGCAACCTTTTGATATATGTGTAACGTATTCCCAAGTTTAGGGCGGCATTGCTAAGGTATGCAAGTGCTAATATTGGGAGATGCTGCTGCGCGCAGGGCCCAAGAGCCTGACTTTCCTTGAGGCTTTGGATAGTGGAGCCTGTGGGTGTTTATGCCCTTGCTGGCCGCTGCTCTAGGGCAGAGGTTCCCAACTCCGGTCCTGGTGGGCCAAACACTGTTCAGGTTTTCATGCTGTCCCTAATGAATATGCATGAGATACATTTGCATACAATGGGGCGGTGCATACTAATGCAGCACAGGCATATTTATTAGTGACAGCATGAAACATGAATGGTGTTTGGCCCTCTAGGACTGCAGTTGGGAAACTCTGTTCTAGGGATTGCACATGTTTATGGTGTCTGTGCTCTGTAGGGTAAAATATAGGCGTTTCAGGAATGTTTATCTTATCTGCAATAAAGGTTCCATCTTTATTACCACGGTTTAGTACTGGGTTAAATATGGGGAAAGGGTTGGTAGGAGCCACAGCTGGGACTTGAACTTGTGACCTTCTGCTCCTGAACACACTGGCTGTGTGTAGTGCACCACACTGTTGCCACAGGGACAGTTCATTCCCTGGGGATACCATGACTGTTCGTCAGACAGACCCTGTCTGTTGCATTGCACGGCACCCACCTAAATGGGGCTAGGCCATGGTCTGCTGTGGGCAGATGCCACTGCCCCCTCCGCCACCAGCACCCTTCCGCCACCATGCTGCCATGCCATTATGCCAGTGGTGCGCAGTCCCAGGCCATCCAGTATGCCAGTAGGCAGCTGCCTATGGTGTGGGTTCTCGGGTAGGGGTGCCTACATGGACATGCACGCTTCCCCCCCCCCCCCCGCACCTCCTGCCAATGTTATGTACCCTTGGGGGTACCTGCTGGGTAATATCCCCTGTGACACTGTGGGACACACACTCGTGCCCATGTTGGACCCTCGTCAGTTGCTGTCTTGCTGCTTTACAGTTTCGGCATTCCTATGTGCCACCTAGGCATCTGCCTAGCCCGCACTGTGCCCCAGCTGGACCACAGCATGTGCCGCCTGCAGCCCCCTGTATCCCAATTACAACATCAGTACAGTTGCCGTTTCCTACGTGCCCACTCTGCTGTTGCTGCACATGTGCACGCTATAACAAACCTGCCCAATCTTAATGACAGAAAACCTGATTAGCGCTATTTCAATGTGGGATCATTCACTTTGTAGGGGGATAGAGCATAGACCCTTCCAAACATGATATCTTAATTTATACGCTTTGTCAGTAGTGTTGCTTTATGCTTATCATTAATATCACTATTGGCCAGCTTGATTATTGGGATTTTAGATGTGATTCTGGTCCTTTTATATGTTCATTTGCCTTTTTGGTCCCTGCACATGTATCACAACTGTGAACAGGATGGAGTCAGTGCAGAGGGTGGCTACTAAAATGATTAGTGGGCTTCATTATAAAGCATATGAGGACAGACTTAAGGATCTTAATATGTACACCTTAGAGGAAAAGTGGGATAGAGGTGATATGATTGAGATGTTTAAATACCTCCGTGGCATAAATGTTCAGGGAGAGAGCCTCTTTCAATTGAAAGCAAGTTCTGCTATGAGGGGACATGGGATGAGGGTGAAGGGAGATAGATTCAGGAGTGATATGCGGAAATATTTCTTTACGGAAAGAGTAGTGGATCCATGGAATAGTCTCCCAGTGAAGGTGGTAGAGATGAGGACAGTAACTGAATTCAAAAAAGCATGGGACAAACACAGAGGATCTCTAAAGGTAAAAAGGGGACTGATGTAGTTGTTGATATGGAAGGACAGACTAGATAGGCCATGTGGTCTTTTTCTGTCATCATATTTCTATGTTTCTATGTAACTATCACTTTTATGGGTTTCCCTGCCTTTGCTGCACATTGCTGACTGAAATGGTTTCTCTTTCCTGCAAATGTGCCTTAACGCGAGGGTTTCACTGGCGTTAGTGTTCAGACCCGAATTTCACAGCGTTAGTGTGCCTGGAGCCTCTCCCCTCCCACTCTCCGCCCATTGGCCCCTTCTCTCCACCCCTTACACCACCCTTCAGACCCGGATTTCACAGCATTAGTGTGCCTTAATGCCACCGCTGCGTTATCGCGCGATAATGTCACTTATTGCGCGATAATACCACCGCTGCGACATTAAGACGGTTTAGTAAACATACCCCTAAAAGTTTATTTTAACTCTTCATGATAACCTTACTTTGGGAAGGCAACACTTTTTTCTTACATGCTCTTTCTAGGGGTATGTGGGCAAACCCCCCCCCCCCCCCCCACACCATATTTTTTGTTTAGTTTCCTGTGTCATTTGTGGAGTTTTTTTGTAGTTTCATTTTGGTTTTATAAATGTTCATTTTGTTTCATTTTGTTATCAATTTTCATTTCAGAGCAATTTTGTTAATTAAGAGGTGGCTACAGTGACTACCCAAATGGAAAAAAAATCTGAAATGTTACTAGAGGTTTCCAGGCAAATAAAATAAAAATTTGGCCTCAAGCTAGTGATCTTTGGATGAGAAAGCATTCCTCTTCCACAATGACTTATTGCATGTCCTAGGGAGCTAAATATAGCCAGCCCACTCTTAACTATGTCTTGTATTTTTGGTTATCTTTGTTCTTTTTCTGATTGGCCCAAAGCTTGATTGTTCCTGAATTCTATGGAAAACCCTTCCTGGATTCTTTATCTTGTGAATCTAGTGATTCCTGCTATAGAGACGTATTCTAAATACTTTTTTTGGCATGTTTTTGTGCCAGGAAGTCAGTGAAACCATGGGGTATATTTACTAACCTGCACTACCTGTTAATGTGACTGATAATGCACACTATTGGGCCATGTTAACAGATATCACAGTGGAAAAAAATAGTTTAGTCCTCCACCACTGGGTTGTGCACCTCCTCCTGCAGCTTGGAGACTGGGCATGTCAAAATCGTGACATCACTGAATGTAGCCTGCTGGAATCTCCCATCAGCCCCAGTGTACTACTGACAAAGCAAACTCAAAGAAACGGTCTATAAGTAGGAATAATTGAATTTTAAACTGCAACTACCACCTGAAGTGAGAACCAAACCATCAATCCCTTAACAAGAAGAACTTCCTATTCATCTTTTTTTTTTTTGCCGTTCACATTTCTCTTATGAGTTTACCTTTCCTGTTCCACCCCTTGAATTGGATAAGAGAGAAGGAAGTAAAGCAGGTCGGAGACCAATACTCGCTGCGATCCAAAGTCCGAAAGGGTTTTACACTCCTCGAAATGGATGCTCGTCACCATCTGAAAAAAACCTCTGAACTGATCACTCCTCGGGCGGGAATGAGGACTAAACTGGAGTTCCTCAAGGAACAACAATTACCAGGTAAGTGTAATTTCTATTTCCTTATTGTTCCTCCAGTTTAGTCCTCCACCACTGGGTGTATCAAAGCAGTAATCACTGGGAGGGACCTTTCCACCCGGATCGCAACACCGCTGACCCAAGACAGGCATCGTTCACTGCCTGGACCTCGAGGTGGTAGCATCTACTGAAAATATAAAGAGCGGACCAAGTGGCCACTCTACCAACTTGCACTGGCAGACACAAAATGCGCCCTGCCCCGAAAGTCGCATGCGCCCTTGTAGAATGAACTCTGAAGCCCACCGTCATTGGACGAACTTGCCACAGATATGCTGTCGCTCCTGCCTCTTTAATCCATCTGGGAATGGGTTCATTCACCGCTGCCCTTCCTTTGCAGGGACCTCCGAACCACACGCATAAAGTGCCCAACTTACGAAAGGTTCCTGAAACCTTTCATACAGCCATAGCAGCCTCTTTATGTCCCAGTGGTGTAAACTATGGTCCAAAAGCGTTCTCCTCCTCGAATGGAGAACTGGATGAGAAACCATTGAATTTAGATGAATGGAGAGAAAAACGACCTTTGGCACAACGTGCGCAACTTGCCGAAGAGCCAGCTTTTGCCTGGAAAAGAACAAAAAATGGCTTTCTATATGATAGTGCCTGTTACTCTGAAAGCCGCCTTGTCGAGCAGATGGCTACCAAAAACACTTTCTTTAAGATTAAGCCCATAACTGATGCCTGGTGACAGGACCCCAATGGTTTCTTAGCCATCGCTTCTAGGACCAAGTTGATATCCCACGACGGAACGAGGAGACTGGTTAACGCATTACAAAAACATACCACATCGACCTGCAAACCTAAATTCACTCCCTGGATCTCTTTCTCTCTATAGCCAGACAGGGCTGCTAACTAAACACTCAAGGAACTGGCTGCCAAACCCTTATCACACCCATCTTGCAGAGAACTTAACACCAAGGGAATGGATACCATAGCCGCGCGTATTTGCTGCCGTGAGCACTCGTCTTAAAAAAAAAATTACGCCATCTGTGCATATATGTAAGAGACTTCGAATTTATATTCGCTCGAAGCAAGGTCGTGAAGACGGCTCCAAGATAATCTCTTTTTTTTTTTTTCAAAATGTGCCCTTTCAATGGCCCAAAACAGCAAGCGAAAAAAACAACAGATGCACCAGAGGCAAACAAAGCAGCCCCTGTAGCACCCAACTCTCTGACATTGGTAACCTTCAGGGATCTCTGACGAGCAAATGCATGAAATTGGTGTACTGTGGGCATCTTGGCCAGTCCGGGGACACTCACAGCACTTTTCCCCGATGTGCTTTGATACACTGAACCACACGCCCTACAAGTGTCCATGGAGGGAAGAAAAAGAGTAGCCCTGATGATGGCTCGGGCAGCGTCTCAGCGTCACATCCTTCCGACCTCCTCCTCCCTCACATCTGCTGCAAAACCGACCTGTTTCTGCTGCTTAAAAGGTCACCCTGCGAATCATGATCATTGAACCCTGCCTGCGAACTATTCGCACACACACATCCGGATGCAACTGCCATTCCCCGGCATCCATTCGGATCCTGCTGAGAAATTCACCCATCACATTGCCCTGCCCCGCAATGTGCACCACCAAATTCACTGGTAGGCGAGGCTCCACCCAAGAAAACAACTTCTCTGCTAAAATTCTTTTTTAAAATTTTTTTTTAATCTACACTTCCTGCACCGCTCTGGCAATGGAGGCGGGCTACCATTGCGGAGCTACTGGATAGCACTGGCACCACTCGACTTATCACCGTAGTTACGACCTTTGTAGCGGCAGCCCGACCGCTCTCAGCTCAAACCGGTGAACTGACTATATGCTCTCCCACACAGACCAAGTGCTTTGAACGAAGGGTTTCCACAATGTGCTCCCCATCCCGTGAGACTCGCGTCCATCAACTAAGAGAGCCACTCTGTCTGCTCCAGGGACAGCCCTGCTTTCAGAGATCTGGGAAGCAGGTGCCATCGAAGGGACTGCCCGACCCGGGAAAGTTGTTCGTTCAACGAGTTGGGCTGATGCGGCCAACGGTGAAGCAACAGCCTCCATAATGTCCGCATACGAAGTCTGGCTGTTAGAATGACCTCCAATGGCTCTGCTCTTGTTCTTAGCATGCGAAGGAAAACTCCACGCTGCGGATGCCGGAACGGACCTGAACCTGCACACCAGCTGTCGAAGACTGTGAACTCGATGATTCAGCAGGAAACCCCGCTCCTCTCTGAGCGCCAAACTGTATCCCTAGAACTTAAAGATCCTGGGATGGAATTAAGCGGCTCTTGGTCGGATTGACTACCCAGCCGACACTGCAGAATCTGCACCACCTAGTCTGTTGTCTGAACGCTCCCGGCCTCGGACGTTTCCCGACTCAACCACTTGCCAAAAGAACGGCGTATCAGAGCTCCTTCCTTTGCAATGGTGCTGCCACCACCACCACGAACTTGGTGAGGACCCGTGGGGCCGTCACCAGACCGCCGGGCAATGCTTGGGACAGCTCATGTCCCCCAAGGAAGAGCGACCCGCTGCAATTTTCTTGACGAGTCACTATGATTGGGATGTGTAAATACTGCTCCGTAAGATCGAGGGAAGCCCAGTACTCTCCGTGGTGCACCACCACAATGAGCGTAATCTCCCTCTCACCGGTACCACTGCTACTATCTGCCTGAGGCAACCAACATTAGGCAGAAGGTGAACGTCCCTTACCAATGCTAGAAATGGCACAGGATAAACTCATCTAGACTTGGGGAGCTAACTTGCGAGCCTAACCCTCGCTTATCCCCCCTAGACCTCAGTGGCTGGATGTTACTGCTTTCCAGTCAGACTGGGAGTACCCCCTGAGACAGGAGTCAAATCCCTAATATGCCCCAAAGTCCAGTCCGATCTTGCTTCCTTAAGAAAACAACGATTTCCTTATTCCAATACCGATCCCGGCTCCTTAATCGCTCTAGGTCTTTTCCCGCCAGCATTCCAAGGGACCAAATGGTCGAGGTCTCCTCACTGACTGTTAAGCCCATTTGGAGACCAATTTCTGCAAAGGCCAAGCCTGCTCGAAACCTCCCCCACCATTAGGGAGGTCCAGAACAGTAGGCAAAACTCTAGCTTCTAATCGCCAGCCAAGGCTGATGACAGACGAGCTGGAAGCTTTGCTTACCAGGTCCTACACTTCCCCCCCATGATGAAGACAAGAGGAGAAGCTAGCTACTCTTGGAGTCCACATCGACTATCTTTGAGTGCGGTATCACTGCCAACTGCACGAGAAATTAGTGAAAAGCAATTAACCTTTTTTTTTTTGTATAGGCAGACTGTGGAACTGCTTTTATTTCAGACACTTAACTAGTGCCATCTAGGCCTAGCATAATGAGATCTGTGCAGGGTCATTCATGGCGTGCCATGGAGGACTTCCCTAGCCCTTTGAATTCCAATCTGGCAGCCCTGCCAATAGGGCTATGTCCTGCTAACCCATGCTAGTCTGAGATCCACCGTACCTACCTAACCTGAACTTGGCACATCCTGTATACTCTAGCCATACACCTTGTATCATACAATACCACCAAGTTACCTAATTCCATGAGTGTTGTTAAGCAAGATGCAATGGCGGATTAACGCTAACATTCTCTCTGCCAGGGTGTTCTGCCGACTCTTAACGGCGGAAATATTCTAGTCCTACAGGTGCTCCTTGTGGTCTTGGGCAAGCCACTTAACCCTCCATTGCCCATGTTCCCTGTAAAATAGTTATCTCCAAGTTATAATGCCCTGTTCAATGTAATTTCAGTTTATTCATTGTAAACTGCCTTGATATCATGAAAGGCGGTATATAAGAAATGTCAACTAAATAAATAAATTAATAAATTAATTAAAGATTGAGTCTCTCCTAGCAGAGATGCTTCCCTACCAAAAGGAGATGGTCCTCTCAGACTGGAGTGCCTTCGTGATGAGGGAGACTCACTGTTAGCTCCTATGATCATTGAGTTCTTCCATTCCTGCTATGGGTTCTGGTGCTACGCCATGCCTATTCTGCCATCCCGGCTGCAAGGGCCGACTATCGAGAGACCGAGCCCCCCTATCAAACCTCCTCAGGTTGTCTTCAACCTTTTCTGAGTCAAATTGCTGCTCCTGAACTCCGAGCGCTCAAAGTTGTGAAGCCACCCCTGCTGCCTACAATTGTCCTTCCAACTAGCCAATTCCTAACCTTATGGACCTGCTGCGACTGCGAAAACGGACAACACCTATGCCTATTGTTCTCTTTTCATATGAGCCAAAAGGCTCTGGGCCTGCGATTATTATTATTATTATTATTTTTTTTTATATGGCACTGAAGAAATCCATATAAGAAGAGACTACTGTTACCAACCTTCAGCCAGTCCCAGCGGCACCTTCACCTGTCTCGCTTGACAGTGACTGGAAGAGGGGAAATAAAGATAGCCCCCTGGAAAGGCCACCTTGCCTTAGCCTAGGGTACCACACATCCCGGCCACAGAACCATTAAACATAATCTAAATAAAAGAAAGGAAAGGGTTAACTAAACAAAAAGTCCATAGTAGTACATATAATATACATAACGCCAGAAAGGCAAGCAAAGTTCTCAAATAAATAGTTGACTAATCCACCTTCAAAGCAGAGTCTGTCAGTGCTACCAAGGACAAGGTCCCCGCGCTGCTCCCGCCATTTTTTCTTTTTCTTGAAATAAGAAACAGGCTATCAAATGAATTAAAAGAATGCTGTGCAAAACCAAACCTTATGATGTCTGCGTATCCTACCTGATCGCATTCAACTGATTGTCACTGCTGCCACAAGGCCGCGGAGCGTGGGAAAGGCTCCGGCCTCGTTCGGCTCTGTTTCACGCCCAAATGAGCTCTGCCGCTCAAGCTATGCTGCCAGGCAACTGCGCCGCAGACACAGTAGTCACCTCGCGATTTCGCCCCCCACAGTTACCTTCCGAGCGCGGACCGAATCGCCGCCCTGCAAACCGCTACGCAGCTTGATCCCACTGCGAGCAGCGTTCGCAGTGGGGACCATCCGCGTTAACATTTCAGCTCCCTTCGCTGCTCTGAGTAACTTGAGGCAGCGTGCATGCCGCTCACACTGTGCTCCATCGGGCTCCCCTCTGTACCGTCCGAGAGGGGAAAGCCAACCCACCTAATACCGAGAGGAAGCACTGGGGAGATAAAAGAAGCACCGGCTCGAGGCTGGGAGCTGTAAGTGTAGTACGCTCCAACTTTTTTTTTTTAATATAAAGTACTTGAAAGGAAATTAAACAACCACAACTTTAACCCCTACTAACGGTTCCTTATCCGCTTCTCAAGTGAGCCCAGCACCTAGGCTCACTAAGTCCTCCTGCTGCATGTAGACTGGACACACTGGGGCTGATGGGAGATTCCAGCCGGCTTCATCCAGTGATGTCACGATTTTGACATGCCCAGTCTCCAAACTGCAGGAGGAGGTGCACAACCCAGTGGTGGAGGACTAAACTGGAGGAACGATAAGGAATAAGATATTGCAGTGAATTTCTGCAATATCTACAGAACCTGCAGTAAATGCAAGACTAGTAGGGATATGGGTGGAGAATGGATGAGTCTGCAATGAGTGTTTACTGCAGGCATCAACAGCATGTGGTCACCATCAAAGTTTCAAACAGCAGATAACACCACATCAATGGGTGGCATTATATGTATCCATGGTACTGCTTGGCTGTGCTTTTTGCAATTTTGATGCATGATCAACTGGGGGAATGCTGTGCACATCCCCCAAAAGTTAGCACATCACATTTGCAGCTAACGTGGTGCTATTTGCATAATAACTTAGTAGTAATAGTAGTAGTAGTGGTAGTAGTGGTACTAGTAATGTATTTAGCTCATGTCTTTCCAGCAGTAGTTCAAAGCAAGTTACAATCAGCTAATAAGGTTTAGCAAACATACTCCCATATCTAGTTATATTATCAGAGACATTAGCCAAGTCTACTCCAGATCACTAATTAGGCAACCAGGATCTAGAATGTTGTTGTTGTTGTTTAGTGCCGTCGAGTCGGAGTCAACTCATGGCGACCCTCTGGATAGCTATCCTAAATTGTGTTCGGTCTTCAGTCAGGCGGCTCATTGTTGACAGACTGGAAGACATCTTTACAGCTTCTGACTCTCATTTCATGCGCAGCTACATCAGCAGTCAGACTTCCCGAGGGCTCTGATCCAACCACATCATAAATGCTGGCTTTACTCTGAAAAGTCTTCAGCTCTTCCCCAGTAGCTAGTTGAGTGCCTTCCGACCTGGGGGTATCATCTTCCAGCACCATAGCACAATTTGTTTTGTTGTAACTATCCATTGGGTTTTCATGGCAAGATACAGAAGTAGATTGCCGGGCCTTTCTTCCGCGCAGTTTAAGTTTGGTGTTGTTGCCGTTGTCACAAAAATGTGATCCTCCGCCGTCAACACTATCCCATTCTGCTGCTGCCCAGATGGGTGGTTTGTCTTGGTCTGGCACCTCAGTTGAGACCTGTCCATCTTGGGAGACCCTGCCATAGTTAAACTACCGATAGTTTAGCTCTCAGCATCACTGATGCACGCAAGCCCTCACAGCATGACAAGCTGCAAACCAAGTGAGAGAGGATCTAGAATAGACTTGGTAAATATCTTTGATAGTATATTTTGAGATGAGTTCACAGAATATCTGGCACAAGAACATGGCAACTGAAAAGCTTTTTGGAATAAGCCTCTAGAAGGTAATAGATTCAAAAGGCAAAAAATCCCAGAAGGATTTTCCACAGAGTTCAAGAACAGTCAAGCTTTGAGCCAATCAGAAAACAAAAATGAAGAGCAACAGAAATACAGGACACAGTTAAGAGCAGGCCGGCTAGAAACAACTCACTCAAAGACATAACAATTCCTCCTGTAAAATGTGTCCTTTCCAACCCAACAGTCAGGGGTTTGAGGGCAGGCTATGATGAGACTGGGGAAAAAAACAGAGGTTTGAGGCTTTCTGTGTTCATGTCATGTTTGGATTAAAAATGTTATGCAATGAAAAAGAAAATGTTGAATTTCCCTTACCTAGCTCTTTCTCCAATTTTAGTTCTTTAAATATTAATGAAATATAGATATAATAATTTATTTATTTACATTCTCTTATATACCACGCTATTCTACATCAGTGCGGTTTAGATTGAACAAACTGAAGTTACATTGAACAGGGCATTATAACTTGGAGATAACTATTTTTACAGGGAACATGGGCTATGGAGGGTTAAGTGGCTTGCCCAAGACCACAAGGAGCACCTGTGGGACTAGAAACCCCAGTCCTTCTGGCCCAAGGTTGCTGTTCTCTAGTGGGATTTGAACCCCTGACCTTCCGGCCTGAAGTACCTTGCCCCAACCACTAGGCCACTCCTCCACTCCTGATAATATTTATTATTTTATAGTGTCATTGGATATATTTAGCAGCAATGGCTATAAGGAGTGGAAGAGTAGCCTAGTGGTTAGAGCAACTGCCTAATACCCAGCAGATCAAGGGTTCAGTTCTCACTGACACTCCTTGTGATCTTAGGCAAATCACTTTACCTTCCATTACCTCAGAAAAAAAGGCCTGCCAATCTACTTCAAGTGATATATTGCCAAGAAAACTCAGAGGCAGCTGGATCACCAGGACTCAGCACTGACTTGATGGCACTAAAAAAAAAATAACTATAAGTGTTCAGGTACAATAAGAGGTTGGTCTACTAAAGGGTGTTAGCTGCTACTCCAGGGTAAAAAAAAAATAATGATCTGAGGTAGCAGCTATAAGAACATAAATGCCGTACTGGGACAGACCAAGGTCCATCAAGCCCCCTGTTTCCAACAGTGGCCAGTCCAGGTCACAAGCACCTTGGTAGGTACCCAAAGTCCATAGCTTCCACAATCCTCATCCTGGAGTAAGCAGTGAATTTCTCAGTTCCTCTTTTAATAATATTTTATGGACTTTCCTCCAGGAACGTATCCAAATCTTTTTTAAACCCAATGACACTAACAGCTTTTACTACATCCTCCGGTAACGAATTCCAGAGTTTGATTACGCGTTGAGTGAAAAAAATATTTTCTGTTATTAGTCTTAAAGGGTTAAATTGTAGTTCATTACATGTCCTCTAGGCTTTCTACTTTTTGATGGCGTAAACAACAAATCTACGTTAATCTGTTCCACTCCATTCATTAATTTATAGACTTCTTTCATATCTCCCCTCAGCCTTCTCTATTCCAAGTTGAAGAGCCCTAACCTTTTAAGCCTTTTCTCATAGTGGTATCCTTTTATCCCCTTTCGCATTTTGGTGGCTGTTCTCAGTACCTTTTCTAATTCTGCTATATCCTTTTTCAGATACAGCGACCAAAATTGCACACAGTATTCAAGATGCAATCTCACCATGGAACAATACAGAGGTATTATAATATCCTTGGTTTTATTCTCCATTCCTTTCCTTATGATTCCTAGCATTCTACTTGTTTTCTTGGCCGCCACTGCACACTGTGTGAAGAGTTTCAACGTATTAGCCACGATGATGCCTAAATCTTTTTCCTGGGTGGTGGTTTTTAAAGTGGTACCTTGCATTGTGTAACCAAAGTTTGGGCTGTTCTTTCCTAGCTGCATAATTTTGCACTTGTCCACATTAAAATTAATCTGCCATTTGAAAGTCCAGTCTTTCAATTTATCAAGATCCTATTGCAATTTTTCACAATCCTCATGGGTTTTAATAACTTTGAATAATTTTGTGTCATCTGCAAATTTAATCACCTTACTTGTTATTCCGATGTCCAGGTTATTTATGAAGATTTTAAAAAGCAGCGGGCCCAGCACGGATCCCTGAGGTACTCCACTATTTACTTTTCTCCATTGAGAAAAATTATCCATTTAGCTCTACTCTCTGCCTTCCATCTTTTAACCAGTTTCTGATCCACAATACTATACTGCCTCCAATTTTGCCAAGAGTCTCTCATGAGGATCCTTGTCAAAAGCTTTCTGAAAATCCAGATACACTACATCAACCAGCTCACCTTTGTCTACCTGTTTATTCATACTTTCAAAAAATATAACAGATTAGTAAGACAAGACTTTCCTTGGCTAAATCCATGTTGGCTTTCTCCCATTAAACTATGACTATATACATGATCAGTAATTTTATTCTTTATAATGGTTTCTGCCATTTTGCCTGGTATTGATGTCAGACTCACAGGTCTGTAGTTTCCCGGATTACCCATGGAACCCTTTTTAAATATTGGCGTTACATTGGCCATTCTTCATTCTTCAGGTACTACAGTTAACTTTAATGATAGTTCACAAATTACTAATAGTAGATCTGCAATCTCATATTTCATTTCTTTCAATAGCCTTGGATGTATATCATCAGGTCCAGGTGATTTTGTACTCTTCATTTTATCAAAGAGTCGTTATACATCTTACCGGTTTATTAATATTTCTTTCAATTCCTCTGATACATCACCTTTATATACCATTTCAGGCATGGGTAAATTCCCTACATCTTCTTCAGTTAAAGATTGAAGCAAAGAATTCAATGCCCACACTTTATGCAAATATTTAGCCTTTGCAGCTGCTCATTTTAGTTTTTTGTTAACTATTTTCCTCATAGTCTTCCTATTGAAAGTTAAATGGGAGTACTGTAGATTTCCTTGCTGTCCTTCTTTCATTTATTAAATCAAATGTGATCATGCTGTGATCAGTATTGCCAAGTGGCCCCAACACCCTTATCTCTTGCACCAGATCCTGCATGCCACTAATGACTAGGTCCAAAATAGCTTCCTCTTTTGTTGGTTCATGAACCAGCTGCTCCAAGAAGCAGTCATTTATTTCATCTAGAAACTTTATCTCCCTAGCATGTCCTGCTGTAACACTGACCCAGTTGATACCTGGGTAATTGAAATCACCCATTATTACTGTATTGCAGCTTTTGTTAACTTCCCTATTTCTTTCAGCATTCATTATTCAATGGTTTATTCTGGCCAAGTGGTCAGTAGTACACCCCCACTGCCATTGCCTTTACCTTTTTACATGGAATTTTTATCCATAGAGATTCTACAGCGTATTTTGTATCCTGCAAAACTTTAATTCTATATGACTCAATGCCCTCTTTAACATAGAGCATAACCCCTCCACCAATTTGATCAACTCTATCATTGTGATATAGTTTGTACCCAGGAATCACACTGTCCCATTGGCTGTCCTCCTTCCACCAGTCTCTGAGATACCAATCATATCTAACCTCTCATTTAGAGTTATATATTCTAACTCTCCTATTTTAGACTTCTAGCATTTACATACAGACATTTTAGAGGTTGTATTTCAATCATATTAATCTGGTTGACTTCTACTGTACTACTGCATGCCTCTCCTCTGTACTCCTGTGCTCTGCTGCTGCCTGCCATCTGTCTCATTGCTGTGTCTCTGTCTCCCCTGCAGGTACCCTCTCTGATTGGTTATACGCGATTGCACCACCTCCCGGAAGTGACACGGCTGCATCCATGTGGCCACGTTTCTCTCTGTTGCCTGCTATAAATCAGTGTCATCTGTGGCATTTGCTGACTGCACCCTCTGCTAACCTCTACTGTGCCATTGCATGCCTCTCCTCTGTACTCCTGTGCTCTGCTGCTACCTGCCATCTGTCTCATTGCTGTGTCTCTGTCTCCCCTGCAGGTACCCTCTCTGATTGGTACCCTCTCTGATTGGTAATGCGACTACACACCTTTAACCACCTGCTTCAATGCAATCTCAGATTGGCTGCTCACACAAAATCTCCGAATCAATTTTAAAAAAACAGAGGTCTTGATTATCACAAGGAATAAAGACTTCTCTCCTCCATCAACATTAAGAACAAGAGATGCCGATTTACCAGTCAAAACCACGATACGTTACCTAGGTGTCATACTGGACCAGCGGCTGGAATTCAAAGAACACATAAAAAATACAGTAAAAGCCATCAATCACAAGATCAGGACCCTACAACTTCTCAGACCCATGCTCGAACCAAATGACTTCCGCACAACCTTCCAAGCATTAGTCACCCCGCACTTCGACTACGCAAACATTGTGCTGCATGGCCTTCCCAAGAGCACGCTGAACCCACTACAGTTGGCCATGAATACAGCAGCCAGAGTTCTATATGGGGCTTCAAGGAATCAACATATTACTCCCATCCTGTTTGAACTTCATTGGCTCCCAATAACATGTAGGATCTTATACAAAATCCTTCTCTTGACCTTCAAAGCGTTCCACCAAATCTCACTATCCTCGCTTTCTGACATCCTTCACCACTCTCAAAACACCAGATCTAGAAGATCTGTAACAGAAAACACACTAATGGTCCCAAAAGACCTAGCAAAACTCACGCAGATGACTACCATGAGAGCATTCTCATCCTTCGCCCCCAGATGCTGGAACATGCTGCCACCTAACATCAGATCACAAAAAGACCTGTCCCAATTCAGAAAATCTCTAAAAACACACCTCTTCCTTCAACACTTCTCCCAAAGCATTAGCTCCCCACCTCCTCCCCTTCCAACCCAATCCAATGACTATGGTTAGTCAAGTAAGTCCCCTAAACTCCTTTGCTTGCCCCAGATTAAAATCTCGTGCATCCCTAATCTATGAAGCTCAAAATTTATGCTAATTTTCTGTAAATAGTTGTGAATATTTGTTATTATCTTATCTTATCTTTAACCCCATTTATCCCTGTTTTCACTCCCTGTTATCTGTAAACTTGACATATGTTTTATGCTTAAGTACAAGGTTGTTAAAATGTAAACCGCACTGATGATGAATAGCGCTGTATATAAAAACTGTTAAATAAATAAATAAATGAGCGGACGGCCCTAGTTACCTTAGCTGGAGTAGTGCCGAGGAAACAGAGATTGTATAGGGTCAAGCCCAGAGCAAGGAAGATGTATCACAATGCAGAGGTCAAGTCACAGATTACGTGCTGTGCAGGCGATGCAAGGCCAGCCCATAATATCTTAAGAAGGGTTATATGTGATGAAGCTGAAGCCATTGAAGCTATAGACTTAGAAAAAAAACACTTTATTATAAAGCAACTGACTCACAGAAGGTGCAGTTACCTAAAAGTGCAGCTAGAGGGAGCAGGCATGAGGCTGCAGAAGCTAAGCTGACACACCCAGGTTTTGAGAATGCAGGAGCTAATCAGGTACACCTGAGTAGAGAGCCAGGAAGCTCAGTGGAGAAACGGTTTTATAAACAGTGCTCAGAAGGAACTGAGAGAGGACCTCGAGCTGAGAGAGGAACTGAGAGAGGACTACGAGCTGAGAGAGGAGCTCAGAGAGGAGCTCAGAGAGGACCTCAAGCTCAGAGAGGACCACAAGTTTGGAGAGGAACACAAGTTCAGAGAGGAACTGAGAGGGGACCTGAGAGAGGAACCTCACATACTGAAAGGCAGAGAAGCTTGGAGTACCTACAAGGAAGAGCTAAGTTCCAGGGAGGACAAGGCCGTTCCAGAAAGCTCCAGGAGCCAGTCTTCAGGGAAGACGATGATAGAAGGTAGAGCAAATACCAGCAGAGCACTTCTCAAAGATCCAAGGTACAGTTATATTTCCTTTCCAAGATGTGAGCCAGCTCCTAGAAAAGCTTATAACCCAGAGAGCCGTACTGATAGGAAACAAAGCTGGGCAAGGCTTGTGAAACCTTTACAGAGAGGCATAGTAAAAAGTCATAACAGTTATTTGCCAAACCAAGACCAGCAAGGCTGGGGAATATTGGAGAGATCTATTGAACTACAACCTGGCTTATCCAGGGAAAGCTCAGGACTAGCTGACAACACGGCTGAACAGGAACCTATGCAAATAGAACCAGAGCCGTTGCAGTTAGAGCACCCGATGGACTGCTCACTCTGTGTTTCCAAGAGTCTAGAGTCTCTCACAGAATTGTAACCGGCAGGACATGCTTTAACATATCTTTTTGCTTTTGCTAAGCTGAAAGAATAAGTTTTTGTATTTGTTTTTCCTCTTGGTGTTGAAAACCTGTTTGAACGTAAAGAACTGTGAAGCGCCTGTAACAGTTACTGACTTTGTAAATATTTTGGCATAAACCCTGAAGTAAGGTACATTCTGTTTTTGTCTTCCTGGAGAACCTTTGCGCAACAAAGAGAATAAAAACCATTTAAGTTTAACCCTGCACAAGGCTCACAACTATTTCTTTATGAAGTGGGACTACAAAGACCATGATGCAACTGGTCTAGAAAAGTTTTTCCTTCTTCAACCAACAATAAGTGTCCGCCCTCTCCTTTCTGCACGCTGCCACTAGGAGGGGCTGTGACATAATGGCGTAGTTTTTGGGATAATTGCTGGGAAGCAAAAGAAGAAACCGCCAAGTTCAAAGGAAAAGAAGCACTGAGTGGAAGACAGAAGTGTTGTCACCAGTACTGCTGGAGGATGTTGGACACATCGTTTGCTCAAGGCATGAGTCAACACATGAAGCAGGTAACATGTAATTGGGCATAACCTGTGGTGGATTCAGGTGTGGGTATTGAGAAAAAAAAAAGAAAGAAAAAAGGGGAGACTGACAAAAGAGTGCCAGTGCCACACTTGGTTTTTTTTTTTCTCTCTCTCTACATTTCTCTCTAGGAAGTGGTCACCATGGACCCAAAGGAGATCCTACAGTGGATGGCGGTACAATTTGACAAGCAACGAGAGATGGCTTGCCAAGCGCAGCAACAAGCGGTGTCGGCCATGCAGGCACAACAAAAGCCCGTGTTGGAGATGATGGAGGCTTGGTTAGCTCAACAGAAGACAGCACAAGCAGCAGCTCCTTCTCTTCAAGGACTACATGCTATAGCCAACAATGGTGGGGTAGGACCATGGTCTTATGAGACACTGACTTTGGGAAAGTTGTCACCTAGCAATGACATTGATGACTTTTTGGAATCCTTTGATAGGATAGCGCATACCATAGGATGGCCAAAAGAGCAATGGGCTATACGCCTGGCAACCTCACTCACAGGAGAGGCGTTGTCGGCGTATAAAGCTATGCCCACAGCCCTAGCGAATGATTATGTAGAAGTAACGAAGGCTGTATGGGACCGCCTTGGCTTAACTCCTTTGGTGTACAACCGGATGCTAAGAGCTACCTGATTTAAAGCGGGAGAAACTCCAAAAGCTTTAGGTCAAAGGCTTAAGAGCCTGGCGATAAAGTGGTTGAGGCCCGAGAGTAAGAGCATTGACACCATAGTTGATGTTATTGTATTAGAGCAATTCATGACTGCTGTGCTGATACTGCAGAACTGCCGTACCACTGAAGAAGCAATCCTATTAACAGAAAGGTATTTTGAAGCACAATTGGCTACTCAAAAAAGTGGTGAAGCTTCAAAGACAGCAGTAGAGGCTATGATGTAGTCATCAGAAAGGATCTCAAGATATAAACCAGGAGGTTTGGAAACTGGTAGGCCTATGCCAGGAAATCACTCTGAGAAAAAGAGATGTTTTCTTTGTGGGAAAATAGGGCATCTAAAGAGTGAATGTAAATCGCGTACTGCACTGATAAGTGAAAATACAAAAATGTTGCAAGAAGGATTTTTGTTAGAGGTCAAAGTGCAAGGCATATCTGCGAATGCTCTTCTCGATTCTGGTGCAGACCAGAGCATGATCTCTAAAAGGCTCTGGCGCACAACTGAAGATCAAGCTGAGTCCGCACCAAATCGAGCAGAAAGAAAAGTAAAAATTAAATGCGTTCACGGTGCTCTTTCTTTCTATCCTGTATACAACTTGATAGTAAAAGGTTTAGGGATCGAAAAGGATATGCTACTAGCTGTAGTTCCAAAATTGCCTCACGATTTGGTGCTAAGTAGGGACTGGCCCCAATTTAGAAAGGGGTTGGAAAAGGGACTATTTTCCCAGGAAGCCCTCGTATCCACACGCACCAAATCTAAAGCTCCAGGCAAGATCTCCGAACCCCAGGATGAAACTCTAGCTGAGTTGCCCTCACACGAAGACCTAATATCTGCCCCAGCTGAAGGGAATAGGAAGCCTAAGGCCGAAAAACGCAGGGAGAGGAGATGCCGCTCTCAAGGGAGAGCTGAGGTAGAGGCAGGGCAGGGATTGCCCTGGGTTCCGTCGGAGTTGGTAGAGAGGTTTCCATCTTTCACCAAAGAGAAGAAAGCTGACCCCGCACTCGCTAGGGCATTTGAGTATGCCCAGGTGGGAAAGGATACCTTCCCCAGGTTCATTTTGGATAAAGAGGTTCTATACAGGGAAAGTGTAGATCCTCAGACTGGATCTGTCCGTAAGCAACTAATAGTGCCCGCGTTTTTTAAGTCCCTGGTTTTGAGGTTAGCTCATGATCACCCCGTAGGAGGTCACAAAGGGACACAAGGGACCCTAGACCAAATACTAGCGCGGTTTTACTGGCCAGGAGTCTTCAAAGAGACCTCGTGATTTTGCGAGTCATGTTCCTCCTGCCAGAGAGTAACCTCTATCCGACCACCCGAAGTGCCCTTGTTTCCGATGCCAGTTATATTGGAACCCATTAGAAGAATAGCTATGGATATAGTGGGACCCTTATTGAAGACGCCTAGAGGTTTTCAATATATACTGGTCATGGTGGACCAAGCCTCAAGATTTCCGTGGGCTATTCCCTTAAGGAATATATCGGCCAAGACTATAACCTCGGAAATAGTAAAACTATTCTGTGAAATAGGGTTTCCACAGGAGGTTCTAACTGATAGGGGCAGTAACTTTATGTCAAAGTATTTGGCCCAGGTGTGGAAGGCCTTTTACATACGACACGTTAAGACAGCCACCTATCATCCTCAATGCAATGGCTTAGTAGAGAGACTAAACCAAACTATAAAGCAAATGTTAAGGCGTGCTTTAGATGGTGAGATGGCCGAATGGGATACCATGCTCCCGTTTATACTATATGCTTGCCGAGAACGGACGCAAGTTTCTTTGGGGACTTCGCCCTATGAGCTAATGTATGGACGTACCCCACGGGGGATTTTGGATATACTCCGCGAACAATGGGTAGAACCTGTTGAAAAGGAGATAGGAGTACCCCAGTTTTTGCGAGACTTGAGGAGTCGTCTACAGAGAACCTCACATTTCGCAGAGGAGACATTAAAGCTTAGTCAAGGGAGACAGAAAAGATATTATGATAGGGATACAAAACCCCGCCAGCTATCAGTAGGTGAGAAGGTGATAGTAATGGTAGGGGCTACCCCAAAATTCGAAGCCCGATGGAGGGGACCATATACAGTGGCTAAACAGATTGGTCCAGCGTCATATATGGTAGAGAATAAAAATGGTCGGTAGCAAGTCTACCACATTAATGTCCTCAGACCATGGCATGAGCGGATGGCCCTAGTTACCTTAGCTGGAGTAGTGCCGAGGAAACAGAGATTGTATAACAAGCAGAGTTTTGTTACCGGAGCTGTGAGCAGGAGCCCCTCCTCCCTCCTCTATCCTGCCTATGGGAAGCCTTCAACAACGGCTTAGACCGCCGCTTCAGGGGCGCGCTGGAAAGCAGAGTTTTGTTACCGGAGCTGTGAGCAGGAGCCCCTCCTCCCTCCTCTATCCTGCCTATGGGAAGCCTTCAACAACGGCTTAAACTGCTGCTTCAGGGGCGCGCTGGAAAGCAGAGTTTTGTTACCGGAGCTGTGAGCAGGAGCCCCTCCTCCCTCCTCTATCTTGCCTATGGGAAGCCTTCAACAACGGCTTAAACCGCCGCTTCAGGGGCGCGCTGGAAAGCAGAGTTTTGTTACCGGAGTTGTGAGCAGGAGCCCCTCCTCCCTCCTCTATCCTGCCTATGGGAAGCCTTCAACAACGGCTTAAACCGCCGCTTCAGGGGCGCGCCCGTGCCTTGCGGGCCCGCGCCTGAGGGCCTCGCCAGAGGGCCCTTTGGCGTTGGGCCTTGGCGTTTGTCCTGTAGGGAGCATTGGAGATGTGATCTGGATTGTCATATGCATATTTATTTATTTATTTATTTATTTATTTTTCTTATATACCGCGCTCTTAAATCAGTGCGGTTTACATATGAACAAATATAAACACAATGGTACAAACAGCATTGGTTTTTTTACAAAGAACAAGGTACATAAACTTGGTGGAAAACAGGGTAACTATATACAATTAACTATATACATGGCAACTATATACATGGTTATTTTGGTTAATTAGATGCGAATAAGGTATCTATAATGCCGTGGATATGCTATGGTAACTTGCTGTTCCCTTTCTTTACCTATCCTTTTGACTGTTTCTGTCCTCTACTCTGTCCTATCTTACAAATGGCGTTCTTTTCACATTTCCTCAAATGATATATTATTGTAAACTGCTCTAATGCTTCGGCCTGAGCGGTATATCAAATTCAATTAAACATTAAACATTATAGGGTCGAGCCCAGAGCAAGGAAGATGTATCACAATGCAGAGGCCAAGTCACAGATTACGTGCTGTGCAGGCGATGCAAGGCCAGCCCGTAATATCTTAAGAGAGGGTATATGTGATGAAGCTGAAGCCATTGAAGCTATAGACTTAGAAAAAAACACTGTTTATTATAAAGCAACTGACTCACAGAAGGTGCAGTTACCTAAAACTGCAGCTAGAGGGAGCAGGCACGAGGCTGCAGAAGCTAAGCTGACACACCCAGGTTTTGAGAATGCAGGAGCTAATTAGGTACACCTGAGTAGAGAGCCAGGAAGATCAGTGGAAAAACGGCTTTATAAACAGTGCTCAGAAGGAACTGAGAGAGGACCTCGAGCTGAGAGAGGAACTGAGAGAGGACTACGAGCTGAGAGAGGAGCTCATAGAGGAGCTCAGAGAGGACCTCAAGCTCAGAGAGGACCACAAGTTTGGAGAGGAACACAAGTTCAGAGAGGAACTGAGAGGGGACCTGAGAGAGGAACCTTACATACTGAAAGGCAGAGAAGCTTGGAGTACCTACAAGGAAGAGCTAAGTTCCAGGGAGGACAAGGCCATTCCAGAAAGCTCCAGGAGCCAGTCTTCAGGGAAGACGGTGATAGAGGGAGACTGCCAGGTAGAGCAAATACCAGCAGAGCACGTCTCAAAGATCCAAGGTACAGTTATATTTCCTTTCCAAGATTTGAGCCAGCTCCTAGAAAAGCTTATAACCCAGAGAGCCGTACTGATAGGAAACAAAGCTGGGAAAGGCTTGTGAAACCTTTACAGAGAGGCATAGTAAAAAGCCATAACAGTTATTTGCCAAACCAAGACCAGCAAGGCTGGGGAATATTGGAGAGATCTATTGAACTACAACCTGCCTTATCCAGGGAAAGCTCAGGACTAGCTGACAACACGGCTGAACAGGAACCTATGCAAATAGAGGTGATAGAACCAGAGCCGTTGCAGTTAGAGCACCCGATGGACTGCTCACTCTGTGTCTCTCACAGAACTGTAACTGGCAGGACATGCTTTAACATATCTTTTTGCTTTTGCTAAGCTGAAAGAATACATTTTTGTATTTGTTTTTCCTCTTGGTGTTGAAAACCTGTTTGAACGCAAAGAACTGCGAAGCGCCTGTAACAGTTACTGACTTTGTAAATATTTTGGCATAAACCCTGAAGTAAGGTACATTCTGTTTTTGTCTTCCTGGAGAACCTTTGTGCAACAAAGGGAATGAAAACCATTTAAGTTTAACCCTGCAAAAGGCTCACAACTATTTCTTTATGAAGTGGGACTACAAAGACCATGATGCAACTGGTCTAGAAAAGTTTTTCCTTCTTCAACCAACAATAAGTGTCCGCCCTCTCCTTTCTGCATGCTGCCACTAGGAGGGGCTGTGACACTATGCATGGCACTAATGTGCACAACCCATTACAGGGGCCATGTCGCCAACACAATCCCTAGCTCTGTGTCAGCAAAACATATCTCAGATCCCCTATGAGTACCTGTTCTGTATATCAGTACAGTGGGGGAGGGCAGGTAGGCCTTGTTACCAGTTAGTTAGTATAGCATGACATCTCCAGAGGTGTGGGGATTGGGCCTACCAATACTGTAGCCTTAGGGTATGATATGTGTCCCCCAGTGACACAGCTGGACTACTGCTTGAAAGACATCACTGGACATCTGAGGGCCACCTGTCATCTTTGACCCATCACTACACATTGAGGGGCTGGTGGGCGACATCAGTAGGCTTGATCCCATCACAGTGATGGCGCTATTCCAATGAGCTGCCCCACAGATGGTGTGCCAGCCTGTAGGGTTCACAGAATTAAATGCATAGTTTGGTGCCCAGATGCATTGTGGTGATGTATGTTGTGCAATGACATTCCCTAACCTGTCCAGTTCCCTTCTACAGTCTGCCACATTTTAATTACATCCACCATTCTCAATGCAGTTTCTGCATGGAATTTCAATGGGGATGATGTGAGCAGGTATTTCTATGATTGCAGGTTTGTGTTCCTGCTGTTTCCTTGACTGGCTGTGAGGCCACTCTGCAGACCTCTGCCAGTGACAGTACAGGTGTGTGGTGTCCGCTGATCCATGGGTGTGATCTACATGTCTGTCTCTTCCCCCTTCCAGGTCACCAGCATCAGACCCTGCAACTGCAGCTTGCCATGACATGCTGGCAGGGGCTGGGATACCATTCAGTGAGCTGACCAAGCCTGGACATTGAGCAAGCCCAATGACATGGGACAGCCAGGAGGACACAGTTTGACTCACTGTACCAGTCTTCTGGGGATAGCACACTGCAGCCAGACCTGTTCCTAACCTTCTCAGAGGAAGCTGATGACATGGTGCCTTCACCTCGCTCACCATAGGAGGAGGACAGTGGATCCCAGGAGACACTGACAGCCCTGCAGGCATATGTTCAGAAGACCCATCCCGATGCAGATATGGATGCTACCAAGTGTCATCCTGTGTCTGTGCTCAGGACTAGGATCCTTCAGGGCATCAAGGAGGACTTATCAGTGCACAGCAGTGGCCTTGAGGCACAGATGACAGGTGTGTTCTACATGCATGTGTACACAGTGTTGGTGTTGCTACTTGGTGTGGGAGGGCACATGCAGTTTGGTGATGGCCGCACATTGTACCAATGCCACCTTGATGATTGATACTAATAGGTGATGAACTTTAGGGCATGCCAGGTAGTCAGATTATCATGCCTGCTACATTGGTCATTACTCTAGGCCTGCAGCTGGAAACATGCCCCTGTTCATGGCAGATACTCACAACTGACCATTTCCCCTACTGTCACTCTCAGTGGCACTCTCATGTCCACAAATGTGCTGGTGATACATGTCTTGAGGTTCCCCCCATCAGAGTCACCTGCTGTGTTCTGCAAACAGGGAGGCAGTAGACGGTTGTTGGAGGCATATGTGCAGAAGGGGAGGCAGCACATGATTTGTAGCACACGCCGACTCAGAAGGTGCAACAAGACAAACATTATCATCACCGGCAGTGCTTTCACAAAGTCCAAACAGTCCACATCCAGAAGGGTGTTTTCCCTCATGGTACCCGCCTTCTGGAACTCCCTACCAGATAATCTAAGATTCATCATGGATGCTAAAGACTTACACAAAAATATGAAAACCTTTCTTTACACGGACCACTTCAGGAGCATTACCTAGTGTGTAGTATCCACCCTCCCTCTCAATGTTCCCCCTGGCCTGACGATGTCCCAAGCCTCTACTTTTAATCCCCTGAATCCTCGCCACCTCATTGTACATAGCATATAAGTTATTTTCTATATAGGTTATCTCACTTAGCAATTCCCGCATGTTTCCCCTTCCCCTTGCACCACATCACTTTGTAAATTGTTCAAGTTGCTCTGTAAACCGCTTTGATTGTAGGATAAAGTGGTATAGAAAACCTGTTAAATAAATAAATATTCCCAGCAGTCTCAGGACAAGGGAAGCCATAGAGTGGCCAATGGGTGTGATCACAGTGTACACATGGCCTAATGTACAACAAGGTGAATTTATGGAATGCTGTGCCCAATATTCTCACACCAGGTACTATTTCACATCCCGATGCTGACCCTGCTGACAGTGGAACCACAGTGTTGCAGAGATGTGGACTCTATAGGTTGGTCATGGTTTGGGAGTTTGGAGTTTCCTGGTGTGCGAAGGTCAGGCAGTCTAGCAGTTGTGACTACTGAATCATGATGCACTCTAGGACCTGCAGTGAGTCTCACACTGTGTACAATGAGAGACTCACAGCAGTACACTTCAGTGGGCTGCCATAGCACTGGCACACACCTGGATTGGAGCCCAGAGAATGTTACATGGGTTGTGAACACCTCATGTTCCAAGTGGGGTTTCCTACTAGCACCAGATGCAAATGACATGCTTTATCCAGTCATGGCTTTGCACCTATGGTGTGCAGGGAGTATTAGGCAGAAGATTTCAGATGGGTCCAATAGAGATGTATCTCCTACATCTCCCTGCATTTTTTGGTGTGACACGATGTTGGGATCAGGCATATCGGCAGGATCAGGGAGCTGTTCGGCGCTCTAGATCTTTGAAAGGGGATGCCACACAGTGCTGCCTTCCACACATTCACCCTCTGATGCAATTGGGAATGTGCAGCCATGATAGGCAGGGGGTCATATATGGGTGCAGAGGTACCTGGGGAGCAGTGCATTATTGATGATGATGATGATGATGATGATAGAAAATAGCATACAAAACCAACACAGGCAAGATTTCTATCTCAGAGCTGGGACCGGCATTGAACTTGTGACTGGCATTGAACCTGTGACCAGCACTGAACCTGTGACCTTATAGGGTGTGAACATTTCATTCTGTGCTGATGCCAGTGGTGCCATCTGTGGGTGGGAAGAGCTGTGCATGTTGTTGCATGGCACCCTGCCTGCTACATATATATCTGACTGGGGCATGCATAAGGTTCACCCATTGGGGCTGACAGGTTTACACAAATGTTGGCAGATTGTGCGTAACAGGATCTGCTTACCCACCCTCCTGGAAAGATTTGGCAGTCAGCAGGTGCAGGGTTTCTAGATTGCTGCTAGTTCCAACTTGGGGCAGGCCACTCAGTCCAGACTCTGAGGCCAGAGAATCCTGATGCATTCTGGGATCTGTGGTCTGGCTGGCACTGTGTACTTTCAGCTAATGGAGACTGCACACTTCACAGGGCTGCTATTAGATAAGGACTCACCTGAGCTGCATTACACATAATCTGCCAATGGTTCTCTACTCACTGGGTTCATTGGATGTGATACGCAGGTAGTGCTGCCTTTCTCCTTCCGGTAGACTGCTGTCACGCCCCCATTACCTCCCCGTGTAGGCGGTTGCCTGGAAGAGGGGGGACGTGACTACAATATTTATAAATCCTTGTAAGTGCTGATGTCTGGGTTCCGTGTAGTTGTGGGCCAAACGAAGACAGCCAAGGTTAAGTGGTAACAATCACTTTATTGTCACACAGGAATTTGTTATCTACCATCCCCTGAACAGAAACAAAAATGTGGATACTTTCTAAGGCCAAATAAAGTCCAAGATGTGATAAAGTCCAACCTGATCCTTCTCAGGGTTGTTAGTTCAAATATATACAGGTTGTCCAAACTTCTCTTCAGTTCTGAACAGCTTTACTTTGCAGCTAATTCAATTGTATATCATTCACAGTTCATAGCTGCTTAATGAGGTTGAGTTTTACACTCAAGCAGAACGCTGCTTCTCCACGTGTAACAACTCAATGGCATGAAGTAACTTCTCCAGCACTTATCACAAGCCTAAAGATACACAGCTTTTAGTCATGACAACAGTAAGCACACTCTGCCTCCATCTCAGAACAACTGAGCTGATTCAATTTGCATTGGTTCAACTTCAGAGTCAGATATATTCTGGTTGTTATCAGGGTACTGCAGAGCAACAGGCTTCCACTGTTCTAATTGGTTTCTAAGCTGTTTCCATTTATAACTCTTTCCACTTCGTGGTATCTGAGAGGAACTAGAATTATCAGCTTCTTTTAAAACAGGGTTAAGGTAATCAAACTGGCTCAACTTTCTTCTAGTATGTCTGGCTTTCACAGGTTGGTAAAAAGGCAAGTCTCTGTCTTTGTACTGCTTCACTATCTCCCGTGTAGCAACTTGCTTAGCAGGGTCTGGCTCTAGCCTTCATCTCCGTAGCACATAATCAGCTGTTTGCTTAAGAGCAGCTGGGCTATTCTCAGAGCTTATGCTAGTAACACGCTGCCTGCCCTGGGAACATTTATGCAGCTTATCAAACAGAACTTTACTTTTGCTCAATCTCCCACCTGTACCCACAGCTTCTAGGGAAGATTCCAGGGAAGAACTTCTGTCTCTTATGGGTATGGTTTCCAGCCTCTCCCCATGAGATTTAAAGTAGCTTCTAACCTGCTTCTCCTTGCTGTTTGGCCCGTGGTAATTTCTCTCCCTCAGAGGAAGCTTTCTCAGCTGCTTTTCCAGAGACCTCTCTTTCTCTGAGCAGTCCTGCTGGCAACTTCCCAAGCACAGTGTGCTATCCTGGTAGTGGTTGCTCCTTCCTTTGCCTCCTTCTGAATCCCAGTCAGAGTCACGACCTGACTCTCCAACTGAATCTCGATTACCATCTGGAAGTGAATCACCTTCTCCTTCTCGATCTCGATCTAACTCTCTATCTGTTCCTTCCTGGTTAAGAGCATGGGGCTGCCCTATCCGGTTTGACTCCGCCCCTTTGCCTCTTACGTCAGCTCCCCGGGTTGTCATGTAGCTGGGGTGTGGCTCTCTCACTGACTTTCTATGCAGAGAGTTTCTCTGGGCTGGTGCTTTAACCCCTTCCCTGCCTGCATTGCTGTGTGCATTTGGGGAAAGAAGTTGTTTTAAACCCCTTTTTCTGGTGTTTAAGCCCTCTGCATCATCACACTGCGCAATGTTTTGCACTGAATGCCAGGGGACATATGTGGGAATACGAAAAGGCCATGGCATGGCAAACACAGACAAATCATTTTACCATCTCTGAGCTGTTAATGGACTCAGACCTGTGACCTCAGGAGCTGTGATGATTTGAGTCGGTGCTGCAGTTGGTAGAGTCATCTGCAAGCACAGGTGGCAGTCACTCTGCCTGGAGGGTAGCTCAGTATTTGTGTGGTGGATTTGATGCTGCATCTGGAGGATTACAACTGTTATAGGATCGCCGAGTTAACCAAGCCATTTTCAGCTTTATGCTCACAGTAGTTGCAGAGGGCTGGCACAGATTTACCAGGTCTGTTAGCTGCAGCTGTCAGATTGTGACTCTTTCCAATCTGTGACCACATATCCCCCATGTGCAGTTTGTAGTGCCTGGTTCTGGCAGTGTAAATCCAGGATGCAACAGCCATCTTTGGCCATAGAGGCTGGGATGTGTGGCATTCTTGCAGCAATAACTCTGTGAGATGGTGATCCCTCACCTTCCCTCAGGATATAGCTGCCTACTGGCTCCAAATGCACACACCGGGCCCTATCCAGTCCTAGTCTGACCCCATTGCATACAGGGATCTATTGTATTGTGTTTAGGGTTACTGCCGGTGAATTGTTGGAATGTGTTTCCTCAGGCATTGCAGGCCCAGTCTAGGTTGCTGAGCTTTCAGACATCGTGGAAAAGATGGCTTTTAAGTAGTACTTGAGGAGTGTTGGAGGGGAGGTACACACTTGACCTGATCATCACACCATCTATCTCCCCCTATTTTCCGCTGTCGCTCTCCTCAATTTCTTTCCCCTGGACAGATCATCTCTGTGTCTGTTTTTCTTTGCAACCTCCAGTACCCTCTGCTCAAAATCTTCCGTCTCCACCTCTGCTCACTTCTTGCCACAATATTGCCCATCTTACCTTGCAACTTTTCCCTCCAGCAGATCAGCTTTTCCCCCCAGATTTTTCTACTCTATCTCCAGATTCCCAAGCCCAGACCTGAAATTCCTTACTGTCTACCACCCTTGATCTTTTGGCTCCGCCCTACCTTCCGTCTTCTGCCCCGCATACCCATCAACCATCCTGGACTTTGCCTTCTCCTGTCCCATTTACATCGCGCCAAAAGTATCTGGCACACTCATCCTTCCCCCTCCATCCTCTCTGTTTTCCAACAATGTTATGGGACTATCGTTCCTTAATAAATTCAGCAAAGTGGAAGTATTACTCACGTGTGATCTCCTCATCTTCCAACTCATCCCGACAATTATACTCGGTCTTTGGTGCTCTTTCATTTCTTCCCTCCTTTTCATCTTCAGCCTCCTCTTTGATGCCAGATGTGACTGAGCTGGCTGACTTTTTCTCTAATAAGGTTCTCTCCCTCCGTACAACCTTTCCTTCTTGTCCCCCTCCTCTCTCTCCTACCATTCCTGCATAATATCCATTCCCCCCCCCCCCCCCCCAGCTCTTAGCTTCCCTTTCTGACACCTGGTCCTCTTTTCACATGATCTCCCTTGCTGAGCTTGCCACATCTATTTCTGCTTCTTGTAAAACCACTTGTTCTCTGGATCCCATCTCCTCTATGTGGCTCCTTGAATCATCACTCACCCTTCTTCCATTCCTTTATCAGTACAACACCAGTCTCACCACAGAATCCTTCTCTACTCCTTGGAAACATGCCATATTCTACCCTATTCTTAAAAAACCTTCCCTCGATCCCTCTGTCCTTGCCAATTGGTGTCCAGTCTCTAACCTCTGTTTCCTTTCTAAGCTTTTAGAATGATTTGTTTTTGTTCAGCTGTCTGCTCACCTTCTGTCCACCAATGCTCTCCATCCCCCATAGTCAGGATTCCTTGCAGGCCATAGTACAGAGTCCATCCTTCTTTCCTTACTGAATGAGTTACATACTGCACATGATCAGGGTGATTTCTCTCTTGTTGTCTCACTTGATCTTTCTTCGTTGTTTGATCTTGTGGATCATCGCACTCTGCTCACCCATCTCTCTGATTTTGGTGTCTCTGGTGTCCCTTAAGATTGTGCCATTCTTATCTCACAGCTTGCTCTCTTTCTGTTTTCTCTAAAGTATCCTCCTCTCCACCCACCCCTCTACCTTGTAGAGTTCCACAAGGCTCAGTCCTGTCACCCCTCTTATTTAACATTTTCTTGGCTCCTCTTTGTTGACTCATTCAACAATCCGTTGTCTCTGCATAATACTATGTGGATGATATTGTACTTCTTCACCGTACCAATCCCTCTGCACCTGAAATCTCCTCACTTAACTCCTGTCTCACCTGTATCCACACTTGGTTGAGCACTAACTTTCTCCATCTGAACCCAGATAATCATCTGCTATCTGACCTACCTTTAGGGCTTCCCCGCTTTCCCTAGCTCCTACACTTGCATCTACCTCTATTCCTCTGGTGTCCTCATTTAGGTATCTTGGGGTTATTCTGGATTCCTCTCTTTCCTTTAAAGAATATATCTCTGCTGTTTCCCATTGTTCCTTCTTTCACCTTCACCAAATCCATGCTATTTGTCCTTTCCTCTCAACAACTGCTCTGTCTACTCTTATCATCACACTTATCTTCAGAATTGACTACTGTAATGTTGTCTAGCCAGTCTCCCACAATGTCAACTGCACAGGCTACAATTACTCCAGAACACGGCCGCTCATATTCTCACTCACTCCTCTCATTTCGACCATGCCTCTCCTCTTCTCGTTCATCTCCATTGGTTACTTGTCCGCTACCAAATACAGTATAAGATTCTCATTTTTGTCCAAAAGGTAATTTATACTGCTACCCCCTGTTACCTGGCTGATCTCCTCCACTTTCATCACCCACATCATCTGCTCCACTCCGTTCATACTCACCAATTGGCCCTTCCCTCTGTTTCCATGCCACTCCTTAAACACACTCATGGGGCTGCCTTTTTCTTTTTAGGTCCCATCCTCTGGAACTCACTAACTATCACCCTCTGTTCTGAATTGTCTTTTCCATGGTTCAAAGCTGCCCTTAAAACACATTTAATCTCCAGCCTCCTCCTCCATGACCAGCTTACTATGCAATAATCCCTCATTTTGTGTGCCTTATTTGAGTCTTCTTTTCCCTCTTCTTTCCTTCCTGTCCTGTAAAATTATTGGTGTTCCGCTCTTTTTCCTTTTTCTAGCAGTCTTAGTACTGTAAACCATTTTTATGCTATGGTCCTAGCAGTATATCAAGACTGTGCATAAATAAATAAATCAATAAATAATATGGGAACATGCAGAATAAGGGCCGAGACATGAGCAGAAAATTGATTTTTTTAAACATGGACGTTCGAAATCTGGACTTGCACAGCAGCAGTCACATAGACATTCTAGTGCTGGTATTTCAGAACATGCACATGTGTATGTCAGCATGTACACATCCTGATCTGCCATTTTGGAAATGTAGACATGCAGTGGCACAGCAGAAGACAATAAAGTCTATCATCATTTACCTGCTACGTTTTTTTGAGTTGGTAAAAAATATTGTGTGAATGAGAGGACATTCTTCCCTACTCTGTACCATTGTTAGCTGACTGTAACGAGTACTTCCAGATTTATATTCATACCCAGGGGCAGGAATAGACATAGATGTGTCTGCCAGCAGATGTAAATGTGCAGTGGCAATCTATAACACAGGTACACTAAAAAAAATTTTTTTAAACTGCCTCTAATGTTTCGATTGATTTTTACGTTTTTTGGTGCGCTGAATCTAAATCTGGTAACCAATTTGCTCCATCACGTACAGATATTTTGCTACATTGGGTTAGCAGTTTGAGGTGAATGTTTCAGATTGAGTGCGATCGAGATAAAAGTTTCTTGGATGAATTCTTTATACTAATTGTTTAGTAGTTATTCAAATAAGAATAAAGAAAATTGTAACAAGGCAGCACATAAGAATAGAGTAATGTCAACAAAACACACTGTGATGGTAGCAAAATTGTCTGCACTTAAAACAGCCACATACATGTGCACAAACACTGAGCATATAAGAGCGAGGTTAGACACAAAGCAAAGCAAAGAAATGTGCAAAAAATGTTGTACAGGTATGTATGTAAGAATAGAAAACGCAAACCGCACCATTGCAATACATGAAGACAAACACCCGATGGTGTGAAAATAAAATTCTAATAAATGAGATCCGACACTGTGGTAATAACTAGCAAATTTTTATTTCAAAGTTTAGTAAAAACACGATATTTGTCAACACAGTTTAGATTTTAAAGTCATTCTTGGGTCAATCAATCTCCTGGTGGGCCCGTTTCTTCTTCCCCCGAATGCTTCTCTTGGTGCGCTGCTTGGCGTATTTTTCATCTGGGGTTTCCCGCAGCAGCAACCAGCAGAAATCAGCCATCATAGTGGTGTTCCATCTTCCTTGGTACCTTCTCTCTGCGTCCTTGATGTCCTGGTGAAACCTTTCACCTTGTTCTTCACTGTACGCCCCCAAGTTTTCGGGAAAGTAGTTCACATGGGAGTGCAAGAAATGGACTTTCAGGCTCATGTTACAGCCTTGTTCTTTGAAGGCATTGAGCATCCTGGCAACAATATCCGTATAGTTCTCATCCCGTCTGTTCCCCAAGAATTTGAGAACAACATCCTTGAAGGAATCCCAGGCTTCTTTTTCCTTCTCAGACATCGTTTCAGCGAATGCTCCATCTGAAATGAGTTTCCTTATATCAGGGCCAACAAACACTCCTTCCTTTAGCTTTGCTTCAGAAAGTCGGGGGAACTTTGAGCAAAGGTACCGAAAGCACTCACCATCTTTTGGAAGGGACTTGATGAATTGCTTAATGAGACCCAACTTAATGTGGAGAGGTGGTAATAGAATTTTATCACGAGGTACCAAGCTCTCATGAAGAACATTTTTCTCACCGGGTCTCAAATACTCCCGAATTGGCCAGTCTTTTTTCCCCCAGTGTAGGTCGCGGGCCCGGCTATCCCACAAGCAAAGGAAGCAGGGATATTTGGTGAAACCGGATTGCTGCCCTAATAGCATGGATAGAATTTTAAAGTCTCCACAAATCATCCACTTATGCTCATCATAACGAATCTTCTGAAGAATCAGGGCCAAATTCTCGTATTTTTCTTGGAGAATAACAGAGTGAGCAATAGGAACGGAAGCGAATGTGTTGCCATTATGAAGAAGAACACCTTTTATGCTGTCTTTTGACGAATCAATGAACAGCCGCCATTCAGCAGGATCATACTTGAGTTTAAACTTTTCCATCACTCCGTATATATCGTTGCAAAATACCAAATCTTCCTCTTTGCTGAAATATTTCAAAAATTGTGTCTCGCGGTTGCGGTACCAATAAAAAGTTGTTCCTGGTGACAATAGATTTTTCTGTTTAAGCCGAGAACCTAGCAGTTGGGCAGCATCTTTTGGGAGTCCTAAATCCCGGACTAAATCATTCAATTCAGCTTGAGAGAAAAGTTCAGGTTTCGGATCTGGTTCAGTTTCAAACTCGGAAGTACTGGACTCATCGGGAAAAGCCATCTGATGAGTCTCATCATGATCAGAACCGTCCACACAAATATGATCCAAAGATTTTGGTGGTTCAGGCACAGGTACTTCGTTGCTATGAGGCATAGGCCTAATTGCTGAGGGAAGGTTGGGGTAACTTATTACGTTCTTATTTTTTAAGTTGTATCCCTTCACAATGCAAGAGCAAAAATAGCAGTCACTGCTGTGGTCTCTTTGTTCATGCCACATCATAGGTATTCCGAAACTAAATGCTTGTTTTTTACCTTTCATCCATAAGCGTAGATCTTTCTCACATGTCTTGCACACTTTGTGAGGAGCCCACGGTTTGTCTTGATCGCCTAACTTCATACCGAAATAGGTGAAATATACTTTTTTAATAAATGCAGAAATGTTCCTCTGCCGCTTTTTCACGGTATATTCCCCACAAATAAAACAAAAACTGTCCGGAGAGTTGACGCAACCTCTGGCTCTGTGAGCCATCACAAATACACAGCACTGCAAACCGCAACTGTAGTGAACCACTTCGGAATAAAGCTGGATTACGACTGAGCAAACAAAAGGTAATAATGAACTTGCAAGAAACTGAAATTTGACAGGAACGTTCATGTCGCAACCACCGTGTTTGAGCGAGCGAACGAGGCGAGGCGAACAGGAAAGAACATGCGCCAGCGCGAGTACTGGATTTAGCCCCCCGCCTCCCAATTGTCCTGTTAATGTATAAAATGAATACAAAACACTCTAAAATATCATGAGGGAGTGTTTCTAGTTAGTTAACCATTACAACCTCTATTTTGGGCCAAGAAAATAAACTGCAGTCGGCTAAAAAGAAATTATGTGAACATTCCTTATATGGGTAAGAAATCTAATTTTGCAAGAAAACGTGACGTGATGGAACATTTTGGCTATTTTTCCTGGATTCAGCACCCCAAAATCTATAGGAATCAGTTGCAAAACTGGAGGCAGTTTTTTGGTAGTGTACCTGTGTAATTAACCGCACGTATATATCATTTTTGGAATGCCCTGCATATGCCTCCAGTATGCCCCTGTGTAAGAAGTCCCCGCCACAGGCTCCCTAAGTGGTAAATCTAGGGAAAGTGGGTTCGGTAGACCTACCGCTGCTCCTGGGCCCTCAGACCCCACTTCCAAGGCGTGTTCCATAGCGGCCGCTTCTTGCACGCAGCCCCTACAGACTTCTGTCTCCAACACTGCTCCTCTTCTAGTACCGTAGACTAAGCACTGCAGTCTAAAAGGCACCCCGTTTGCACGGAGACACTGTTTCTCCCCTGAGTAACTAGTGTACCCTGGGCCTCACCAACAGACTATGACTGAAAAGATTTAGCCCCTTAAAAATTTTCACATTTTTTTTTCCAAAACAGTGTGGAGCCTTAGCCTAAGTGCCCCGAGCCAGAATGTGAAATTTAAACTTGAAAACGAAGCTTCCCGCCAAAAAAACCTAGCTTTTTCAGGCCCCCATGCAGCCCCGGCACTTCCTGCGCTGCCAACACGCGGTTTGGCCTGCTGTACTCTGCGTGCCTAAATCCCCCCGACAAACTCGCCGCACCAATCCTGCCCCTCTTACCTCATCTGCCCCAAACCTTTCTCCGAGCATTCTTCTCTCCGCGCTCAACCGGCTATACTCTGTTTCAGCATCGGGAGCAAGGCAGAGAGGGAGAGAGAGAGCTGCTACCTCACTTCACCGGACGTCCCCTTTGACGGCCTCACAGCGCTGACAGGCACCTTCCTCTGTGTGCGCTGGCTGAGAACTGCTCTGGTTCCTCACCCATTAATGTGGGTTCGGGAACCAGAGCCCTGCTTGTTTTGCAGACTGCTTCTTTGACGAACGCACTGCCCAAATTCAGTGTGGGGGCGGGGGGGGGGGAGGCCTCCAGCTAGTTTTAAAGGTACAAGCTCACTAAATTCAAATAATCTTCTTTTTATTTTTTTTAAACCCGTATTCAAAACTAAGCTCTATCTCTCCTTAATTGTTCCTCTAGTGCAGGGGTGGGCAATTCCGGTCCTGGAGGGCCACAGACCAGTCAGGTTTCATGATGCCCCTAATGAATATTCATGAGATCTATTTGCATCCACTGCCTTCCATTGTATGGAAATAGGTCCATGGATATTCATTAGGGACATCATGAAAACCTGACTGGTCTGTGGCCCTCTAGGACCGGAATTGCCCACCCCTGCTCTAGTGAGCCCGGACCTCCAGGCTCACCGATCTTCCAGCTGCTTGGAGACTGAGGTAACTGGAGGAAGGAGGTGGATCCTGGCAGGATATACCAGTGTCATCAGAAAAGGATGACATTTCTCAGTCTCCAAGCTGCTGGAGGAGGAGCACAACCCAGAGGTTCGGGACTAGACTGGAGAGACGATAAGGAATCTTAAATTTGGCATTAACTGTCATTGATGCCAATAGTGACCTTCTAAGCAGGAGGCAGTAAGTGCATCATGCTATCTGGAAGTATACTTGCCATGTGGTATGGTGTTTTTCTGTGTGATAGCTGTATGGGAACATGCTGGGAATACTTTCAACAGTTACCACACCAGCTTTGCATATATTGCATGGTAATTTGAGCGCGTGCCATCATGTTTACTAAAGTTTGTTAATTTAGCATGCTATTGGGCTGCAAATCCAGTATGGAGGCCTGCGCTAACTGCAGGGAATGTGCATGCCTATTTCTCTGTTGTTAATGTGCTGCAACTGTGCAAAACTGCACTAACTGGCATACAAGTGCCCTTAAATGACACCCACTGAGGTGACATTAAGTGCACCTGTGCTAACAGCAACAGCCGCAGTTAGCGTACATCAAAGACACCTGTGCTAACCGCCCTGTGCCATTAACACCCATGTTCTACTTCTAACCCACCCAGTCCCTGCCCAAGTGGTACACTTTGCATGCAACAAATCCTCCGCTAACCATTAGAACACTTTAGTAAGCATGCCTCTTAATGCATGACAAGTACAAAACCTTAACACATTTTTCTAAAATGACCTCTTTGTTTTAGAAAGCTCAGCAAAGCATTTTCTTCGGGCAAGACTTTTTCTTGTTTAAAAATGCAGAACTAGAGTTCCATCTTATTTTTTAAACTAAGTTTTACTTGTGGCTATTCTGTTTTTATTTTAATCTTTATGACTGTCAGCAGGGTTTGCTTAAACGTTTTAATGATAAGATTTGCTCAAGTCCATTTCTTTGCAGCAGAATAGAATTTAGATGTTTCTGAATTCTAATGCACATCATAGCTGTGGGTTTAATCTCATTTGAGGCATGAATGATTAGGAGTTTCCGTCATATTTTTATGAATTGTATGTATTTTATTTTAATAGTTTCGATTTTATTGTCATTTTACTTATTTATTTATTCATTGTTTTAATGTGTATGTTTGTTGTACTTTGCTCAGAAATGTATATGATTTAGAAATGCTTCCAAATAAATAAATAAAGAATAACTATGAGAATCTTTAGCTGTGAGTTTCCTCTAACAAAAAAAGGTGAAAGTAACAAGATAAAACGCCAATGGGCAAACAGCAACCTTTTTTTTGGTGGGGGAGGCTAAATTACAAAAATGGGCTCCAACGAAAATAGGATGGGTTCTACAACTCAGTAACACCCTGGAGGACAGACTGTCCAAACCTACTGTTGCATCAGGAGTCAGTGTTCAAATAATAATAGGATGTGCAGGTATGAACTGAGCTTGATGTTGCAGTTTTGCAAATCTTCTACATGGAGGGCAATCTTAGATAAGCCATTGATGTTGCCAATGGCTCGAAAGTTCTGTGCAGGTACCCACCCATATCAGACCCCCTTACTCACCCTTAAAGTCAACCCCCAATCCTGCCAACCCCCAATCCTCCCCATGCGAGACCCTCAAACCTCCCAATAGTATCCTATGACCTTGCCTGCAAGATCTATGAACCTCCCAAAGATATCCCCAACCCCCAGAAGACATTCCCATCCCCTGAAGGCACCTTCAGATCTCCCCTCAAGATCCCACCCTCCCAAAACCCCCAACTGCCATAGATCCTCCCCCTGGTCTACCTTAGAAATCCATGGTGGTCTCCTACTCCTGGCTCCAGGTTCAAAATGATACATCTGACTGCAGCGGTAATCTTGTGGTACTACTTCTAAGAGTTGAGACATGATAATTTGAACCTAGTGCAGCTCCTTCAAAATAGGCATGCTATGATCACCATTATTCTTTCCTACCACCAGAAATCTGGTTGCTGTGCTCTGAAGGAGTTTTCACTGCCTCAGACTACCTTGTATGTGACTTTGGTATGAAGAATTACAGAAATAAATCTGACTTGTAATACAAGAATTAATACTAGTTGCCAAATCCCCTTTTCCCAGAATGAATGAAGCTGTCAAACCTACCACAAATATATGAAAGTGCCCTAACTATTGATGTCACCTGAGTGCTGATATTTTTGAAAACTATGCAACTCATTAGACCTCCAAACTGAATATTACTGTCTTGGGTCTAAGTTAAGATCCCTAAATAGACAGAAAAAGTTCACCTTCCCTTTTGTCTGCTTATTTGTCACTGTTCAGACTTGGTTGGATTCAACTTCTCGTTATGCAACTCCAGCCATAAAGCCACTGCTGAAAGGCAGGCATTTAATTGGCCACGTTTGGTAGTGGTCATTATCACATTAATACATAGCTGAATATAATTAAAAAAGAGATTATACTGAATTTCAAAAGTTGAGATTATCTACATTAGTGCTCAAAGGTAAATATTAAATATAGGTTACAAAACGGATCTTTGCTATATCACAGTTGAGCCAGCACATTTCATCCACTGGATGCTATGTAAATACTATAACATTGCTGCATCAGAAAAACTCTAGAAGCATGATCCTTACAGAATTGTGCAGAATAAAGACGTTGTGTTCACTTGGGACATTCCCTTTTCCACATCTAAAAAGCTAAATTAAAAAAAAAAGAACACCTGGGCACAGTAACAGAAAGAGTAGTTACTCACCTGTAACAGGTGTTCTCCAGGAGCAGCAGGAATCAGTCCTCACATATGGGTGTCATCGGCGCCGATGAAGCCCCAGCGAAGCATTTCCCCAGCTTTCCATGAAAGCCTTTGGAAATGCTGGCCCGCATGCGCGGTTCCCTTCCCGCCTAAAGGTGCCATCTTACCTCAGTCAAATGACATAGCTAAGAACAGCACACAAAAATGTAAAACAAACTATGTACAACTGCAACTCCAAGGGGAGGAGGGAGGGTTGTGAGGACTGATTCCTGCTGCTCCTTGAGAACACCTGTTACAGGTGAGTAACTACTCTTTCTCCAGGACCAAGCAGGAAGTCAGTCCTCACATATGGGTGACTCCCTAGCTCTGGGCTACCAGGAACCCAGGCTGAACAAGAGAACTCCCTCTAGTCACAGCATCAAAGAAAGGCTTTTCAAGGACACAACCTCCACCGGTAGCCCAACAGAGGGCAGGAGGGCAGGAGTTGCCTAAACCTCAAAGAGATTCCGGAGTACTGCTTGGCCAAAAGCACTGTCCCTACGGGACTCCCTCTCCAGACAGTAATGGGCCGCAAAGGTCTGGCTTGAAGACCAAGTTGCAGCCCTGCAGATGTCTACCAAGGGCACAGAGCGGAGATGAGCCACTGAGGCAGCCATTGCCCTGACACGATGGGCCGTGACCCTACCCTGCAAAGGAAGGTCAACCGCCTTGTAAGCCCAGGTGATACAGTCAGCCACCCAGATGGACAAGGTACGCTTGGACACAGCCAACCCCAACTTATTGGGGTCAAATGAGACGAAGAGCTGAGTAGCCCTTCTATGTCCCTGCGTACGGTCAAGGTAGAAGGATAAGGCCCTCCTACAGTCCAGGGTATGCAGGACTGCTTCAGCCTGGCTAGCATGAGGCCTAGGGAAGAATGTTGGAAGAACCACCTCCTGGTTGAGGTGGAAAGAGGAGACAACCTTGGGGAGGAACTTTGGATGAGTCCTAAGGACTACCCTGTTCCTATAAATCCTGGTGTAAGGTCTATCACAGACCAGGGCCTGAAGCTCACTCACTCGCCTAGCCGAGGTGAGGGCTATCAGGAAGAGAGTCTTCCAGGAAAGGAAGCATAGAGGGCAAGTAGCCATCGGCTCAAAGAGTGGGCGAGTCAGTTGCTGCAAGACCACATTCAGCTCCCACTCAGGAGCAGGAGGACGGATGGGGGGCTTGAGCAAAAGCAAGCCCCTGAGAAAGCGGGACACCAAGGTGTGACCTGACAGAGAATGTCCCTCCACCAGTGAGTGGTGAGCTGCTAGAGCTGAGAGGTGGACCCGAACAGAATTGGACAAGTCCCTGATTTGATAAGTACAGTAAGTAGTGAAGCACTACTGGCACAGTACAGGAGAAAGGATCCTCTGTATGAAGCTGACACCACATAGAAAACCTCTTCCATTTGAGGGCATAGGTTTTCCTAGTGGACTGTTTCCTAGAGGCTAGGACAACCTCCTCATCTTCCTGAGGCAGGCCCCAGGGTGTCAAAACTACCCTTGCAGCATCCAGGCCATCAAATTGAGAGCTTTGAGATTGGGGTGCAGAAGGGAACCCTGCTCCTGTGAGAGAAGGTCGGGCTGCAACCCCAGAGGTAGTGGGGAATCCACTGCCAGCTGAAGCAGAAGTGGAAACCAAGGCTGCCTCGGCCACCTGGGAGCTACCAGCAGGACCGAGGCCTTGTCCTGAAGAGTCTTGAAAAGAGTTCAGGCCACCAAGGGCATGGGAGGAAACGCATACAGGAGGCCCTGAGACCAGGACATCAGAAAAGCATCTGGTGCTATCCTCAAAGGATGCAGTTGCCTGGAGCAGAACTTGGGCAGTTGCTTGTTCAGCAGACTGGCAAAGAGATCTATCCAAGGGAGACCCCACTTCAGGAAGATCTTCTGAACGACCAAGGGATGCAGCTGCCACTCGTGGGGCTGCAGAATTCTGCTCAACCGGTCGGCCAGGCAGTTCTCCTGGCCTGGAAGGTACACCGCCTTGAGAAGCATGTTGTGCTTTAGGGCAAAGGAACAAAGGTCTTGAGTCTCCCGACAAAGGAGCTTTGACCCAGTCCCGCCCTGTTTGTTCACATAAAACATGGCTACCTGGTTGTCTGTTTGAATCAAGACTGAGCGGTGAGCTAGAGCCGGAGAAAAAGCCTTGAGAGCTAAGCGGATAGCTCGAAGTTCTAGGAGATTGATCTGTTGGGCTGCCTCCCAGGGAGACCAGAGGCCTTGAGTGCACTTGTCCAGACAATGAGCACCCCAGCCCTGCAGAAAGGCGTCGGTGGTGAGAACCACTGAGTATTCTGGCATTTGGAAGGGCATCCCCTTCAGCATATTGGGTGGATGTAGCCACCAGCTGAGGGAAGCCAAAAGGGGTCAGGTCACCCTTATTCTGTCTCTTAGGCGGCCTGTGGCCTGAGACCACTGAGTCCGAAGGCACCACTGTGCAGGCCTCATATGGAGCCTGGCATTGGGAGTCACATGCACTGTCGAAGCCATGTGGCCCAGAAGCCTGAGGCAGAGTCTGGCGGAGACCAGGGACCTGTTTAGAAACTGTTTGGCCACGTCCATCAGTCTTTGAACCCTGTCTTCTGGCAAGAATGCCTTTGCCAGTTGAGAATCCAACCTTGCCCCTATGAACTCCAAGTTCTGGGAGGGGAGCAAAGTGGACTTTGCGAAGTTTATGACAAAGCCCACGTTTTGGAGCAGAGCAATGGTTCTGAGGGTGGCTTGTCTGGCCTCCAGGGACGTCTGACCCCTGATGAGCCAGTCGTCCAGATAGGGAAAGACAAAGATGCCTTGATTTCTCAGGTAGGCCGCAACCACTGCCAGGCACTTGGTAAAGACCTTGGGAGCGGAGGTCAGGCCAAAAGGTAGTACTCTGTACTGATAATGGTTTCCTCCCACAATGAACCTGAGGTACTTTCTGTGGTCTGGATGAATGAGGATGTGAGTGTACGCATCCTTTAGATCTAAGGAGCATAGCCAATCTCCCTGCTGGAGGTAGGGCAGAAGTGTTCCAAGAGTAAGCATCTTGAACTTTTCTTTCTCTAGGAACTTGTTGAGGTTCCTGAGGTCCAGAATGGGTCGAAGGCCACCGGTCCTTTTGGGTACCAGGAAATACCTGGAGTAGAATCCGTGACCTTGCAAGTGGGGAGGCACAGGCTCCACCGCCCTGTCCACCAACAAACCTTGGAGCTCTCGAAGGAGAAGGTCTGTGTGCAGGGGAGGCCTCAAGGGCTCCCCTGGGAAGTAAGGAGGAGGCAGTTGATGAAAATGCAGGGCATAGCCCTTTTGGACTATGTCCAGCACCCAACTGTCGGTGGTAATGAGAGGCCACTGGTGGGCAAAGAGTACAAGGCGACCGCCTGTGCAGGGCTGGGACAGCAGGGACAGAGTGGCTACGCTCAAGGAGTCAAAAACCCCCACCCTGCTGAGTGGAAGCAGGGGCAGAAGGCTTGGGGGTCCTCTGCCTACGGGGCCCATTACCCTGGCCCTTGGCTTGCTGACCCTGGGGGGCAGCTTGGGCAGCCTGATACTGAGGGTACTGTTTGTAGGCAGTGCCCTTCCTCGGGTAAAAGGACTTTTTACCCAAGCCCTTCTTTTTATGCGAAGGGGCAGAGGTCTTCCTCGACAGCCTTGTCCGGGTAAGGTGCTCGGTTTCGAGCTGAGCGGCCTTTCGGGCACGGGTTTGCCAAAAAGGTTCTCACCTCGGCAGGGGACATCAACCTACTTGTCCTGAACCCATGGCTCGAGGTCCGATGACTGCAGCCATGCCTGGCGTCGAGCCGCGATGCCGGCAGCTGCAACTCGGGCTGAAGCCATCGTAGGCGGCGCGGGAAATGAACTTTGAGCATTCCCGAATCCCCGAGGACAAGGTCTTAAATCTCTGCAAGGGATCCCCGGAGAGACCAGCAGAGAATCCGGCCAATTCCTTGGCCAGGTCTCGCAAGTACATGCCCATGTACAGCTGGTAAGACTGGACACGGCAAGCAAGCATAGACCCCTGGAAGCACTTTCTACCGACGCCATCGAGGTTGCGGGCCTCCCTGCCGGGGGGCACCGTGGAGTGCATCTTCTGGCTCTTCAGACGATGCATGGCCGATTCCACAACCATGGAATGGTGTGGTAGCTGTGCTTTCTGGAAACCAGGGCTTTTGCGGAGTCGATAGATGGAATCGACTCGCTTGCTCAAAACCGGCACCGAGGCCGGTGCCTCCCACATTCGGAAGAGGAGCCGTTCCAGCATCAGAGAAACCGGGACAGTAAAGGCCTCCTTCGGAGGAGAGTCGTACTGTAGAGCATCGAGCTCCTCGGCTCGAGGCTCTTCCTCGGGATCGGCAGGGATAGCCAAGGCAGCGGCCATATCCCGGACGAACTCCGAGAACCTAGTGTCCTCCGGAGGGGATCTACTCCGGGGATCAGACTGCGGTGAGTCCGACGGGACGCACCGAGTCTTAAAAGTATCGGGAGACTCCTCGTCCTCCGTCTCCCAGGCGGACTCATCCGAGGAGGAGTCAGGGTCCGACCCTGCGGGGCCCCGAGGCACCCGCCCCGAGGCCGGGGGCACCGGCGTCGACACCCTCGGTCCCGAACGGGAGGTCGAGGGAGACCTCGACCGAGGACGACTTCGAGCCACAAGGGTCTCGAGTATCGGCTCGGTCTCCGGGGTTGACTTCGAAGTCGACGTCCCAGTGGTCGGGGCAGATGCACCAGACAGGCTGGCCATCAGTGCCTGCTGCTGCTCCATGAAGGCAGGCAATCTGCACTCCAAGGCTGTCATCCTGAGACTCAGCTCGGGAGACGCAGCAGCCACCAACTCGGGCCCCGGCAGCGCCGGGCCCGACATCGGCTCTCTGGGAGGAGAGTCCACGAGGACTACGGGGCTTACGTGTCCAGCAGACTCTGGCTCCATGCGAGGAACTTTGTCAGGCTTCTCTTGGTCCACGGGTCCGGGACGGCAGTCGTGGGTCTTAGACCTGGCCCTCGAGGGACCAGGGACCTCCTCCAACGCCACCCTCGCGAGCCGCCTCTTCCTCTTATGTTCACGGTCGGGGGACCCCCTGTCCGAGGAGCTTTGACAGCGCTCGGGATCGGAATCCCGAGATGTCGAGGCCTCAGACGAGGTCCGGGCCCGGCCGGAGGCAGAGTCCGAGAAAAACCTCTCCTTCTGATGCTGTCAACTTTTAAGTGCCTTGGAAGACATCTTCCCACATGGCACACATGACTTGGGGTCGTGGTCAGGGCTGAGGCACCGAAGGCAGCAGTCGTGTGTGTCGGTGAGAGACATAAGTTTCTTACACCGATCACACTTTTTGAAACCACTGGAAGCCATCGGGGAAAAAAGAGCCCCTGCGAGGTCAAAAGACCGGCCTTCCATGGAAAAATGAAAAAAGGGGCGCGAACGCCAGCCACGAAGGGCAAAAACCGAAAAAGAAATAATCGGGCTCGATACCGGTGTACCGAACCCGGCAGGAGGGGAACCGGCGTCGAACCGGAGAAAAATAGCGAAAAATCGCCGAAGAAAAAATCACTTTTATCCGGGAGAACAGGACACACGTCCGGTGGGCTTCTCGGAAAAAAAGAGACTGAGGTAAGATGGCACCTTTAGGCGGGAAGGGAACTGCGCATGCGTGCCAGCATTCCCAAAGGCTTTCATGGAAAGCTGGGGAAATGCTCCGCTGGGGCTTCATCGGCGCCGATGACATCCATATGTGAGGACTGACTTCCTGCTTGGTCCTGGAGAAAAGAAAAGTACAAGAGCAGCATTGCTAAAGGAAATGTCAGTACCTAGTATATGTTATTGGAATACTGGAATATAAAATTGTTGACATAAATAAAGGGTAAATTAGACTTACCTGCTAATTGTTGTTCCTTTAGGAACTCCAGTCCAGTCCCAAACCTTGGAGTTGTGCTCCTCTTCCAGCAGCTTGGAGACTGAGAAACGTCATCTCTTTTTTGATGACAGTGGTATATCCTGCCCGGATCCGCCTCCTCACATCAGTAACCTATTGACAAAGAAGACTTACCGGAGCAACAAGTAAGTAGCAACTATTAAACCAGATCTGTAACTAACAAATCCAACATCTTATAAGGGGAACAAAATCGCCCTTGCTAGCTCCCCCTGGAACCCTTAACAGGTTCTGTTACTGGCACTGAGGTATATTATCTCCCTTTGTGTGAAACAGATGGAAGAATAAAGATAGCTTATGTGTTAACACCTGTCTTCTTACTTGTCATCACTGCTCTTCTTCAGGCACCAGAGTACAGAAAGCCAACTAGGGAGGGATATGGGACTAGACTGGAGTTCCTAAAGGAACAACAATTAGCAGGTAAGTCTAATTTACCCTTCCTTATCGTCCCTCCAGTCTAGTCCCGAACCTTGGGGTATGTACCAGAGCAGTACAGAACAATCAATGGGAGGGATCTGAGACACCAGCTTGAAGCACCACTGATCCAACACAGGTATCCCTCTGCGCCTGAACATCCAGACGATAATGTCTAACAAAGGAGTTCAATGATGACCAGGTGGCGGCCTTACAAATTTCCACCGCCAGGACATACTGAAACTCAGCCCAAGAAGCCGCTTGTGCTCTAGTGGAATGGGCTCTCAGACCTTCTGGCACTGCTTTCCCTTTCAGAATATAAGCAGACGCTATGGCCCCTTTAATCCATCTGGCAATGGAGGCTTTTGACGCAGCCTCCCCTTTTCTTGGTCCTCCAAATAACACAAATAGCCTCTCCAATTTGAAAAACTCTCTGTCCTCCGGAGATATTTCTTCAACGCCCGGCGAACATCCAATAGGTGTAGTCTACCCACGAGAGAACCACCCTCCTTTTCCATAAATACCGGCAAGGAAATCATCTGATTAATATGGAATGCCGAGACTACCTTGGGCAAAAAAGATGGTACCGGTCTCAAAACCACTTTAGAGTCAGAAAAACACAGAAAAGGCTTCCTACAGTATAATGCCTGTAACTCTGAGATTCTTCAAACCGAACAAATGGCTACGAGAAACACCACCTTCAGGGTAAGGTCCTTCAAGGAGGCTCTGGATAAGGGCTCAAACGGCTCTCTCTCCAACGCCTATAGAACAGACGGGAGACTCCAGCTTGGTACTACCCGTCTATGCACCGGCCTCAGAAGGGATACTACCCGTAAAAACCGTTTGATATATGGATGACCCACTATTTGTTGTCCTCCGATCTTTCCTCTATAACAGGATAATGCTGCCACATGCACCTGCAAGGTAGCAGCCACCAAACCTTTCTCCAAACCATCCTGCAAAAAAGTTAATACCTGCGGCACCGACGCCTTTAGCGCTTCGCAATGTCTTCAGCCGCCACAGTCCCGCAATCTCTCCAGCTCCCCCGATCGGGGTAGAGCACCTGAGCGGGACATCCTCCTGCTCAGAAGCTCCTGCCCAATCGGGGCAGTGGGAGCACCGAACACTTTGCCGCACCAGTCACTTTAAAAGCGGCGCCCCTACAGGGCGCGCCCGCGCCTTGCGGTCCTCGCCAGAGGACCCTTTGGTTTGGCCCTTAGGCGAGGCACACAGGTGAGCAGAGGAAAGAAACACAGCCCCACCGAGAAGCTACAAAAAACGCACAAGAAGCAACAACAAGCAGACAAAAAGAGAAGAGCAGCAAACTCCCCGGACATTTGTTCCTAATAACTTGTAGCCATGCTGTAGTATTATATCTGTAAATAGACTGTAAATAGTTTCCCCTGTTATCCAAGTTCCTTCCCTTGTTATCTGTAAACTCATGCATGTTATTGTACTGAGACTTTTTGTTCTATGTGAACCGCGCTGATGCCGAATAGTGCGGTATATAAGAGAATGTAAATAAATAAATAAATAAATAAAATAAATTTGTTCATTCAGCACGCTATACCACGAGAAAACAGTCAACAATCAGCACAAAGAAATACAACGACATCAGCAACAAAGGTAATTCAACATGGCCACTATGTATTACCTTCCTTTTCTACTCCTGACCACCCATCTTATCCCACAAATCACAAACACAACAATCAACACCCCTAACACCCCTTGGATCATCCTACAACCAATCTTAACATATACACACTACCAAGAACATAAGCAAGACCACAATATAGGACAAAAAACAAAACCTAGCAAACAAGGAAAGAAAAAACACAACACCCCCCCCAAACATTCACATTCACATAAATGCAAACCAACCCACAAGCATCTCCATAGAGCTTATCAATGCCAGGTCAATACGAAACAAAATAAACACCATCTCCGACCACATAAAAGACCAACAAACAGACATCCTATGCATCACAGAGACATGGCTGTCCCCCACCGACAATGTGCTATTCAACCAACTAGTCCCTGACACACACACAGCATTCAACTGCCCTCGCGCTCAAAGAAGAGGAGGAGGGGTCCTCATCATAGCAAGGACCAACCTAAAGCTAAAAAGCAAAATCTCAACGAATACAAACCATTGCAACACAATCATCATTGAAAACTTAGACCTAGCCATATGCCTCACCTACAGAGCACCAGATGCACCATCAGATGAACTATCTTCAATCCTAAAGGCAATATGTACAGTCAACAACCTACACAAACAATTTCTAATACTTGGAGACTTCAACCTCAGATCTACCAATAAAAAAGAAGCAGAAGCCTTCCTATCAGCCTTGGACTCCCTCCAATTCACCCAACTGATCAACACCCCCACTCACAGTATCGGATACTCCCCCGACCTAATCTTTGCACCGAACAACTTAAAGGAAGGAAGCCTTATCTCAGGACCACACATCACACCAGTACCCTGGTCAGATCACCATTTAATAAAGCACAGTTACTTACCTGTAACAGGTGATCTCTGGGAACAGCAAGAATAAGTCTTCACATATGGGTACGTCGCTACAGACGGAGCCTGCGCGGGAACACTCCCCAGCTTCCCAAAAAGGAAAGCTTTTGGGAGCATCCCACAGTGCCTGCGCGCTGCCTTTCCTAACCAACTCTCCTCAGTTCGAGTTTAAAGCTGAGACAATAGAGAGAGAGAGGAAAGGAAAGATAGAAAAGAGATACAACTCCTAGGGGAGGTGGGAGGGTTGTGAAGACTTATTCCTGCTGTTCGCAGAGATCACCTGTTACAGGTAAGTAACTGTGCTATCTCCAGGAACAAGCAGGAATGAGTCTTCACATATGGGGACTCCCTAGCTAAGATGCCTGGGAGATCCCCAAGGATATGAGACCCTGAAAGGGGCCTGCGTCCTCCTATGGATCTCAGGCATCCATCCAAGGAAGGAGGGCAGGAGTTGTTTAAGAATGGAACAGGTGTCTGAGGACAGCCTGACCAAACAAGACATCCCGGCGGGAGTCCTTGTCCAAGCAGTAATGGGCTGTGAAGGTATGAACCGAGGCCCAGGTGGCTGCTCGACAGATCTGGTCGATGGACACAGAATTTAGATGAGCCATAGAGGTGGCCATGGCCCTCACATTATGAGCTGTGACATGGCTCTCCAGAGAAAGGTTCTTACTCTGGTAGGCGAAAGAAATACACTGAGCAATCCAATTGGACAGTGTTCTCTTAGAGACTGGAAGTCCCAAATGAGAAGGATCAAAAGCAACAAAAAGCTGGGAAGACTTTCTATGTTGCTGTGTTCTTTGTAAGTAAAAAGCAAGAGCTCTTTTACAATCCAGAGTATGAAGATTCCTCTCTGCACTGGATGCATGAGGAGCTGGAAAAAAGACAGGTAAATATACCTCTTGATTAAGATGAAAAGGTGAGACCACTTTAGGCATAAAGTGTGGATTTGTCCTAGGGACTACCTTATCATGATGGAACCTTGTATAAGGTGGATTAGCCACTAAGGCCTGCAGTTCACTGATGCGGCGAGCAGAAGTGACTGCAATGAGGAAAATAACCTTCCAGGAAAGGAATTTCAAGGAGGTAGTGGCTAAGGGTTCAAAAGGTGGTTTCATAAGCTGACCAAGAACCAAATTTAAGTCCCATGCCACCGGAGGAGGCCTAATGGGAGGTTTAGTTAAAGTTAGGCCTCTCATGAATCTGGCAATGAGGGGATGAGAGGAGATAGGTTGTCCATTAATGGGCTTAAAGGACGCTGTAATAGCACTTAAATGGACTCTTACTGAATTTGTCTTAAGTCTTGCATTGGAAAGATGCAGGAGATAATCTAACAGAGAAGTTAAAGGTAGTGCTAGAGGGTCAAGACCCTTTTCAGCACACCAAATGGAAAATCTTTTCCACTTAAAAGCATAGGAACGCCTAGTGGAAGGTTTTCTGGAAGCATAGAAACATGATGACAGAAAAAGACCACAAGGCCCATCTAGTCTGTCCTTCCATAACAACAACTACAACAGTCCACTTTCTACCTTTAGAGATCCTCTGTGTTGGTCCCATGCTTTTTTGAATTCAGTTACTGTCCTCATCTCTACCACCTCCACTGGGAGACTATTCCACGGATCCACTACTCTTTCCGTAAAGAAATATTTCCGCATATCACTCCTGAATCTATCTCCCTTCACCCTCATCCATGTCCCCTCGTAGCAGAACTTGCTTTCAATTGAAAGAGGCTCTCTCCCTGAACATTTATGCCACGGAGGTATTTAAACATCTCAATCATATCACCTCTATCCCGCCTTTCCTCTAAGGTGTACATATTAAGATCCTTAAGTCTGTCCTCATATGCTTTATAATGAAGCCCATTAATCATTTTAGTAGCAACCCTCTGCACCGACTCCATCCTGTTCACATCCTTTTGAAGGTGCGGTCTCCAGAATTGCACACCATACTCCAAATGAGGTCGCACCAAAGACTTATACAGAGGTATTATCACCTCCTTTTTTTCTGCTAGCCATTCCTCTCCGTATGCACCCAAGCATCCTTCTAGCTTTTGCCATCGCCTTTTCTACCTCTTTAGCTACTTTAAGATCATCAGACACAACCACGCCTAGGTCCCGCTCTTCTTTAGTGGACAAAAGTACTTCACCTCCTACACTGTATTGCTCCCTTGGATTGCTGCAGCCCAAATGCATGACCTTACATTTTTTAACATTAAATCCCAGCTGCCAAATTCTAGACCATTCTTCAAGCTTAGCTAGATCCCTCCTCATGTTATCTACACCTTCCTGGGTGTCTACTCTATTACAGATTTTGGTATTCATCCGCAAAGAGGCAAACCTTACCCGACAGCCCTTCCGCTATATCACTAACAAAGATGTTAAAAAGAATCGGACCAAGGACAGATCCCTGGGGCACACCACTGGTAACATCCTTCTCCTCAGAGTGAGCTCCATTTACTTGTACTCTTTGTCGCCTCCCACCCAACCAATTTCTAACCCAAGCAGTAACTTTAGGGTCCATCCCTAGGGTGCTCAGTTTGTTTATAAGTCGCCTGTGAGGAACAGTGTCAAAGGCTTTACTGAAATCTAAATACACCACATCTAGAGCTCTCCCTCGGTCCAACTCCCTGGTCACCCAGTCAAAGAAATCAATCAGATTTGTCTGACAAGACCTGCCTCTGGTGAATCCATGCTGCCTCGGATCCTGTATTCCGCCGGACTGCAGAAACCTCACTATTTTCTCTTTCAGCAGCGTTTCCAATAATTTACTCACCACTGAAGTTAAACTAACCGGCCTGTAGTTTTCAACCACATCCTTACTTCCGCTTTTGTGTAAAGGCACCACATGAGCCTCTCTCCAGTCCTTTGGCACCACTCCCGACTCCAACGAGGCATTGAAAAGGTCAGTCAGTGGAGTTGCTAGAACGTCCCCAAGTTCCCTCAGTATTCTAGGGTGTATCCCATCCGGTCCCATCGCTTTGTCTACTTTAAGTTGAGCTAGGATATCCTTCACTTGTTGAGAAAGATTCAAGTCTTGAAGGTCTAGGCCTTCAGCAACCAAGCTCTGAGGTGAAGGGACCTGGGGTTTGGGTGCCACAAAGTCCCTTCCTCCTGGGACAGGAGATCTAGAGCCGCTCGCAAGTCCAGGGAGGGGGCTTGGGAGAGATGCAGAAGTAGAGGGTACCACACTTGGCGTGGCCAGCGTGGAGCTATGAGGATCATAGATCCTTGATCCCTCTGGAGTTTGAATAGAGTCTTGGGATTCAAGGGAATGGGTGGAAAGGCATACAGGAAGTCTTGACCCCAATGAAGGAGGAAGGCATCCTTGGCCTGAACTCCCTGACACGGAATTCTGGAACAGAACCGGGGAAGTTTGGCATTCCACGGACTTGCAAAGAGGTCTATGTCCGGGGTTCCCCATTCTTGGAAGATTCTGAGTACCTGATCCATGTGCAGGGACCATTCGTGTGGAAGCAGAACTCGACTGAGTCTGTCTGCCCAAGAGTTTTGGATTCCTGGGAGGTATACTGCCAGGAGATGGATTTGATGCTCTCTGGCGAAGGCCCATAATCTTAGAGCTTCATTGCAAAGCGACAGAGAGCCAGTTCCTCCTTGCTTGTTTATGTAAAACATGGCTACTTGATTGTCCGTATGAATGAGGACTGTCTTGTAGCTGAGGAGGGTATGAAAGACCTTGAGAGCTAGAAATACTGCTCGAAGTTCCAAGAGGTTGATATGACGAGAGGTCTTCTGTGGGGACCAAGTGCCTTGGGTGGAGAGGTCTTGTAGATGAGCTCCCCAACCTGTTTGGGAGGCATCTGTTGTGAGGGTTGCTTGGGGTAACAACTGTTGGAAGGAGGACCCCAGCAACAGATTTTGAGTGGACATCCACCATTGGAGAGACCAAAAGAGACGTTTGGAGGTTGCTATTTGGTCTGAGAGAGCTCCTGAAGCTTGAGTCCACTGGGTGGACAAAGTCCATTGAGCTGCTCTCATGTGTAGGCAAGCATAGGGTACCACATGCACTGTGGAAGCCATGTGGCCTAGCAGTTGTAGCATCTCCCGGGCAGTTAAGTGGCTCTTTGACTGAATCTGAGAGGCTAACTGCACTAGACGTTGGCAATGGGCCTGAGGAAGGTAAGCCCTTGCAGTAGTGGTATCCAACCAGGCCCCTATGAATTCTAGGGACTGAGTAGGGGTGAGCTGAGACTTTGGGAGGTTTACCACAAGTCCCAGATACTGCAGAATGCGCCTTGTGCGGTCCAAGGAATTCTGGGCCTCTGACTGAGATGGAGCTCGAATGAGCCAGTCGTCCATGTATGGGAAGACAAATATTCCCAGAGTTCGTAGAAATGCAGCAACTATTGCCATGCATTTGGTGAACACTCTTGGAGCAGAGGCCAGACCGAAAGGAAGAACTCTGTATTGGTAATGTTTTCCTTGGAAGAGAAACCGTAGGAATCTTCTGTGAGAGGGATGGATGAGGACATGGGTGTACACATCCTTGAGATCTAGAGAACAAAGCCAATCCTGACTTTGAAGGTATGGAAGGAGAGTGCCCAGAGAAAGCATCTTGAACTTCTCCTTGCATAGAAATTTGTTCAATTCTCTGAGATCTAAGATGGGTCTGTATCCCCCTGTCTTCTTTGGAATGAGAAAATAGGGAGAGTAGAACCCTGACCCTTGAGGAAGAAGAGGAACAACTTCTATTGCCCCTTGGGCAAGAAGGGCAGCTACCTCTTGACCTAGAAGGTCGAGAAGAGATGTGGGAGAATTGAAATGTCTCACCATGGTGTGGGGAGGAAGGTCTGAAAAATGAAGCTTGTAGCCCTCTCTTATGATGGAGAGGGTCCACTGCTCTGATGTGATTTGCTCCCATCTGGGAGCAAAATGAGCTAACCTTCCTGGAATGGTGAGAGGTTCTGGCTGTTGTAGAGCCAGAAAGGCTAAGTTCTCTAGCATCAAGTCAGAAACCCTGAGGAGGTTGGGACTGCTGAGTTGCAGCAGCCCCTGTAGACTTAGGCCTGGCCTGCTTAGGTTGCTGACGCTTAGTGGCAAAGCGACCTGTGGAAGATTGTTGGCCAGAAGTAGAAGGAAATCTGCCCTTTTTGTAAAAAGACTTCTTAAAAATCTTTTTCTTGGCAGGAATGGAGGTTGACTTTGAAAGTCTATCCAGGGCAGAGTTCTCTGCATCCATTTGAGTGGCTTTTATTTGCCACTCTCTGCCAAATAGATTTTCACCTGTACAGGGCATATTTCCTAAGCCATCTTGAACCCAGGGTTCTAGATCAGAAGCCTGGAGCCAAGCAATTCTGCGAGCAGCTATGGCAATGCCTGATGCTCTGCTGGCACCTTCAAAGGAGTCAAAAGCTGCCCTGTTGGAAAACTTTGAAATGTCTTGAGTATGCTGAAGCCAAAGGAGGAATTCGTCCCTTTTATCCTCTGGAAGAAAAGGGAGGAAGTTATGCAGCTTTTGTGCAACCTCTTTTAGAAATATACCCATGTAAAGGCTATATGAGTTGATTCTGGCAATAAGCATACTGGCTTGGAAGATTTTCCTACCAAAAGCATCCAAGGTCCTGCATTCTCTTCCTGGAGGAGCAGAAGAGTGTCTCTTTGTACTTTTTATTCTCTTCATAGCTGACTGCACCACAATGGAATGGTGAGGAAGCTGAGTTTTCTGAAATCCAGGACAAGGAGGGACACGATACATAGTGTCCAATCTGCGAGAATGAGGAGAAAGAGTGAGAGGAGTCTCCCATAAATCAATCATGTGTTCATGAAGAATCTCATGAATTGGTAAGGTGACAGCCTCTCTAGGAGCCTTAGAGTACCCTAAAATATCTAATTTTTTTGCTCTAGGCTCTGATTCAGAGGTTACTGAAATAGAAAGTCCTTTAGCTACTTCTCTTATGAAGTCTTGAAAGGACAAGTCCTCTGGAGGAGACATTCTTCTTTTTGGAGAAGAAGGCTCTTCAGGAAGGGCTATGGATACTTCAGGAGACTCATCTGATGAATCAGAATCATCAGAGGAATCGAAGTATTGCCTATCCGGGTGCTCTTCCAATGTTCGATACGCGTTTCGAGCGGTATCGACATCGGGCGTTCCCGGTACCGGATCGGTACCGAGAAATAGCCCTGGACAAGGAACCGCTGCAGTCGGTATCCTGGTCGATGTCGATGCAGTCGGTACCGGCATCAGTGCTGGTGCCGGTACCGGAGCTGATACCGACAATGGAGCTCGTTGCGGTATCATCGTCGTCGCAACTTGAATGAAGGCCTTGATAGCCTGTTGCATGGACAGAACATTCTGATCCATCGACGCCATGAAAGCCTGGATGTCGGTACCGGGAGAAAGTGCCGGTACCCCAGAGCAATCTAACAGGTGATCGGTCGAGGCCGTGCCATCGATGTCAACCTGTAACCCCATAGGAGGAGCTTTGGAAGCCGGAGCTTCCCGCCGGGGTTGTTTGGCTGGTGCAGGATCCTCGAGGGCAAGCCCGGAGGCATCTCGATGCTTAGAGGGAGATCTACCCTTCGAGGACCTGCTAGGTTTATGTTTGGTTACCTGAGATCCATCAGGAGAAGAAGACCTGGAAGATGTCGATGCTACCGCCGGTGCATCAGCGGGAAACAGCACATGGAGCTTAGCTGCTCGGTTCTGTAACCCCCGTTTAGACATTAGAGAGCAGGACGGACAATCCGGAATGGAGTGTTCAGGACCCAAACATTTAAGACACCATTCATGGGTATCTGTAACAGAAATAGTACCACTACACTTAGTGCATTTTTTGAACCCGGAGGCTGGTTTTTCCATGAAGGAAATTTTCTTGTGGGCCCTGAGGCCTTAGAAGAAAAATACACCAAGTGAGGAAAAATATCGATTTTTTTTTTTTTTAAAGAAAGAAAGAAAAGACCGACGGTACCGGTCCGGAGTCGGGGAAGGCAGACACGCGACCAAAGAAATAAAATAAAATAAAGAACTTCTTCAGCGGTGACAGGACTCGACCTGCTGGCTCCACGGCAAAGAAGAACTGAGGAGAGTTGGTTAGGAAAGGCAGGAAGGCAGCGCACAGGCGCTGTGGGATGCTCCCAAAAGCTTTCCTTTTTGGGAAGCTGGGGAGCATTCCCGCGCAGGCTCCGTCGGTACCGACGTACCCATATGTGAAGACTCATTCCTGCTTGTTCCTGGAGATAGATTAAACTACAAACAACTGACTCAAAAGAGCAAAACAGCAACACTCCCCCTACCAGGAGATTCAAAATCTTCAACAAGGAACAGTTCACACAAGACACGCAACCACTCCTCAATACCGAAGCAATGGACATAGATGAACAAATCTCCAAATGGAATGACATCATTTCATCTGCTGCCAAGCCACCCGCCTGCAGAACGCAACAATCACACAGCACAAAACCCTGCTCCACCCCATGGTACTCCAGGGATATACGCACAGCAAAACGAGCACTAAGACGACTTGAGCGCCACTGGAGACGCAACAAATCACCCTCCCTACAGAAACAATACCTGACAAAACAGAAAGAATATAACAACCTCATCAACCATCAGAAGAAAGAATACCATACTAACCTTATCCTGAAGTCCACTAACAAACCCCGTGAACTCTACGAAGTCGTCAAGACTCTCAATAAAGAACCCTACAACAGAAATGAGCAACAAATAGACCCGCAGATCTTCGCAGACCACCTCAAGAACAAATTCACTGCAACACCTAAGAACAGCAACACGGCCACCAAAGACAAGACATCCACCCCTAAGCAGAGCTGGGGCACATTCGACATCCCTTCAAATGCACAACTCTCCAAGTTCATCACTGCCCTCAACACCAGCACCGCGCCTACAGACCCCTGCCCAGTATCCTGGATCAAAGCAACGAAAGAAAACCTGACACAGGTCATACGGAAAATAGTAGACAACTCTCTCTCCAAAGGAACAATGCCAAACTCCCTGAAGCTAGCCACAATACGTCCAATCCCCAAGAGAACTACATTGGCTAAAAATGACCCCGCCGCCTACAGACCCATATCAAGCTTACCATTCCTATCCAAGATCATCGAAAAAACAGTCCAACACCAATTACAACAACACATCGACATCCACAATCCCCTGGACCCCAAACAACACGGTTTCCGACCCAACCTGATTCAGCTATTCGACAACCTGCTAAGGACGATCGACAACACCAAAATGGGAGTCCTTATGATATTCCTAGACATCTCCTCAGCATTCGACACTGTCTGCCACACAACTCTATTAACCAGACTACAAGAGGTGGGCCTACACAGCACCACCTTGAACTGGTTTACAGCTTACCTCACCAACAGACAGCTACAAGTCAAGTGCGGAATAAAGACCTCTCAACCATTCAGAGCTACTCAGGGAGTCCCACAAGGCTCAGCTCTCTCAGCCCTGCTCTTTAACATCTACATACAACCCATCTGCACCATCATCAAGGAACACAAGATTCAATATACCATATACGCAGATGACATAATGATATACACACCAATCAAACTGGACAACCCGAACTACTCCAACATAGCCAACTGCTTCCAACAAATAGCAGCCTGGCTACAGGAAAACAACCTAGCAATAAATTACAACAAAACGGAAGCGCTATTCATCACAAGAAACCAGAAATTCTCATCATCAGCCACCATCAACCTGAATGACACCATCATACCAGTAAGACAGGAAATAAAATACCTGGGTGTAACGCTCGACAAGGACCTTAACCTCCAGTCCCACATTGCAAAAACAACAAAGAGCGCTTACATCAAAATGAGGACAGTCAGTAGGCTCAAACCCATCCTCGCCCACGAACATTTCCGAACAGTCTGTCAAGCCATAATCACTCCTAGTCTAGACTATTGTAATCACATCTACCAAGGACTACCAAAAAAGACAATAAAACCACTACAGCTAGCACAAAACACAGCCGCACGACTCATAACAAACTGCACAAATTACAACCACATCACTCCAATACTATACCACCTATACTGGCTCCCAATCAGCTCACGAGTCCAATTCAAAGTACTACTACACACATTTAAAATAATACACAACTTCTCAGCTGACAGCTTACAACCACTCATAAAAACAGATGACAACAAGAGACCAAGAAGAAAAGCAACCCTAGACACCATCAGAACTCCAAAGGAATTTGCTAGAACAAAGCAGGCCACTTGGAAAACATAAGACTTGGAAAACATAAGAAAGACAGAGAGGTACATAGACGAGACCTACAGGGATATAGTCCTGAAGTCCCATCTCCAGTCTGGCAGCATCCCTGTTGCCATGGAGGAGAGAGGTCACGTGACAGGACAGCATCACCCTAGTGTGGCAGGAAGTGATCCTGTAACTAGGACCTGTCCTCCAGGTGATGTAAAACCCTCTCACACCGAGAATGTTTCTCCAGGGCCATGTGCCCATGAGGGAAGGGTTAGGACAGCCATTATAGTTGGTGATTCGATCATTAGACATGTAGATAGCTGGGTGGCAGGTGGACATGAGGATCGCCTGGTAACATGCCTGACTGGTGCGAAGGTAGCGGACCTCACGCGCCTCCTAGATAAGGTCTTAGATAGTGCTGGGGAGGATTCTGCTGTCTTGGTACATGTCGGTACCAATGACATAGGAAAATGTGGTAGGGAGGTTCTGGAAGCTATATTTAGGCTTTTAGGTAGAAAGTTGAAATCCAGAACTTCCAGGGTAGCTTTCTCCGAAATGCTTCCCGTTCCACGTGCAGGACCCAAAAGGCAGGCAGAGCTCCGGAGTCTCAATGCGTGGATGAGACAATGGTGCAGAGATGAGGGGTTTGGATTTGTTAGGAACTGGGGTACATTCTGGGGAAAGGAGGGGCTCTTCCGAAGGGATGGGCTTCACCTTAACCAGGATGGAACCAGGCTGCTGGCATTAACCTTTAAAAATGAGATAGAGCAGCTTTTAAACTAGATAATAGGGGAAAGCCGACAGTCGCCCAAGAGCGGATGGTTCGGAAGAATGTATCCTTGAAGGTTACTACCAAAAGCAGAGAGGTTCCACAAAAGAGTAAAGTAGCCCAAATGCCCTCGAGTATGGAGCAGACAGAGCTTAAAGATCCCAAATTACCCATGTCTACCATTAGCCAAATTAATATGAATAAAAAACAGTCTCTAAAATGCTTGTATGCAAATGCTAGAAGTCTAAAAAATAAGATGGGAGAGTTAGAATATATAGCACTAAATGAGAGGTTAGATATGATTGGAATATCAGAGACATGGTGGAAGGAGGACAACCAGTGGGACACTGTGATACCTGGGTACAAACTATATCGTAATGATAGAGCTGATCAAATTGGTGGAGGGGTTGCGCTCTATGTTAGAGAGGGCATTGAGTCAGAAAGGATTAAAGTTTTGCAGGAAACAAAATTTGATGTAGAATCTCTATGGATTGAAATTCCATGTAAAAAGGGGAAGGCGATGGCAGTGGGGGTGTACTATCGACCGCCTGGCCAGAATGAACAAATGGATGATGAAATGCTCAAAGAAATCAAGGAAGCTAACAAAAGTTACAGCTCGGTAATAATAATGGGTGATTTCAATTACCCCGGTATCGACTGGGTCAGTGTCACGGCAGGACATGCTAGGGAGATAAAGTTCCTAGATGACATAAATGACTGCTTCTTGGAGCAGCTGATTCATGAACTGACCAGAGGAGAAGCCAAATTAGACCTAGTCCTTAGTGGAACACCAGATCTGGTGCAAGAGATAAGGGTGTTGGGGCCATTTGGCAATAGTGATCATAGCATGATCACCTTTGATTTAATTAGTGGAGGAGGGACAGTAAGTAAATCCACAGTACTACCGTTTAACTTTCAAAAGGGAGACTATGATAAAATGAGGAAAATAGTTAAGAAAAACTAAAAGGAGCAGTTGCAAAGGTTAAAGACTTACATCAAGCTTAGGTGTTGTTGAAAAATACTATCTTGGAAGCCCAGACCAGCTATATTCCACGCTTTAAGAAAAGTGGAAGGAAGTCCAAAAAACTGCCAGCATGGTTTAAAGGTGAGGTCAGAGAGGCTGTTGTTGCCAAAAAAGCATCTTTCAGGAAATGGAAAAAAGAGCCAAACGACGAAACCTGGAAACAGCACAAGCACTGGCAGCTCAAATGCAAGGCATTGATAAAGAAGGCAAAGGGAGAATTTGAGAAGAAGCTTGCTGCGGAAGCAAAAACGTGAAATAAAGATTTTTTCAAGTACATTCATAGCAAAAAACCTGTGAGAGAGTCGGTTGGACCATTAGATGATAGAGGAGTTAAAGGGGCACTAAGAGGCGACAATGAGATAGCGGAGAGACTGAATGAATTCTTTGCTTCGGTCTTTACTGAGGAAGATGTAGGGATGTTACCCATGACTGAAGTGGTATTTAAAGGTGCGGAAGAATTGAAGGAAATACCGATACATCGGGAAGATGTATTACAACTATTAGATAAACTGAAGAGTAGAAAATCACCTGGGCCGGATGGTATACATCCAAGGGTGTTGAAAGAACTGAAATATGAGATTGCAGACCTGCTATTAGTAATCTGTGAACTATCATTAAAATCATCTCTAATACCTGAAGATTGGAGGATCGCGAATGTAACACCAATTTTTAAAAAGGGTTCCAGGAGTGATCCGGGAAACTACAGACCGGTGAGCCTCACGTCAGTACCCGTAAAAATGGTAGAAACCAACATAAAGAATAAAATTAATCAGCATGTAGATAGTCATGGCCTAATGGGAGACAGCCAACATGGCTTTAGACAAGGAAGATCTTGTCTTACTAATCTGTTATGTTTTTTTGAAAGTGTGAATAAACAGGTGGACAAAGGTGAGTCGGATGATATAGTGTATCTGGACTTTCAGAAAGCCTTTGACAAGGTCCCTCATCAGAGACTTTTGGCAAAACTAAAGAGTCATGGGATAGGAGGCAGTGTACTACTGTGGATCAAGAACTGGTTAAAAGATAGTAAGCAGAGGGTTGGGCTAAATGGCCAATTTTCCCAATGGAGAAAGGTGAATAGTGGTGTACCCCAGGGATCTGTGCTGGGTCCGCTGCTTTTTGACATATTCATAAATGACCTGGAAAGTGGAATAACGAGTGAGGTTATCAAATTTGCAGATGACACAAAACTATTTAAAGTTGTTAAAACCCAAGAGGATTGTGGAAAATTGCAAGAGGATCTTGCTAAATTGGAAGACTGGGCATCAAAATGGCAGATGAAATTTAATGTGGACAAGTGCAAAGTTATGCACCTAGGGAAGGACAACCCAAACTATGGTTACATGATGCAAGGTTCCACATTAGGAACCACCACCCAGGAAAAAGATTTAGGCGTCATTGTGGATAACATGTTAAAACCCTCGGCCCAGTGTGCAGCGGCAGCCAAGAGAGCAAATAGAATGCTAGGTATCATAAGGAAAGGAATGGAAAATAAAACAAAAGATATTATATTGCCTTTATACCGTTCCGTGGTGAGACCGCACCTTGAATATTGTGTGCAATTCTCGTCGCCGTATCTTAAAAAGGATAGAGCGTTATGAGAAAAGGTTCAGAGAAGAGCCACCAAAATGGTAAAGGGAATGGAAGGATACTCCTATGAAGAAAGGCTAAAAAGGTTAGGGCTCTTTAACCTGGAAAAAAGACGGCTGAGGGGAGATATGATAGAAGTCTATAAATTAATGAACAGAGTGGAACGGGTAAACGTAGATCGATTGTTTACGTTATCAGAATATAGAAAGACTAGGGGACATGCAATGAAGCTACAGGGTAAACTGTTTAAGACTAATAAAAGAAAATATTTTTTCACTCAACGTCTAATCAAACTCTGGAATTTGTTACCTAAGGATGTAGTAAAGGCTGTTAGTGTAGCTGGGTTTAAAAAAGGTTTGGACAAGTTCCTGGAGGAAAGGTCCATAAACCATTATTAAGAATGGACCCAGGATATCAATGCTTGACCCAGTACAAGCATTACGGAACCTGTGTCTTTTGGGGAAACTGCTAGGTACGTACGACCTAGATTGGCCACTGTTGGAAACAGGATACTGGGCTTGATGGACCTTGGTCTGACCCAGTATGGCATATCTTAAGTTCTTATGTTCAAGGAGGGCACTCTCCCTGGCAGCACCCGCTATATGGAACTCCCTGACAGACAACTAAGGTCAACCAAGAACCTCAAAGACTTCAGAAAACTCCTTAAGACTGCCCTATTCACAGAACATTTCAAGGACCTCACATTAATGGATCCTATTCATCACGTTCAAGAAAATACAAGATCTTGATCCCAGCGCAACTTGCAAACAGCCCCATTATTGTATATATGTATATGGATCATTATGTAAATAGTTCACCGAAAAAATCTAACACACTGCACCACACACTACTCTTCTCAATTCTCCCACTGCATGCTACAGACCACACATTATTATGATTGTTTGAAGTGCCAAAACTGCCTTGATTTAATGATAAGGCGGTATACTAAATCCTTCTAAATAAATAAAATAAATAAATAAATAAAATATCCATACACCAAGCTTCAAACACCCGCCAGATGCGTACATAAGCCAATGATGTAGACCTTTTCCTCGCCCTCAACAATGTGGAGATTACTGATGCGGAGTAACCCCTTGTCTTCAGCCTAGCCCTCTCAAGAGCCAAGCCGTAAGCGAGAATCGATCCACCTGAGGCATGAACAGTGGGGCCTGGGCTAACAGATCTGGATGAAGAGGTATCCGCAAGGCTTCTCCACCACAAGCCTCATGAGATCCGCATACCATGGCCTCCGAGGCCAATCCAGCCCTATGAGTATGGCGTATCCTCTGTGTAGTTCGATGCGTTGCACCACCCTTCCTATCAACACCCTCGGTGGAAAAACGTACAGGAGTTGCTCTACTGGCCAAACCTGTATGAGAGAGCATCCAGCCCTTCCGACATCCTTTCTCTCCGCCTGCTGTAAAACCGATTCACCTTGGCTGATTGCCATTAAATCCATTACTGGCGCTCCCCAACAGCGTACCAACATCTCGAACACCTCCGGATGAAGGACCCATTCCCCTGGGTCTATTTTCACACGATTCAGGAAGTTGGCCTCCACATTGTCCACTCCATTAATTAGTGGAGGACAGATAGTAAAGGCATCCACAGTACTACCTTTTAACTTTCAAAAGGGAGACTATGATAGAATGAGGAATATAGTTAGGAAAAAACTAAAAGGAGCGGTTCCAAAGGTTAAAGACTTACAGCAAGCTTGGGTGTTATTTAAAAATACTATCCTCGAAGCCCAGACCAGCTGTATTCCACGCATTAGGAAAAGTGGAAGAAAGTCCAAAAAACTGCCAGCATGGTTTAAAGGTGAGGTCTGAGAGGCTGTTGCTGCCAAAAAAGCAACCTTCAGGAAATGGAAAAAAGAGCCAAATGATGAAAACTGGAAACAGCACAAGCACTGGCAAGTTAAATGCAAAGCATTGATAAGGCAGGCAAAGCGGGAATTTGAGAAGAAACTTGCTACGGAAGCAAAAACACGAAATAAAGACTTTTTCAAGTACATTCGTAGCAAAAGGCCTGTGAGAGAGTCAATTGGACCATTAGATGATAGAGGGGTAAAAGGGGCAGTAAGAGGAAACAAGGCTATAGCAGAGAGACTGAATTAATTCTTTGCTTCGATCTTTACTGAGGAAGATGTAGGGATGTTACCCAAGACTGACGTGGTATTTAAAGTTGATACTGCAGAGGAATTGAGAGAAATATCGCTACACCGGGAAGATATATTACAACTATTTGATAAACTGAATAGTAGCAAATCATCTGGACCGGATGGTATACATCCCAGAGTGTTGAAAGAACTGAAATATGAGATTGCAGACCTGCTATTGGTAATCTGTGAACTTTCATTAAAATCATCTGTAATACCTGAAGATTGGAGGGTCGCCAACGTAACACCAATTTTTAAAAAGGGTTCCAGGGGTGACCCAGGAAATTACAGACCGGTGAGCCTGATGTCAGTACCAGGGAAAATGGTAGAAACCATCATAAAGAACAAAATTACACAGCATGTAGATAGTCATGGCCTAATGGGAGACAGCCAACATGGCTTTAGACAAGGAAGATCTTATCTTACTAATCTGATATGTTTTTTTGAAGGTGTGCATAAACAGGTAGACAAAGGTGAGTCGGTTGATATAGTGTATCTGGACTTTCAGAAAGCTTTTGACAAAGTCCCCCATCAGAGACTTTTGGCAAAGCTAAAAAGTCATGGGATAGGAGGCAGTGTACTATTGTGGATCGGGAACTGGTTAAAAGATAGAAAGCAGAGGGTAGGGCTAAATGGCCAATATTCCCAATGGAAAAAGGTGAATAGTGGAGTACCCCAGGGATCTGTACTGGGTCCGCTGCTTTTTGACATATTCATAAATGACCTGGAAAAGGGAATAACTAGTGAGGTTATCAAATTTGCAGATGACACAAAACTGTTTAAAGTTGTTAAAACCCAAGAGGATTGTGGAAAACTGCAGGAGGATCGGGATAAATTGGAAGACTGGGCATCCAAATGGCAAATGAAATTTAATGTGGACAAGTGCAAAGTTATGCACCTAGGAAAGAACAACCCACACTATAGTTACACGATGCAAGGCTCCACATTAGAAACCACCACCCAGGAAAAAGATTTAGAAGTCATCGTGGATAACACGTTAAAACCCTCCGCCCAGTGTGCAGCGGCGGCCAAGAAAGCAAATAGAATGCTAGGTATCATAAGGAAAGGGATGGAGAATAAAACAAAGGATGTTATAATGCCTCTGTATCGCTCCATGGTACGACCACACCTTGAATATTGTGTGCAATTCTGGTCACCGTATCTTAAAAAGGACATAGCGTTATTAGAAAAAGTACAGAGAAGAGCCACCAAATTGGTGAAGGGGATGAAGGCTACTCCTATGAAGAGAGGCTAAGAAGGTTAGGGCTCTTTAGCCTGGAGAAGAGACGGCTGAGGGGAGATATGATAGAGGTCTATAAATTAATGAATGGAGTGGAACGGATAAACGTGGATCAATTGTTTACGCTATCAGAGTATAGAAAGACTAGGGGACATGTAATGAAGCTACAGGGTAAACTATTTAAGACAAATAAGGGAAAATATTTTTTCACTCAACGTGTAATCAAACTCTGGAATCTGTTACCGGAGGATGTAGTAAGGGCTGTTAGTATAGCTGGGTTTAAAACAGGTTTGGACAAGTTCCTGGAGGAAAGGTCCATAAACCACTATTAAAAAGGGACCCAGGATATCAATGCTTGACCCAGTACAAGCATTGTGGAACCTGCGTCTTTTGGGGATATTGCTAGGTACGTATGACCTAGATTGGCCACTGTTGGAAACAGGATACTGGGCTTGATGGACCTTGGTCTGACCCAGTATGGCATGTCTTATGTTCTTATGTTCTCTCGCTACATGTGCGGCTGATAACGCCAGCAGATTTTCCTCAGCCCACGTGAACACTGCTGGTCCCTCCTTGTCAATTGATATAGGCCACCGCGGTCGCGTTTTCGGAAATCACTCAAACAGCGTCGTTCTGAAGATAAGACAGGAACTCTTTTAACGCTAGCGTCGCCACCCTTAACTCCAACCTGTTGATCGACCAGGTCTTTTCCTCCTTGGACCACTGACCCTGGGCGAACCTTCCTTGAAAATGAGTTCCCCAGCCTGAGAGGCTGGCATCCGTCGTCAGGGGTTTCCAAGACGGTGCTTCCAATGGCATCCCCTTTTTCAGACAGTCGGGGAGCAACCATCATTGCAGGGCATGCCTTGTTTCCGCCAAGCAAGGCAACCTCCTTGACAGCGAATTGGATTGGTGAGACCATCGTCTGAGTAATGCCCTCTGTAATGGTCTCATGTGAGCCCTCACCCATTGTACTAGCTCCAGAGTCACCGCCATGGTTCCGAGCAACTGAAAATAATGCTATGCCGTGGGGGCCGCTCTGCGAAGAAACACTCGAACCAGTTGCCGTAAGCCTCTCGCTCGCTGTTGCGGTAGAAAGATTCTCCCTTCGTTTCTATCGAACCGAGCCCCCAAGTACTCTAGGCGTTGAGCCGGAGTCAATTTGCTCTTCGCCATGTTGACTACCCAGCTAAGACTCTGCAGGAATGCCATCACTTTGGCCATAGCCACCTCGCTTTCGGCTCTTGTCTTTGCTCAGATTAACCAATCGTCCAGATAGGGATGTACCAGAACACCCTCCTTCTGCAATTATGCCGCTACTACCACCATCACCTTCGTGAACGTCTGCGGTGCCGTAGCCAGTCCGAATGGTAAGGCTTGGAATTGAAAATGTCCTAGAGGCATCGCAAATCTGAGAAATTTCTGATGCTCCTCTCGGATTGGAATATATAAGTACGCTTCTGACAGGTCTAGGGACGTAAGAAACTCCCCTTTCCTTACTGCCACAATGACCGACCGTAGAGTTTCCATGCGAAAGTGAGACACCCGAAGGCAACGATTTACCCCTTTGAGGTCTATGATTGGCCGAAAAGTTCCTTCCTTCTTTGGGACCACAAAATAAATGGAGTACCGACCGAAGCTGCATTGGTGTGGGGGCACTCGAACCACCGCTTGGAGTTCGACCAGCTTCTCTACCGTCTCTCGCACCGCGGAGCACTTGAGGGGCGCCTTGCACGGAGATCGCACAAACAGGTCTCTTACTGGCCGCCGCAATTCTAGGGCATAACCTTCCCGAACGACCTCTAGTACCCATTGGTCTGATGTAATCTTGGCCCAGGCAGGATAAAAATCCCGCAGTCGACCCCCTACGGGTACTGAAGCCTGAGCCCTCAAAACTTCATTGTGATTTCCGCAGATTGGCGGAGGAGGTAGAGGCCCCAAAGCCCCTTTCTGCCCCCTGAAATCCACGAAACCCCTGGTTCCTGTTGGGAAAGCGCCCTCTTTGAGATTGACCAAACCTAGAATACCGGAATCTACGAAACTCCCTCTGCTGTGCTTTGGCCAGGGGAACCAAGCGACCCAGATTTTGCTTGTCTTCTGGAAGCCTACCGCCTTTGGACTCGCTGATCTCTTTTACCAATTTATCTAAATCTTCTCCAAAGAGTAGCTTCCCCCGGAACGGAAGCTTACTGACCCATTTGCTGCCCAATTGCACAGCCAGAGATAATGCCGAGCCGCTACAGCGGAAGCCATGCTTTTAGATCGTCCTTGAATGAGGTCGTAATGAATATCAGCGAGATAATCTGTCCCGGACTCCAGCCTGACCGCCTCCCTGGAATTGTCCTCCGCAACATCGCCCTGTACCCGCTGAGACCAGCAGAGACAGGCTCTTGCCACCCAAGCACCACAAATAGCTGCCTGGATGGACAGAGCACTGATGTAAAAAATATGCCTCAATAAGGAATACAGCTTTCTGTCTTGGACATCCTTAAATGCCGTACTGCCTTCAACCGGAATTGTAATCTTCTTTGTTACCGCTGAAACAGCTGCATCTACCTTGGGAGACTTAAGCACTTCGCGATCTTGTTCCACTAATGGGTAAAGATGGCCCATCACTCTTGACCCCTTAAGAGTCGCCTCTGGCATATCCCATTCTTCCTGTATCATCTCCCGGATCACTCTGTGTACCGGAAACGCCCTTTGAGTCTTTCGGAAGACCTGCAACAAAGGATCTTCTAAAGTAGCATCTTCAGAAGGACCCGGCGCCGGCATGTTCAGCACCTTCAATGTCTCTGAAATGAGAGCCAGTAGCTTGTCTCTTCTGAACACTCGGACGACCCTAGCCTGATCCTCCCTGTCCATAATCTCTCCTTCTTCTAGGCCATCATCCAAGTCCAAATCGCAGTCACCCTCATCTGAGTGAAGCCCCACCAAGTCCACCGACAGCTCCTTCAGCTCCTTGTCCATTCTGGACTTCTTTGCCGGGAGTCCGGATACCCCCACACTTAAAGGCGAACCAGGTCTCTTTTCCCCACAGTTCCCCTCTGTGGGACCTGGTGCTAAGCCCTTCCACTGCCCTCCGAATGCCTGCTGTATAAGCGCTACAAACTCTGGGGAAAAGATGGCTGCTAATCTCCCCGGCAAAGACCCCTGTGTGGCTGGGAGATCCGGAGCTGACGACGGCCTGGCTATGGGTTCCCTTAGCGGCAACTCCAGGGCAGCCGGCTCTTGTTGAGCTACCGGGACCCCTTGTCCTTCTGCCCCCTCCTCCAAAGTGTGCTCCATAGCTGCCGCCTCGTGAATACACCTTTTACAGATTCCTGCTTCTGAAAGAGTTCCCCTCTTAGTGCCGCAGAGCAAACAATGAGGCCTAGACAGCATCTCGGTAGAAAACCAAACTCTGAATTCTCCCCTGATGCCCGGCTGCGGCCTGAAATGTCTAGCCAACTTTTTTTTTTTTAAACAATGCCGCAGCTTCACGGAGTCCCCGGCAGTGGAATGTTGAAGAAATTTTTCAAAAATGAAGCTCTCTGGGCTAATTAAAAGCCCCTGCCGACTCAAAATGTAGAGCGGGGATTTTTCCCATGCCACCGCCGCCACACGGCGTGGCCTGCTCTTAACAGCTGGTGCTGTCTCCTTCCCTGCACCCACCTGCTGTCTTTCAGCGGGGGACCCCCTTACCTCCAAACTGACGTGCTCCAGAGGGCCGATAAACGCTGCTAGCAAGCTCAGGTGCTGACAGTCCGTTCACAGCACCAAGCAAGCAAAGCCGCGTAATCTCTGACCCCTGGGCCTCACACGATCACAGCAGTTATGTCTCCGACGCCGGGTTCTGGGCTCTGACAGGCAGAACCTCTGTATGCGTCAGAGCACCGACACTGCCGGCTCTTCCCCCAACGGTGTAGAGATGGAAACCGGAGTCTTTCCTCCACACTAGTAAGCCTCTGCCGCCAGCAAGCTCTTGAGTGACAGTATGAATGGGAACAGGAGGAGGTAGGGGGGAGAAAAACACCTCAGCACCGGGTCAAAAGTGAATAAAGATGACCAAAAACAACAAATGAGAATTTTAAATAGACCATCAGCTAAACTACTCTACAATCCTTAATTGTCCCTCAAGTGAGCCTCGGACCTCCCAGCTCACAGATGCTCCAGCTGCTTGGAGACTGAGATAACTGATGTGAGGAGGCGGATCCAGGCAGGATATACCAGTGTCATCAAAAAAGAGATAACGTTTCTCAGTCTCCAAGCTGCTGGAGGAGGAGCACAATCCAAGGTTCGGGACTAGACTGGAGGGACGATAAGGAAATAATGATTCTGCACTACTTATGGAGAAAGAGAAGATCCTCAAGTACCAACAAATATAATCAGAAACCAAGAAAATGTGGTGGAAAAATACAGAAATCGTTCCAATTGTCTCATAGCTGGCGTTATTTTTCCCGGCTAACAGCACTGAGCCGCTAACACGTAGCCTGTTGTTCCAACCAACAAAATATCCAAATCACATTAAGTAAGAGGATAATATATGTATGCACTTACTTAATGTGATTTGGATATTTAATTTATAGTAAGAGCTTAAGGTATTTGTTGGAGTTCTTGAATTATTTATCAGCCCATGAAATTAAAGAACTGCATTTAGCATGACAATCCCCTCAAAGACCTCCTCCAATCACCGAAGGCTACTGGGGCCTACCTTTTGATGTCCCTGGTGCTCTAGGGTGTAGGCCAGCAAGAATGAGCCCTGTTCATACTTGCAGACACCGGCTCTGGGTTCAAAATGGTGCCTGGGATCCCCTTGCAGTAGTCTTGCAGTATCAATGCTGGGATTGATGTGGAGATAACCACTGCTTGGCCCTGGGGATAAGTAGCATAGAATCTGGGTGCTTTTGGTCATGGCTGGTGAAAGGATATGAGGCATCCAAAATAAATACTCACTCCTGCTGCCTTCTCATCGTACCTCTCTGGTACAGCACTTTACAGAGCCTATCAACCCCTGCATGCTGGTTCTATGCTCTAGCAAGCTGGTTCTGCGTCCATGCAAACAGGAATTTTGTGTCGGGAGGGTGGGGGACCAGTATGCAGGGGTTCAGAGGCTCGAATAAGCACTGCTTTGCTGTTTTCTTGTCACCGTTGCTGTTGCAGGCCCTGGAGAGATGTGACACTGGTGGCATAGCAGGAAGAGACTACCCTCCAAAGTTTGATGCTCTAGGTTACTGCCTAGTTTGCCTAATAGTAGCATGGCCCTGCTTTTGTTAGATGCCAGATACTTGTGTCCTGGATTGGTCACAGGGCTAGTGCAAGAACTGGAGGTGCTCTAAGCAAACCCTCCATCCTGTCACCCCCCTTACTGCCCCTTCCACCCACATTGCCACTGCTACTGCCCCTCTCCAGGGCATGCAGTGGTGGCAGTGCATTGAAACTACGACATAGCCCTTACCTAAACTTTCTGGTGCTGTGTCACAGTTCCTGCCTTCTAAGACCTACCACTTCTCCCTCCAACGCAGACTTCTGGTTTATGCATTGCTACCATTGCAGGCCCTTGAGAAAAGCAGTAGCGGCAGCAATAGGCAACCCCCAGAATCACCTTGCTCTAGGTGACTGCCTAGTTTGCCTGATGGTAGCACCATCCTGATGTTATTACATTGCAGCAGCTCATTAAAGAGGCCCATTTACAAATTTGCAGAAAAAAACAGTGTTTACCACAGGAAAACGTAACATGGCATTCACTAACTCTAACACTAATGTGGTTTCTTAGTACTGCAGGCTAGTGAATCATACAGTACTTTTTACTTTGCATTGCTGTAGCTGTGAATATCTCATCTTTCCAGCCACAGCAACCAAAAGGTTGTGGATCACTATATTTTAAAGGGCAGAGCTATGATGTTATAAAAATGTCTCTCTACTTCCTGATGTCCTTTAAAAAACTGGAATGCCCTCAAACATAGTCCTCAGTCCCTTGTTCAAATGTCCTATAGTCCTGATCACCCTTCAAACATAGCCCTCAATCTCTTTTTCAAATATCTGATGCTATAAGCTTTCTCCTATCACATCCACCATATCCTCCCTGCACTTATGGTGGGAACCCTAGAGATCTAGTGGGGCAGGTTTAATCCAAAGTCACTCATACTCAGTGGTTGCCTTTTAAAAATGGTCATCTTCAGAATTCAAGCAGTAATCTCATGATATTGCCACTAAGGGTCAGGCTGGCAAATAAAAAATCACTTTCTTATTTGGCAGCCTGACCCCTAGCAATAGTACCCCAAGAATATAACTAGAGGCCTGAAGAGTGCCATTTTCAAAAGGCAACCATTAGGGCAGATGTGAACAGGGATCACCATTGCTCCCCCAAAAGATCCCAGGGATGCCTCCACAAATCCACAAATCCCAAAAAAGTCTATACACACACTCCAATTTGCACAAAATGTTGCTGCCAGGATAATCACCAAAGCTAACCTAACCAAACATATTACACCTATCCTATACGACCTCCACTGGCTCCCAATAGCCTCCAGAATAAAGTATAAGCAATTAATCACTGTCTTCAAACTGTACAATGATATCTCCCCCTCCTACCTATCCACTCTAATGCAATCTCAAACGAACATTAGGCACAGGAGGAAAAGCACACAAAGCTTACTAAAAATGCCATCCTCTAAACGAAAAACTAAACAACTTACAAGCAATAGAGCTTTTAGATTTACAGCCCCCACACTCTGGAATGTAATACCCGAACATCTCAGAGAAATCAAAGAGCTCCTAACTTTCCGCAAGGAATTAAAGGCACTTCTATTTGCGGAATACTTTAATACACCCTCCAACAACAACACTCCAATTCGTCAGTCCTCCTCTCTACCACCCAAATTCCTTAATCCTTCCTTTTTTCAAGATGTATCTTTGTAAATAGATAAGAGAACCAGCTATCACTATGCCTCTGCAATTCGTGTTTACTGGTGTGTATATAGTTCATGTTTCAACTAGATACCTAGTTCCTATTATGTTATGTTATTATTAAGAATGTTCTATGTATCTTCAAGTTCTTGTTCCATGTAAACCGTCCCTGATCGCTGGAAGGGGCGGTATAAAAAAACCTGTTCAAATAAATAAAAATAAATGAATAAAATAAATGTAGAGGGAATGATAAGTGGGGGGGGGGGGGGGGGGGGGGGGGGAAAACAGCATCAGGCACTTGAATACAGATTGAGTGGGAGGTAGTCAAAGGGGGACTGGACATTTGAACAAGGATTGGGATGGTCCATGAAGAAAAAGGAATACATTGGTAGGGATATTTTGAAGGGACTCTGATTTTTCAGTGGGCATCAAAGAACAGGAAACCATATTTGTAACACTGTCAGCCTCTTTCTAACTTGCCCACAGGAATATCAGCTCACACAATAATGGGCTAATGTTCCTAACAGAAAATAAAAAACAGCTCTTGAGATGTTAACTTTCAATGAATAACACAGTTTGCCAAGTTTAACACAAGGTATGCCATTCATTTTGCATAATAATGAGCTGCTTTGCATGCTTCATAGATCAGTATTATTTAATGTGCATTTTTGTATCGGCTCCAACATTCAGCTATATTATTAGTAAATGATGCAGACTGAGGGCAATTCTATTTAGTCTTTTTCTTGTGTTATGTGGCCACATACCTGTATGGAAATCCTGTTATATACTGACTGGCTTACATGTATGTGTCTTACTATGAAGCTGCAGAGGTGCAACTAAGATCAATGGCAAAACAAACTAGCAGAGAGGAACAAGATGGCATCTGGCTGCTGGCTGTAGCTCTTACCTCTCGGCTTGCTGCTGTTTCCCAGGGGTTCATGGCCTCAGATGGAGGGGAAGAAGCAGAAGCCAAATAGCCAGCCCTCCGGCTTGGGTATGCAGAGGATGCTCGTCAAGTGGGGTTTGAGCTTCGGAGCAGGGAGCAGCATTTCAGCGGGGACAGCAGCATTATCTGTGTTGGCTTTAAGTGGGGCATCTTTGAGCCCTGATGAAAGGACTGCACCTCTGCAACCCAGATGTTCTTACAGTCAAGCCATGCAGCTGTTGCCGGCTCCGGGTTTTTGGTGTGGGAGCTTGTGGGAGCCTTGGAGAGATCCCAGTTGCGGCGTCCTTCCCTTTGGATAGGGGAGAAGTAACAGCAAATGCCGCCATTTTGGAGGGGTATGTGGCTGCTGAGGGATGAATTCCTTATTTACCGGATCCTGCAGGGTTGAAGAAACTGGCAGTTGTAACAATGGAAGCCTTGTGGGAGGCAATAGCCTTGGTGAATTCCTCTCTACAAACACTTGCAGGTACTTTTTCCAATGAGCTTTCTGTGGTAAAGGAATCTTTGTCTGGGCTCTCTTAGGAAAAACTCGGCAAACGACAAGGTTGTCTGTCCTGGAAGCAAGAGCTGGGGATGTGCAGGAGACCCAGTGTACACAGATTAAGGACTCCTCTATGCTATCCTGTAAGATGGAGTACTTTGAGAATTTCTCCTTAATAATTTATGCTTTATTAATTTTCCCATGTCTCCACTGGTGTCACCTGTTAAGATGGCCAGAAAATATCTCCAAGAGATTTTGAAGTTACCATCAGACAATTTGCCACCGATTCTTCAGGCGCAATATTTGTCCTTGGGGTATGGGACTAGTGCCACTGGAGTGGATCAAAACCAGAGCCAGCATAGTTCCTTTGATCTTACTGACTTTTTGGAAAACTCCCTGGATATTGTGACTGAATGGACAACTTTGCTTGTTTGTTTCGCTCTTGAGATGGACAGTCATACTATGTTAAAGATGTATTTTCAACATTTACAGGAGCTTTTTTGGGGGGCCAGGATTCAAATTTTTTGTAATTTCTTGGCATAAGGACTTCTTGGTATTAAAACCAAGAGTTCTCACCCTGGGAGCCACTTTTTTATTACAATTTCCCTGTAGATGCTTTGTTTTCCTGGATGGCAAGAGATTTCTGTTTCTTGACCCCAAAAAACTCCTTATTTCTGGTGGGTAGGGAGAGCACGTCTGTTGACTAAGGGCCTGATATTCAACAAGGCACCCAGGAATGTCATACCTGCAGAAAGATACCCACTCATGAAAAGTGCCTGAATAATGAGTCATGCGCCTCCAAAACAGCCAAGCCTCGAAAATGTGGCACAAACTGAACACAGTGGCAGGTGCCCAGTGCGTCATAGACAGGTAAATGCAGGGGCCGGAACCCAGGCTCGGCAACTAAGATGTTAGCCCGTGATACCTATGTAGGTGTCCAAACCAGTGGCTAGAGAAGTGGGACGGCAAGTGTGCATGAACCCATGTATTGCCTATCTGGTGTACCCATGCATTGATGACACTGTCATGCAGGCCCCATGGACTGCCTGTGCAAAAGTCCCCTGTGGCTAGGCGAATAGACACCAGTGGCATGGCAGCGAGAAGGACAGTGAACCTCTGCCCTGATGAGTCTGAGGCCCTTGACTGTTCTATGCTGCTGTATGAGGGGATGCAATACTACAGGTGGGGGGGCTGGCGGCTGAACCTGTGGCTGTCCATGGTGATATGGAGGGCCATCCAATTCCACCTACACAGGTAAGGAGACCAGAATGAGCAGAGGAAGGCTGAGCACCATGCTAGGCCAGAAACACCCTGAAAGGTACAGCTGTGTGTCTGCACATGGAGTCAGGGCCGTGCGGTCAAGCCATATGCTGGTGGCAGCACCAATGGTTGCAGAACAGGTGACAGCAGGGGGATAGGCCATGCATGCTAGAGGTGCCATCCCTGGCTGCCCGCAGCAGTAGGCTTATCCAGATATAGCAAGCGGGGAAGCCGCTGCAGCCCCTGATGCTCTATGGTAGCATCACCAGAGGGCTCGCATAGCAATGGCAGTGCCTGGTGCATGGGGAGCTGTGGCCAAGCTGTCCACCCCAGGGGACTCTGCCAGCTCATACGGATACCCTGGACATGAGCCCACTTTGCAGTTCTGTGAACCTGACCCAGGGGTTGGAGGGGACCAGTGTCAGTATCCACATATGTGCTATCTATCCCTGCAAGTGAATCAGCCACCACTGCCCACCACCTCCTGTCCGGCTGTGACAGCAAGTCGATAATGTGATGCCACAGGACCTGACAGATGAGTAATCGCAGGCATGCATAAACTGCAAAACCCTGTCCTGCACAGCGCCTAATGAATCATGCAGTGATGATGCTCCTGAAACAGTGGATACCTCCTGCCATGACACATGCCCACAGCTGAGGGCACTCATGGTCCACAACCATGTACCATGGTGCCAAGGCAAGACTGTGTGCAACAGATGGGAGTAAGGGAAGGGGGAGGACTGCAGAGGTGGTTGAAGGGCCCAGAGGGGTGGCACTGGTGAATCAGTGGCTCAGATGGCAATGTTGGTGGTGGCACAGGGCCCATATCAAAGGTCCAGGGGAGCAGTGGGTAGGAATCTGGTGCCAGATGCCAGAGGTGTACCATCACATGCACCCCACACCTGCTACCCTTGGGTATGCCTCTGCCCCAAGGATGGAACATGTCACCAGGCTGAGGCAGGATACAGGTATGCAATGAGGAGAATGTGCTTGGGACAGCTGTGCCATCCCCAGTGCCACTACCCCGTGTGTGCACCAGCCGGCACCCAATACATGCAGGTGTGCAAACATATGGCCTGGGCATGGCATGGAAGGGCGGTACAGGGACACACACCACCAGCAGTGGGCCCAGATGCACACTGTGCACCTGCCCACACTGGCCCCCTGTGGGTGTCCATTGCCCAAGGGGGCAGCAGGCTACATCTGGGCATATGAGAAGGGGAATACAGCTGGCTGCAGGTGGGAAAAGGGGACAGTATGCACTGTGGGATGGCATACCCCCATGGTTTGAAGGTGGGCTGCACAATGCATGTGTGGGCCTCACATAGATGCGCCAGTCCTACCCCGAGGCCATGCTTGTGAGGCCCTTTAACCCCCCTCTCTCTTCCCCACAGCTGGTCTCAGGGAGGTCCCGGACAGCACTGGCATACTATGGGCACCAACCCGGAGCAGTGGTCTGGTGCCAGTACAGCTGTCCTGAGGTGTGGGGCAGTGATGGCGAGGCAGAGTCCAGCAGCACTGTGATAGAGAACAGCACCATGGAAGGGCAGGGCAGTGAGGGGCCACTGCGCAGTAGTGGGATGGAGAGTCTGAGAAGGAGAAGGGATCAGAGGGTCAGAGGCAGGTCGGGAGTTTGAGGAGCAGGAGGAATCAAAGAGTCAGTGGCAGTGTGGGGAGTGTGAGGAGGAGGGATCAGAGGGTCGGAGCAGGGTGGGGAATCTGAGGAGGAGGGATCAGAGGGTCAGGAGCAGGGTGGAGAGTGCAAGGAGGAGGAGTGGCAGCGGAACCAGAGCTGTCCCCTGTGGCCAGAGCAGAGGCTGGCCCAGAGGGGGTAGCAGGGGGATGCAGGTCCCACCCTCCAAGCACCCCAGGTATGGCAGTACAGTGCAGCACACATCCAGCAGGTACCCAGTGGAGGGACCAGAGAAGGAATTGCCCCCTCAGCTGTGGCCCACAGCCCACAGCCATGCCTGCCCATGTGTCTACCAGAGGGCCATGTGCTCACCGAATGCCTCAGCATGGACTGTGTGAGATGGGCAGCAGAGCCATGGTCCGCATTCCATGGCTGTGGGCCCCCACAGCCACCCCAGCACCCATGGGCATGGCAAGGCTGCTCTGTGCTACCACCCACTCAGCCATCTGGTGACTGGGCTCTGGCTGCATTGGTGGCAGAGGTGCGGCTCCTCAGGGAGGATGTGCAGGCAGCAGCATGGACAATTGGCCACAACTGGATGCCCTCATTGCTGCAGTAGGAATAGGTCCTCCAAGGAAAAACAACAGGTTTCCACGAGGCAACTAACGCAGAGACCAGTCTAGAAGCATGGCAGTAGAGACAAACAACCTTTATTTCTCTTTAGAGGATGAGTGTGCCAATGACCCGACACTGGCCGTGTTTCATATACACTTCCTCAGGAATATATGGCTCACTATGAATAAATACATAAATAATTAAAAAACATATGGATAAAACAAAAACAAAGAATGTATAAAACATTACAAATACAAAAACACAGGATAAAAACATATCAAAACCAAACTAAGAACAGCCATAAAAAACTATAAAGTGTTCCATCCTGATCAAATAATGCTTTCATAAAAACCATATAAATAAATATGTACATGTAAAAGCATAGATATGATTATAAATATAAAGTGCATGTATACATAAGGACATGAAAACATTGTCCAGGGACAAATTCATGACACAAATATACATTAAAAATCATCTTTATCAACCCTTAAAGAACATAAGAAATCTAAGGATATCTAAAAGAACTTTAAAAAAGGGGGGAGATTTAGAAAAAGGAGAAGGATAAGAGCACGAGGAGGAGCAGGAGTGAATCAGATGGATGCATAACCCATGCTGATTGAAAAAGATAAACGTATATCTGCATTCATGCAAATCAAATTTTAAAATATGCAAAGGAGACAATTACTAAAATAATAACTCATAACCTTAAGAACATAAGAACATAAGATATGCCATACTGGGTCAGACCAAGGTCCATCAAGCCCAGTATCCTGTTTCCAACAGTGGCCAATCTAGGTCATACGTACCCAGCAGTTTCCCCAAAAGACACAGGTTCCGCAATGCTTGTAACAAAAAAATAAAAAATACTACCTTAATATATACATATTACAATCACATAAACACATGAGGTAGGTGTACCATATTTAAAAGAAAAGATAAAAGAAATAATATGAATTACAACCTATCGCTGCACTAAGGACATATAAGTGAATATCCCTTATAGAAATATTGGGAAAAAAGTAGTCATCACAATGTTGCATGTCACTAACATCCACCTTTGGACATCGCTACAAAAATAAAAGGATGACTATGAACCAATGTAAAAATGACCCAAAGAGCCAAAAGCAAATGCAAATATACAATTATCATAACTCCAAGAAGTGATGTAAATTACACAAAAATGATTAAGGCTAAAATATTAGAGAAATTAAAACCATTGCGGCATTGTGTATCCCTTGGCATTAATCTTAAGGATTTACTAAAATAAATATAAATCAAAAGGGAAAAGAAACAGGTGCCTCGAGGGGCGAAAATCCCCATCAAACATTAATTAGCAAAATTGCCAAAAAGTTAAAATTAATCAAAAGATACAAAGCCTGAAATGAATGAAAAAACTCCGTATGGAGGATACCTGTAAAACGATCAAGATAATCATCAAAAGACGCTCGCATATGCGCCATAGCATTTATAGTTCCCATGAGCGGGAAAAACCTGAGGAGCGATCCTATTGGGTAATCATAAAAAATATGCAAATCACTGTTTAAAACACCATCTCGAGGAACAAAAGGTGCATGAAGCTCATTGTTATGATAATAAAAAGCAAAACTAAACTCAAAAAACAAAAAAATGAGCAAATATCTCTGATACGTTAAACTCAATAATAAAACGTGTGCATCGGCAGAAAAAATGAATCGCAGCTGGGCTCAAAAACAGGCTGTCTACTTTTTAAAATGTAAAATGTATCTGTATGATATTTACACCGGCAGAAAAATAAAAAAATCACAGCCAAATACACATGCTAAAAAAAACAAAAAGAAAAGGGGGGGAAGGGGGAGGAGGTAGGGGGGAAAGGGGGGAGGGGAGGAAGGGGGAAGGGAAAGGGGGGGAAGAGTGAAGGGGAGAAGAGGAGTGGAGGGGGTGGGGGAGAGAGGGGGAAGGGGGGAAAGGGGGGGAGAGAGGGAGAGGGAGGGGAGGGAAGAGAAGGGGGAAAGGGGGGGAGCGAGGGGGAAGAAAAAAATGAAATGCATAATGACACAGATAGAGGTTATGTGTAAAAGGGAATAACATGCCATATCTGTCATAATTACTATCTAAAACAAACCTGTATGATTAACACTCCATGAGAACACAGGAGTCATAAAACGACTGACAGATCTTTATCTAAATTGAGCCCGTACGGAACTAATGTGTTAAGCAGAAATATATATCTTTGATCCAATCATAAGATTGTTTTTTCAAGGTCTCCTCCTCTCCAATTGAGCTGGATTTTTTTTTATAACAAAAAACTTTGCTATTTTATGTCCCATCTCTAACCAATGTTGTACCAGTGGTTTGTCCGCCAATTTCCTTTTTATACAACTTTTGTGTTCTATTATACATGTATGTATGCTCCAGTTCGTTTTGCCCACATACAATTTTCTGCAGGGACACTGAACTACATAAATCACATGAGATGTCTCACAATTAGCAAAGTCATTGATTAAACATTTTTGTTGAGTACCTGGATGAATAAAAACACCACGTACTGGCAAGGTGTGTAGACACACAGAGCAGTGACCACACTGAAACTGTCCCTTGTATTTGGATAATGCTTTGCAATCTGTGAGGGCTGAGGGAACCAGAAGGTTACAAAGATTTACATTTCTTTTGTGAGCTATTATGAGTGAAGTATTCTGGAAACCGGGAAGGGTCTGTATGAGATGCCATTCTTTTTTAAGGATTTTCGTAATTCTACGTGACTGTAAAGAATATAAAAGAGGACATACTATATTTGGTTGCCCTTTCTTCTCCTGTAATTTTAACAGTGCCTCACGGGGTTCATCACAGGCTCTTTTATATGCTTTTTCAATGTAAAGACTTGGATACTGACGTGTCTTAAATCTATCCTTCATGTCTTTGGCATGATGTTTAAAATCTCGCTCTATCGTACACACCCTTTTAACTCTAAGAAATTGTCCCACAGTTTCGGTTTCAGACATCTTATGATCACATACAGATACCTTATTTGGATCTCTTAGTCAAAAAAGAGGGAAAGGAGATTATTACCACCTTATACAGAAAGCCCACCGAAAAAATCAATTGTTGTATTACACTAGTTTTCATAATCCCTCCTTCAAAAAGAATTTACCTGTGGGACAATTTCTTAGAGTTAAAAGGGTGTGTACGATGGAGCGAGATTTTGAACATCATGCCAAAGACAAGGGCCAGCAACAGCAGGCTGCCACCTGCGCAGCAGCATAAACTCATCCCTCTGGAGGAACAGGTACTGCAGTTCATGGAAGAGGTCTATGTCTCAGCGGTTGCAGGCTTTGACAGCTCCAACCCAGGCACACAGGAGGTTGGCCTGGGTGGCACTGTGACAGCCATGTATGTGTCCCCACCATGGTTCTGTCCACCCAGGGCCTGCCTGTCTATCTGCCAGTCCTTGGATAATATGTAGGTTGGGGACAGTGTGGACTGGGGATTCCCCAGCCAGTTCCATTATGAGCTTGGTGACACCCCATAGGCCAACCTAGCAATCCATGTCACTAACCCCTACCACCTTTGCTCTCCAATAGACCTGCCAGAGACCCAACCCTCACAGCCTGGAACCAATGCATCAGGAGGAGCCTCACTACTCACTGCAGATGTTGCCAGTGTGCAGCCATGATGCAGTATAGCCACAGGGTCTGGTGCACCTGCCAGGTCAGAGATGCAATCTAGTGTGACACCTAGTGAGGAGGTGCAGTCCGATGCAATACCCAGTGCAGAGCAGTCTGTTGTGACACCTAGGTCAGAGGAGCAGGCCATTGCAGCTCCCAGGGTAGTGGAGCAGGCAAGTGTGTCTGCCAGTGCTAGGGGGTGGAGACAGATGATGCCCACTTGCTGAGCTACAGTTCGCCATCCTGGATGACCCTGTGGATACAGGGGGCACAGATGTGGACCAGGAGCTACAGAAGAAAGGTGCATGCCTGGTGGCCGGCACCGAGAGCATATTAGCCAAGCTGCACAGTATATGGCAGGACCTGCAGGCAGCTACACAGGTGAGGGAGACTGAGTCAGAGGCATGGCAGGAACACTGACTGTGAGTGGACAGCCATCTGGAGGGATACCTGCGCCAGATGAGGGAGATGGCGGCATACCAGGCAACAATTGCTGGTTCCCTGCTCAGTTTAGTGGGCCTCCTGTGGGCCCAGGGGTGGGTGCTGGGACTGCTAACGCATCAGCACAACTACCTGGTAGCCCTGAACCATGTGCAGTGGCCTGCCTTGATGGGGAGGGTTATGACGCTGTCAGCACATCATCAGACATCGCTCCACTGCATTGCAGTGCATGAGTCAGCAAGTGCCTATGGCTGGCTGTGAGCTTGGGGGCAGGGGACACACATGGGGGGAAATAAACACTCTGCACATGTAGCATCATTGCGGGCACTTTATTGGTGAATGTGTGCATCCCATCCAGGCAATAGTGTAGGGAAGTCACCTCAGAAACTGTCTCATATCAGCTGCACATGGTGGGCCAGTGCACGAGCCTTTTGCTGGCTCATGGCCTCTGTGATGTCACCATCTGCTCCCTCTGGCCTCCTACGTCTCTGCAGTCACAGGCTCTGGGTACAGTACTCCCCGCATCTGTGCAAGGTTGTGGAGTATGCAGCATGATGCAAATATCTGGCATACATGGTCAGGGCAGTAGAGGTGTTCCCCGCCACTCCTATCGAGGCACCAAAAGCAGCTCTTCAGCACCCCTGTTGCTTGCTCCACAACCGTTTGGGTATGCTGATGGGCGGCATTGTACCGCTCCTCCTGCTGGTTCTTGGGGTGGTGCACTGGGGTCAGCAGCCAGGTCCTAAGGGGATATCCACAGTTGCCTGTGGGGGCAATGTGAGATGTGCACATGAGCATGGGACATGTGTTGGTTATTGACTATGGGCTGTTATGGCATCATACAACACACCAACTACTAGCACGATAGGGTGCAATATGTGACATTCAGGGACACTGTGGCAGTGAGGGGACACCAACATGTGGCTTATTCGGAAGTCAGGCATTTGGGGCAGGGCAATGGGGAACAGTGACATGGACTAGTCTGTTGGAATGGGGGGGGGGGGCAGAGGCATGGCACGGAGATGTGGTTGGGGGGGTCTGCTGGCTGGGTTGGGGGCAGACATGGATGTGCCCTACATGGGCTGCTGCCATGTGGCTGCACTACATGGTGTTAACCCACAATCCTCCACATTTATTTATTTATTTATTTACAGTTCTTCTATACCGCACTCTTTTTCATCAGCGCGGTTCACATTAAACAAGAATACTCATTACAAGCAACAGGCTGTTGTGAGTTTACATATAACAGGAGAATTCAACTTGGATTATAACTTTGGGAAACTTTGTACATATTCGTTATGAACCTATGCCACATGTTGGTGCGTGCTGTCTGTTCTTGGCCATGGGGCTTCCCCTAGTTGTCTCCACGATGTGCAACATGGCCTGCTGTGTGCATGAATCTGTAGAACAGCAGCACATGTACACATTGTGGCTATCATGTGTTCCAATACAAATGTAAGACATATATCCCCACCTGTTTGCATTACACATAGCATCATACTATAGCAACCATTTGTTCTGCACTTGTCCTGGGGCTCACATAGCAGCCATGCATCTCCAAGCTGACCCACGGCTGCCGCCTGTCCCAGGTTGGATTGGGCAAGGACAAATGCATCGTGGCAGGATCCCGGGTAGCAGGCACACACATCAGTAACGGTTATGTTGGCATCTACGATGACCTGCATGTTCATCAATGTGTAACCATGCCTGTTCTAGTATGCCCTCTTTTCCAGTCATGGTGCCCAAAATACATTGTGGGTGCAGTCTATATATCCAAGCACTGATGGGAATCCAGCAACATTGTAGAATGCCTGCATGGTCTCCTGCCACATCTGCTGTGTCCAGGGGAAGGCTATGAGGTGGTGCATCCTCTGCAGCAGGGCCCTGGTGAAGGCACTAATGCAGTGGCTGGCAGTGGACTGCACAATTCCAACAGTCGCCCCTATCACATGCTGAAGCAGCCAGTTGCCAGATATCCTAGGACAGTGGTCACCATCACAGCCACTGGCAGGGCCTGGCTTCTGGTTGTGGAGGGCTCCAGGTCCAAACTGAGTAAGCTCCACAACTCCATTATTGTTGCCCTATCCAGTCTGTATCTCTGATAGACCTCCTCCTCCATCAATTGCAGGTAGCTCACCCTGGGCCTGTGCACACAGGGGGTATGGTACCTGCATCTCAGCTGCTGGGCTACTCCCTGATGATGGATACACACTACCTGCCACATCCTCCACTGTGCCCAGGCATGGCAGGCTTGTCTCCACCTCTGGGACACCATGTGCCTGGCCCACATGGCTTCACAGCCAGTCCAGTAGCACTTTACCTCTACACGGTTTGGGTACAGGCCTGCACATGCTCTCCTCGCTGTATTATGCTCTGTAACACCACTACACGGGTTTGCCGCATACATCAGCAGTCATATATGCTGGGAAATGTCTCTTAGGCTTACGTAGTTAGTGACATCCAATGTCGGCGCATGTGGCTTTTGGAAAACCACTTTACGTGGGTTTGAGGATGACATGCATCCGTTCCACCCTAGGCTTTGGCGCTTGGTACTGTATGGGTAGCTTGGCCTCTCTGATTCAAGCCACCTTGTTGAATATCTGGTTTACACGGTTATGGTGGTTTTATACGGGTAAGATCATTTTTTACACGTGTAGCAGTCCCTAGGGCTTCGAAAATCAGGACTTAAATGTTTCCCCAAAAAGCTGGCTGTGCTGTTTCCAGATGACAATGTTTTTTTCCTTAATGTATTTGTTTCCTATAAATTGTTCCTGATATAATGGTCTAATATTAATTGTGTATCTCGATTGTGTAGTAAGGGATCTTTTTTCCTGTATATTTGGTTTTCTTGTTTCCTGTATTCTCTATTTTGGAGATATATAAATTGTAAATGCTATAAATTAAAAAACAAAAAGATCAGTGGACCATCCAATATCCCTACTAATTGTTACAAGATGTAGGGAGAAATGTATAGCATTTTCCAGATCATTGGAGGCTGCCTTGTACCATTCATCTTAGGATGGGAGGAGACTATAAGTAGCTAACCCCAGAGGAGGGTAGCTGTCTTTTTTGTCATTTCACCAAGATTCTGTAGGTGGGTGTCTGCCTCAAAAGGGGACAAGTGCTTCTGGTATGCAGTTAGAGTACATCACCCGCATAGAAGAAGGAACTACACCAGCCATTCTAACCAGCTGGGGAAAAGAAAACAGCTTGGAGCCACTGCACAATTGCAGAAAGGTGCTTAGCTAGAAGATGATGGTTCTGTACAATGTCTGCCAAGAACACCACAAGGTGAAGGAACCAGCAATAAAAGAGAGGAATACAAAAGGTACCTAAGAGAGTGGTATGTGAGTCTTCACATTAGCAGGAACTGAGAGATAGCAGCCCTAATTTAAGGGGGAAAAGGTAATTGAAAGCAAACTAAATTTAACAAGTGCCAGTAACTAGTCAATAAGCTGAGTGGGGGTTGTAATAAAATGAATACTACACTCTGCAACATGCAGAGTGTGGGAAAGAATGGGGTAAACTACACCCTATATATTATCAGAGGAAAATACTGTATTATAGTTATATACTCCAATTTAAGATTATTCAATATTGACGTTGTTTATCAGTGACCATACTTTTAAGAAAACTCTTAGTTCAGAACACAAAACTCTATTTATTGAGAAGGGTGAATGTGAGAGTACCAAATGCCAAATCCTTAACACAGTAACTGCTGGGACTCCATAACCCACCTCCTTACAAGTCTGATATTTTAAATACAGTTCAGAGAAACTCTGGCTAAAAGCTGTTTGGATTGGTGTGCTCCCTTGTCTATTTAGCAATTTCACAGCAGCTGCCTGGACTAAACTGAAAAGGGGGTTACATAAGTATGTATGATGACAAGACAGCATATACAATACTTATATGTGCACCACATGTAGGCATTCCCAGGGGCATAGTTTGGGTGGAGCAGGGAACTAAGTATATGTATATGTTTATGTATATGTATATGTTTTATAAAATATACTAATACACGCATAGAGTACATGCGCACAATTACATTTTCTTCGCAGAAGATGTAAATACGTGTACAGCATTTACACACTACAGGGGCTGCTTATGGGAGCCTACTTTATAAAGGCTTGCCTTTACTACTGCTACTTATCATTTGTATAGCGCTACAATGCGTACGCAGTGCTGAATAAAGACAGGTAAGAGACAATCCCTGCTCATCAGAGCTTACAATCTACTTAAGACAGACAATACAACAACTGGGGACTAAGATATGTCTAAGGGAATGATAAGGAAACAGAGTCACAGAGCAGGAGACTAAGCATATCAGGATCCAAAAGCAGCCTCGAAAAGGTGAGTTTTTAGCCTGGATTTGAAAAGGGCCAGAGATCAAGCCTGGCGTACCGACTCAGGAAGTTTGTTCCAGGCATAAGGAGCAGCATGGTGGAAAGATTAAATTCTGGAGTTGGCAGTAGAAGAGGAAGTCTTAAATAGGCATGTTTTAGACTTGATTTATTATTGACCTATAATAAAATCAGGCCCTATTTATTCATAGCCTTTACAAAATAAGCATAAAATAGGTACTTTTTTGTAACTTTAACCTAGGTGCCCTGTAATGATATCACCCTCTATAATGTGCACAGTGCTGGATAGCGTAGTTACTCCCCTATAACAGGTGATCTCCGGGAACAGCAGGAATTTAGTCTTCACATATGGGGTATCGTCGGCACTGACGGAGCCCGTGCGGGAACGCTCCCCAGCGTCCAATAGGAACGCTTATGGGAGCATCCCTCAGCACATGCGCACTGCCTTCCCGCCTTTCCAACTGTCCCTCTTCAGTTAAGTTTGTAGCTGATTGAAAGGATAGAGGAAGAGAGGAAAGAGACAGAGAGATAGAGAGAACAACTCTTAGTGGAGGTGGGTGGGTTGTGAAGGCTAAATTCCTGCTGTTCCCGGAGATCACCTGTTACAGGTGAGTAATTACGCTATCTCCAGGAACAAGCAGGAATATAGTCTTCACATATGGGTACTCCCTAGCTGAAGATGCCAGGGAGATGGCCCCAGGAAGCTGCCATCATAGTGAGGTGGGCCATGCTTCCTCCCATGGATCTCTGGCATCCCCCCAGGGTTGGTGGGTAGGAGTTGAATTAAGTCTGAAAGAGATGTTGAAGAACAGCCTGGCCAAAGAAGGCATCCCGATGGGAGGCTTTATCTAGGCAGTAGTGTGCTGTGAAGGTGTGCACCGAAGCCCAGGTGGCTGCTCGACAGATGTCATCGATAGACACAGAGTGAAGGTTAGCCATAGAGGCTGCCATGGCTTTCACATTATGCGCTGTGACATGGCCTTGGAGAAGAAGACTCTTACTCTCACAAGCAAAGGATATGCATTGTGTAATCCATTTAGATAGAGTTCTTTTGGAGACTGGAAGTCCCAAATGACTAGAATCAAAAACAATAAAAAGTTGAGAAGACTTTCTATGTTGCTGTGTTCTTTGTAAGTAAAAAGCCAAGGCTCTTTTACAGTCCAAAGTATGAAGGTTCCTTTCTGCCTTAGAGGCATGAGGCCTCGGAAAGAATACATGAAGGTAAATCGATTGATTTAAATGAAAAGGCGAAACCATCTTTGGCATAAAATGTGGATGAGTTCTAAGAACAACCTTATCATGGTGAAACCTTGTATAAGGAGGATCAGCCACTAAAGCTTGCAATTCACTAATGTGACGTGCAGAGGTGATTGCAATTAGGAAGATGACCTTCCAGGATAAAAACTTTAGAGCTGTAGTGGCTAGAGGTTCAAAGGGCAGTTTCATGAGCTGTCCCAGAACTAGATTTAAATCCCATGACACCAGTGGTGGCCTGATCGGAAGCTTTCTTAATAGAAGATCCCTCATGAATCTTGTTATGAGTGGATGAGAGGAAATTGGCTGTCCATTTAGTGGCTTATAGGAAGCTGCAATTGCACTAAGATGGACTCTTACTGAATTGGTCTTTAGACTAGAATTTGATAAATGAAGTAGGTACTCTAGTAACGATTCCAAAGGTATCACAAGGGGGTTTAAGCCCTTTTGAGAATACCACATAGTAAAATGTTTCCACTTAAAGGCGTAAGAACGTCTTGTGGAAGGTTTTCTAGAAGCTTGAAGGATATGCTTTACCTGTTGGGAAAGGTTAAGATCCTGCAGGTCTAGGTTTTCAGCAACCAGGCCCTGAGATGCAGGGACTGGGGATTCGGGTGCAATAGCATCCCATTCTCTTGGGAGAGAAGGTTTGGAGCACAGCCTAACTCCAGAGGTGCAGCTTGAGAGAGATGTAGGAGCAGGGGATACCACGTTTGTCATGGCCACCATGGCGCTATGAGGATCATACGACCTCTGTCTCTCTGAAGCTTGAGGGGTGCTTTGGGGATGTTGGGATTGGGTGGGAAGGCATAGAGGAAGTCCTGACCCCAGTGAAGGAGGAAGGCGTCCCTTGCCTGGCAATTGTGAGCTGTAATTCTGGAACAGAACCGGGGAAGTTTGGCATTCAGTGGACTTGCAAAGAGGTCTATGTCTGGGGTACCCCAGATCTGAAATATCTTTGTCACTTGGTCTAGGTGGAGAGACCATTCGTGAGGCAGCAGTACTCGGCTGAGTTTGTCTGCCCAAAGGTTTTGAATGCCTGGAAGATATACCACGAGAAGGTGAATTTGATGCTCTCTGGCGAGGGCCCATAGTCATAAAGCTTCATTGCATAATGACAGAGAGCCTGTTCCGCCCTGCTTGTTCACATAGAACATGGCTACTTGATTGTCGGTTTGGACTAGGACTGTCTTGTAGCTGAGCTGGACTTGGAATACTCGAAGAGCAAGGAAGATTGCTCTGAGTTCTAGGAGGTTTATGTGAAGACAAGCCTCCTCTGGGGTCCAGAAACCCTGGGTGGAGAGATCATGCAGGTGGGTCCCCCATCACAACTGGGATGCATCTGTTGTTAGAATGGCCTGGAATAGGGGCTGCTGGAAAGGAAAGCCTATGAGAAGGTTTTCCAGTGATTGCCACCATTGCTCTTAATTCTAGGAGGTTTATGTGAAGACAAGCCTCCTGTGGAGTCCAGGTACCCTGGGTAGAGAGATGGTGCAGGTGTGCTCCCCAACCCACCTGTGATGCATCTGTTGTTAGGGTGGCCAGGAAAGAGTAGTTACTCACCTGTAACAGGTGTTCTCCAGGAGCAGCAGGAATCAGTCCTCACATATGGGTGACGTCGGCGCCGACAGAGCCCTCGCGGAGCAATTTCCCCAGCTTTCAAAGAAAGCCTTTGGGAATTGCAGCGTGCATGCGCGGTCCCCTTCCCGCCCAAGGGTGCCATCTTGCTCAGTCTGATGACATAGCTAAAAGACAGCAAAAAAATTAGCAAAAACGAAATGATAGGACTGCAACTCCAAGGGGAGGAGGGAGGGTTGTGAGGAATGATTCCTGCTGCTCCTGGAGAACACCTGTTACAGGTGAGTAACTACTCTTTCTCCAGGACCAAGCAGGAAGTCAGTCCTCACATATGGGACTCCCTAGCTTAAGGCTACCGGAGACCTCAAGCGGAAAAATGAGCTCCCTCTAGCTCAGTAGCACAGAAGGAAGGAATCTTCTCTGAAAACGCACCCGACCGGTAGCCCAACACCAGGGCCGGAAGGTAGGAGTTGCCTAAACCTCAAAGAGATTATGGAGGACTGCCTGACCGAAAGCACTGTCCCTGCGGGACTCCTTCTCCAGGCAGTAATGGGCCGCAAAAGTCTAGCTTGAAGACCAAGTAGCGGCCAGGCAGATGTCTGCCAACGGAACAGAGCGGAGATGAGCATCTGACGCAGCCTTCGCCCTGACACGATGAGCCGTGACTCGACCCTCCAACGAGAGGCCGGCTGCCACATAAGCCCAAGCGATACAGTCAGCAACCCATATGGACAGAGTACGCTTGGAGACAGGTAGCCCCAACTTATTGGGGGTCAAAAGAAATGAAGAGCTGAACAGCCCTCCTATGCTCTCGCGTACAGTCAAGGTAGAAGGACAAGGCCCTCCTACAGTCCAGGGTATGCAGGACCATTTCAGCCCAGCTGGTGTGCGGCCTGGGAAAGAAGGTCGGAAGAACCACTTCCTGGTTGAGATGAAAAGGAGAAACCACTTTTGGAAGAAACTTAGGGTGAGTCCGAAGACTACCCTATTCCTGTAGAACCTAGTGTAAGGAGGATCAGACACTAGGGCCTGCAGTTCACTAATGCGCCTAGCAGAGGTAAGGGCTACCAAAAACAAGGTTTTCCAGGAAAGAAAACGAAGAGGGCAGGTAGCCATAGGCTCAAAGGGCGGACAGGTAACACAGGTACACTAAAAAAAATTTTTTTTAAACTGCCTCTAATGTTTCGATTGATTTTTACGTTTTTTGGTGCGCTGAATCCAAATCTGGTAACCAATTTGCTCCATCACGTACAGATTTTTTGCTACATTGGGTTAGCAGTTTGAGGTGAACGCTTCAGATTGAGTGCGATCGAGATAAAAGTTTCTTGGATGAATTCTTTATACTAATTGTTTAGTAGTTATTCAAATAAGAATAAAAAAAATTGTAACAAGGCAGCACATAAGAATAGAGTAATGTCAACAAAACACACTGTGATGGTAGCAAAATTGTCTGCACTTAAAACAGCCACATACATGTGCACAAACATTGAGCATATAAGAGCGAGGTTAGACACAAAGCAAAGCAAAGAAATGTGCAAAAAATGTTGTACAGGTATGTATGTAAGAATAGAAAACGCAAACCGCACCATTGTAATACATGAAGACAAACACCCGATGGTGTGAAAATAAAATTCTAATAAATGAGATCCGACACTGTGGTAATAACTAGCAAATTTTTATTTCAAAGTTTAGTAAAAACACGATATTTGTCAACACAGTTTAGATTTTAAAGTCATTCTTGGGTCAATCAATCTCCTGGTGGGTCCGTTTCTTCTTCCCCCGAATGCTTCTCTTGGTGCGCTGCTTGGCGTATTTTTCATTTGGGGTTTCCCGCAGCAGCAGCCAGCAGAAATCAGCCATCATAGTGGTGTTCCATCTTCCTTGGTACCTTCTCTCTGCGTCCTTGATGTCCTGGTAAAACCTTTCACCTTGTTCTTCACTGTATGCCCCCAGGTTTTCGGGAAAGTAGTTCACATGGGAGTGCAAGAAATGGACTTTCAGGCTCATGTTACAGCCTTGTTCTTTGAAGGCATTGAGCAGCCTGGCAACAATATCCTTATAGTTCTCATCCCGCCTGTTCCCCAAGAATTTGAGAACAACATCCTTGAAGGAACCCCAGGCTTCTTTTTCCTTCTCAGACATCGTTTCAGCGAATGCTCCATCTGAAATGAGTTTCCTTATATCAAGGCCAACAAACACTCCTTCCTTTAGCTTTGCTTCAGAAAGTCGGGGGAACTTTGAGCAAAGGTACTGAAAGCACTCACCATCTTTTGGAAGGGACTTGATGAATTGCTTAATGAGACCCAACTTAATGTGGAGAGGTGGTAATAGAATTTTATCACGAGGTACCAAGCTCTCATGAAGAACATTTTTCTCACCAGGTCTCAAATACTCCCGAATTGGCCAGTCTTTTTTCCCCCAGTGTAGGTCGTGGGCCCGGCTATCCCACAAGCAAAGGAAGCAGGGATATTTGGTGAAACTGGATTGCTGCCCTAATAGCATGGATAGAATTTTAAAGTCTCCACAAATCATCCACTTATGCTCATCATAACGAATCTTCTGATGAATCAGGGCCAAATTCTTGTATTTTTCTTGGAGAATAACAGAGTGAGCAATAGGAACGGAAGCGAATGTGTTGCCATTATGAAGAAGAACACCTTTTATGCTGTCTTTTGACGAATCAATGAACAGCCGCCATTCAGCAGGATCATACTTGAGTTTAAACTTTTCCATCACTCCGTATATATCGTTGCAAAATACCAAATCTTCCTCTTTGCTGAAATACTTCAAAAATTGTGTCTCGCGGTTGCGGTACCAATAAAAAGTTGTTCCTGGTGACAATAGATTTTTCTGTTTAAGCCAAGAACCTAGCAGTTGGGCAGCATCTTTTGGGAGTCCTAAATCCCGGACTAAATCATTCAATTCAGCTTGAGAGAAAAGTTCAGGTTTCGGATCTGGTTCAGTTTCAAACTCGGAAGTACTGGACTCATCGGGAAAAGCCATCTGATGAGTCTCATCATGATCAGAACCGTCCACACAAATATGATCCAAAGATTTTGGTGGTTCAGGCACAGGTACTTCGTTGCTATGAGGCATAGGTCTAATTGCTGAGGGAAGGTTGGGGTAACTTATTACGTTCTTATTTTTTAAGTTGTATCCCTTCACAATGCAAGAGCAAAAGTAGCAGTCACTGCTGTGGTCTCTTTGTTCACGCCACATCATAGGTATTCCGAAACGAAATGCTTGTTTTTTACCTTTCATCCATAAGCGTAGATCTTCCTCACATGTCTTGCACACTTTGTGAGGAGCCCACGGTTTGTCTTGATCGCCTAACTTCAAACCGAAATAGGCGAAATATACTTTTTTAATAAATGCAGAAATGTTCCTCTGCCGCTTTTTCACGGTATATTCCCCACAAATAAAACAAAAACTGTCCGGAGAGTTGACGCAACCTCTGGCTCTGTGAGCCATCACAAATACACAGCACTGCAAACTACAACTGTAGTGAACCACTTCGGAATAAAGCTGGATTACGACTGAGCAAACAAAAGGTAATAATGAACTTGCAAGAAACTGAAATTTGACAGGAATGTTCATGTCGCAACCACCGTGTTTGAGCGAGCGAACGAGGCGAGGCGAACAGGAAAGAATATGCGCCAGCGCGAGTACCGGATTTAGCCCCCCGCCTCCCAATTGTCCTGTTAATGTATAAAATGAATACAAAACACTCTAAAATATCATGAGGGAGTGTTTCTAGTTAGTTAACCATTACAACCTCTATTTTGGGCCAAGAAAATAAACTGCAGTCGGCTAAAAAGAAATTATGTGAACATTCCTTATATGGGTAAGAAATCTAATTTTGCAAGAAAACGTGACGTGATGGAACATTTTGGCTATTTTTCCTGGATTCAGCACCCCAAAAAAGGCAGTTTTTTGGTAGTGTACCTGTGTAATCCGCTGCAAGACCACATTCAGATCCCATTCAGGGGCTGGTGGGTGCAAAGGAGGCTTAAGGAGAAGGAGGCCTCTGAGAAAACGAGCCACCAAAAAGTGGTTGGAAAGAGGCCTGCCATCCACCGGTGCATGATGCGCAGAGAGAGCACTGAGGTGGACCCTGACAGAGTTGAACTTAAGGCCCAGATTGGAGAGGTAAAGCAAATATTGCAAGACCACCGCCACCAAGCAGAAGAAGGGATTCTCAGACTGCTGAGCACACCACACGGAGAACCGACGCCACTTAAGAGCGTAGGACTTCCGGGTGGAGGGCCGCCTGGAGGCCAAGTCAACCTCTTCCACCTCCCGAGGCAGCAGGAGGGGAGCAAGGACTACCCTTTCAGCAGCCAGGCCATCAGATGAAGGGACCGGAGGTTGGGGTGTAGGAGAGTCCCCTGATCCTGTGACAGGAGATCGGGTTGAAACCCCAGAGGAAGAGGAGTGTCCACCGCCAGCTGCATCAGAAGCGGGAACCAGGGCTGTCTCGGCCACCGGGAAGCCACTAGGATCATCGAGGCTCTGTCCCTGAGAACCTTGAAGAGCGTCCGAGACACCAGTGGCATGGGAGGAAAGGCATACAAGAGGCCCGTGGACCATGGAATCAGAAAAGCATCCGCCGCTATTCTGAGAGGATACAGTTGTCGAGAGCAAAATCTGGGAAGTTGCCGGTTCAGAGGACTGGCAAAGAGATCCATGATGGAGAGGCCCCACTTGAGAAAGATCTGTTGAACCACCAACGGATCCAATCTCCACTCGTGTGGTTGGAGAATCCTGCTCAGCTTGTCTGCCAGGTAATTTTCCTGACCTGGGAGATAGACCGCTTTGAGGAGGATGCTGTGGCTGACGGCCCAAGAGCACAGTTTTTGTGCCTCCTGACAGAGAAGGAAGGAGCCTGTGCCTCCTTGCTTGTTCACGTAGAACACTGCAACTTGATTGTCCGTCTGGACCAGTACAGACTGGTGAGAAGTGAGGTGGGAGAAGGCTCTCAGAGCTAGGCGGATGGCTCTGAGCTCCAGGAAGTTTATCTGCTGAGCAGACTCCCAAGGAGTCCAGAGGCCTTGAGTACATGTCCCTTGGCAATGTGCTCCCCAATCCAGGAGAGAAGCATCGGATGTCAGCACCTGAGAAGGCGGAGGAGATTGAAAATCCACTCCTAGCACTAGGTTTGGCAGATGAAGCCACCAACGCAGAGAAGAGACCAGCAGGTCGGATATCCGTACTGAGTCCGCTAGGCTCCCCGTGGCCTGATGCCATTGAGCAGGTCGCATGTTTCAGGCGGGCATTGGGGGTCACATGGACCGCGGAAGCCATATGGCCGAGCAGTCTCAGAAATTGCCTGGCCGAGACCAGGGAATTGCTGTGAAAGTGGCTGGCGAGATCCATGAGCCTGTGGGCCCTGTCCAGAGGCAGGAAGGCCCGCGCCTGAAGAGTGTCCAACCGGGCGCCTATGAATTAGAAGTTTTGAGAGGGGAGCAAAGTGGACTTTGCTCAAGTTTATGACAAATCCCAAGTGCTGGAGTAGAGTCACAGTGCGATGAGTGGCCTGAGTGGCCTCTTGGGAAGACTGGGCTCTGATGAGCCAGTCGTCCAGGTATAAAAACACAAAAAGGCCTTGAAGTCTCAGATAGGCCGCCACCACTGCTAGGCATTTGGTGAACACCCTGGGGGCGAAGGATATGCCAAAGGGCAGTACTCTGTACTGGTAATGATTTCCTCCCACAACAAACCTGAGATATTGTCTGTGGTCTGGATGAATAAGGATGTGAGTATACGCATCCTTTAGATCCAAGGAGCATAGCCAGTCTCCCTGCTGGAGGTAGGGCAGCAAGATTCCAAGGGTAAGCATCTTGAACTTTTCCCTTGCCAGGAACTTGTTGAGGTTTCGCAAGTCCAGGATGGGTCTGAGGCCTCCTGTTCTTTTTGGTATCAGAAAGTACCTGGAATAAAAGCCGTGACTCCTCAGGTGGTGGGGCACCGGTTCCACAGCCTGTTCCTGAAGAAGACTTGCTAACTCCTGGAGGAGTAAGTCCCTGTGCAGAGGGAGTCTCGGAGGCTCCCCTGGAAAGTAGGAGGAAGGTACCTGGTGAAAGTGTAGAAGGTAGCCTTTTTGAACTATATGAAGCACCCAGGTATCTGATGTGATGGCTGACCACCTGTGGGCAAAGTGGACCAGCCGGCCTCCTGTGCTGAGAGAAACCAGCGGAGGGGAAGAGGCTATGCTGACGGAGTCAAAAACCTTCACCCTGCTGAGCAGGGGCCGGTGTTGTGGGCTTGGGGGCCTGCTGCCTACGGGACCCATTACCCCGTCCCTTGGCCTGCTGACCATGTTGGGGAGCTGCTGAGGCCTGATAATGAGGGTAGTGTTTATAGGCAGCCGCCTTCCTCGGGTAAAAGGGCTTTTTCCCTGAGCCCTTCTTCTTCTGAGAAGGGGCAGAGGTCTTTCTGGACAGCCGAGTCCTGGTCAGAGTCTCGGTCTCGATCTGTGCAGCCTTTTCAGCCATGGGCTTGCCAAAGAGGTTTTCACCTCTTCAGGGGACATCGACCAACTTGTCCTGTACCCATGGCTCGAGGTCGGATGACTGAAGCCAAGCCTGTCGGCAGGCACCGATGCCGGCTCCGGCTACCCGAGCCAATGCTTCGAAGCCATTGTAGGCTGCTCGAGAGATAAACTTCGAGCACTCCCGAATACCAGTGGACAAGGCTTGGAACCTCTGCAAAGGTTCCTCAGAGAGACCAGCAGAGAACCCGGCAATTTCCTTTGCCAGGTCCCGGAGATACATGCCCATGTAGAGCTGGTAGGTCTGGACTCGACAAGCAAGCATAGAGCCCTGGAAGCACTTCCTACCAAGGACATCTAGGTTCCAGGCCTCCCGGCCGGGAGGCACCAAGGAGTGCATCTTCTGACTCTTGAGTCGATGCATGGCCGATTCCACCACCATGGAATGGTGCGGCAGTTGTGCCTTTTGGAACCCGGGGCTCTTGCGGACTCGATAAATGGAATCGACCCGCTTGCTTAACACCGGCGCCAACGCCGGGCTCTCCCACATGCGGAAGAGAAGTCGCTCCAGCATCGGAGGAACCGGTACAGTAAAGGCCTCCTTCGGGGGAGAGTCATACTGGAGGGCATCGAGCTCTTCGGCTCGAGGCTCCTCCTCGGGATCCGTGGGGGGAATGCCAAAGCCTTGGCCATATTCCGCATGAAGTCCGAGAACCGGGTGTCCTCTGGGGGGACCGTCTCCGAGGTTCAGACTCAGGCGAGTCCGATGGGACACACCGAGTCCGAAAAGTACCCGGGGACTCTTCGTCCTCAGTCTCCCAGCCCGACTCCTCGGAGGAGGAATCGAGCGGCTCCAGTCAGGCGGGCACCGATGCCCTCCGCCCCGACGCCAAGGCCGGCGTCGACGACCTCGGTCCAGAACGGGAGGCCGAGGGAGACCGTGACCGAGGATCGACTCGAGCTCGCATGGACTCGAGGATCGCCTCGGTCTCCGGGGTTGACTTGGACGTCGACGTCCCGGTGGTCGGGGCAGATGCACCGGCGAGGCCAGCGATCAATGCCCGCTGCTGGTCCATGAAGGCAGCGAAACTGCTCTCCAAGGCCGCCAACCTGAGTCCGAGCTCAGGAGACCCAGCAGCCCCCGACTCGGGCCCCGACGGCGTCGGGTCCGACATCGGCTCCTTCGGAGGCGAGTCCATGAGGACTACAGTACTCACGTGTCCAGGAGACTCCATCTCGAGACGAGGATGTTTCGAAAGCCTCTCCGACTCCGAGTACCCAGGACGGCTATCGGGGCTATGTGACCTGGCCCTCGAGGAACCAGGAGCGTCCACCGATGCCGCCCTCGCGGGTTTCTTCTTCCTATGATGTTCCCGGGCAGGAGACCCCCGCTCAGAGGAACTCCGACGATGCTCAGGACCAGAGTCCCGGGACGTCGAAGCCTCTGACGAGGTCCGGGCCCGGCCGGACGCGGAGTCAGAGAAGATTCGTTCTCTTTGATGCTGCCGACTCCTCAACACTTTGGAGGACATTTTGCCACACGGACCACAGATCATCGGGTCATGATCGGGTCCGAGGCAGCGGAGGCAGCAGTCGTGTGTGTCGGTAAGAGACATAAGTTTCTTACACTGATCACACTTTTTAAACCCGCTGGCAGCCATCGGGGGAAAAAGGGCCCCTGCGAGGTCAAAAGACAGGGCTGCCAGTGAAAAAAGAAAAATGGCGGGAACGCCAGTCACAAAGGACAAAAAACGAAAAAAATAAAGAACGGACTCGATACCGGCGTATCGGGTCCGGGCGGGAAAAGGATCCGGCGTCGAACCGAGAAAAGAATAGTAAATAAAATCAACTTTTTCAGCGGTGATCACAAACAGCGTCTGTAGGGCTCCGTGGAAAAAAGAAGACTGAGCAAGATGGCACCCTTGGGCGGGAAGGGGACCGCGCATGCGCAATGCAATTCCCAAAGGCTTTCTTTGAAAGCTGGGGAAATTGCTCCGCGAGGGCTCCGTCGGCGCCGACTTCACCCATATGTGAGGACTGACTTCCTGCTTGGTCCTGGAGAATAGGGGTTGTTGGAAAGGAGACCCCACTAAAAGATTCTCCAGTGATTGCCACCATTGTAGGGACAAGATCAGTCGTTGAGAGTTTGATATCTTGTCTGACAGATGTCCTGTGGCCTGTGTCCACTGTGTGGATAGGGTCCACTGAGCTGCTCGCATGTGGAGGTGAGCATAGGGAACTACATGAACTGTGGATGCCATATGTCCCAGTAATTGTAGCAGTTCTCGAGCAGTTAGGGAGGATTTTCCAGCTGCTTGAGAAGCTAGTTGCACTATGCAAAGAAATCTGGGCTGTTGGAGGAAAGCCCTTGACTGTCTGGTATCTAAACAAGCTCCTATGAATTCCAGGGACTGGGAAGGAACAAGTTGGGATTTTGGGAAGTTTATTACCAATCCCAAGTATTGGAGGATTTGTATTGTGCAAGACAGTGCAGAGCTGGCTTCTGCAACCATGGGGGCTCGAATGAGCCAGTCGTCCAAGTAAGGGAAGACAAATATCCCTAGGGTTCGCAGGAATGCAGATACTACTGCCATGCATTTTGTGAATGCTCTTGGTGCCGAAGCCAGACCAAAAGGAAGAACCCTGTATTGGACGTCTTTTATTTGTCAACACAGTTTAGATTTTAAAGTCATTCTTTGGTCAATCAATCTCCTGGTGGGTCCGTTTCTTCTTCCCCCGAATGCTTCTCTTGGTGCGCTGCTTGGCGTATTTTTCATTTGGGGTTTCCCGCAGCAGCAGCCAGCAGAAATCAGCCATCATAGTGGTGTTCCATCTTCCTTGGTACCTTCTCTCTGCGTCCTTGATGTCCTGGTGAAACCTTCACCTTGTTCTTCACTGTATGCCCCCAAGTTTTCGGGAAAGTAGTTCACATGGGAGTGCAAGAAATGGACTTTCAGGCTCATGTTACAGCCTTGTTCTTTGAAGGCATTGAGCAGCCTGGCAACAATATCCTTATAGTTCTCATCCCGCCTGTTCCCCAAGAATTTGAGAACAACATCCTTGAAGGAAACCCCAGGCTTCTTTTTCCTTCTCAGACATCGTTTCAGCGAATGCTCCATCTGAAATGAGTTTCCTTATATCAAGGCCAACAAACACTCCTTCCTTTAGCTTTGCTTCAGAAAGTCGGGGGAACTTTGAGCAAAGGTACTGAAAGCACTCACCATCTTTTGGAAGGGACTTGATGAATTGCTTAATGAGACCCAACTTAATGTGGAGAGGTGGTAATAGAATTTTATCACGAGGTACCAAGCTCTCATGAAGAACATTTTTCTCACCAGGTCTCAAATACTCCCGAATTGGCCAGTCTTTTTTCCCCCAGTGTAGGTCGTGGGCCCGGCTATCCCACAAGCAAAGGAAGCAGGGATATTTGGTGAAACTGGATTGCTGCCCTAATAGCATGGATAGAATTTTAAAGTCTCCACAAATCATCCACTTATGCTCATCATAACGAATCTTCTGATGAATCAGGGCCAAATTCTTGTATTTTTCTTGGAGAATAACAGAGTGAGCAATAGGAACGGAAGCGAATGTGTTGCCATTATGAAGAAGAACACCTTTTATGCTGTCTTTTGACGAATCAATGAACAGCCGCCATTCAGCAGGATCATACTTGAGTTTAAACTTTTCCATCACTCCGTATATATCGTTGCAAAATACCAAATCTTCCTCTTTGCTGAAATACTTCAAAAATTGTGTCTCGCGGTTGCGGTACCAATAAAAGTTGTTCCTGGTGACAATAGATTTTTCTGTTTAAGCCAAGAAACCTAGCAGTTGGGCAGCATCTTTTGGGAGTCCTAAATCCCGGACTAAATCATTCAATTCAGCTTGAGAGAAAAGTTCAGGTTTCGGATCTGGTTCAGTTTCAAACTCGGAAGTACTGGACTCATCGGGAAAAGCCATCTGATGAGTCTCATCATGATCAGAACCGTCCACACAAATATGATCCAAAGATTTTGGTGGTTCAGGCACAGGTACTTCGTTGCTATGAGGCATAGGTCTAATTGCTGAGGGAAGGTTGGGGTAACTTATTACGTTCTTATTTTTTAAGTTGTATCCCTTCACAATGCAAGAGCAAAAGTAGCAGTCACTGCTGTGGTCTCTTTGTTCACGCCACATCATAGGTATTCCGAAACGAAATGCTTGTTTTTTACCTTTCATCCATAAGCGTAGATCTTCCTCACATGTCTTGCACACTTTGTGAGGAGCCCACGGTTTGTCTTGATCGCCTAACTTCAAACCGAAATAGGCGAAATATACTTTTTTAATAAATGCAGAAATGTTCCTCTGCCGCTTTTTCACGGTATATTCCCCACAAATAAAACAAAAACTGTCCGGAGAGTTGACGCAACCTCTGGCTCTGTGAGCCATCACAAATACACAGCACTGCAAACTACAACTGTAGTGAACCACTTCGGAATAAAGCTGGATTACGACTGAGCAAACAAAAGGTAATAATGAACTTGCAAGAAACTGAAATTTGACAGGAATGTTCATGTCGCAACCACCGTGTTTGAGCGAGCGAACGAGGCGAGGCGAACAGGAAAGAATATGCGCCAGCGCGAGTACCGGATTTAGCCCCCCGCCTCCCAATTGTCCTGTTAATGTATAAAATGAATACAAAACACTCTAAAATATCATGAGGGAGTGTTTCTAGTTAGTTAACCATTACAACCTCTATTTTGGGCCAAGAAAATAAACTGCAGTCGGCTAAAAAGAAATTATGTGAACATTCCTTATATGGGTAAGAAATCTAATTTTGCAAGAAAACGTGACGTGATGGAACATTTTGGCTATTTTTCCTGGATTCAGCACCCCAAAAAAAGGCAGTTTTTTGGTAGTGTACCTGTGTAATCCGCTGCAAGACCACATTCAGATCCCATTCAGGGGCTGGTGGGTGCAAAGGAGGCTTAAGGAGAAGGAGGCCTCTGAGAAAACGAGCCACCAAAAAGTGGTTGGAAAGAGGCCTGCCATCCACCGGTGCATGATGCGCAGAGAGAGCACTGAGGTGGACCCTGACAGAGTTGAACTTAAGGCCCAGATTGGAGAGGTAAAGCAAATATTGCAAGACCACCGCCACCAAGCAGAAGAAGGGATTCTCAGACTGCTGAGCACACCACACGGAGAACCGACGCCACTTAAGAGCGTAGGACTTCCGGGTGGAGGGCCGCCTGGAGGCCAAGTCAACCTCTTCCACCTCCCGAGGCAGCAGGAGGGGAGCAAGGACTACCCTTTCAGCAGCCAGGCCATCAGATGAAGGGACCGGAGGTTGGGGTGTAGGAGAGTCCCCTGATCCTGTGACAGGAGATCGGGTTGAAACCCCAGAGGAAGAGGAGTGTCCACCGCCAGCTGCATCAGAAGCGGGAACCAGGGCTGTCTCGGCCACCGGGAAGCCACTAGGATCATCGAGGCTCTGTCCCTGAGAACCTTGAAGAGCGTCCGAGACACCAGTGGCATGGGAGGAAAGGCATACAAGAGGCCCGTGGACCATGGAATCAGAAAAGCATCCGCCGCTATTCTGAGAGGATACAGTTGTCGAGAGCAAAATCTGGGAAGTTGCCGGTTCAGAGGACTGGCAAAGAGATCCATGATGGAGAGGCCCCACTTGAGAAAGATCTGTTGAACCACCAACGGATCCAATCTCCACTCGTGTGGTTGGAGAATCCTGCTCAGCTTGTCTGCCAGGTAATTTTCCTGACCTGGGAGATAGACCGCTTTGAGGAGGATGCTGTGGCTGACGGCCCAAGAGCACAGTTTTTGTGCCTCCTGACAGAGAAGGAAGGAGCCTGTGCCTCCTTGCTTGTTCACGTAGAACACTGCAACTTGATTGTCCGTCTGGACCAGTACAGACTGGTGAGAAGTGAGGTGGGAGAAGGCTCTCAAAGCTAGGCGGATGGCTCTGAGCTCCAGGAAGTTTATCTGCTGAGCAGACTCCCAAGGAGTCCAGAGGCCTTGAGTACATGTCCCTTGGCAATGTGCTCCCCAATCCAGGAGAGAAGCATCGGATGTCAGCACCTGAGAAGGCGGAGGAGATTGAAAATCCACTCCTAGCACTAGGTTTGGCAGATGAAGCCACCAACGCAGAGAAGAGACCAGCAGGTCGGATATCCGTACTGAGTCCGCTAGGCTCCCCGTGGCCTGATGCCATTGAGCAGGTCGCATGTTCAGGCGGGCATTGGGGGTCACATGGACCGCGGAAGCCATATGGCCGAGCAGTCTCAGAAATTGCCTGGCCGAGACCAGGGAATTGCTGTGAAAGTGGCTGGCGAGATCCATGAGCCTGTGGGCCCTGTCCAGAGGCAGGAAGGCCCGCGCCTGAAGAGTGTCCAACCGGGCGCCTATGAATTAGAAGTTTTGAGAGGGGAGCAAAGTGGACTTTGCTCAAGTTTATGACAAATCCCAAGTGCTGGAGTAGAGTCACAGTGCGATGAGTGGCCTGAGTGGCCTCTTGGGAAGACTGGGCTCTGATGAGCCAGTCGTCCAGGTATAAAAACACAAAAAGGCCTTGAAGTCTCAGATAGGCCGCCACCACTGCTAGGCATTTGGTGAACACCCTGGGGGCGAAGGATATGCCAAAGGGCAGTACTCTGTACTGGTAATGATTTCCTCCCACAACAAACCTGAGATATTGTCTGTGGTCTGGATGAATAAGGATGTGAGTATACGCATCCTTTAGATCCAAGGAGCATAGCCAGTCTCCCTGCTGGAGGTAGGGCAGCAAGATTCCAAGGGTAAGCATCTTGAACTTTTCCCTTGCCAGGAACTTGTTGAGGTTTCGCAAGTCCAGGATGGGTCTGAGGCCTCCTGTTCTTTTTGGTATCAGAAAGTACCTGGAATAAAAGCCGTGACTCCTCAGGTGGTGGGGCACCGGTTCCACAGCCTGTTCCTGAAGAAGACTTGCTAACTCCTGGAGGAGTAAGTCCCTGTGCAGAGGGAGTCTCGGAGGCTCCCCTGGAAAGTAGGAGGAAGGTACCTGGTGAAAGTGTAGAAGGTAGCCTTTTTGAACTATATGAAGCACCCAGGTATCTGATGTGATGGCTGACCACCTGTGGGCAAAGTGGACCAGCCGGCCTCCTGTGCTGAGAGAAACCAGCGGAGGGGAAGAGGCTATGCTGACGGAGTCAAAAACCTTCACCCTGCTGAGCAGGGGCCGGTGTTGTGGGCTTGGGGGCCTGCTGCCTACGGGACCCATTACCCCGTCCCTTGGCCTGCTGACCATGTTGGGGAGCTGCTGAGGCCTGATAATGAGGGTAGTGTTTATAGGCAGCCGCCTTCCTCGGGTAAAAGGGCTTTTTCCCTGAGCCCTTCTTCTTCTGAGAAGGGGCAGAGGTCTTTCTGGACAGCCGAGTCCTGGTCAGAGTCTCGGTCTCGATCTGTGCAGCCTTTTCAGCCATGGGCTTGCCAAAGAGGTTTTCACCTCTTCAGGGGACATCGACCAACTTGTCCTGTACCCATGGCTCGAGGTCGGATGACTGAAGCCAAGCCTGTCGGCAGGCACCGATGCCGGCTCCGGCTACCCGAGCCAATGCTTCGAAGCCATTGTAGGCTGCTCGAGAGATAAACTTCGAGCACTCCCGAATACCAGTGGACAAGGCTTGGAACCTCTGCAAAGGTTCCTCAGAGAGACCAGCAGAGAACCCGGCAATTTCCTTTGCCAGGTCCCGGAGATACATGCCCATGTAGAGCTGGTAGGTCTGGACTCGACAAGCAAGCATAGAGCCCTGGAAGCACTTCCTACCAAGGACATCTAGGTTCCAGGCCTCCCGGCCGGGAGGCACCAAGGAGTGCATCTTCTGACTCTTGAGTCGATGCATGGCCGATTCCACCACCATGGAATGGTGCGGCAGTTGTGCCTTTTGGAACCCGGGGCTCTTGCGGACTCGATAAATGGAATCGACCCGCTTGCTTAACACCGGCGCCAACGCCGGGCTCTCCCACATGCGGAAGAGAAGTCGCTCCAGCATCGGAGGAACCGGTACAGTAAAGGCCTCCTTCGGGAGAGAGTCATACTGGAGGGCATCGAGCTCTTCGGCTCGAGGCTCCTCCTCGGGATCCGTGGGGGGAATGCCAAAGCCTTGGCCATATTCCGCATGAAGTCCGAGAACCGGGTGTCCTCTGGGGGGACCGTCTCCGAGGTTCAGACTCAGGCGAGTCCGATGGGACACACCGAGTCCGAAAAGTACCCGGGGACTCTTCGTCCTCAGTCTCCCAGCCCGACTCCTCGGAGGAGGAATCGAGCGGCTCCAGTCAGGCGGGCACCGATGCCCTCCGCCCTGACGCCAAGGCCGGCGTCGACGACCTCGGTCCAGAACGGGAGGCCGAGGGAGACCGTGACCGAGGATCGACTCGAGCTCGCATGGACTCGAGGATCGCCTCGGTCTCCGGGGTTGACTTGGACGTTGACGTCCCGGTGGTCGGGGCAGATGCACCGGCGAGGCCAGCGATCAATGCCCGCTGCTGGTCCATGAAGGCAGCGAAACTGCTCTCCAAGGCCGCCAACCTGAGTCCGAGCTCAGGAGACCCAGCAGCCCCCGACTCGGGCCCCGACGGCGTCGGGTCCGACATCGGCTCCTTCGGAGGCGAGTCCATGAGGACTACAGTACTCACGTGTCCAGGAGACTCCATCTCGAGACGAGGATGTTTCGAAAGCCTCTCCGACTCCGAGTACCCAGGACGGCTATCGGGGCTATGTGACCTGGCCCTCGAGGAACCAGGAGCGTCCACCGATGCCGCCCTCGCGGGTTTCTTCTTCCTATGATGTTCCCGGGCAGGAGACCCCCGCTCAGAGGAACTCCGACGATGCTCAGGACCAGAGTCCCGGGACGTCGAAGCCTCTGACGAGGTCCGGGCCCGGCCGGACGCGGAGTCAGAGAAGATTCGTTCTCTTTGATGCTGCCGACTCCTCAACACTTTGGAGGACATTTTGCCACACGGACCACAGATCATCGGGTCATGATCGGGTCCGAGGCAGCGGAGGCAGCAGTCGTGTGTGTCGGTAAGAGACATAAGTTTCTTACACTGATCACACTTTTTAAACCCGCTGGCAGCCATCGGGGGAAAAAGGGCCCCTGCGAGGTCAAAAGACAGGGCTGCCAGTGAAAAAAGAAAAATGGCGGGAACGCCAGTCACAAAGGACAAAAAACGAAAAAATAAAGAACGGACTCGATACCGGCGTATCGGGTCCGGGCGGGAAAAGGATCCGGCGTCGAACCGAGAAAAGAATAGTAAATAAAATCAACTTTTTCAGCGGTGATCACAAACAGCGTCTGTAGGGCTCCGTGGAAAAAAGAAGACTGAGCAAGATGGCACCCTTGGGCGGGAAGGGGACCGCGCATGCGCAATGCAATTCCCAAAGGCTTTCTTTGAAAGCTGGGGAAATTGCTCCGCGAGGGCTCCGTCGGCGCCGACTTCACCCATATGTGAGGACTGACTTCCTGCTTGGTCCTGGAGAATAGGGGTTGTTGGAAAGGAGACCCCACTAAAAGATTCTCCAGTGATTGCCACCATTGTAGGGACAAGATCAGTCGTTGAGAGTTTGATATCTTGTCTGACAGATGTCCTGTGGCCTGTGTCCACTGTGTGGATAGGGTCCACTGAGCTGCTCGCATGTGGAGGTGAGCATAGGGAACTACATGAACTGTGGATGCCATATGTCCCAGTAATTGTAGCAGTTCTCGAGCAGTTAGGGAGGATTTTCCAGCTGCTTGAGAAGCTAGTTGCACTATGCAAAGAAATCTGGGCTGTTGGAGGAAAGCCCTTGACTGTCTGGTATCTAAACAAGCTCCTATGAATTCCAGGGACTGGGAAAGAACAAGTTGGGATTTTGGGAAGTTTATTACCAATCCCAAGTATTGGAGGATTTGTATTGTGCAAGACAGTGCAGAGCTGGCTTCTGCAACCATGGGGGCTCGAATGAGCCAGTCGTCCAAGTAAGGGAAGACAAATATCCCTAGGGTTCGCAGGAATGCAGATACTACTGCCATGAATTTTGTGAATGCTCTTGGTGCCGAAGCCAGACCAAAAGGAAGAACCCTGTATTGGACGTCTTTTATTTGTCAACACAGTTTAGATTTTAAAGTCATTCTTTGGTCAATCAATCTCCTGGTGGGTCCGTTTCTTCTTCCCCCGAATGCTTCTCTTGGTGCGCTGCTTGGCGTATTTTTCATTTGGGGTTTCCCGCAGCAGCAGCCAGCAGAAATCAGCCATCATAGTGGTGTTCCATCTTCCTTGGTACCTTCTCTCTGCGTCCTTGATGTCCTGGTAAAACCTTTCACCTTGTTCTTCACTGTATGCCCCCAAGTTTTCGGGAAAGTAGTTCACATGGGAGTGCAAGAAATGGACTTTCAGGCTCATGTTACAGCCTTGTTCTTTGAAGGCATTGAGCAGCCTGGCAACAATATCCTTATAGTTCTCATCCCGCCTGTTCCCCAAGAATTTGAGAACAACATCCTTGAAGGAACCCCAGGCTTCTTTTTCCTTCTCAGACATCGTTTCAGCGAATGCTCCATCTGAAATGAGTTTCCTTATATCAAGGCCAACAAACACTCCTTCCTTTAGCTTTGCTTCAGAAAGTCGGGGGAACTTTGAGCAAAGGTACTGAAAGCACTCACCATCTTTTGGAAGGGACTTGATGAATTGCTTAATGAGACCCAACTTAATGTGGAGAGGTGGTAATAGAATTTTATCACGAGGTACCAAGCTCTCATGAAGAACATTTTTCTCACCAGGTCTCAAATACTCCCGAATTGGCCAGTCTTTTTTCCCCCAGTGTAGGTCGTGGGCCCGGCTATCCCACAAGCAAAGGAAGCAGGGATATTTGGTGAAACTGGATTGCTGCCCTAATAGCATGGATAGAATTTTAAAGTCTCCACAAATCATCCACTTATGCTCATCATAACGAATCTTCTGATGAATCAGGGCCAAATTCTTGTATTTTTCTTGGAGAATAACAGAGTGAGCAATAGGAACGGAAGCGAATGTGTTGCCATTATGAAGAAGAACACCTTTTATGCTGTCTTTTGACGAATCAATGAACAGCCGCCATTCAGCAGGATCATACTTGAGTTTAAACTTTTCCATCACTCCGTATATATCGTTGCAAAATACCAAATCTTCCTCTTTGCTGAAATACTTCAAAAATTGTGTCTCGCGGTTGCGGTACCAATAAAAAGTTGTTCCTGGTGACAATAGATTTTTCTGTTTAAGCCAAGAACCTAGCAGTTGGGCAGCATCTTTTGGGAGTCCTAAATCCCGGACTAAATCATTCAATTCAGCTTGAGAGAAAAGTTCAGGTTTCGGATCTGGTTCAGTTTCAAACTCGGAAGTACTGGACTCATCGGGAAAAGCCATCTGATGAGTCTCATCATGATCAGAACCGTCCACACAAATATGATCCAAAGATTTTGGTGGTTCAGGCACAGGTACTTCGTTGCTATGAGGCATAGGTCTAATTGCTGAGGGAAGGTTGGGGTAACTTATTACGTTCTTATTTTTTAAGTTGTATCCCTTCACAATGCAAGAGCAAAAGTAGCAGTCACTGCTGTGGTCTCTTTGTTCACGCCACATCATAGGTATTCCGAAACGAAATGCTTGTTTTTTACCTTTCATCCATAAGCGTAGATCTTCCTCACATGTCTTGCACACTTTGTGAGGAGCCCACGGTTTGTCTTGATCGCCTAACTTCAAACCGAAATAGGCGAAATATACTTTTTTAATAAATGCAGAAATGTTCCTCTGCCGCTTTTTCACGGTATATTCCCCACAAATAAAACAAAAACTGTCCGGAGAGTTGACGCAACCTCTGGCTCTGTGAGCCATCACAAATACACAGCACTGCAAACTACAACTGTAGTGAACCACTTCGGAATAAAGCTGGATTACGACTGAGCAAACAAAAGGTAATAATGAACTTGCAAGAAACTGAAATTTGACAGGAATGTTCATGTCGCAACCACCGTGTTTGAGCGAGCGAACGAGGCGAGGCGAACAGGAAAGAATATGCGCCAGCGCGAGTACCGGATTTAGCCCCCCGCCTCCCAATTGTCCTGTTAATGTATAAAATGAATACAAAACACTCTAAAATATCATGAGGGAGTGTTTCTAGTTAGTTAACCATTACAACCTCTATTTTGGGCCAAGAAAATAAACTGCAGTCGGCTAAAAAGAAATTATGTGAACATTCCTTATATGGGTAAGAAATCTAATTTTGCAAGAAAACGTGACGTGATGGAACATTTTGGCTATTTTTCCTGGATTCAGCACCCCAAAAAAAGGCAGTTTTTTGGTAGTGTACCTGTGTAATCCGCTGCAAGACCACATTCAGATCCCATTCAGGGGCTGGTGGGTGCAAAGGAGGCTTAAGGAGAAGGAGGCCTCTGAGAAAACGAGCCACCAAAAAGTGGTTGGAAAGAGGCCTGCCATCCACCGGTGCATGATGCGCAGAGAGAGCACTGAGGTGGACCCTGACAGAGTTGAACTTAAGGCCCAGATTGGAGAGGTAAAGCAAATATTGCAAGACCACCGCCACCAAGCAGAAGAAGGGATTCTCAGACTGCTGAGCACACCACACGGAGAACCGACGCCACTTAAGAGCGTAGGACTTCCGGGTGGAGGGCCGCCTGGAGGCCAAGTCAACCTCTTCCACCTCCCGAGGCAGCAGGAGGGGAGCAAGGACTACCCTTTCAGCAGCCAGGCCATCAGATGAAGGGACCGGAGGTTGGGGTGTAGGAGAGTCCCCTGATCCTGTGACAGGAGATCGGGTTGAAACCCCAGAGGAAGAGGAGTGTCCACCGCCAGCTGCATCAGAAGCGGGAACCAGGGCTGTCTCGGCCACCGGGAAGCCACTAGGATCATCGAGGCTCTGTCCCTGAGAACCTTGAAGAGCGTCCGAGACACCAGTGGCATGGGAGGAAAGGCATACAAGAGGCCCGTGGACCATGGAATCAGAAAAGCATCCGCCGCTATTCTGAGAGGATACAGTTGTCGAGAGCAAAATCTGGGAAGTTGCCGGTTCAGAGGACTGGCAAAGAGATCCATGATGGAGAGGCCCCACTTGAGAAAGATCTGTTGAACCACCAACGGATCCAATCTCTACTCGTGTGGTTGGAGAATCCTGCTCAGCTTGTCTGCCAGGTAATTTTCCTGACCTGGGAGATAGACCGCTTTGAGGAGGATGCTGTGGCTGACGGCCCAAGAGCACAGTTTTTGTGCCTCCTGACAGAGAAGGAAGGAGCCTGTGCCTCCTTGCTTGTTCACGTAGAACACTGCAACTTGATTGTCCGTCTGGACCAGTACAGACTGGTGAGAAGTGAGGTGGGAGAAGGCTCTCAAAGCTAGGCGGATGGCTCTGAGCTCCAGGAAGTTTATCTGCTGAGCAGACTCCCAAGGAGTCCAGAGGCCTTGAGTACATGTCCCTTGGCAATGTGCTCCCCAATCCAGGAGAGAAGCATCGGATGTCAGCACCTGAGAAGGCGGAGGAGATTGAAAATCCACTCCTAGCACTAGGTTTGGCAGATGAAGCCACCAACGCAGAGAAGAGACCAGCAGGTCGGATATCCGTACTGAGTCCGCTAGGCTCCCCGTGGCCTGATGCCATTGAGCAGGTCGCATGTTCAGGCGGGCATTGGGGGTCACATGGACCGCGGAAGCCATATGGCCGAGCAGTCTCAGAAATTGCCTGGCCGAGACCAGGGAATTGCTGTGAAAGTGGCTGGCGAGATCCATGAGCCTGTGGGCCCTGTCCAGAGGCAGGAAGGCCCGCGCCTGAAGAGTGTCCAACCGGGCGCCTATGAATTAGAAGTTTTGAGAGGGGAGCAAAGTGGACTTTGCTCAAGTTTATGACAAATCCCAAGTGCTGGAGTAGAGTCACAGTGCGATGAGTGGCCTGAGTGGCCTCTTGGGAAGACTGGGCTCTGATGAGCCAGTCGTCCAGGTATAAAAACACAAAAAGGCCTTGAAGTCTCAGATAGGCCGCCACCACTGCTAGGCATTTGGTGAACACCCTGGGGGCGAAGGATATGCCAAAGGGCAGTACTCTGTACTGGTAATGATTTCCTCCCACAACAAACCTGAGATATTGTCTGTGGTCTGGATGAATAAGGATGTGAGTATACGCATCCTTTAGATCCAAGGAGCATAGCCAGTCTCCCTGCTGGAGGTAGGGCAGCAAGATTCCAAGGGTAAGCATCTTGAACTTTTCCCTTGCCAGGAACTTGTTGAGGTTTCGCAAGTCCAGGATGGGTCTGAGGCCTCCTGTTCTTTTTGGTATCAGAAAGTACCTGGAATAAAAGCCGTGACTCCTCAGGTGGTGGGGCACCGGTTCCACAGCCTGTTCCTGAAGAAGACTTGCTAACTCCTGGAGGAGTAAGTCCCTGTGCAGAGGGAGTCTCGGAGGCTCCCCTGGAAAGTAGGAGGAAGGTACCTGGTGAAAGTGTAGAAGGTAGCCTTTTTGAACTATATGAAGCACCCAGGTATCTGATGTGATGGCTGACCACCTGTGGGCAAAGTGGACCAGCCGGCCTCCTGTGCTGAGAGAAACCAGCGGAGGGGAAGAGGCTATGCTGACGGAGTCAAAAACCTTCACCCTGCTGAGCAGGGGCCGGTGTTGTGGGCTTGGGGGCCTGCTGCCTACGGGACCCATTACCCCGTCCCTTGGCCTGCTGACCATGTTGGGGAGCTGCTGAGGCCTGATAATGAGGGTAGTGTTTATAGGCAGCCGCCTTCCTCGGGTAAAAGGGCTTTTTCCCTGAGCCCTTCTTCTTCTGAGAAGGGGCAGAGGTCTTTCTGGACAGCCGAGTCCTGGTCAGAGTCTCGGTCTCGATCTGTGCAGCCTTTTCAGCCATGGGCTTGCCAAAGAGGTTTTCACCTCTTCAGGGGACATCGACCAACTTGTCCTGTACCCATGGCTCGAGGTCGGATGACTGAAGCCAAGCCTGTCGGCAGGCACCGATGCCGGCTCAGGCTACCCGAGCCAATGCTTCGAAGCCATTGTAGGCTGCTCGAGAGATAAACTTCGAGCACTCCCGAATACCAGTGGACAAGGCTTGGAACCTCTGCAAAGGTTCCTCAGAGAGACCAGCAGAGAACCCGGCAATTTCCTTTGCCAGGTCCCGGAGATACATGCCCATGTAGAGCTGGTAGGTCTGGACTCGACAAGCAAGCATAGAGCCCTGGAAGCACTTCCTACCAAGGACATCTAGGTTCCAGGCCTCCCGGCCAGGAGGCACCAAGGAGTGCATCTTCTGACTCTTGAGTCGATGCATGGCCGATTCCACCACCATGGAATGGTGCGGCAGTTGTGCCTTTTGGAACCCGGGGCTCTTGCGGACTCGATAAATGGAATCGACCCGCTTGCTTAACACCGGCGCCAACGCCGGGCTCTCCCACATGCGGAAGAGAAGTCGCTCCAGCATCGGAGGAACCGGTACAGTAAAGGCCTCCTTCGGGGGAGAGTCATACTGGAGGGCATCGAGCTCTTCGGCTCGAGGCTCCTCCTCGGGATCCGTGGGGGGAATGCCAAAGCCTTGGCCATATTCCGCACGAAGTCCGAGAACCGGGTGTCCTCTGGGGGGACCGTCTCCGAGGTTCAGACTCAGGCGAGTCCGATGGGACACACCGAGTCCGAAAAGTACCCGGGGACTCTTCGTCCTCAGTCTCCCAGCCCGACTCCTCGGAGGAGGAATCGAGCGGCTCCAGTCAGGCGGGCACCGATGCCCTCCGCCCCGACGCCAAGGCCGGCGTCGACGACCTCGGTCCAGAACGGGAGGCCGAGGGAGACCGTGACCGAGGATCGACTCGAGCTCGCATGGACTCGAGGATCGCCTCGGTCTCCGGGGTTGACTTGGACGTCGACGTCCCGGTGGTCGGGGCAGATGCACCGGCGAGGCCAGCGATCAATGCCCGCTGCTGGTCCATGAAGGCAGCGAAACTGCTCTCCAAGGCCGCCAACCTGAGTCCGAGCTCAGGAGACCCAGCAGCCCCCGACTCGGGCCCCGACGGCGTCGGGTCCGACATCGGCTCCTTCGGAGGCGAGTCCATGAGGACTACAGTACTCACGTGTCCAGGAGACTCCATCTCGAGACGAGGATGTTTCGAAAGCCTCTCCGACTCCGAGTACCCAGGACGGCTATCGGGGCTATGTGACCTGGCCCTCGAGGAACCAGGAGCGTCCACCGATGCCGCCCTCGCGGGTTTCTTCTTCCTATGATGTTCCCGGGCAGGAGACCCCCGCTCAGAGGAACTCCGACGATGCTCAGGACCAGAGTCCCGGGACGTCGAAGCCTCTGACGAGGTCCGGGCCCGGCCGGACGCGGAGTCAGAGAAGATTCGTTCTCTTTGATGCTGCCGACTCCTCAACACTTTGGAGGACATTTTGCCACACGGACCACAGATCATCGGGTCATGATCGGGTCCGAGGCAGCGGAGGCAGCAGTCGTGTGTGTCGGTAAGAGACATAAGTTTCTTACACTGATCACACTTTTTAAACCCGCTGGCAGCCATCGGGGGAAAAAGGGCCCCTGCGAGGTCAAAAGACAGGGCTGCCAGTGAAAAAAGAAAAATGGCGGGAACGCCAGTCACAAAGGACAAAAAACGAAAAAATAAAGAACGGACTCGATACCGGCGTATCGGGTCCGGGCGGGAAAAGGATCCGGCGTCGAACCGAGAAAAGAATAGTAAATAAAATCAACTTTTTCAGCGGTGATCACAAACAGCGTCTGTAGGGCTCCGTGGAAAAAAGAAGACTGAGCAAGATGGCACCCTTGGGCGGGAAGGGGACCGCGCATGCGCAATGCAATTCCCAAAGGCTTTCTTTGAAAGCTGGGGAAATTGCTCCGCGAGGGCTCCGTCGGCGCCGACTTCACCCATATGTGAGGACTGACTTCCTGCTTGGTCCTGGAGAATAGGGGTTGTTGGAAAGGAGACCCCACTAAAAGATTCTCCAGTGATTGCCACCATTGTAGGGACAAGATCAGTCGTTGAGAGTTTGATATCTTGTCTGACAGATGTCCTGTGGCCTGTGTCCACTGTGTGGATAGGGTCCACTGAGCTGCTCGCATGTGGAGGTGAGCATAGGGAACTACATGAACTGTGGATGCCATATGTCCCAGTAATTGTAGCAGTTCTCGAGCAGTTAGGGAGGATTTTCCAGCTGCTTGAGAAGCTAGTTGCACTATGCAAAGAAATCTGGGCTGTTGGAGGAAAGCCCTTGACTGTCTGGTATCTAAACAAGCTCCTATGAATTCCAGGGACTGGGAAGGAACAAGTTGGGATTTTGGGAAGTTTATTACCAATCCCAAGTATTGGAGGATTTGTATTGTGCAAGACAGTGCAGAGCTGGCTTCTGCAACCATGGGGGCTCGAATGAGCCAGTCGTCCAAGTAAGGGAAGACAAATATCCCTAGGGTTCGCAGGAATGCAGATACTACTGCCATGCATTTTGTGAATGCTCTTGGTGCCGAAGCCAGACCAAAAGGAAGAACCCTGTATTGGACGTCTTTTATTTGTCAACACAGTTTAGATTTTAAAGTCATTCTTTGGTCAATCAATCTCCTGGTGGGTCCGTTTCTTCTTCCCCCGAATGCTTCTCTTGGTGCGCTGCTTGGCGTATTTTTCATTTGGGGTTTCCCGCAGCAGCAGCCAGCAGAAATCAGCCATCATAGTGGTGTTCCATCTTCCTTGGTACCTTCTCTCTGCGTCCTTGATGTCCTGGTAAAACCTTTCACCTTGTTCTTCACTGTATGCCCCCAGGTTTTCGGGAAAGTAGTTCACATGGGAGTGCAAGAAATGGACTTTCAGGCTCATGTTACAGCCTTGTTCTTTGAAGGCATTGAGCAGCCTGGCAACAATATCCTTATAGTTCTCATCCCGCCTGTTCCCCAAGAATTTGAGAACAACATCCTTGAAGGAACCCCAGGCTTCTTTTTCCTTCTCAGACATCGTTTCAGCGAATGCTCCATCTGAAATGAGTTTCCTTATATCAAGGCCAACAAACACTCCTTCCTTTAGCTTTGCTTCAGAAAGTCGGGGGAACTTTGAGCAAAGGTACTGAAAGCACTCACCATCTTTTGGAAGGGACTTGATGAATTGCTTAATGAGACCCAACTTAATGTGGAGAGGTGGTAATAGAATTTTATCACGAGGTACCAAGCTCTCATGAAGAACATTTTTCTCACCAGGTCTCAAATACTCCCGAATTGGCCAGTCTTTTTTCCCCCAGTGTAGGTCGTGGGCCCGGCTATCCCACAAGCAAAGGAAGCAGGGATATTTGGTGAAACTGGATTGCTGCCCTAATAGCATGGATAGAATTTTAAAGTCTCCACAAATCATCCACTTATGCTCATCATAACGAATCTTCTGATGAATCAGGGCCAAATTCTTGTATTTTTCTTGGAGAATAACAGAGTGAGCAATAGGAACGGAAGCGAATGTGTTGCCATTATGAAGAAGAACACCTTTTATGCTGTCTTTTGACGAATCAATGAACAGCCGCCATTCAGCAGGATCATACTTGAGTTTAAACTTTTCCATCACTCCGTATATATCGTTGCAAAATACCAAATCTTCCTCTTTGCTGAAATACTTCAAAAATTGTGTCTCGCGGTTGCGGTACCAATAAAAAGTTGTTCCTGGTGACAATAGATTTTTCTGTTTAAGCCAAGAACCTAGCAGTTGGGCAGCATCTTTTGGGAGTCCTAAATCCCGGACTAAATCATTCAATTCAGCTTGAGAGAAAAGTTCAGGTTTCGGATCTGGTTCAGTTTCAAACTCGGAAGTACTGGACTCATCGGGAAAAGCCATCTGATGAGTCTCATCATGATCAGAACCGTCCACACAAATATGATCCAAAGATTTTGGTGGTTCAGGCACAGGTACTTCGTTGCTATGAGGCATAGGTCTAATTGCTGAGGGAAGGTTGGGGTAACTTATTACGTTCTTATTTTTTAAGTTGTATCCCTTCACAATGCAAGAGCAAAAGTAGCAGTCACTGCTGTGGTCTCTTTGTTCACGCCACATCATAGGTATTCCGAAACGAAATGCTTGTTTTTTACCTTTCATCCATAAGCGTAGATCTTCCTCACATGTCTTGCACACTTTGTGAGGAGCCCACGGTTTGTCTTGATCGCCTAACTTCAAACCGAAATAGGCGAAATATACTTTTTTAATAAATGCAGAAATGTTCCTCTGCCGCTTTTTCACGGTATATTCCCCACAAATAAAACAAAAACTGTCCGGAGAGTTGACGCAACCTCAGGCTCTGTGAGCCATCACAAATACACAGCACTGCAAACTACAACTGTAGTGAACCACTTCGGAATAAAGCTGGATTACGACTGAGCAAACAAAAGGTAATAATGAACTTGCAAGAAACTGAAATTTGACAGGAATGTTCATGTCGCAACCACCGTGTTTGAGCGAGCGAACGAGGCGAGGCGAACAGGAAAGAATATGCGCCAGCGCGAGTACCGGATTTAGCCCCCCGCCTCCCAATTGTCCTGTTAATGTATAAAATGAATACAAAACACTCTAAAATATCACGAGGGAGTGTTTCTAGTTAGTTAACCATTACAACCTCTATTTTGGGCCAAGAAAATAAACTGCAGTCGGCTAAAAAGAAATTATGTGAACATTCCTTATATGGGTAAGAAATCTAATTTTGCAAGAAAACGTGACGTGATGGAACATTTTGGCTATTTTTCCTGGATTCAGCACCCCAAAAAAAGGCAGTTTTTTGGTAGTGTACCTGTGTAATCCGCTGCAAGACCACATTCAGATCCCATTCAGGGGCTGGTGGGTGCAAAGGAGGCTTCTGAGAAAACGAGCCATCAAAAAGTGGTTGGAAAGAGGCCTGCCATCCACCGGTGCATGATGCGCAGAGAGAGCACTGAGGTGGACCCTGACAGAGTTGAACTTAAGGCCCAGATTGGAGAGGTAAAGCAAATATTGCAAGACCACCGCCACCAAGCAGAAGAAGGGATTCTCAGACTGCTGAGCACACCACACGGAGAACCGACGCCACTTAAGAGCGTAGGACTTCCGGGTGGAGGGCCGCCTGGAGGCCAAGTCAACCTCTTCCACCTCCCGAGGCAGCAGGAGGGGAGCAAGGACTACCCTTTCAGCAGCCAGGCCATCAGATGAAGGGACCGGAGGTTGGGGTGTAGGAGAGTCCCCTGATCCTGTGACAGGAGATCGGGTTGAAACCCCAGAGGAAGAGGAGTGTCCACCGCCAGCTGCATCAGAAGCGGGAACCAGGGCTGTCTCGGCCACCGGGAAGCCACTAGGATCATCGAGGCTCTGTCCCTGAGAACCTTGAAGAGCGTCCGAGACACCAGTGGCATGGGAGGAAAGGCATACAAGAGGCCCGTGGACCATGGAATCAGAAAAGCATCCGCCGCTATTCTGAGAGGATACAGTTGTCGAGAGCAAAATCTGGGAAGTTGCCGGTTCAGAGGACTGGCAAAGAGATCCATGATGGAGAGGCCCCACTTGAGAAAGATCTGTTGAACCACCAACGGATCCAATCTCCACTCGTGTGGTTGGAGAATCCTGCTCAGCTTGTCTGCCAGGTAATTTTCCTGACCTGGGAGATAGACCGCTTTGAGGAGGATGCTGTGGCTGACGGCCCAAGAGCACAGTTTTTGTGCCTCCTGACAGAGAAGGAAGGAGCCTGTGCCTCCTTGCTTGTTCACGTAGAACACTGCAACTTGATTGTCCGTCTGGACCAGTACAGACTGGTGAGAAGTGAGGTGGGAGAAGGCTCTCAAAGCTAGGCGGATGGCTCTGAGCTCCAGGAAGTTTATCTGCTGAGCAGACTCCCAAGGAGTCCAGAGGCCTTGAGTACATGTCCCTTGGCAATGTGCTCCCCAATCCAGGAGAGAAGCATCGGATGTCAGCACCTGAGAAGGCGGAGGAGATTGAAAATCCACTCCTAGCACTAGGTTTGGCAGATGAAGCCACCAACGCAGAGAAGAGACCAGCAGGTCGGATATCCGTACTGAGTCCGCTAGGCTCCCCGTGGCCTGATGCCATTGAGCAGGTCGCATGTTCAGGCGGGCATTGGGGGTCACATGGACCGCGGAAGCCATATGGCCGAGCAGTCTCAGAAATTGCCTGGCCGAGACCAGGGAATTGCTGTGAAAGTGGCTGGCGAGATCCATGAGCCTGTGGGCCCTGTCCAGAGGCAGGAAGGCCCGCGCCTGAAGAGTGTCCAACCGGGCGCCTATGAATTAGAAGTTTTGAGAGGGGAGCAAAGTGGACTTTGCTCAAGTTTATGACAAATCCCAAGTGCTGGAGTAGAGTCACAGTGCGATGAGTGGCCTGAGTGGCCTCTTGGGAAGACTGGGCTCTGATGAGCCAGTCGTCCAGGTATAAAAACACAAAAAGGCCTTGAAGTCTCAGATAGGCCGCCACCACTGCTAGGCATTTGGTGAACACCCTGGGGGCGAAGGATATGCCAAAGGGCAGTACTCTGTACTGGTAATGATTTCCTCCCACAACAAACCTGAGATATTGTCTGTGGTCTGGATGAATAAGGATGTGAGTATACGCATCCTTTAGATCCAAGGAGCATAGCCAGTCTCCCTGCTGGAGGTAGGGCAGCAAGATTCCAAGGGTAAGCATCTTGAACTTTTCCCTTGCCAGGAACTTGTTGAGGTTTCGCAAGTCCAGGATGGGTCTGAGGCCTCCTGTTCTTTTTGGTATCAGAAAGTACCTGGAATAAAAGCCGTGACTCCTCAGGTGGTGGGGCACCGGTTCCACAGCCTGTTCCTGAAGAAGACTTGCTAACTCCTGGAGGAGTAAGTCCCTGTGCAGAGGGAGTCTCGGAGGCTCCCCTGGAAAGTAGGAGGAAGGTACCTGGTGAAAGTGTAGAAGGTAGCCTTTTTGAACTATATGAAGCACCCAGGTATCTGATGTGATGGCTGACCACCTGTGGGCAAAGTGGACCAGCCGGCCTCCTGTGCTGAGAGAAACCAGCGGAGGGGAAGAGGCTATGCTGACGGAGTCAAAAACCTTCACCCTGCTGAGCAGGGGCCGGTGTTGTGGGCTTGGGGGCCTGCTGCCTACGGGACCCATTACCCCGTCCCTTGGCCTGCTGACCATGTTGGGGAGCTGCTGAGGCCTGATAATGAGGGTAGTGTTTATAGGCAGCCGCCTTCCTCGGGTAAAAGGGCTTTTTCCCTGAGCCCTTCTTCTTCTGAGAAGGGGCAGAGGTCTTTCTGGACAGCCGAGTCCTGGTCAGAGTCTCGGTCTCGATCTGTGCAGCCTTTTCAGCCATGGGCTTGCCAAAGAGGTTTTCACCTCTTCAGGGGACATCGACCAACTTGTCCTGTACCCATGGCTCGAGGTCGGATGACTGAAGCCAAGCCTGTCGGCAGGCACCGATGCCGGCTCCGGCTACCCGAGCCAATGCTTCGAAGCCATTGTAGGCTGCTCGAGAGATAAACTTCGAGCACTCCCGAATACCAGTGGACAAGGCTTGGAACCTCTGCAAAGGTTCCTCAGAGAGACCAGCAGAGAACCCGGCAATTTCCTTTGCCAGGTCCCGGAGATACATGCCCATGTAGAGCTGGTAGGTCTGGACTCGACAAGCAAGCATAGAGCCCTGGAAGCACTTCCTACCAAGGACATCTAGGTTCCAGGCCTCCCGGCCGGGAGGCACCAAGGAGTGCATCTTCTGACTCTTGAGTCGATGCATGGCCGATTCCACCACCATGGAATGGTGCGGCAGTTGTGCCTTTTGGAACCCGGGGCTCTTGCGGACTCGATAAATGGAATCGACCCGCTTGCTTAACACCGGCGCCAACGCCGGGCTCTCCCACATGCGGAAGAGAAGTCGCTCCAGCATCGGAGGAACCGGTACAGTAAAGGCCTCCTTCGGGGGAGAGTCATACTGGAGGGCATCGAGCTCTTCGGCTCGAGGCTCCTCCTCGGGATCCGTGGGGGGAATGCCAAAGCCTTGGCCATATTCCGCATGAAGTCCGAGAACCGGGTGTCCTCTGGGGGGACCGTCTCCGAGGTTCAGACTCAGGCGAGTCCGATGGGACACACCGAGTCCGAAAAGTACCCGGGGACTCTTCGTCCTCAGTCTCCCAGCCCGACTCCTCGGAGGAGGAATCGAGCGGCTCCAGTCAGGCGGGCACCGATGCCCTCCGCCCTGACGCCAAGGCCGGCGTCGACGACCTCGGTCCAGAACGGGAGGCCGAGGGAGACCGTGACCGAGGATCGACTCGAGCTCGCATGGACTCGAGGATCGCCTCGGTCTCCGGGGTTGACTTGGACGTTGACGTCCCGGTGGTCGGGGCAGATGCACCGGCGAGGCCAGCGATCAATGCCCGCTGCTGGTCCATGAAGGCAGCGAAACTGCTCTCCAAGGCCGCCAACCTGAGTCCGAGCTCAGGAGACCCAGCAGCCCCCGACTCGGGCCCCGACGGCGTCGGGTCCGACATCGGCTCCTTCGGAGGCGAGTCCATGAGGACTACAGTACTCACGTGTCCAGGAGACTCCATCTCGAGACGAGGATGTTTCGAAAGCCTCTCCGACTCCGAGTACCCAGGACGGCTATCGGGGCTATGTGACCTGGCCCTCGAGGAACCAGGAGCGTCCACCGATGCCGCCCTCGCGGGTTTCTTCTTCCTATGATGTTCCCGGGCAGGAGACCCCCGCTCAGAGGAACTCCGACGATGCTCAGGACCAGAGTCCCGGGACGTCGAAGCCTCTGACGAGGTCCGGGCCCGGCCGGACGCGGAGTCAGAGAAGATTCGTTCTCTTTGATGCTGCCGACTCCTCAACACTTTGGAGGACATTTTGCCACACGGACCACAGATCATCGGGTCATGATCGGGTCCGAGGCAGCGGAGGCAGCAGTCGTGTGTGTCGGTAAGAGACATAAGTTTCTTACACTGATCACACTTTTTAAACCCGCTGGCAGCCATCGGGGGAAAAAAGGGCCCCTGCGAGGTCAAAAGACAGGGCTGCCAGTGAAAAAAGAAAAATGGCGGGAACGCCAGTCACAAAGGACAAAAAACGAAAAAATAAAGAACGGACTCGATACCGGCGTATCGGGTCCGGGCGGGAAAAGGATCCGGCGTCGAACCGAGAAAAGAATAGTAAATAAAATCAACTTTTTCAGCGGTGATCACAAACAGCGTCTGTAGGGCTCCGTGGAAAAAAGAAGACTGAGCAAGATGGCACCCTTGGGCGGGAAGGGGACCGCGCATGCGCAATGCAATTCCCAAAGGCTTTCTTTGAAAGCTGGGGAAATTGCTCCGCGAGGGCTCCGTCGGCGCCGACTTCACCCATATGTGAGGACTGACTTCCTGCTTGGTCCTGGAGAATAGGGGTTGTTGGAAAGGAGACCCCACTAAAAGATTCTCCAGTGATTGCCACCATTGTAGGGACAAGATCAGTCGTTGAGAGTTTGATATCTTGTCTGACAGATGTCCTGTGGCCTGTGTCCACTGTGTGGATAGGGTCCACTGAGCTGCTCGCATGTGGAGGTGAGCATAGGGAACTACATGAACTGTGGATGCCATATGTCCCAGTAATTGTAGCAGTTCTCGAGCAGTTAGGGAGGATTTTCCAGCTGCTTGAGAAGCTAGTTGCACTATGCAAAGAAATCTGGGCTGTTGGAGGAAAGCCCTTGACTGTCTGGTATCTAAACAAGCTCCTATGAATTCCAGGGACTGGGAAGGAACAAGTTGGGATTTTGGGAAGTTTATTACCAATCCCAAGTATTGGAGGATTTGTATTGTGCAAGACAGTGCAGAGCTGGCTTCTGCAACCATGGGGGCTCGAATGAGCCAGTCGTCCAAGTAAGGGAAGACAAATATCCCTAGGGTTCGCAGGAATGCAGATACTACTGCCATGCATTTTGTGAATGCTCTTGGTGCCGAAGCCAGACCAAAAGGAAGAACCCTGTATTGGACGTCTTTTCCCTTGAAAAGGAATCGTAAGAATTTCCTGTGACCCGGATGGATCAGAATGTGAGTATATGCATCCTTTAGAACTAGAGAGCAAAGCCAATCCTGACTTTGAAGGTATGGCAGAAGAGTTCCCAGAGAAATCATTTTGAACTTTTCTCGGAACAGATATGTGTTCAATTTTCTGAGGTCTAGAATGGGTCTGTGTCCTCCTGTTTTCTTTGGAATAAGAAAATAGGGGGAGTAGAACCCTGTACCCTGTTGGAGAATGGGTACTTCCTCTATTGCTTCTTGGGCAAGGAGTGTTGAGACTTCTTGATCCAGTAGATTGTCTGCAGAGGTTTGGGAATTGAACTGTCTTACGATTGTAAGAGGGGGCATGCTGTGAAAATAAAGCTTGTACCCCTCTCCTATAATGGACAGAGTCCAATTTTCTGTTGTTATTTGGTGCCATCTGTCGGCAAAATGACTCAACCTGCCTGGAATGTTTAGGGGTTCTGGACCCTTCAGAGGCAGGAAGGCCAAGCTCTCTAGGAAGGAGTCAAAGCCCTTGAGTGGGCTGAGCCTGTGGAGCTGATTGAGCTCTCAGGCCTTTTAGCTTCTTTTGTTGTCTGGATTGTTGTTGTTGTGCCTTTTGGGCAACTTGACTCTGACCTTGCCCTTGCTGGGTATAGGATGGATAAAACTTCCTCTTTTTGCTGAAAAAGGGTTTTTGATAGGGTTTGTTTTTGGCTGGAGTGGCTGTAGATTTTGACAATCTGTCTAAACTGAAATTGTCAGCATCTATCTCATTAGACTTTTCTTGCCAATTCTTGCCAAAGAGGTTTTCTCTTGTGCAAGGGATGTTTCCTAATTTATCCTGTACCCAAATCTCCAAGTCTGATGCCTGAAGCCGGGCAATCCGACATGCACCAATGGCAATAGCAGAGGTTCTGCTGATGCATTCAAAGCAGTCAAAGGCTGCACGATTTATAAACTTGGAAACGTCTTGAGCATGCTTGACAAGAGTAAGGAAGTCTTGTCGTTTGTCATCAGGGAGAAGGGGGCTCATAAGTTCCAAATCTCCTGTGACTTCTTTGAGGAACATTCCCATATATAAAATATATAAGCTGATCCTAGCTGAAAGCATGGAGGCCTGAAAAGTTCGACGCCCAAAGACGTCAAGAGTCCTGCATTCATGACCTGGAGGATTGGATGCATGTCTTTTTGCACTTTTCATCCTACACATGGCTAACTCCACTACCATTGAATGGTGAGACAGCTGAGTCTTTTGAAAGCCAGGACATGGTGGAACTCGATACATGGTATCGAGTCTCCTAGAATGAGGAGATGTGGTCAAAGGTGTTTCCCACATTCTGAGCATCAAATCATAAAGAATTTCATGAATGGGCAGAGTGGCTGCCTCTTTGGGAGTCTTATGGTATTGGTTTGCTCTAGGTTCCTTTTCAGGAGCTACTGTGATTGAAAGGCCTCAGGCCACATCAAGAATAAAACCCTGAAAAGACATGTCCTCTGGAGAAGACATTCTGCATTGAGGAGAAGAGGAGTCTTCCGGGAGAAGCACTCTGGTACCTGCAGAATTATCAGAGTCCTCGGAATCGGAGGATTCGAAGTATCCCTGATCCTGATGTTCATGCAAAGCATTGTATCGGTATCGATTGAAGTCAGTACCGAGTGGGTCCGGTACCGATTTGTCGATGCCAGAAAAAGTCAGCCTGGGAAGAATTGCCACCGGGGCCGGTACCATCGGTGCTGGTACCGGTATCGGTTCCGGTGCTGGTACCGGCACTGGTATCGGTATTGGTGTTGGTACCAGTGCCCGTTGAACCGTCGGTAGCGGTGTCAATGGTACCGCAGCTGAAAGGAGAGCTGCAAGACTGCATTTGATATTGAGGAATCTTTGGTCTATTGATGCTGCCGATGCCTGGGTGTCGGTACCGGTAGAAGTGGCCAGAACGCCTGAGCATGGCACCAGTAGTTCTGCCGAGGTCGAGGCCTCGAGAACATCCTGGAGCCCTGTTAGTGCTTTGGAGGCCGAAGCCTCCCACCGGGGCTGTTTTGCCGGTGTAATTTCCTCAAGGGCAATGCTAATGGCTTCTCGATGCTTGGAAGGAGATCTACCCTTTGAGGACCGGCTCTTATGTTTAGTTACCTGAGATCCAAGGGAGGAAGACGAGGCTCTGGAACACGTTGATGCAATGGACATGGCATCAGAAGAAAAGAGGGTACCGAGATTTGCAGCCCGGTTCTGTCTTCCTCTTTTATTCATCCCCATACAAGAGAGACACTCCGATGGAGAATGGTCAGGGCCTAAACATTTGAGACACCAGTCATGAGTGTTGGTGACAGAAATGGTACCACCACACTTAGTACATTTTTTAAAACCACTAGCTGGCGGAGCCTGATGTCCAGCGGGTTAGACGCTGCGCGCTGAAGCTCCCGAGGGGCCTACTCAGAATCCTGACTTAATATCTGCATAAACTTAATATTTTACTCCGAACTTACCGGGGTGCCTTGGGGGGAATGGCGGCCCACAAACCAGTGCATTTGGACTTCGGGTCTCCCTCTTCTTCACATGGAAAACGCTCCAAAACAGAGTTGTCTTCCCCACCAAAGATGGTTCCACTTCGGGTAAGCCCCGAGATGCAACAGGAGATCTTGGAGGAAATACGTGGTGTGAAGGAACTGGTACAGTCCAACGGAGAAGCGCTCCGAGCCATGCGAGAAGATTTCGGTATGCTTCAGGACCGGCTTGAAGGTCTTTCACTACGGCTGGACAACATGGCGGGGGTCCTTGATTCGCACGCGGTGCGCTTGGTGAATCTGGACAAGGCTGAGCGTCTGATACAGAATCTTCAAAAAGAGTTAGAGGATAGCAATAATCGAGCCCGTCGCAACAATGTAAGGCTCATAGGAGTACCAGAGGGGGCGGAAGCAGGAGATATCCGAGAATTTCTGGTCAAAACTCTCCCCTCCTTGCTGAAGATTACCTTTTACAGAGATCTGGAAATTGACCGAGCATATCGTGCTCCTACTAACATCGCACTCAATCGGACGACCCCCCGGCCCATTATCTTTAGTTTACTGAGGTATCAGCAAGTTGAGCAAATTTTCAAAGCTGCCCGGGTGATACCACATCTGCAGTTTAAAGATCATAAAGTTTCTTTTTTCCCCGACTTGGCAAAGCCTACAGTTGATCGGCGGAAGGGACTCCTTGCTTTTCGACCTAGATTACAACAGTTACAGGCTCGCTTTGGCCTTTTGTATCCAGCGAAGCTCAGAGTGACTCTCCATAACCAAACTAGAACCTTCGAAGATCCTGCTCTGCTAGCAACATTTTTGGACTCCAAAGAGGCTGACCAGATGCGCTAAGTCAACAACTCGGATGGACTCCGCTGGCACTGCCCGCCATTTTGAATGGCCCGATGCGGTGATCACTGCCTGGAATAGAGACTGCCTGGACTTTTCTTTCTTTTATATCTACCTCTCTTGGTCTCCTTCTCCTTCATGAGGTGCACCGCGGTTGGATTCGGAGCACGCACAGCTACACCGGTTTCTATGTTTCAATTTAGGCCTTCTCTGGGGTTTCACCCCGCAGACATCAGGTCGCCAGTAATTTCTGGGGTTTTGCTTCTTCTCTAAGGCACTTCGGTGCTTCTACTGTTATATAGGGCGCTTCATGATTTATCATTGGCTTATTATCTGTCACATCGTGTATACAGTCATTTATAGTTGATATGAGGGACATTGCGCAACTCGGTGCGCCATCATGTTTCTTTCTCAGAATGTTTGACTTTGTTGTATGGCCTTATGTAAGCTCTTGTCACTGAACGTAAGAGGCATTAATAGTCCAAGCAAAAGAATGATCATCCTTAGTTATTCTAATCATGACCATATTGATTTAGTGTTTCTTTAGGAAACCCATTTCACCTCCGTTGAATCACTGACACTTACTGCTAAACCTTATATGGTGGCTGCCTACTCTCCCGCTGTTCCCAAGCGGTGTGGGGTAGCCATCTTGGTTGAGAAATCTTTGCCAACTATTGTAATGGATACTAGCTCTGATGGGGAGGGTAGCTGAGCCTGTGTATATTTTAAGGTTGGAGATAGTGAATTTACGTGTATTTGTATATATGCTCCGACTGTGGATGACCCTGTTACTGTTACTTGGCGGTGACTTCCATCCAGTGTTTGATCCTTTGGTAGCTAGACTGTCGCCTAGAATGAGTGGTCTGCCCAAGAGTCTTTATACTCTGCCAGCTCTGATGACAGATTTTGTGTGAGTAGATATATGAAGCTGTCTTACCCCTCTGACTTAGAGCTCACCTTTTCTCAGCCCCCCTATCACTCATAATCTTGATCAGATTTTTCCTTATCTCCTCAGTACTGCTATCCCAAGTGGACATATAATCCTGATAGGTTAGCCAATTGGAATGCCATCCAGAGTACTTGATGCTGGACATGCCATGTGGCCTTTGGTTCACTAAACTCCTGTTAAGTTTGATTGTCCCGCATTACAGTATTACTAGAGTCGGGTCTGGGGTCGTCTTCATTCTATTTTATATTATCCGGAATCCCTCTCTTGGAAGATTGTGGGGCTCCGCTTGGTTGCGGGGCTCCCCTCTCTTCCTAAATTGGCTTCCTTCCTTTTAGCCTTTATACTGGGCATTGCTATTTTTTATTTCCTTAATCACGAAATATTGGGAAGGTCGCTCTTCTTTGAGCTTTAATGACTGGTGATTCATATCTGTCTTTATTGTAAATATGCGCAAATACTTTGTATGTCAGCCTCTTCCGTTCAAACTATTCACTATTGGTCTGGCTAGAAGATGCTCAATGATTATGTTCAAACTATTTAATGCTCTCAGTTGACTGTTTGAATCTGTATTAATCTCTGTCCCGCACTTATCCGGTATCATAGATTCTACTTCTGTTTGCTTGATGTACAATAATTGTTGTATGTAAGCGCTTATATGATGATTCTTATCAGCTTAGAGAAGAAGCATTGGGGTGGGGGGTAATTGTGGTTGCTTTCTTTATTGTATGTGTGTATTTGTTTCTTTTGGTGTGTTGTTACTTTTGTTTGTTGTAAAATGAAAATAAAAGTTAAAAAAAAAAAAAAAACCACTAGCTGGTTTTTCCATTTTTCAGGAAAATGGGGCCTAATGCCCAAAAGGGCACCTAGCACCAAAAAGAAAAAGTTTCTGAAGAGAAACAGTTCAGAAAGTATATATATATTTTTTTTTTTTTGAAAAGAAGAAAAGAGAACCAGCAGTACCGGTAGGTGTCGAGCGGAGGCAGACGCGACCACAAAAAAACAAGTTTAAAGAAGAAATTTTCTGCAGTGACAGGGTATGTGTGCTGTTAGCTCCACGGAAAACAAAAAACTGAAGAGGGACAGTTGGAAAGGTGGGAAGGCAGCGCGCATGTGCTCAGGGATGCTTCCAAAAGCGTTCCTATTGGACGCTGGGGAGCATTCCCGCGTGGGCTCCATCAGTGGCAACGATACCTCATATGTGAAGGCTACATTCCTGCTTGTTCCTGGAGATTCCATATTAAAAAATTCCATTCAGGAAAAAGGTCCTGATGTCACTGTAGACTCTATGCTTAAATACTTAGCTCAGTGTTGAACAGATGTCAAATAAAGCAAACAGATTGATATAAGTTATGCTAAAAGAATAAGAAAAAAGAGGTTATCAAAATGCTTCTATAAGCATCCTTGGTGTGACTATTCTTTGAGTACTGCATGCACTTTTGATGTCCTCATCTAAAAAATGCAGCAGAACTAAAAAAGGACAAGAGAAATGATAGATTGTGCTTCTGAAGAAAACTGAACACAGAAACTGAACAGGTCTGGTCTCTTTGGCTTGCTGAAAGGGGATATGCTAGAGGTTTATAAAATTCTGAGAAGTATCATAAGTGCTGTGGAACAATTAAGGGATATTTCATGTAACTAGCTTATTGCAGATTTAAAATAAATTTAAGAAAGTATTTTTTAATCAATGCACAAATAAGCTGCAAAATGTGTTGCCTAAAGATATTGTTGAAGGTAATAGGAGGGAGGAGTGGCCTAGTGGTTGGGGCAAGGTACTACAGGCCGGAAGGTCGGTGGTTCAAATCCCACTAGAGGACAGCAACCTTGGGCCGGAAGGACTGGGGTTTCTAGTCCCACAGGTGCTCCTTGTGGTCTTGGGAAAGCCACTTAACCCTCCATTGCCCATGTTCCCTGAAAGTATTAGTGTATGTGTCTCATATCCCCTCGTGTTAAATGTATCCCCCAACCGCTTTGACCTGGTGAAAAGCGGGATATAAATGCAGCTAAATAAATAATAGTATAACTGGGTTTAGGAGAGATTTCAACAAATTTAATGTAGATGTCTATTACCAGCTATTAACCAAGTGGGCTTGGGGAATATCTCTTTAACTACCATAGTCTAGGATTAAACAACAGTGAATGAATCTCCATGTGTTAATACCTTAGCATGTTAAGAAGAAGATAAACAATGGTCTATCAAGCTCTGTTTCCTGTCTTCAGGAGTGCTCAGTCTGAGTTGCCTGGAAGAAATACTCAGTAGATTCTAATGTTGGAGAACATAAGAAATGCCATACTGGGTCAGACCAAGGTCCATCAAGCCCAGTATCCTGCTTCCGACAGGTACTTGTAACCTGGATTGGCCACTTTGGAAATAGGATACTGAGCTTGATGGACCTTTGGACTGACCCAGTATGGCATTTCTTAAATTCTTATGTAAGTCAGGGTGCAGCAGGAAATTCTCTGGATAGCAGTGATTTTTAGTGCCATTATCTGGATAACTATCTGAATAAGTTAGGACAGCAAAGAAGCCGTCCTAAGCCATCCAAATAGGTTATCCAGATAGCAGCGCCAATCATTATCTGGATATCTAAACTGAATATCCAGATCTTATTTTTACAATGTGGCCAGTGTATAAAAAATGCTGACAACAGAGTTTAAATATTTCCCCTTGGACTTTAGGTCTGGGCATTCAAAATGATGCTAGAAAGTTATAAAAGACTCAGCAAATGTGGAGGATTTATTAAAATACACATAAACCGTGTTAGGATTTTGAAGCTATCACAGCATGTTAGCACTGCATTAGCTGCGAAAGCTTAGCAGTATCTGTTGGAGATGTGCACAACATTCCCGCAGCAGATATGGCACCAAAACTGCAGAGAGCATGGTCAGACAGCAGCCAAAATGAAACTAACGTTGAGGGGCCTTAGTTGCACCCACACTGTTTGCAAAGTGTGCAGTTACCATGCGCTGAGGCATGTGGTAATTGTGCCGTGCAGACACGCCCATGCAGATAGCACAGAAAATCACTGTGCTATGTTCATTTGCCCAGCATTAACTGTTAACATGACATGCTTGGAAAGCACTATCTGCTGCATTAACAGTTAATGAGGTTTGGTAAATATGCCTCTTCGTGCCACCAAAGAAACATTTGAGGCCATGGAAAACTGTTAATGCCATTTAATAAAGAAATGCATTAAAAAGGTATCATCACTACAGGGATTGTAAGCATAAGTAGCACTAGATACAGTGCATACATAAGATATACTTTTGCTATTGCATGCCTAGGTGGTCGATGTTGCAAATGTGCATGCACATGAGGAGCTGATTAAGCAGTTGAGTTCCAAACCTCACATTTTTGGTGAAACAAGCTGGTTTTCAATGCCTGAGAGCTAAACACAATTCAACTTCAAGCACTTCTTCAAGCCGCAGGTCAACTAGGGGTTGCTCAAGACAATTTGCTTCCTGACGCGAGAAATAAGCTGGTGCCCCCATCCCCAGCAGCCAAAATGAAGGGGCCTCCTTAGAACTCCAGTCAGGAATCCCGTCACTCATAACACCAGTCAGGTGGTTGCCCCAAGAATAAAGCAAGCAATATATTCCCAGGTTATATAAGGCTTTTAAAAAAACTTTGCGATGTTCAGCAAAAATTGTAGCAGATTAATTATATAGCCCGAGAATCTAATGTAAAATATACTGACCCCTCACATTGCACATTGGATTTGCATGCTATTAAATGTAAATATATATTCTGCAAAACAAAGGAGATTCCGGATAATCACAAACCAAGGAGCAAAATGAAAAAGCAAGAACCACAGCCAATTTTATTTTGGTGTTATAAACCACACTGTTTTTCTCACTTTTTATTTTTGAACATATATTCTACATCCAAAGAAACTCTTCTCACAATAAGTGCAGAGGACATTTTCTCATTGAACTCAACCAGTGTACTCCCCAGAAATCTTTGCCAATATGAAGGAATAGTCGGGCGGGCTGCTTTAAAAGCCAGCTGGCAGAAGACAACATAACAAGTCATATTTCATTTTTCCATTCCTGCTTATTATTATAAATGTCTATTCATCAGATTGACTTAGCGGGGTGGTCAGTAAAATCAGCTGAGTAGAGCCCATTTAAAAGGTCCTGGGGAGAACACTATCAACATATAAAAATTAATTTCTGACTCTAGTGTCATCTCAAAATCAGCAATATAAATCCTCACCAGTCAATGACATAATGTGAGGTAATGTAAAACCTTATAAAAATTACTCAGGAACTATAGAGAAAATCTACCATACTATAATAGCATCAACTTCCAAAACTCACAAGGAGCTTACCCGGAAAAGAGCAGCACTCTGAGGGGTTTGTTTACTAAAACACATAAGCCTTTTGCAGCTAACATGGCAAAAAAATTAGGATAGAATGGAGTCAGCTACAAAAGCTGTGTGTTATCTGTTGGGGGTGTGCATAGCATTTCTCCAGCAGATAATACACTGAAATTGCAGAGAACAGGCCCTGGGAGCACCGTGGATGCTCATAATGACTCCCATTGAGGTGGCATTATGAAACCCCACTCTGTCTGCAACTTTGATGGTTACTACATGCTGTTGATGCCCACAGTACTCACACATTGCACCCCACCACACAATTTTTGCCCATATCCCACCCAATCACTCTTGCAGATAGCACAATAATAAATTGCTGTTATCTGCAATTTCCCTGCATTATCTGTTAGCATACCCAGATAGCATGCACTGTCACATTAATAGTTAGACCAGCTTTGTAAACATCCCCCTAGATATTGCAGTGGGCCCTAGAACATCCAGAAAAGCAAACAAGCCGGATTTCTACCGATACTTGCATAGCAGCTCCTTGCTAACAGAATATCTGGCCTTGGTTGCATACACAGAATACAGGTGGATCCTCACCAAGCATAAAATAACACCAACTAAAAAGCGGAGTTACTCACCTGTAACAGGTGATCTCCGGGAACAGCAGGAATTGAGTCTTCACATATGGGTGACGTTGGTACCGACCAGAGCAAGCACGGGAATGCTCCCCAGCGTCCAATAGGAAAGCTTTTGGGAGCATCCCACTGCACCTGCGTAGCTGCCTTCCCACCTTTCCAGCTCTCCCTCCTCAGTAGAGTTTGTAGCTGAGATAAAAGGAGAGAAGGAGAGAAGAAGAGGAAAGTACAACTCCTAGGGGAGGAGGGTGGGTTGTGAAGACTCAATTCCTGCTGTTCCCAGAGATTATCTGTTACAGTTGAGTAACTACGCTATCTCCAGGAACAAGCAGGAATGTAGTTCTCACCTATGGGACTCCCTAGCTTGGAGATGCCAGAGAGATGATCTCAGAGCGAGCTGTGGAACACAGGGTGAAGTAGTAGGTCATATATTCTCCATGGATGTCTGGGATCGAAACCCGGGATGTGGGGTAGGAGTTGATCGAAGTCTGAAAGAGATGCTGGAGAACAGCTCGGCCAAATGAGGCATCCCAGCAGGAGTCCTTGTCCAGGCAATAGTGAGCAGCAAAGGTGTGGACAGAGGACCAGGTTGCTGCTTTACATATCTCATCAATCGCCACAGAGCACAGATTCACCATGGAGGCAGCCATTGCCCGAATATTATGTGCAATGATGTGACCCTCAAGAGAGTACTCCACTGTCGTAAGCAAAGGAGAAACAATCTGCTATCCATTTGGAGAGAGTTCGCTTGGATACTGGTAGTCCTAGGTGACTGGAATCAAAAGTGATGAAAAGTTGGGAAGCTTTTCTGTGTTCCCGAGTTTTTTGGAGATAAAAGGCCAAAGCGCGTTTGCAATCCAGAGTATAAAGGGTTACCTTCACCCTACAAGAATGAGATCTAGAGAAGAAAACAGGGAGGTGCACCAACTGATTTAAGTGAAAGGGAGAAACCACCTTTGGCATAAAATGAGGATGAGTTCTAAGGACTACCTTATCCTGGTGGAAACATGTGTAAGGAGGATCAGCCACCAAAGCCTGAAGTTCACTGATATGCCTTACTAAAGTGATGGCAATAAGGAAGGTGATCTTCCAGGTCAGAAACTTCTGGAAAGTAGTGGCTAGCGGTTCAAAGGGCGGCTTCATAAGCTGTCCTAAAACCACATTAAGGTCCCATGCCACTGGGGGTGGCTTAATGGGAGGCTTAGTTAATAGAAGCCCTCTCATGAAACGTGTTACAAGTGGTTGAGAGGAGATGGGCTGACCATCCAAGGGTATGTGGGAAGCTGTTATGGCACTTAGGTGGACTCTTACCGAATTGGTCTTGAGGGTCCAGAGGAAGAGAGATGGAGAAGATATTCAAGTAATGTTTCCACGGGAGCTGAAAAGTGGTTAAGATTCCTTTTCGAACACCAGACAGAGAATCTATGCCACTTGAAGGCATAGGAGTGCCTCATTGAAGGTTTCCTAGAAGACAAAAGGATAGTATTCACTGGAATTCTATGCCTTCAGCAGCCATGCTGTTAGGTGTAGGGACTGCAGATTGGGATTCAACAGTGTCCCGTTCTCCTGTGAGAGGAGATCTGGGGCAGACCCCACATCTACTGGTTAAACTCGAGAGAGACGGAGAAGCAGAGGATACCATGGTTGTTGTGGCCAACGCGAGGCTATGAGAATCATGTAGCCCTTGTCTCTCTGGAGTTTGAAGAGAGTTTTGGGAATGGGAATGGGAGAGAAGGCGTATAGGAAGCCTTGACCCCAGAAAAGGTGAAAGGCATCTACCACTTGTCTGTTCTGAGCAGGGGTTCTGGAAAAGAAGCATGGAAGTTTGGCATTCTGAGGACTTGCAAACAGGTCTATGTCTGGGGTTCCCCAGATCTGAAAAATGTGAGCAACCTTGTCTGCATGGAGAGACCGCTCGTGGGGTAGTAGTACCCGACTGAGCTTGTCTGCCAAGAGATTCTGTTTGCCTGGGAGATAAACCGCAAGTAGGTGAATCTGGTGTTGTATGGCGAAGGACCATAGGTGTAGGGCTTCACTGCAAAGTGTCCAAGAGCCTGTTCCGCCCTGCTTGTTCAAATAGAACATGGATACCTGATTTTCTGTCTGGACTAGAACTGTGTGGAAGCGAAGGTGAATGTGGAAAGCATAGTTACTCACCTGTAAAAGGTGGTCTCCGGGAACAGCAGGAATTTAGTCTTCACATATGGGTATCATCGATAATGACGGAGCCTGTGCGGGAACGCTCCCCAGCGTCTAATAGGAAAGCTTTTGGGAGCATCCCACAGAGCCTGCATGCTGCCTTCCCACCATTCCAACTCTCCCTCTTCAGTTGAGTTTATAGCTGAGACAAAGGAGGGAAGGAGAGAAAGAAAGATAGAGAGACAACTCCTAGGGGAGGTGGGTGGGTTGTGAAGACTATATTCCTGCTGTTCCCGGAGATCACCTGTTACAGGTGAGTAACTATGGTATCTCCAGGAACAAGCAGGAATGTAGTCTTCACATATGGGGACTCCCCAGCTAAAAGATGCCAGAAAGATGGCCCCAGGAAGCTGCAAACCCATGGTGAGATGGGTCATGCGTCCTCCCATGGATCTCTGGCATCCAAACCCGGATGGTGGGTAGGAGTTGCATTAAGTCTGAAAGAGATGCTGAAGAACAGCTTGGCCAAACAAGGCATCTCGACGGGAGTCCTTGTCTAAACAGTAGTGGGATATAAAAGTGTGCACTGAAGCTCAAGTAGCTGCTCTGCAGATGTCGTCTATAGACACAGAATGAAGGTTAGCCATAGAGGCTGCCATGGCTCTCACATTGTGAGCTGTGACATGGCCCTTGAGAGAAAACCCCTTACTCTCATAAGCGAAGGATATGCACTCTGCAATCCAGTTAGAGTGAGTTCTTTTGGAAACTGGAAGTCCCAAATGACTAGAATCAAAAGCAACAAAAAGTTGAGAAGATTTTCTATGTTGCCGCATTCTTTGCAGGTAAAAGGCTAAGGCTCTTTTGCAGTCTAAGATATGAAGGTTCCTTTCTGCATTGGAGGCATGAGGCCTCAGAAAGAATACAGGAAGGTAAACCGCTTGGTTTAAGTGGAAAGGCAAGACCACCTTTGGCATAAAGTGAGGATGAGTCCTAAGAACAACTTTATCATGGTGAAATCTTGTATAAAGAGGATCAGCCACTAAAGCTTGTAACTCACTAATGCGTCGTGCAGACGTGATTGCAATTAGGATGATAACCTTCCATGACAGGAATTTTTTAGAGCTGTAGTGGCTAAAGGATCAAAGGGCGGTCTCATGAGCTGCCCAAGAACAAGGTTCAAATCCCATGCCACTGGTGGTGGTCTAATGAGAGGTTTTGTTAGTAGAAGACCTCTCATAAATCTTGCTAAAAGGGGATGAGAGGAAATAGGTTGTCCATTTAGAGACTTGTCAGAAGCTGCAATAGCACTAAGATGGACTCTTACTGAATTGGACTTAATACCAGAATTTGATAAATGAAGGAGATACTCCAGTAACGATTCCAAAGGTATCACAAGAGGGTTAAGTCCCTTTTGAGAACATCATATGTTAAACCGTTTCCACTTGAAGGCGTATGATCGCCTTGTGGAGGGTTTTCTGGAAGCCTGAAGGATATCCTTTACCTGTTGAGAAAGGTTGAGATCCTGAAGTTCTAGGCTTTCAGCAACCAGGCCCAGAGATGCAGGGACTGGGGATTTGGGTGCCATAGCGTCCCATTCTCCTGGGAGAGAAGATTTGGAGTGCATTCCAACTCCAGAGGTGTAGCCCAAGAGAGATGTAGAAGCAGAGGATACCACGTTTGCCGTAGCCAACGTGTAGCTATGAGTATCATACGACCTCTGTCTCTCTGAAGCTTGAACAATGTTTTGGGGATGAGGGGAATGGGTGGGAAGGCATAGAGGAAGTCCTGACCCCAATGAAATGGCACCCTACCTACTGGCACTCACATGCTGCTACCTCCTCACAAACCTACTCCATAACACCCTTGCCCTCATCACCACCCAAATCCAGATCCCAGTCCTTCTACGCCAGGGTAAAAGACACTCATGGAACCCCCGCCGACTACCCCTAGAAGCCAAGCACAACCTACATCCACACCTACTACACATACCCATCCAACACATCACAAAGGCCAAGGCAGAGAAGCACCGGAAGCCCCACAACCTAAGATGTGCCCTCATAAATGCACGCTCGGTCTGCAGAAAATGGCCAGCCATCTCGGACCTCATCACCCACCATGGGTTAGATATGCTGCTAGTAACGGAATCATGGCTCTCCGACTCAGACTCAGTCCTCCTCAACCAGTTCATCCCCCCTGACTTCTCCATCCACACATGCCACAGAACTAGCCGAAGAGGCGGAGGCGCCTTCATCCTAGTAAAGACAGAGCTCCAATTCCAGCTGTTGTCCTCCAATAGCATGACCAACATGGAAGCAATCACCATAGCCAATGAGCAATCCACCATCAACCTGATCTACAGATCACCATCCCCCTCCCCTGATGACTTGTCGACAATAATCAACTTCGCCTACAACCCCAAGAACCCACACTTACCGAACTGGGTAATGGGTGACTTTAACCTGCTGGCTCTCCAAAACACCCAGGTCGAAGCCTTCCTCGAAGTTCTCAATGAGCTAGGATACAAGCAGGTAATAGATGCCCCCACCCACACAAAAGGAAACATACTGGACCTGATATTCGTGCCAACACCTACTATAAGCCCGAGCTACAACCTTGATTTATCCATCACGTCAGTACCATGGTCCGACCACAGTCTAATTAAATTCCAGATGCCCATGAACCAAGACAACTCTACTTGCAGGAAAGATGAGATTCCCTTAGCATCCACAAGGCAATTCTGACTCTTTAACAAAGAAGAAATCAGCAAAAATGTACTACCTAGCCTCAGCCTGACATCGCCCAACCTCGATGAAATGATATCCAGATGGAACAAGAGCCTAAGCTCTGTAGCACATCTACCTGCCTCAAACACATACCAAAAAGAAGAAAAGTAGTGCAATGGTATTCCGCCAAAATTTGATCTTCTCTACTCCACCTTAGGAAGCTCGAGAGACGATGGAGGCATTCCTGATCCAAAGATGACCTGGCAGTCTACACCTCCTACTTGGACATACACTGAGAAATAATCTCAAAGAAATGGAAAGAACATCATGCTGAACTCCTGCGACGATCCCTAAATAAAGTGTAGTTACTCACCTGTAACCAGTTGATCTCCGGGAACAGCAGGAATTTAGTCTTCACATATGGGTATCGTCGGTACCGACTGAGCCCGCGCGGGAACACTCCCCAGCGTCCAATAGGAAAGCCTTTGAGAGCATCCCACAGCGCATGCATGCTGCCTTCCCACCTCTGTATCTCTCTCACTTCAGTTGAGTTTATAGCTGAGACCAAAGGAGAGAAGTAGAGAAAGAAAGAGATAGAGACAACTCCTAGGGGAGGTGGGTGGGTTGTGAAGACTAAATTCCAGCTGTTCCCGGAGATCACCTGTTACAGGTGAGTAACTACACTATCTCCAGGAACAAGCAGAAATGTAGTCTTCACATATGGGGATTCCCCAGCTGAAAGATGCCAAAGGGTGACCCCAGCTAGCTGCGAACCCAGGTGAGATGGGTCATGCTTCCTCCCATAGAACTTAGGCATCCAAACTGTGGATGGTGGGTAGGAGTTGTATTAAGTATGGAAGAGATGTTTTAGAACAGCCTGGCCAAACGAGGCATCCCAACGGGAGTCCTTGTCTAAGCAATAGTGGGCTGTGAAGGTATGTACCGAAGTCCAAGTGGCTGCTTTGCAGATGTCATCAATAGAGACAGAACGAAGGTTAGCTTTTGAGGCTGCCATTGCTCTCACATTGTGAGCCATGACATGGCCTTCGAGAGAAAGTCCCTTATTCTGATATGTATAGGATATGCAATGTGTAATCCAATTTGACAGAGTTCTTTTAGAAACTGGAAGTCCCAAATGACTAGAGTCAAAGCCACAAAAAGCTGAGAAGATTTTCTATGTGGCTTAGTTCTTTGGAGATAAAAAGACAAGGCTCTTTTACAATCCAATGTGTGAAGATTCCTTTCCGCACTGGAGGCATGAGGCCTAGGGAAGAATATAGGAAGCTAAACCGACTGGTTTAAATGAAAAGGTGATACCACCTTTGGCAGAAAGTGAGGATGAGTCCTGAGGACTACTTTATTATGGTGAAACCTTGTATAAGGAGGGTCAGCTACTAACGCCTGTAGTTCACTAATGCGTCTTTCAGAAGTGATGGCAATTAGGAAAATAACTTTCCATGGAAGAAACTTTAGGTCTGAAGTGGCTAAAAGTTCAAAGGACGGTTTCATAAGCTGACAAAGAACAAGATTTAGATCCCATGCCACCGGTGGTGGTTTAATGGGAGGTTTTGTTAAAAGTAGGCCTCTCATAAATTTTGATAATAGTGGATGAGAGGAAATAGGTTGTCCATCGAAAGGTTAATAAAAAGCAGCAATAGCACTAAGATGGACCCTAACTGAATTGGTCTTCAGACCAGAAGTTGATAATTGTAGAAGATACTCTAGTAGCAACTCTACCAGTACTAAAAGGGGGTTAAGTCCCTTTTGTGAACACCAGATAGAGAACCTTTTCCACCTGAAAGTGTAGGAACGTCTTGTGGAAGGTTTTCTGGAAGTCAGGAGGATATCCTTTACTTGCTGAGAAAGGTTAACATCCTGGAATTCTAGGCTTTCAGTAACCAGGCCCTGAGATTTAGGGACTGGGGATTGGGATGCAGTAAAGATCCGTCCTTCTTCGACAGGAGATTTGGAGCATTCCCCAACTCCAGAGGAGTGGTTTGAGAGAGACACAGAAGAAGAGGATACCACATTTGCCATGACCAACGTGGAACTATGAGTATCATATGACCTCTGTCTCTCTGAAGTTTGAATAAAGTCTTTGGAATGAGGGTTATGGGTAGGAAGGCATAGAGGAAGTCCTGTCCCCAATGGAGTAGGAAAGCATCTCTGGTCTGACAGTTTTGAGCTGGAATTCTGGAACAGAATTGAGGACGTTTGGCATTCTGTGGCCTTGCAAAGAGGTCTATATCTGGTGTTCCCCAGATTCGAAACACTCAAGCAAGCTGGTATGAGTGGAAATGTTGATTTATTATAAACAAGCAACAAAAGACATACAAAAAGCAAAACAGGCAACCCCAACCAAGACCCATACCCCCAAAACCCCCACCCACCCCGACATAGCACAAACAAGAAACTGAACCCCCCCCCCGTGACCCCCCTCCCCACACCCATCACCAAACCCAGCAACCAGCTCACGTGCCCACTCCCCCCCGACAACAACCCACACCAGTCCAAGCAATATCCATGTCCATGCCCAACCCCCCCCCCCAACAACAACCCATACCAGTCCAGGCAATGTCCAGAGCCATGTCCATAATGTCCACCTGTTGAGGACTGCCAAGCCCCCCCCCAATCATGCCCAAAATACATATCCCCCCGTCCCCACCCCCGCCCCTAAGAAGGAGCAGCAGCTCCCCCACCCCCCACCCCAATCCCTACCCCATCCCCATCCTCCCCACAAAGAAAACACATCAAAGGCAAAACCCCCACCCCCACCCCCCCAAACAAAAACATAAAGGCAAATCTAGCCCTTCCCAAACAAAAGCCCACCAAAACAAAACCATACCAAACCATAGGACGAACAAGAACCCAGTGCTGCCCTGCAACACCAGATAGCAGAACGGGATGCACACAAAACGAATAACACTGTTGCACAGAACAAAACGATTGGGAAATCCATCCCCCAAGGAGAGAGGGAGAGTGGACGAGTGGTCAAACCTCCTCAAAACTACAGCACCAGTGCACCCCCCCCCCCCCACCAGGAGAAAAACAACCCCAAATCCCTAACAAGGAAGAACCCCAGGGAAACCCTCCCCCTCACGGGGGGCGGAGGGTGAGGTGACGCCACAGACGCTCCCAACGATGGGCCTCCACCACCCGCCTTTCGCGTTGCACCATGCTGGACACTTCCTCCAAAATGTCCCGCACCACCTCGTCGAGGGGCAGGACCAACCCCCGGGCCGAGACATGACAGCGCGCTTGCCACAGGTGGTAGCGCACTACAGCCGTGACGAGGTAGAGGGTCCCGGAGTCCTGCCTTAGAGGAAAGGACCAGGCCCCGTACACCCACTCCGCATACGTAAGGAGGGAAAGATCACGCAGGTGAAGAGCAGCGGACACCAACCGGCAGGCCTCCACATTAAAGGGGCACTGCCGGAGGAAATGGTCCATGGTCTCCGTCTGCCCTTCACACCCCGCCCTCGGACAGACCCGCTCGGCCTGTGACCTGTACTTGAGGTTGTCCCTCACGTACAAACGCCCGTGGAAAGACAACCAGGCCACATCCCGAACTTTCTTCGGCAGCCGAGGGGAGTTCAACTGCCGAAGGCCCCGCTGCATCACATCTGCTGGACAGTCCCGCAGGGCCCACCTTGGTTGAAACTGGGAGGTGAGTACCATCCGGTACAATCCTTTCCGCCCCAAGGACTGGGCGAGCGGGTCGGTCACCTCCCACCGCCGAATGAGCCCCACCATCGCAAAAACGTATGATGGGGCCTGTTCCCCACTCCGACGCACACGTGGGACCGAGGACGCCCCCTCCCACTGCTCCCAGAAGCGGGAGAACCACCCCCGATAGGAGGCCACCCACCAACCCCCCCCCCCCTCCCGCATCCTACCCAAGTGAAACGCCATAGACAAGACTGACAGGAAGACAAGGGGGTGCAACATACTTAAACCGCCCTGTGCCCGATCCAGGCAAACGATGTTGCGCTGGACAGGGTTCAGGCGGTTACCCCACAGAAAACAGAAAAAAAGACAGCACTAACAGACGCCTGACGGGACGACGGAAGAACGAAGACCGTGGCCACGTGCAGAAAGAGGGGAAGCAGAAACGTCCCGAGGAGTTTGATCTTCTCCTCGAACGTACACCTCCACCGCAGCACCTGACACCGTGCAGTCTCAAGACAACGATCCCAATTGGACACCGCAGAGTCCTCCGAGCCGAAGACGAGGCCCAAAACGCGGACCTCCCCCACGGGAGGAGGAAAGGGGGCGCAGGAAGGCGGGGAGGCCTCCGAGGGGCCCAACCACAGCGTCTGGCACTTGCTGTGGTTGACAACAGAGTGGGCTACCTCCGAGTACTCCTCCACAGCCTCCCGCAGGGCCTCCACCCCTTCAGTGCCGTCCACGTCCAGGCCCCACAACCCACCTGAGGACAATCTCCAGAGGAAGGGGTCGAGGGAGAAGACATACAGCAGGGGGCTCAAAGGGCACCCCTGCCGTACCCCCGAGGCGACACAAAACGGCCGTCCGAGCCACCCGTTAATAAACGGGAAGCTCACCCCCCCCTCGGTACAGCGCCTGCAAGACGAAGAGGAAACCTGCGGGGAGGCCGAAGTGCTGGAGCACCACCCACAGGTACCGGTGACTGACTCGATTAAAGGCCTTGGACTGGTCCAAGGAGACCAACCAATGGTCCCGTTGGAGCGACCGGCCTCTCTTCACCACCTCCCGGACTGTGGCGACAGCGTCCAGAACCCCTCTCCCCCGAACGGAACAATACTGGGAAGGGGACAGCAAAACGCCCGACACCTCCACCAGTCGGTTGGCCAAACACTTGGCCAGAATCTTCCGGTCCGCGTTCAGAAGAGAGAGCGGCCGCCAAAAGTCCAAGGAGCTATCGTCCTTCCCCTTGGAGAGCAGCAGCAGGACAGACTCGCGAAATGACCGCGGGAGAAACCCCGTGTCCATGATCTCCTGAAACAGGGAGGTCAGGAAGGGGGCCAGCTGGGAGATGAAAGTGCGATAGAATTCCACTGGGAGTCCATCACGCCCAGGCACCTTCCCCAACGGCATGGCACGAATCGCCCTCTCCACCTCCACCTGCTGAATCGGAGCAGCGAGTGCATCAACCTGTGCCTGGACCACAGCTGAATACACCGGGGGAAGGCCCAGGTACTCTCAGATATGGGTGAGGTCCACAGGGCGATCCCCAAACAGGTCCGAGAAGTATTCCCCCACCATCCGCAAAAGGTCCTCCTGGGAGGTATGAAGGGTACCGTCCTCGCCCCGCAGGGCCATGACCTCCCGACGCCGAACCCTCTCCCTGCAATTCAGGAAAGGGTCTGGAGTGGCGACCCCACCGGCCGCCCCCTCGAAGCATAGGGAGGCATGGCGATCATAAAGCAGGCCACGGAGCTGGACTCGCACCCCTTCCACCTCCTCCCGCGCTGCCCCTCGGGATACCAAACGATCCAGCGACCTCCGGAGGACAGTGTAAGTGAGGTAGCGGGATCGAGCCATGGAGGTACCCCGGGAACGGAAGAGTTGGCGGGCACTTGTTTTCACCTCATCCCACCAAGCACCACGGGACGGAAAAACACCCAACAGGGTGTCCTGGTCTGCGAGAAAGGCCAAGAACTCCTGGATCACCTCTGATGTTGCCAACAACTGCACATTCAGTCGCCACAGGCCAGGACCCCTGCTGAGCTCCTCGTGGTTAGCCAAGAAGGACACGGAGAGGACGCAGTGGTCCGAAAAGTCAACCGCCTGCAACTGCGGAGGGGAACACTCCACCCGGGCACTCACATATATCCGATCGATACGACTCCTGCAGGTCCCATGGTAGTAGGTGAAACCCGGCGACCGTGGAAAGGCCCGGTGGAAGACATCCACTAGGTCAGCCGTCCGGTTCATCTCGGGCAAAAAGAGGCCCTCGTAACTGGGTGGGCAACGCTCCCCCCCTCGGTCCTGCAACAGGGTGGTGGTGTTGAAATCCCCTGCGAGGACCACCAAACGGGAGGTGTGTAAGTAGGGGCGGATGACCCGAAACAGGGTCTTCCGCGCCAACTTAGACTGGGGACCGTAGACCACCACGAAACAAAACCAATGGGGCCCGCAGTAGCTATCTAAGAGCAAACACCGGCCCTGCTCCAGTTCCCACACATACTGCACCTGAAATAGGTGAGACGTGAACAAAACCGCCACTCCTGCGTAGGGCTGGGCCGCAAGTGACCAATACGAAGGACCCCACCTCCACTCCCGCTTCGCCCGATGAAGGCTAGCGAGTGAGGTGAGCCTGGTCTCCTGTAAAAAGATGACATCCAGCCCACTCATGGAAAGAAAATCATAGGCCGTAGCCCGCGCCTGGTCTGTCAAAATGCTGGCCACGTTGATAGTGGCGCACGAGAACGCAGGAGTGCACGCCATGCCTATTTCGTGTGCAGTGACCCTTTCCTCCTCTTCTCACCAACCCCTGGATCACCAGAATCCCGCTTGCAGGACAAGCCCGCGAGCTGGAGCAACTCCTCGGGGTCCACGTTGACCACCTCGAGGATCTCCTCCTCCTCCTGCTCGACCCTGTCACCCCAGGGGGTGCTGGTGCCCCCGGGACCACCAGGCAAAGCTGTCGCAGGGGCTAACCCAGCCCCATGGGGCGAGGGGGCACGGACAGGTCAGGGGTCGGAGGAATGATCTCCTCCGTGGGGTCCACCACCGGTGCTGCCCCCCCCTCCCCGGACAAAGACTGGGATAACAGAACAGTGCCCACCCCCGCGGGGGAGGCCGGGACGGCCGGGTCAGCAGGGGGCTCCTGCGAAGGCCCAGCACCCAACTGCGGGGGCAAAAGCCCGTCCTCCCTCACCCGTCCCGGTGGGCCCTCTGGAGCCACCACCGAGGGCTGGGCGCCAGTAGCCACACTAATTGGAGGACCCTGACTGCGGCGCGCCTTCGGTATTTTCGGAGGCCGCCGCTGAGGAAGAGGGGCCGCCCCCGCCGCTAACCGCACCGAGCGCCGCACAGGGGGCCCTGCCTCCACAGGCAAGCCCTCATCCGCCTCAGCCGCATCAGCAGCCAAAAAGATGAAACGGTTGATGTCCAACACGGGCTCGTCATCCGGCAATGGGGATGTCTCCCGTTTCTTCCTTTTGGACTTGCCACCCTTAGAAGGGACAGTAGTCCATTCCTGAGGTGGCACCACCCGCGACCCACTATCCTGCCGTGCAACATCAACCTCCACCACATCAACCCTCTCCTCCGTCCTACCCAAATCCCCTCCCCCTGGTGGCTCCCTCGGCTCAATGGACTCCTCCACCCTAGGGCCCCCAGACTCCTCCTGAGGGAGAGGGTCCTCCACAACCTCCTCCCGCACAGGAGCCCGAGGTGGGGCGACGACATCCCCCCCGGTCCATTGTGTGATGCGGAGGGGCAGCGGGCAAAGGGGTGGCCCAACTCCCCGCAAAGGTTGCACCGGATGAGCAAACACCCGGCCTAGGCGTGACCCCGTCCACCACAACGGGTACAGACCTGCTCGGGACAGTTCATGCTCAGGTGTCTGAATGAGCCACAATGGTGACACTCGCGAGGTTGCCCGGGGTAGTAGCACAAGATGCGATCCCGACCGAGGAAACTGGCCAAGGGCACGTGCTGCACAACATTTCCCACCTCACACAAACGGATCCTACCCTTCCACGACCCGTCCCACACCCCTAGGGGCCCAGCGCCCTTAACCAGGGGTGTGAGAAGCACCGCATGACGCGACAACCAAAACTGGATGTCCTGCCCTGGGAGCGACTCATTCCTAACCAGGATGGTCACAGGTACCGTCCCCTGGCGAGAGATAGGCACAACACGAAAGTCAGCCCACCCACCCTGCCCCCTCTGCTGCTGGTATCGGTCCCAGAAAATCTCCAGCCCCCGTCTCAACATGAAACTAACATCATATTCAATGGTGTTGTTCATGTGGATGAAGGCATAGAGATCCCCCGGGAGAAACCCCAGCCCAAGGACCATCCTCAAGACCTTTTCCCTGGCTGGAGGGGGCCCCTCCCCAGCCCACCGGATCTGCTCCACGTTGCGCCATCGAACCTCATCCCCTACCCCTCGGAACCCTCCCCCACTTCCTCCCCCGCCCACAGGACCGCTCCCTTGGGAAACCCCCCTCCCCCCAGCCCCACCTGAAGTCCCTGGAGCAGCACCAGACCCCCTCAGGGCCTCTGCAAACGTACGGGGGGGAACCGACCCCCCGGCCTCCAGCCCCTGACCTCTGCTTGCCTCCCCCGCAACAGCCTGCGAGAAAATCCGCTGCTGTGGTGCAGGATCCACAGCCATCTCTAATGGGGCGACCGTGGGGCTGGGCAGGATCATCTCTGCAAACACGGAATCAGGGATACTTTCTCTGCCCTCAACCTGGGTGCCACCTGGCAACTCCGGATCTCCTCCCTCCCCCTTATCCAGGGGGTCCACCAAACCCTGTTGCCTCCTGAGTGTATCAAAAGCCCCTTTAGGGTCGTCCGGGGTCTCCAGGGCTAGCATGATGGCGTCATGCACCTGTTCTTCTGTGACACCCGGAATACCAGGGAACCCCCCTGTACCCCTGCCCTGCATTCCCAGCCCTTCCTGTAGCTCCTGTGTCTCCGCTACCACAACTGGGGAAAGACACTGCCCCCCCCCCAATCCTGGGATCTGGAGGCACTATCCCATCCCCCCTCCCAGCAGACGTCAGTCCCTGCTCCCCATCTGTAGGAACCACTACCTCCCCTCCCACTGATGGGCCAGTCGTCCGCTCCCCCTCCCTCTCCCTTCCAGCTACAGGAGATCCCTGCTCCTTTCCAGGGGCATCAGACACCGTGGATATAAGACCCCCAATCAACCCACCATCCTCTACCCCCTGCAAGGCTCCCGGCAATAAGGCAGGACCGTCCTGAGACAGCAGGACAGGGCCCCCGAGGACCAGTCCCCCCCGATCCCCCTCCCCTCTGCCCCCCTCCAATCCCAGGTCCTACCTGATTGCCGGTGCCAGACGTGGCACAGAGTTCAGGGACATCCAGGCCGGCAGCCAAGACTCCAGCTGAGGGGGCGGATGCCCCCCCGCGAGCCAGGCCCCCGTCGGCCACACCATCCGGAACCACAGACGCCTGTGCATCCCGCTCCACCAACACAGGTTGCAGAGACAGCTGCGGAGTACCCTTCCGACCCCCCCCCCCCCCCGGGGCTGCTGATACAGAAAAACAGCCCCGACCCTGCTCTTTCCCCTTCCCTGCACCCTTCCGGCGCCAGACAGCCACCTCAGGGAACGATGGGCGGCCATCCTGCAGTCGTCTGGGAGCCGGAAGGGCAGTCACAGGGGAATCCTTACCCACAACCACCCCCCCACCCCAAACCTGCACAGGTACCCCGGCAATCACTGTATCAGAAGCAGCCCGGTGGACAGCAGAAAAGGAGCCTGCAGATCCGACGCTGTAAAACCTGGATCGGAGGTGAAGGATCAGCAGCCTGAGGAACCGTCGCCTGAGAAAACTGCCTAGGGAGAGGCAGTACATCCTCCGCAGATCTCCGCCGGTGCTCCTTCGTCCGGGCAGAGGCAGACCCACGGCGATCTTCACACTTCCGGGAAAATCCGGAAGTGACATCATCCAACTTGCGGCGGCCATCTTGAATCTTCAATCGACCCGGGGAAAGCCCTGCAAACACCTCCTCCCGCGGGGCAAGTCGTTCAGCAGCAGTGACGTCACGGCAACAACCCCGGCGGCCATCTTGGGAAACTCCACCAGCAGACAATGATGTCGGAAAAGCAGGGAAAGAATCCAAAAACGTCGTCGGAGGAACAAATTCAGCTCCACGAACCTGCTGCTTACTTCCCCGGCCCTCGTTACAGGAGACCAACATCTCTTCCCGGTTTAACGGCGCGGCGGCCATTACCAGCTCCCTCGGATTTCGGCGGGCCGTGACCCCGCCCCCAAACGTCCCGGCGGCACCGGGCACCGAGGAACACACCGGATTTTCTACGGGCACCGCAGCTACAGCATCCATGGAGGTCACATCCATCGGTCCAGGAACATCATCCACCGGCAGGTAAGGAGCTCTGGAGTCAGCAACATGTGTAATCGGCAAATGTGGTATTCTTCTCCCCAATTCACCCTGGAAGGGCAAGGGCGGATAACGGGACCGTTGTGGATCCACCAGCCGTCCCACCCCCGGGGGCCCCCCCTGGACTGCATCCCAGGCTGCCCAACGATCTCGGTGGTGATAGATTTCTGCGAGGGACCCACAACCCTGGGTTTTCAAATAGGCAATCCCATGGTACCTGTCTCTCAGGGCCCGCTTTACCCCCTTCCGATACTGTTTATAAGCCACCCACTCTGTGTCGGGAATGGTGGCCTGCAGGCTCTCCAGGTGGGAGAGCTGGGCTTGCAGCTGGGCCGCCTCCTCCTGGAGACCCCGAAGCTGTCGCACTGCTGCCACAACCTCCTCCGGGGCCCTAGCCGGCACCTGGAAGGACGGCAGGCTCGACCCTCCGTCCTCATCTTCACTGGAGGAGGTAGAGGCCTCCTCCAGGACCCAAGGCGGAGGGGGGAGCCCGCCCCCCCCCCCGTGCTAGTCGACATAACACTCCAGGGCCTCCCCAGGGCCTCTCCCTGCCTCCACCCAGCCTCCACACCCTGCCTGGGAAGGAGAAACGAGCCTCCTCCAGGGGGTAGCAGGCCCGAGCCTCCGGGCATGTGGGTCCCTCCTCCCTGGCCATGTGCAGTCCTACCTGGGGAATCCCCCTCCCGGGGCACCGGCTGTAAAGAGCTTTCAGCAACCCCATCCAGCTGCAGCGAAGGAGGCCTACCAGGCCTGGTAGGCCTCTGGGCCTGGGCCTCTCCCGCTGGAGGTGGCCCAGGACCCGACATCCAGGCACAGACTGAGAGCTAGACTCCCCCCCCTAGCAGGAGCTCACCAGAGTAGGTCCTCTCAGCACCACTGCTGCAGAGCAACTGAGTGGAGGGACCACTCGTGTGGCAGCAGTATTCGACTGAGTTTGTCTGCCCACAAGTTTGAATGCCCAGAAGGTATACCACAAACAGGTGAATTTGTAACTGTCTGGCGAGGGCCCATAGTTGCAAAGCTTCATTGCATAGCGACAGAAAGCCTGTTCTGCCTTGCTTGCTCACATAGAACATAGCTACCTGATTGTCGGTTTGGACCAGAACTGTTTTGTTGCTGAGATGGTCCTGAAAGACTTGAATATCATTGAAAATGACTCTCAGCTCTAGGAGGTTTATGTGAAGGGAAACCTCCTGTGAGGTCCAAAGACCCTGAGTGGAAAGATCATGCAAGTGGGCCCCCCAACCCATCTTGAAAGCATCTGTCATCAGAGTGGTTTGGCATAGAGGCTGCTGGAAAGGAGAGCCTACAAGGAGGTTTTCCAGGGATTGCCACCATTGCAGGGATGAAAGCAGACGTGTGGTAGTTCTGATTTTGTCTGTTAGTTGACCCGAGGCTTATGACCACTGAGAGGAAAGGGTCCACTGGGCTGCTCGCATGTGGAGGTGAGCATAGGGAACTACATGGACAGTGGATGTCATGTGTTCCAGCAGTTGAAGCATCTCCCAAGCAGTAAGGAATACTTTCATAGATGCTTGAGATGCCAGTTGCATTATACATAGACAGTGTGGCTGGGGCAGGAAAGCCCTTGACTGTCGTATGTCTAAACGAGCTCCTATGAATTCTAGAGATTGAGAGGGGGTGAGATGAGATTTTGGAGGTTTATGACCAGCCCCAAGTATTGAAGAATTCCCATTGCTCGAGAGAGAGCGAAGCTGGCCTCTGGAGCTGTGGATGCTCGAATGAGCCAATTGTCTAAGTAAGGGAAGACAAATATTCCCAGAGTCCTCATAAATGCTGCTACCATTGCCATGCATTTTGTGAAGACTCTTGGAGCAGAGGCTAGTCTGAAGGGAAGAACTCTGTACTGGAAGCGTCTTCCCTTGACCAGGAATCGAAGGAACTTCCTGTGATCTGAGTGGATGAGAATATGTGTGTATGCATCTCTTAGATCTAGAGAACATAGCCAGTCCTGACTTTGGAGGTATGGTAAAAGAGTTCCGAGGGAGATCATTTTGAACTTTTCTTGGAACAAATATTTGTTTAATTCTCTGAGGTCTAATATAGGTCTGTGTCCCCCTGTCTTCTTTGGAATAAGAAAGTAGGGTGAGTAAAAACCTGTCCCCTGTTGGGGAATGGGTACTTCTTCCATTGGTCATTGAGCTATAAGTGATGTGACCTCCTGCCACAAGAGGTCGGTGGCAGGCCTCTGAGAATTGAACTATTTTACTATTGTAGGTGGGGGCAAGTTGAAAAAATGAAGCTTGTACCCCAGATGTACAATGGACAGAGTCCAATTTTCTGATGTTATTTGTTGCCATCTTTTGGCAAAATAGCATTGTCTTCCTGGAATGGTCAAGGGTTCTGGACCTTTTAGGGGCAGAATGACTAAGTTCTCTAGATAGAAGTCAAAGACCCTGAGGGGGCTGGATCTGTTGAGCCAGTTGAGCTTTTTGAGCTTGCGGCTTTCTTTGCTGTCTGTTCTGTTGTTGCCCCTTCTGGGGAACATGGAGCGGACAGTGAATTTGATGGGTGTAAGATTGGTAAGGCTTCTTTTTCTTACTGAAAAAGAAGGATTTTTTGAATATTTTTTTTTTTGCTGGGTTGGCTGTAGACTTTGACAATCTGTTTAAAGTAGTATTGTCAGATTCAAGCTGATTAGCCTTGTCCTGCCAGTCCTTGCCAAAGAGATTTTCTCCTGTGCAAGGAATGTTTCCCAGCTTTTCTTGCACCCACTGTTCTAAGTCTGATGCTTGAAGCCAAGCAATACGACGTGCTCCTATGGATATAGCAGAGGTTCTGCTAATACATTCAAAGCAATCAAATATAGCACAGTTCATGAATTTTGAGACATTCTGGGCATGCTTGATCAGAATAAGGTAGTCTGCTCTTTTTTCCTCAGAAACACAAGGACTAAGGAACTCTAAGTCTTTTGTGACTTCTTGCAGGAACATTCCCAAATAAAGAATGTAGGAACTGATCCTGGCTCCTAGCATGGAGGATTGAAAGCATCGACAGCCAAAGGCATCAAGAGTCCTGGATTCACGGCCTGGAGGATTAGAAGAATGTGTTTTAGCACTCTTGATCCTTTGCATGGCCGATTCCACTACCATTGAATGGTGTGGTAACTGAGTTTTTTGAAAACCAGGACAACTTGGCACTCGGTACATAGTGTCAAGGCGTCGAGAATGTGAAGATATTGTTAAAGGAGTTTCCCACGTTCACAACATTGGATCATGTAAGATCTTGTGAATGGGAAGCATAGCTGCTTCCTTGGGAGCCATAGGGTATTGTAGAATTCTTAATTCTTCTGCCCTAGGTTCATTTTCTGGAATCACAGTGATTGCAAGACCCTTTGCTAAATCACGTATGAAATCCTGGAAGGACATATCCTCTGGAGGAGACATTCTGCACTGAGGAGAAGGAACTGAATCTTCTAATAGACTCGCTCTGGTACCGGTAGAATCGTCAGAGTCATTGGAATCGGAAGACTCAAGCACCGGGTGCTCCTGTAATGCATTGTATCGGTACTGTTCAAAGTCGGTACAAAAATATCTCAGTTCCTGATCCCCGATACCGGAGATCGACATGGGGGGAAGCAATCCTGTCAAAGCAGGTACTGTCGGTACTGGTACCGATACCTGTTGAACCATCTGTTGCGGTCTTAGCGGTACCGAAGCCGCTAAGAGGGCCGCTAGACTGCGTTTGATAGCGAGGATTCTGTGATCCATCGCTCCTGCCGATGCCTGGGTGCCAGTACTAGTGGAAGCGGCTACGACCCCAGAACAGGACACCAGTAGTTCCGCAGATGTGGAGGCCTCTGGAACATCCTGGAGCCTTGTTAATGCTTTGGAGCCTGAAGGCTCCCGCTGCGGTTCTTTTGCCGGTGAAGTATCCTCGAGGGAAACGCCAGTGGCATCTCGATACTTTGAAGGAGATTTACCCTTTGAGGACCGGCTAGTCTTAGAAGACATAAATTTGGTTACTTGAGATCCATGGGAGGAAGATGAAGCCCTGGAAGATGTCAATGCAACTGACATCGTGTCAGCAGCAAAAAGGGTACCGAGTTTTGCAGCTCTATTCTGCAGGCCCCTTTTGGTCATCCTTGTGCAGGAGAGACACTCCGTTGGACCCAAACATTTTAGACACCAATCATGGGCGTCAGTGACGGAAATGGTACTGCCACATTTTGAGCATTTTTTGAAATCACTAGCTGGTTTCTCCATGCTTGAAGAAAAATGGGCCTAGTGCCCAAAATGGCGCCTAGCACCAGAAGCAGGGAAAGATCCCTGAAGAAATACAAGGGTTTTTTTTGTTTTTTTTTTAAGAAAAGAAGAAGAAGAGAACCGGAGGTACTGGTAGAAACATAGAAATATGATGACAGAAAAAGACCACATGGCCTATCTAGTCTGTCCTTCCATATCAACAACTACAACAGTCCCTTTTTACCTTTAGAGATCCTCTGTGTTTGGCCCATGCTTTTTTGAATTCAGTTACTGTCCTCATCTCTACCACCTCCACTGGGAGACTATTCCATGGATCCACTACTCTTTCCATAAAGAAATATTTCCGCATATCACTCCTGAATCTATATCCCTTTACCCTCATCCCATGTCCCCTCGTAGCAGAACTTGCTTTCAATTGAAAGAGGCTCTCTCCCTGAACATTTATGCCACGGAGGTATTTAAACATCTCAATCATATCACCTCTATCCCGCCTCTCCTCTAAGGTGTACATATTAAGATCCTTAAGTCTGTCCTCATATGCTTTATAATGAAGACCACTAATCATTTTAGTAGCCACCCTCTGCACCGACTCCATCCTGTTCACATCCTTTTGAAGGTGCAGTCTCCAGAATTGCACACTATACTCCAAATGAGGTCGCACCAAAGACTTATACAGAGGCATTATCACCTCCTTTTTTCTGCTAGCCATTCCTCTCTGTATGCACCCAAGCATCCTTCTAGCTTTTGCCGTTGCCTTTTCTACCTGTTTAGCTACTTTAAGATAATCAGACACAACCACGCCTAGGTCCCACTTTTCTTTAGTGGACAAAAGTACATCACCCCCTATACTATATTGCTCCCTTGGATTGCTGCAGCCCAAATGCATGACCTTACATTTTTTAACATTAAATCCCAGCTGCCAAATTCTAGACCATTCTTCAAGCTTAGCTAGATCCCTCCTCATGTTATCTACACCTTCCTGGGTGTCTACTCTGTTGCAGATTTTGGTATCATCCGCAAAGAGGCAAACCTTATCCGACAGCCCTTCTGCTATATCACTAACAAAGATGTTAAAAAGAATCGGACCAAGGACAGATCCCTGGGGCACACCACTGATAACATCCTTCTCCTCAGAGTGAGCTCCATTTACTTGTACCTCATACTCTTTGTCACCTCCCACCCAACCAATTTCTAACCCAAACAGTAACTTTAGGGTCCATCCCTAGGGTGCTCAGTTTGTTTATAAGTCGCCTGTGAGGAACAGTGTCAAAGGCTTTACTGAAATCCAAATACACCACATCTAGAGCTCTCCCTCGGTCCAACACCCTGGTCACCCAGTCAAAGAAATCAATCAGATTTGTCTGACAAGACCTGCCTCTGGTGAATCCATGCTGCCTTGGATCCTGTAATCCGCTGGACTCCAGAAACCTCACTATTTTCTCTTTCAGCAGCGTTTCCATTAACTTACCACCGAAGTTAAACTAACTGGCCTGTAGTTTTCAACCACATCCTTACTTCTGCTTTTGTGTAAAGGCACCACATGAGCCTCTCTCCAGTCCTTTGGCACCACTCCCGACTCCAACGAGGCATTGAAAAGGTCAGTCAGTGGAGTTGCTAGAACGTCCCCAAGTTCCCTCAGTATTCTAGGGTGTATCCCATCTGGTCCCATCACTTTGTCTATTTTAAGTTGAGCTAGTTTCTCACGAGCACAGTCTTCTGAAAATTGTTCAAGATGTCCCTCGCTTCTGTTCCTATTTGTGGGTGTTTTCTGAGGTCCTGCTCCTGGTTCTTCATCTGTGAACACAGAACAAAAATATTTGTTAAGCAATTCCGCTTTATCCTTATCAGCTTCTACATATTCCTCCCCTGCACCCTTGAGTCTGACAATACCACTTTTGCCCATCCTCTTCTCACTAATATATCTGAAAAATGTCTTATCCCCCCATGTTATTGCATTGGCTATTTCCTCCTCCTTTTGAATCTTTGCCTTCTTGACTACTTTGCTAGCTTCTCTAAGTTTTTCCAAATACAGATGCCTGTCTTCCTCTCTCTGTGATCTCTTGTATTTCATGAAGGCCTCCCTCTTTTCCTTCACTTTTTCAGCTACTTATTTCGAAAACCATAGCGGTCTCCTTTTCCTTTTACCTTTATTTACCATTTTAACAAAAAGGTTGGTTGCCCTTAAAATATTCCCTTTCAGTTTTGCCCACTGTTTTTCTACATCCCCCAGCTGTTCCCATCCCACTAACGACTCCCTGAGGTATTGGCCCATCTTCGCAAAGTTAGTCTTCCTAAAGTCTAAGATCCTCACCTTTGAATGGATCCTAACAGCCCTAGTTCTAATACTGAACCACACCATCTGGTGATCACTGGATGCAAAATGATCTCCCACTACAACATCAGAAACACTTTCAACATTGGTAAGCACCAAGTCCAGTATGGCCCCTTCACGTGTGGGGTCTGTTACCAATTGCCTGAATAGTTCTCCCTGTAAAGAATCCAGGATCTCCTTACTTCTAGATGATACTGATAAGAGATTTCAATGTGCCAATCAACATCTGGCATATTGAAATCTCCTATCAGTAGCACTTCCCCTTTCCTAGCAATGCTGCGTATGTCTTCAATTAACTCTCTGTCCACCTCTTCCTCTTGTGAAGGAGGTCTGTATAATCACACCAATGCAAATAGATTTCTCTTTCCCTCTTTCTAGTTTAACCCACAATGCCTTCTCTCTCCCTTTTAAGCTCTGTAATTCCAAAGCTTTAATATTATTTTTCACATATAGTGCCACTCCTCCTCCCCTTCTTCCTACCCTGTCCTTTCTGAATAAAGTATAGCCAAGTATAGTTACATCCCAATCATGGTTTTCTGTGAACCATGTTTCTGTAACTGCCACTAAATCCAAGTCAGCCACTCCCACCAAAGCTTCAACATCAGGGATCTTATTTCCCATGCTACGGGCATTTATACACACTGCTTTCCATATGTTACCTCTGTTACCCATTTCCATAAAGGTATTTAATGTATCACCTACCTGGGGGCTTTCACTTACCTGGGGGCTTTCTTCACCCATCCCCAATGAATCTAGTTTAAAGCCCTCTTCAGTAGATTAGCCAGTCTACTACCGAAGATGCATTGACCTTTCTTGGACAGATGGATGCCATCTCTGCTCTGCAACCCTTGGAACAGCATCCCATGGTCTAGGAAACCAAAATGCTCTCGATGACACCATCCATGCAGCCATGCATTCATCTCCAGGAGGTGTAGGCGTCGAATGAAGGCAGACGCGACCACAAAAAACAAGAAATAAAGGTAAATTTTCTGCAGCGACAGGGTATCACGTCCTGTCGGCTCCGCGGAAAACGAAGAACTGAAGTGAGAGAGGTACAGAGGCGGGAAGGCAGCACGCATGCGCTGTGGGATGCTCCCAAAGGCTTTCCTATTGGATGCTGTGGAGTGTTCCTGCGCGGGTTCCGTCGGTACTGACAATACCCATATGTGAAGACTAAATTCCTGCTTGTTCCTGGAGATACCCCATGACCTGCTCAACATTGTGAGGTCCCTGACAAGGAAACTGCTTCCCCCCATCCAGGCGTACTACACCCGCAGGAATTCACTGACCACCTACAAGCCAAGTCCAGCCAAACCAACACCACCATAACCCAAGGTCGAGAGCCCAAGCAGCACCACCCAACACCATTGACATCATTCACACCTCTGTCCACGAGAAAAATAGAAGAGACCATCACATATATAAACACCACCACAGCCCCCAAAGACCCCTTTCCAGCATTCTGGATAAAATCACTACGCACTGAATTAAGCCCATTCCTAACCAAGATCATGGACCTATCCTTCTCAACAGGTGTGTTCCCGTCGGCCCTAAAACAGACCTCCATCCGACCCCTCCTTAAAAACAACAAGCTCGACTCTAAAAAAGCGGAATCCTACCGTGCAATCTCCAGCATTCCCCTACTGGCCAAGATAATAGAGAAGGACGTACAACAAGAAATCCAACACCACATTGATACTACTGCCCCACTTGACCCATGTCAACATGGATTTAGAGAATCCCATGCCATTGAGACCCTCCTCACCACTCTACTCAGCACCCTAATCACAGGGATTGATAACAGCAGTAAAGGATATGCATTAATCTTCATGGACATTGCTGCCGCTTTTGACTCGGTTAACCACGAGACGCTTCTGGCATGGCTCCAAGAGAAGAGAATCCATGGCTCAGCCTTGAGTTGGTGCAAGTCATATCTGACAGATAGATGGCAGCAGGTAAGAAATGACTCAGGGACCTCCAAGCCATTTAAACAAATGCAAGGGGTCCCCCAAGGATCATCACTCTCAGCCCTCCTTTTCAACATATACATGTAACCCATTTGTGCAATCATCCGTTCCTTCAAGGTCTCCTGCCTAGTGTATGCCGACAATCTGCTACTCTTCTCTCCATTCTCAATCAACCAACCCGATTTCTCAACCCTGACAAAATGCTTCGAGGCTGTCACAGAATGGCTCCACACCCAGAGCCTCAGAATTAATTTCAAGAAAACCGATGTCCTCTTCATCACTAGGAATCACTCCTTTACCGCACCAACATCAATAAGAGTAAGAGACGTGGAGCTCTTGAGCAAGTCCACCATCCGCTACTTGGGGATCACCCTTGACCAGCATATCAACATGAAAGCACACATAAGCAATAGTCAGGGCAATCTATCATAAGATACGAACCGTCCGCCACCTGTGACCCTTATTTGAACCAAATGATTTCCGGACGATTTTCCAAGCATGGGTAATCCCGCACCTCGATTATGCCAACGCCATTCTGCAGGGACTCCCCATGAACACCTTGAACCCCCTACAGCTGGCAATGAATGCAGCCACCCGAGTACTGCATGGAGCCTCCAGAACAGACCACATAACCCCTGTCCTAAAACACCTCCACTGGTTGCCGATCCACTGCAGACTCTCTTTCAAAGTTTTTCTAATGACTTTCAAGGCCATCAGCAACCTATCCTCCATTTCCCTAAGACCTTATCCTCCCCATACCTGCAAACAGGGCCAGAAGGTCATTCGCTGTAAACACCCTCATAATCCCTAGAGCAATAACAAAATGCTCCCAGACAGCAAGGAATGGAGCATTTGTATTTTACGCACCTATGCTCTGGAATGCCCTCCCAACCCCCATCCGGGCAATAACTGACCTTGTCCAATTTCGGAAGGCACTGAAGCACCATTTATTCCTCCTACATTACTCCCTGCCCAGTGAAACAACACAACCAAGTTTACCCCCCACCCACCACAATGACACCACCGATACACCCAGGGCATGATAACATACCCACAGTCTGAATACGACTGCCCAAACTGTATATAACCTAATATGTAAGTAGTTCAGAGAGTATCGTGTATTCCATAGTAGTACCTGTGGCATACCTGTTGACGAACAGCTCAGTTGTACATAGTTGTAAATAGTTACCCCTGTTAAACCCAAGTTGTATAAACCTGTTCTCTGTAATGTACACCGCATGCTCCTCTGCTTTGTACAAATTGTTGTTACATGTAAACCGCGCTGATTTTAAAGAGCGCGGTATAGAAATAATATAAATAAATAAATTAAATAAATGAAGAAGGAAAGCATCCCTTGCCTGACAGTTTTGAGCCAGAATTCTGGAACAGAACCGGGGAAATTTGGCATTCTGTGGACTTGCAAAGAGGTCTATGTCTGGAGTTCCCCAGATTTGGAATACTCGGGCAATCTGGTCCGAATGGAGAGACCATTCGTCTGGCAGCAGTACTCGGCTGAGTTTGTCTGCCCAAAGGTTTTGAATGCCTGGAAGATATACCATGAGGAGGTGCATTTGATGCTCTCTGGCGAGGGCCCATAGTCGTAAAGCTTCATTGCATAACGACAGAGAGCCTGTTCCGCCCTGCTTGTTCACATAGAACATGGCTACTTGATTGTCGGTTTGGACTAGGACTGTCTTGTAGCTGAGCTTTGCTTGGAATACTCGAAGAGCAAGGAAGATTGCTCTGAGTTCTAGGAGGTTTATGTGAAGACAAGCCTCCTCTGGGGTCCAGAGACCCTGGGTGGAGAGATCATGCAGGTGGGTCCCCCATCCCAACTGGGACGTATCTGTTGTTAGAGTGGCCTGGAATAGGGGCTGCTGGAAAGGAAAGCCTATGAGAAGGTTTTCCAGCGATTGCCACCATTAGAGGGATGCAATAAGACGTCCTGAGTTTCTTATTTTGTCCGACAGGTGACCTCATGCCTGTGTCCACTGAGAGGATAGGGTACACTGGGCTGCTCGCATGTGAAGACGAGCATAGAGAACCACATGTACAGTAGATGCCATATTTCCCAGTAGCTGAAGCATTTCTCGAGCAGTTAGGGAGGTTTTTACCACTGCTTGGGAAGCTAACTGCACTATGCAAAGACAGCGGGGCTGTGGAAGGAAAGCCCCTGATTGTCTGGTATCTAGGCGAGCTCCTATGAATTCTAGGGACTGAGAAGGAGCAAGATGGGATTTTGGAAGGTTTATGACCAATCCCAAGTAATGCAAAACTCGCAATGTGCGAGTAAGAGCAGAGATGGCTTCTGGAGCTGTGGGTGCTCAAATGAGCCAGTCGTCCAATAAGGGAAGACAAATATCCCCAGAGTCCATAGGAATGCAGCTACTACTGCCATGCATTTTGTAAAAACTCTTGGGGCAGAAGCCAGACCGAAGGGAAGAACCCTGTATTGGAAGTGTCTTCCCTGGAAAAAGAATCAAAGGAACTTCCTGTGATCTGGATGGATGAGTATATGAGTATAAGCATCCTTTAGATCTAGAGAACATAGCCAATCCTGACTCTGAAGGTATGGCAGAAGTGTTCCAAGAGAGATCATTTTGAATTTTTCTTGGAACAGATATTTGTTCAATTCTCTGAGGTCCAAAATGGGTCTGTGTCCCCCTGTTTTCTTTGGGATAAGAAAATAGGGGGAGTGGAACCCTATACCCTGTTGAGATATGGGTAACTCTTCTATTGCTCCCTGGGAAAGAAGTATTGTGACCTCCTGACTCAGAAGATTGGCGACAGGGGTTTGAGAATTGAACTGTCTTATGAGATTGTAGGAGGGGGCATGCTGTGAAAATGAAGTCTGTACCCCTCTCGTACAATGGGCAGTGTCTAATGTTCTGATTTTATTTGGTGCCATCTGGTGGCAAACTGACATAATCTGCCGGGGATGGTAGATATTTTCTTTGCTGGGTTGGCCGTAGACTTTGACAACCTGTCCAAAGTAATATTGTCAAAGCCAATCTTATTAGTTTTTCTTGACAATTCTTGCCAAAGAGATTTTCTCTGGTGCAAGAAATGTTGCCCAGTTTATCTTGTACCAAAATTTCTAAGTCTGATGCCTGAAGCCAGGCAATACGACATGCACCAATGGAGATAGCAGAGGTTCTTCTGATGCATTCAAAGCAATCAAAGGCTGCACGGTTGACAAACTTGGAAACATCTTGGGCATGTCTGACCAGAGCAAGAAAATCCTGTCTTTTATCATCAGGAAGAAGGGGGCTCATAAGCTCCAAGTATCCTGTAACCTCTTTGAGGAACATCCCCATGTATAGGATGTATGAGCTGATTCTAGCTGAGAGCATGGAAGCTTGGAAGCATCGATGCCCAAAAGCATTGAGAGTCCTGGACTCGTGGCCTGGAGGATTGGAAGAATGTCTTTTTGCACTCTTTATCCTACGCATGGCCGATTCCACTACCACTGAATGATGTGGCAACTGAGTCTTCTGAAAGCCAGGACAAGGTGGAACTCGGTACATGGTATCAAGTCTGTGAGAGTGTGGAGATGTGGTTAAAGGAGTCTCCCACATTCTCAGCATAAGATCATGAAGGATCTTATGAATGGACAGAGTAGCTGCCTCTTTAGGAGCTTTAGGGTATTGAAGAATCTCTAACTCTTATTTTATTTATTTATTTATTATTTATTTACATTCTCTTATATACTGCGCTATTCTGCATCAGTGCGGTTTACATTGAACAAACTGAAATTACATTGAACAGGGCATTGTAACTTGGAGATAACTATTTTACAGGGAACATGGGCTATGGAGGGTTAAGTGGCTTGCCCAAGACCACAAGGAGCACCTGTGGGACTAGAAACCCCAGTCCTTCCGGCCCAAAGTTGCTGTCCTCTAGTGGGATTTGAACCCCCAACCTTCCGGCCTGAAGTACCTTGCCCCAACCACTAGGCTACTCCTCCACTCTTCTGCCCTAGGCTCTTTTTCAGGAGCCACTGTGATTGCAAGGCCTCGAGCCACATCACAAATGAAATCCTGGAAGGACATGTCCTCTGGAGGAGACATTCTGCGCTGAGGAGAAGGAGATGGATCCTCTGGAAGAAGTGCTCTGGTATTGGCAGAGTCATCGGAGTTATCGGAATCGGAAGATTCAAAATATCTCTGATCCCGATGTTCGTGCAAGGCACGGTACCGGTATCGATCGAAGTCGGTATCGAGGTGTCCCGGTACCGATCTTTCGATACTGGGGATAGACTCTAGACTCAGTATGGGGGGTATACCTGCTGAGGATGGTGCCGTTGGTACTGGTACCAGTGTCGGTACCGGTGCCTGTTGAATGGTCTGAAGCGGTTTCAATGATACCGAAGCCATTAGAAGAGCTGCTAGACTGCGTTCAATAGCGAGAAATCTTTGCTCTATCGCTCCTGCCGATGCTTGGGTGTTGGTACCAGTAGAAGCGACCGGGACCTCAGAGCATGGCACCAGTAGTTCTGCAGAGGTGGAAGCCTCGAGAACATCCTGGAGCCCCGTTAGTGCTTTGGAAACTGAAGCCTCTCGCCAGGGCTGTTTTGCCGGTGAACTTTCCTCAAGGGCAACGCCGATGGCATCTCGATACTTTGAAGGAGATCTACCCTTTGAGGACCGGCTAGTCTTTGCAGACTTATGTTTAGTTACCTGAGATCCATGGGAGGAAGATGAAGCCCTGGAAGACATCGATGCAATGGACATCGCATCTGCGGCAAAAAGGGTACCGAGTTTTGCAGCTCTATTCTTCAGGCCCCTATTGGTCATCTTTCTACAGGAGAGACAATCCAATGGAGAGTGGTCAGGTCCTAAACATTTGAGACACCAGTCATGGGTGCAGGTGACGGATATGGTACCGCCACACTTAAGAACATTTTTTAAAACCAGTAGCTGGTTTTTCCATTGTAAAAGAAAAACGGGCCTAATGCCCAAAATGGCGCCTAACACTGAGAGGGAAAAGGCTTCTGAAGAAAGTACTTCAAAAAGATATATATATATATTTTTTTTTTTTAGTAAAGAAGAAAAGAGAACCGGCGGTACTGGTAGGCGTCGAATGAAGGCAGACGCGACCACAAAAAACAAAGAAGTAACAAAGAATTTTCTGTGGTGACAGGGTATGCAACCTGTTGGCTCCACAGAAAATGAAGAACTGAAGAGGGAGAGTTGGAATGGCAGGAAGGCAGCACGCAGGCGCTGTGGGATGCTCCCAAAAGCTTTCCTATTGAACGCTGGGGAGCGTTCCCGCGCAGGCTCTGTCGGTACCGACGATACCCATATGTGAAGACTACATTCCTGCTTGTTCCTGGAGATCACCTTAAGAGCACTGCGGATTGCTCTGAGTTCCAGCAGATTTATGTGGAGTTGTGACTCCTGCTGAGACCAAAGTCCCTGAGTGGAAAGATTGGCCAGATGAGCTCCCCAGCCCAATTTTTATGCATCCGTCGTCAGGTTACATTGATGTAGAGGCTTCTGAAAAGGTGACCCTACGAGAAGATGTTCTGGGGATTGCCACTACTGGAGAGAGGAGCTGAGATGTGTAGAGGGTATTATCCTGTCTCCCATACGATCGGATGCCAGAGACCACTGGGAAGCCAGGGTCCATTGAGCTACATGCATATGTAGACGAGCGTATGGAACCAAATGTACAGTAGATACCATATGGCCCAGGAGTTGCAGCATTTCTCGAGCAGTGAGAAAGATTTTGAGGCCTGCTTGGGATGCAAGCTTGATGAGTCAAGCACAGCGCGTTTAAGGCAGAAAAGCCCTTGACTGTTGAGTGTCTAGGAGGGCTCCTATAAACTCCAGTTTGAGAGGGAACGAGCTGGGACTTTGGAAGATTTATTACAAATCCCAAGTGTTGCAGCACCTGCATGGTATGTGTGAGAGAAAGTTTGACCTCTAGAGGGCTGCTTGCTCGAAAGAGCCAGTCATCTAAGTCAGTGTTTTTCAACCTTTTTTGTGCAAAGGCACACTTTTTTCATGAAAAAAATCACGAGGCACACCACCATTAGAAAATGTTAAAAAAATTTACCTCTGTGCCTATATTGACTATATATAAAGTAATTGTCTTGAATAGGAATCAAACACTCACACCAACCCCCCTCCCCTGCTGGTTCACACCAACCCCCCTCCCCTGCTGGTTCACTCACACTCCCCCCCCCCTTGCTGGTTCACTCACACACACACCCCCCCCCCCCCTGCCCAAGCCGCTGCTTCTGCTTTGTACAGAGCAGCGGCTGCACTACACTTACATTGAAAAGTAAAGAGAAACTGTGTCAGGAGCCCTCCGGTCATCGCAGAGCCCGAGGAAGTGATGTCATGGGGCGGGCTCCTCACAGGCTGTCTTTCCTTTTCAAATTAACTTTATTGCAGCTAAAGTTAATTTGAAAAGGAAAGACAGCCTGTGAGGAGCCCGCCCCCATGACATCACTTCCTCGGGCTCTGCATGATCGGAGGGCTCCTGACACAGTTTCTCTTTACTTTTCAATGTAAGTGTAGTGCAGCCGCTGCTCTGTACAAAGCAGAACCAGCGGCTGCACTGCTATAGGGAATCGCGATCGCGTTCGCGCCGCGGACTTCGGCACAAAAGCCGTTTTTTTGCTCTGGCCGCTCCCGATCTTGCGGCCAGAGGAAAAAACCGGCCTTTCAATGGCCGGTTTTACAACTGTGCTGGCAGCCGGCCTGGCCATGGAAAAACCGGCCAGGCCGGCTGAAAACCGGCCGGTTGGCAACCCTAATTTGTGAGCCGAGGCCACATGTTACGGATGAAATTGGAATTTTTCCCACGGCACACCAGACAATATCTCACGGCACACTAGTGTGCCGCGGCACAGTGGTTGAAAAACGCTGATCTAAGTAGGGGAAGACAAATATCCTTTGAGTCCTTAGGAATGCAGCTACAATTGTCATGCACTTTGTAAAGATTCTTGGGGCAGAGGTGAGGCCAAAAGGCAGGACTCTGTACTGATAATGTTTCCCCTGGAACAGGAAACGCAGAAACATTCTGTTCTGTGTGGATAAGAATGTGAGTATATGCGTCCTTTAGATCTAGAGAACAGAGCCAATCCTGACTCTGGAGATAGGGGAGAAGAGTACCTAGGGAGATCATCTTGAATTTCTCCCGGAGTAGATACTTGTTCAGTTTTCTGAGGTCCAGGATGGGCCTGTATCACCCTGTCCTCTTTGGAATGAGGACGTAAGGAGAGTAGAAGTCCAGAACGTGCTGGGAGAGTGGCACTTCCTCTATTGCACCCTGTGAGAGAAGGGAGGTAACCTTTTGCACTAACAGAGTGGTGAGAGGGGGTTGAGAACTGAACTCTCTTGGAGGAGACTGGGGGTATAGACTTCAGAAGTGAAGCTTGTACCCTTCCCTTACTATGGAGAGAGTCCAGTGTTCTGATGTTACAAGATGCCACCTGTGGGCAAAGTGACATAGTTTGCCTGGAATGGGGATTGAATCTGGAATCTCCAGAGGCAGGATGGTTATGTTCTCCAAAAAGGAGTCAAAGACCCTGAGGAGGTTGGGTCTGCTGAGCTGGCTGAGACCTGGGAGTCTGAGCCTTTCTTTGTTGTTTTGGTTGCTGTTGCCCTTTTTGAGGAGCATGGATGGCACAGTGCACTGCAGGGTTGAAAGAAGAAGAATTATTTTTCTTATTGAAAAAGGGTTTTTTTGCTATCTTCTTCTTAACTGGGTTGGCAGTTGATCTAGAAAGTCTATTTAGAGTGTTCTCAGGCTCTAACTAAGACACCTTATCCTGCCAGTCTTTGCCAAAAAGGTTTTCGCCTGTGCAAGGTATATTACCCAGCTTGTCTTGAACCCACTATTCAAGATCAGAGGCTTGGAGCCAAGCAATCCTGTGTGAACAAATGCATATAGCTGAAGTCCTGCTGATGCATTCAAAACAGTCGAAGGTTGTCCTGTTAACAAATTTGGAAACATTTTGGGCATGCTTCACCAGGGTGAGATAATCAGCTCTCTTATCATCAGGGAGAAGAGGAGCTATCAACTCCAAATCCATAGTCACCTCTCTAAGAAACATACCCATGTAGAGTATGTAGGAGCTGATTCTGGCCAATAGCATAGAGGAGTGGGAGGAGTGGCCTAGTGGTTAGGACAAGGTACTTCAGGCCGGAGGGCTGGGGGTTCAAGTCCCACCTGGGGACAGCAATCTCAGACCGGAGGGACTGGGATTTCTAGTCCTATAGGCACTCCTTGTGGTCTTGGGTAAGCCACTTAACCCTCCATTGCCCATGTTCCCTGTAAGTATTAGCGTATGTGTGTCATATCCCCTCATGTTAAAATGTATCTCCCAATTGACCGCTTTGACCCGGTGAAAAGTGGGATATAAATACAGCTAAATAAATAAATAAACATAGAGGCCTGAAAACATTGACAACCAAAAGCATCAAGAGTTCTAGATTCCCTGCCCAGAGGGTATGAGGAATGTGTTTTGGGGATGGAGATGGATCCTCCGGCACAATTCTCATTTCCCTTGTACTGGTTGATTCATCATCCAACGAATCAGAGTCCGAAGACTCGAAGTACCGACGGGCCGGGTGCTCGTGCTCTGCCCATACTTGATACCACTCAAAACCGGCATCAGAAAGTTTTGGTGCTAGAACCTCGGTACCGGAGACAGACTCGAGGGCCAGCATAGGTATAAACATAGAAACATAGAAATATGACGACAGAAAAAGACCACATGGCCTATCTAGTCTGTCCTTCCTATCAACAACTACAACAGTCCCCTTTTTTCCTTTAGAGATCCTCTGTATTTGTCCCATGCTTTTTTAAATTCAGTTACTGTCCTCATCTCTACCACCTCCACTGGGAAACTATTCCACAGATCCACCACTCATTCCGTAAAGAAATATTTCTGCATATCACTCCTGAATCTATCCCCCTTCACCCTCATCCCATGTCCCCTCGTAGCAGAACTTGCTTTCAATTGAAAGAGGCTCTCCCCCTGAACATTTATGCCACGGAGGTATTTAAACATCTCAATCATATCACCTCTATCCCGCCTTTCCTCTAAGGTGTATATATTAAGATCCTTAAGTCTGTCCTCATATGCTTTATAATGAAGACCACTAACTATTTTAGTAGCCACCCTCTGCACCGACTCCATCCTGTTCACATACTTGGGCAGGTACGGTCTCCAGAATTGCACACTATACTCCAAATGAGGTTGCACCAAAGACTTATACAGAGGCACTATCACCTCCTTTTTTCTGCTAGCCATTCCTCTCTGTATGCACCCAAGCATCCTTCTAGCTTTTGCTGTCACCTTTTCTACCTGTTTAGCTACTTTAAGATCATCAGACACAACCATGCCTAGGTCCCGCTCTTCTTTAGTGGACAAAAGTACTTCACCCCCTATACTATATTGCTCCCTTGGATTGCTGCAGCCCAAATGCATGACCTTACATTTTTTAACATTGAATCCCAGCTGCCAAATTCTAGACCATTCTTCAAGCTTAGCTAGATGCCTCCTCATGTTATCTACATCTTCCTGGGTGTCTACTCTATTACAGATTTTGGTATCATCCACAAAGAGGCAAACTTTACCCAACAGCCCTTCCGCTATATCACTAACAAAGATGTTAAAAAGAATCGGACCAAGGACAGATCCCTGGGGCACACCACTGGTAACATCCTTCTTCTCAGAGTGAGCTAGTAGGTGGTAAGCTGCAAAATGTCGATGCCAGTACCTTTGGTACCGTTGTCGGTACAGATGGCTGGGGAATCGACTGTAGAGGCTTTACCGGTACGGAAGCTGCTAGCAAGGCCACTAAGCTCCGCTCAATAGCCAGGATACATTGATCCATGGAGCCTTGCAATGCCCGGGTCTCGATAACTGAGTTGCGGGCCACTATCCCTGAGCATGGCACCAAGAGCTTTCCGGAGGTCGAGGCCTTGGGAGCATCCTGGGACCCCACTAATGCTTTGGAGGCAAGGACCTCCCGCTGGGGTTGTTTGGCTGATGTGTCTCCCTCCAGGGCAATGCCTAGGGCATCTCAATACTTAGAAGGAGATCTACCCTTGGAGGGCTGGCTAGTCTTTGAAGAAGACCTGGGTTTTCATTCCTGAAATCCTGGGAGGAAGATGAAGCTCTTGTTGATGTTTCGCAGCTCTGTTCTGCAGGCCTCTCTCTGTCATCTTCCTACAGAGAGGACAGTCAGTCGGCTGATGATCTGGTTCCAAACATTTTAAACACCAGACATGGGTGTCTGTGGCTGAAACTGTACTGCCACATTTGGAATACTTTTTAAAACCACTAGCTTGTTTTCCCATTTTGGAAAACAAGGCTTAAGCCTAAGATGTCGTCATGCATCCTGAGGGAAGGGATTCTCCCCTTAGAAAAGGGGTTTTTTTTACAGAAAGAAAGAAATTGAGCACTGACAAGGTCAGTACCAGGGTCGACGGGAAGGCAGACACGACCACAAAAAATAAGAGAAATCAAATTTTCTGCGGTGACAGTAATTGCTTCTCGTCAGCTCCACGGAAAATGAAGAACTGAGGAGGGAGAGCTGGAAAGGCGGGAAGGCAGCTACGCAGGCACAGTGGGATGCTCCCAAAAGTTTTCCTATTGGACGCTGGGGAGCATTCTCGTGCAGGCTCCGTCGGTACCGATGTCACCCATATTTGAGGACTACATTCATGCTTGTTCCTGGCGATATAAAATTATGTAGACAAAAATGAAACTGAAAGCTCCTAAAAACAGACTCTGCATGCAATACAACAGTGGAGAAACAGAAAGAGCTGCAGATGCCCCTGTTCTGTGTAGCGTGTAAAGATAAAATATGTACATACAGCATAATATTAAAAAGACTCAGGTTCTCTGGCTGGCAGAACCTGCTAATTGGATCCCACTGAGAATTCTATTCAATGGCACTAAATGGCCAGTGCTGCTGGATATCCCCTCTAAACACTGTGACACTATCCAGACAGTTCCAGAGCAGTCCATGGGTGGGGCGAGGGTAGTCCCAGTACTTAGCTGGTCAGCAGAGATTTTAAGTCTGCTAAACAACTAAGTGCCTGTATAAAGGCAAGTCATCTCAATAACTGTCCTAACTTTATGTGGTTCGGCTATCTGGATAGTGGCTGAATATTGCCATGCCTGGATAGCTGTGCCAGTCAGCACTGAAACTGGATATTCAGCACCAGAGGATTTCCAAATTCTGGTGCTGAATATTTGGTTTCACTTTTTCTTGTGGCAATCAGGCACTTTAAAATGATGACCATCACAGGACGAATATCAAGCCTGTGAAGTCCAATGACAGACATATTCCAATCACTAAACTGAAAATAAAATTAGATTTTCCTATCTTTTGCTATTTGGTCATTTTATTCTCTAATTGGGTTGATCCCAGTTTCTGCTTTCTGCTTTCCTTGTCTTCTCTTAATTCACCTCTAGGATCTCTGGTCCATCTGCCACTTCTCTTACTTCCAGCCTTCTTCACTTCCTTCCATGTCTGACATTGATCTTTTCCTTTCAACTTTCTTTCATTTGTCTCTGTCAACTCAGATTTCATGTCTCCTTATTACCATCCAGTCTTCAGTCTCCATCTTTTACTGCACCTTCCTGCCACTTCTCAACCTTTAATACAGCCTTTTGATTCCCCATCTCTCTATCCTTCCACAGCCACTTATTCCCCAGTCTTTAGCTAACTCTCTCATTTTTTCTTTCTCTCTTCTGTCCTCCATGTACCCAGAATCTCTCCCTTTCTTTCCTGCCCTGTTTTGTTTCTCCCCCTCTTTCTCCATCTAGCCCCTCTCCTTTTTCTTATCCTAGCCCCTCCATATCCAGCATTTCTCCTCTCTCCCTCATCCCATGTCCAGCATCTTCTTTTTCTCCCCATGTCCAGCATCTGCCCTCCACCCCTACCCTGTGTCCAGTCTCTGCCCACTATCCCCAGGTATTATTGTTGTTCTATATACACTCTCTCCTATTATGTCATCGTCTTGATTTTATTGTATTTTTAAATTGAGTTTTTGGAACCTTTTAATTGTATTAATTTATTTTAAAATCTGTTATTTTTAACCTATGTTTGTGGTACCATTGTCTTCCGCTATTTGTCCCTCAAAATTGCAAACCGCCATGATGTTTAACTTGAATGGTGGTATATTCATTTACATTAAATAAATAAAATAAATACATAAATATACCCCATCCCATGTCCAGCATCTGCCTTCCATCCCCCATGATCCCTATCCTGTGTCCAGATTATGCTCTCTACCCCATGTCCACATCTGCTCTCCACTACCCATGCCCCAACCAAATGATAATTACACTTACCTGGTAATTGTGGTTCCTTGAGTGACGACAGTTCAGTCCTCTACTTCTGGGTTGTGTTCATCCTCCTGCAGCTTGAAGACTGGGCATGTCAAATTTGTGACATCACTGGATGTAGTCTGCTGGTATCTCCCATCAGCCCCAGTGAACTATTGACAAAGCATGCTCAACAGAGCAACAAATAAGTAGCTAACATATAAAATCCAACCTTACTAAACTTTAGTGTCAAAACAGTAAACTTTGCCCCGTACTGTTTCCTCTTGCCTTCTTCTGAACAAAGAGAGAGGGAAGAACCAAGATAGAAATAGAGCAGAATCATCAGACAGAATTCCTTGAAATTTATGCCTACCTGTAACCTGTAGTCCTCTACTTCTGGGATGTAATAGAGCAGTATTCATTGGGAGGAACCCTTATAACCGGCTTGCAAGACTGCCAAACCAAAACAGGCATCATTCGCTGCTAGCATGTCTAGGCGATAGTGCTTATTGAAGGTATGGAGCGATAACCAGGTAGCTGCTCTGCAGATGTCTCCTGGCAGAACCAAGCTGTGTTCCACCCAAGAGGCCACCTGCGCTCTGGTAGAGTGCGCCCGCAACCCTGACGGAACCGAACGCAGGGTTGCGGACTGAACTGGAGGAACGATAAGGAAATGATAATTACACTTACCTGGTAATTGTAGTTCCTTTAGTGACGACAGTTCAGTCCTCAATTCCGCCCGGGATGGAATAGTTGTCAGTAGTCCTTCAGTTGAGGGCTCGATGCGGTTACAGATAGGCATAAATTTCAAGGAATTCTGTCTGATGATTCTGCTCTATTTCTATCTTGGTTCTTCCCTCTCTCTTTGTTCAGAAGAAGGCAAGAGGAAACAGTACGGGGCAAAGTTTACTGTTTTGACCCTAAGTTTAGTAAGGTTGGATTTTATATGTTAGCTACTTATTTGTTGCTCTGTTGAGCATGCTTTGTCAATAGTTCACTGGGGCTGATGGGAGATACCAGCAGACTACATCCAGTGATGTCACGAATTTGACATGCCCAGTCTTGAAGAAAAAAAGGAGGGTTTGCTTCGAGAGAGGGAAAGTTCCCTCTCAAGGCAAATGATCCGACAAAAATAATTGCTTTTCCTCTTTTAGGGTATATATGACAAACATTAGTTATCTCTTTGATAGGATAGCATTTAGGTGAGATAAAGTTACAGTTTAGATATATGTATAGCCCCCTTCATATTTAGCATCTCCCTTCCAGCATGCAGTGGGGGATGGACATTTGTAGGCTTTCCAAGGGAGGAGTTGTGAAGGCTAAAGTTTTTCAACATTTTTTAAAGTTTAAAGTCTGATGCCTGCCATCATTGCTGCAGACACAGGAAAAGTAGTGGTGACGGGGAACATGGGTGGGTGGCTGCTTCCAAATTGTTGAGTTTTAATGTTTTTGTTTATTTTTTTTTAGGCAGCATGAGGCAACTGCCACTGACCTTTTTGGGGACATTTTTTGCTGCTCCCAAATATTTGCTGCCTGAGGCACTGCCTTACCCTTCCTAATGAAAGAACCACCTCAGAGGTCAACAAAATAAGATATCCAGCGGCAATGCACGACTTGGAGCAGATGAGAATACCAATGGAGAAAATTTGCCATTCTAAAATGCAGAATACACCTGCCTAAACTATACCCCAAACATGCCTCTTTTAAATCTCAGTGTACTGCTGTATAGATATTTATTTATTTATTTATTTACATTCTCTTATATATCGCGCTATTCTGCATCAGTGCGGTATATAAGAGTCCTTATTTAATTATAAGGGTCCTTATTTGAAAGCTTGCCTCTTGCAGTAGCATCAGAAGATTGTCCACTAGGTATCACAGGTTTCACATTGAACCCAGAGATTCCATGAGCAGGAGCACTTCTAGATCATTCCTGCTCTAATAAGAACCAGAGATGGAATGAGAGGGTGGGGATGGGGGGTCTGCCAGGGGACACTGGGAGCAGGGCCGGCCAATCACTAGGAAAACTAGGTGGTCACTTAGGGCAGCAACTTCCAGAGAGCAGCAAAAGCAGGGCATCCAAAGCTAAATAATAGATTATGACAGCGGGAGAAGATGTAAAACCTAAAGTTTACCTAAGGCACCAACACTTTGAACCAACTCCAGAGCCGGCCCTGATTGGGAGGGATTGATGTTGGTGTATTTGGGCGAGAAGCTTGTTGTCAGGTGGATCGGGGTGGGGGAGAGATTGATATTAGAGGGAGTTTTTGAAGAGTGAGGGGATAGATGCTTTCGCAAGCAGTGATTTTAAAAAGTTGTTCTCATGCACATTTGGGAAAAAGCTGGATGCATTCTTTCTTCACTGGCAGCTGTTTAAAATCATTGTTCCAGGTGGATGTGATATGACATTGGTCTGTAGTCTTGGAAGAGCCTTTGTAAAATACAGTGGGAATTTTCTATTTAATTCCCTTCTCAATGACATATCTGAAATTAGCTTCCACATGTATTAAAGGGTTCTGAAACAGCTTGTGCATTCTGTTGTTCTTTTTACATAAGCACAAGTCTTCTCTAAATTCCTATATAGAAGTCTTTCTATTTTGTTTATGGCAATATTTTTTCTACCATGAATCTCCTGTTTTTCAATTGATTTTGATTCTTGTGAATTTCAGATGTTAATGCTTTTGATGCAGTGCAAACCTATGGGCATTTTGTTTTCTTGCCCTTAGTTCAATCTGACCTTACATTGTAAGTATCTTCAGTGTGCTTCTCCTCTCATTCCAGATGCTTTATTGTAATGCAATTATAAGATGGGGTTGGTTTAAAAACTTCACTAAAGAGCCTTGTTCAGTTTTTGCAATATATCAAGTTCTACTGAGACACGTTCTTACACCATTGGATAAGAGTGTTTTTATTTACCAGATAACATTATGCTGCAAAATTTACTTTAACAACTGGTCTGGGTGAATTGCACACATGATTTTATTGTATTTCAGCAGGTTTTAAGTGTAGTGCCTCATAGTATTTCAGAACTACCTTACATTTCCCAATAAACTGATTTAAATGATTCAGCAGCAGCACACTCTACAAAAGTGCTTCTCAACTCTCTCCTGAAGGTACATACCGCCCCTGAAGTTTTCAAGATCACCAATGAATATGCATGAGATAGATTTGCATACAATGGGTCACTCCTACAAGCACATTTATCTCATAAACATTTCTTGTGGTAATCCTGAAGACCTGATTGGCAAAGGGTGCTTTCAGGAGAAGATTGTGAAGCACTTTTAATATATTTATCCCAGTGATCCTGAATGCATTCCTCAGGACATACTCAGCCAGTTGGGTTTTCAGACTGGCTGAGTATGTCCTGGCCCCCGGAACTAAAGACAGTCACACTCCATCTGCTCCTCCGATCAGGGTAGAGCTGGCCAGCACCAGAAAGTGCTTACCTGCTCCTGCCCAATCAGGGGTCTCCAGCCGCAATTCAAAAAGCAGCGCCATCGGGCACACCTGCACCTGACGGGCCTGCACCTGAGGGCCTCGCTAGAGGGCCCTTTGGTTTGACCCTTAGGTGAGGACCGAGGACGAGGACCAAAAACAAAACAACCCATGCTCTGATAGGCACACTTCAAGTGATCCATGATACCAACAACCAGGAGGCTCAAAATAACATCCCTAGTGTCTCAGCTTCAACTTATCCACAGCGAATGCCTAAAGAAGCAAACTCCACCCAAGTACAACTGACCTCCACCACCTAACCGGAAGTGCTATAATTAAATAACCAATCATTCACTATATTTAAACCACAGTTGTTGCACATTAACCGGTAACTAAAGTATCCCAGCAACACCCTACCACCTAGCACAAATCACTAACGATAGGTACACCCCAACACAACTCAAACACAGATTTTGTTTACCTTATTTATCATTAAGACACTATTTGAATCCGCCACCCACACACCACCACTGCACCAAAATGACTCGGATCATGACAATGATGGCTTTAATCCTCCTATTAACTTTGATGAGACCATTCAAAGCAGCGCAGGCATGGGTGGGTTTGATACCCATCCTGACTACAACAAGGAACCCCCTGGCAACTCCACCATTCCACCAACACCCACAATGGAGACCTAACCATCTCATACCAATACACTCCAGGAAATATCTACTGCAACCCCAACACCATCACAACTTGCAAAAACGGCAAAATTCGACCTTATAAATGTCATATCCATCCGCAATAAAATACACACCATCTCGAACTACCTCCAGGAGCACAAGACTGAAATAATTTGCATAACTGAATCATGGATAACAGACACAGACATTGTACTGATAAACCAGCTTACCCTACCAAACATGGATCTTCATTACTGCTCCAGAATACAACGCAAAGGAGGTGGAATCCTCGTCCTAACAAACAAACAACTAAACCTCAAAGCCATAGATAGCCTGTCAACCCCAACACTAAATATCCTAACACTAGAGAACAGATTATCAATATGCCTGATATACAGGTCCCCAACCTCTGACACAGAAGATCTCTCAACCATAACACAGGTACACTACCAAAAAACTGCCTCCAGTTTTGCAACTGATTCCTATAGATTTTGGGGTGCTGAATCCAGGAAAAATAGCCAAAATGTTCCATCACGTCACGTTTTCTTGCAAAATTAGATTTCTTACCCATATAAGGAATGTTCACATAATTTCTTTTTAGCCGACTGCAGTTTATTTTCTTGGCCCAAAATAGAGGTTGTAATGGTTAACTAACTAGAAACACTCCCTCATGATATTTTAGAGTGTTTTGTATTCATTTTATACATTAACAGGACAATTGGGAGGCGGGGGGCTAAATCCAGTACTCGCGCTGGCGCATGTTCTTTCTTGTTCGCCTCGCCTCGTTCGCTCGCTCGCTCAAACACGGTGGTCGCGACCACTGTTCCCTCTAAGCTGTGCGCATGTGCGCGCGCACACACCTCGCTGAGCGAGCGCACATACTTTACAACAGAGCGCACAAAAATTACAGCTCTGATTCTGATAGAAAACAACACAGACATCTTAAAATTTAAAATTATGATTGTAATTACTAGAAATTTCCCGCTTCATTTAGTAGTCGTCTATTTTCATTTAATTTGATTAAAATCAATGTGGTGTACATACTGTATTCTGAAGTGTAGTCAAATTTTAAAGTATATAACTCCGAGTGTCGTTATGTGGCGCACAAAAATTTAACCTTCCTTCAAAAGCTGCACACAGCTGATATTTTATGCGCACACAGCCTACAGAAAATTAGAGGGAACATTGGTCGCGACATGAACGTTCCTGTCAAATTTCAGTTTCTTGCAAGTTCATTATTACCTTTTGTTTGCTCAGTCGTAATCCAGCTTTATTCCGAAGTGGTTCACTACAGTTGTAGTTTGCAGTGCTGTGTATTTGTGATGGCTCACAGAGCCAGAGGTTGCGTCAACTCTCCGGACAGTTTTTGTTTTATTTGTGGGGAATATACCGTGAAAAAGCGGCAGAGGAACATTTCTGCATTTATTAAAAAAGTATATTTCGCCTATTTCGGTTTGAAGTTAGGCGATCAAGACAAACCGTGGGCTCCTCATAAAGTGTGCAAGACATGTGAGGAAGATCTACGCTTATGGATGAAAGGTAAAAAACAAGCATTTTGTTTCGGAATACCTATGATGTGGCATGAACAAAGAGACCACAGCAGTGACTGCTATTTTTGCTCTTGCATTGTGAAGGGATACAACTTAAAAAATAAGAACGTAATAAGTTACCCCAACCTTCCCTCAGCAATTAGGCCTATGCCTCATAGCAACGAAGTACCTGTGCCTGAACCACCAAAATCTTTGGATCATATTTGTGTGGATGGTTCTGATCATGATGAGACTCATCAGATGGCTTTTCCCGATGAGTCCAGTACTTCCGAGTTTGAAACTGAACCAGATCCGAAACCTGAACTTTTCTCTCAAGCTGAATTGAATGATTTAGTCCGGGATTTAGGACTCCCAAAAGATGCTGCCCAACTGCTAGGTTCTCGGCTTAAACAGAAAAATCTATTGTCACCAGGAACAACTTTTTATTGGTACCGCAACCGCGAGACACAATTTTTGAAGTATTTCAGCAAAGAGGAAGATTTGGTATTTTGCAACGATATATACGGAGTGATGGAAAAGTTTAAACTCAAGTATGATCCTGCTGAATGGCGGCTGTTCATTGATTCGTCAAAAGACAGCATAAAAGGTGTTCTTCTTCATAATGGCAACACATTCGCTTCAGTTCCTATTGCTCACTCTGTTATTCTCCAAGAAAAATACGAGAATTTGGCCCTGATTCTTCAGAAGATTCGTTATGATGAGCATAAGTGGATGATTTGTGGAGACTGGCCAATTCGGGAGTATTTGAGACCTGGTGAGAAAAATGTTCTTCATGAGAGCTTGGTACCGCGTGATAAAATTCTATTACCACCTCTCCACATTAAGTTGGGTCTCATTAAGCAATTCATTAAGTCCCTTCCAAAAGATGGTGAGTGCTTTCGGTACCTTTGCTCAAAGTTCCCCCGACGTTCTGAAGCAAAGCTAGAGGAAGGAGTGTTTGTTGGCCCTGATATAAGGAAACTCATTTCAGATGGAGCATTCGCTGAAACGATGTCTGAGAAGGAAAAAGAAGCCTGGGATTCCTTCAAGGATGTTGTTCTCAAATTCTTGGGGAACAGGCGGGATGAGAACTATAAGGATATTGTTGCCAGGATGCTCAATGCCTTCAAAGAACAAGGCTGTAACATGAGCCTGAAAGTCCATTTCTTGCACTCCCATGTGAACTACTTTCCAGAAAACCTGGGGGCGTACAGTGAAGAACAAGGTGAAAGGTTTCACCAGGACATCAAGGACGCAGAGAGAAGGTACCAAGGAAGATGGAACACCACTATGATGGCTGATTTCTGCTGGTTGCTGCTGCGGGAAACCCCAGATGAAAAATACGCCAAGCAGCGCACCAAGAGAAGCATTCGGGGGAAGAAGAAACGGGCCCACCAGGAGATTGATTGACCCAAGAATGACTTTAAAATCTAAACTGTGTTGACAAATATTGTGTTTTTACTAAACTTTGAAATAAAAATTTGCTAGTTATTACCACAGTGTCGGATCTCATTTATTAGAATTTTATTTTCACACCATCGGGTGTTTGTCTTCATGTATTGCAATGGTGCGGTTTGCGTTTTCTATTCTTACATACATACCTGTACAACATTTTTTGCACATTTCTTTGCTTTGCTTTGTGTCTAACCTCGCTCTTATATGCTCAATGTTTGTGCACATGTATGTGGCTGTTTTAAGTGCAGACAATTTTGCTACCATCACAGTGTGTTTTGTTGACATTACTCTATTCTTATGTGCTGCCTTGTTACAATTTTCTTTATTCTTATTTGAATAACTACTAAACAATTAGTATAAAGAATTCATCCAAGAAACTTTTATCTCGATCGCACTCAATCTGAAACGTTCACCTCAAACTGCTAACCCAATGTAGCAAAAAATCTGTACGTGATGGAGCAAATTGGTTACCAGATTTGGATTCAGCGCACCAAAAAACGTAAAAATCAATCGAAACATTAGAGGCAGTTTAAAAAAATTTTTTTTTAGTGTACCTGTGTAATCAAACAAGCATGTAAACACTCCAGCAAAGGAAAAGCTACAATAGTCCTCAGTGACTTTAATCTAAGCTCAGCTTCCCCCACTCAAACCTCCACTTTTATGGATGCCATGACCTCACTGGACCTCATTCAAATAATAGAGACACAGACCCCCATAGGAGGAAACATCCTCGACCTCTTATTTGTACCCTCAGGACTTCAATCTAATAATTCAAATATCCCCCACCGAGTGACTCCAGTACCCTGGTTGGATCATCATATGATCACCTTCAAATTCCCACTGGAACCACAGCCGCATTGACAACCTCACACAACCTCCCAGCATCGCTTTAGAGAATTCAGTAAGGACAGTCTACTAGAACATATACGCTCCAACCTTGACACCAACACCACAGACCTTACAACCTTAATAACAAGCTGGAATAACACTACATCCACAATAGCTACCGCACTAGAAAAACCAAAACCATCACAGCAAACTAATACAGCCCCATGGTACTCCACGGATATAAGAAAAGCCAAGATGAAGTTGAGAAAGCTAGAGAGACAATTGAGAAGAACAAAAAAATCAAATGCACCTCCTGGAATACTAAACAAAAAGTATATAATGAACTAATACATAATAGAAAGAAACAATATCACACAAATACCATTATGAAATCCTTAAAACGCCCAAGAGAGCTCTTTACGATAGTTAAGAACCTTACAGAATTTCCACAACCCCAGACAACTGATTTGCTTTCTCCTGAGGCATTCGCAACCCATCTACAGAGCACACTTGCCAGTCCAAACCACCCTACACAACAAACACCAATGCCTAAAATGAACCAAGACCACCCAAATAAATGGTCAGCATTCCTATCCATCACTGAAGAGCACTGCAGCATTCTACTAAAATCTTTAAACACTACCACCTCACCTCTCGACCCCTGTCCATATCCTGGATAAAGTTGAGTTCTCAAGAGCTATCTCCAGTGATATCCAAAGTGGTAAACGTATCCCTAATGCAAGGACTCATGCCCCCAGAACTAAAGATCTCCTCTATAAGACCTTACCTAAAGAACAACAATGCTGACTCCAGATCTCTGGCGTCATATCAGCCCATCTCCAGCATACCACTGCTAGCAAAATTAATCGAGAAAGCAGTGCAAGGGCAATTACAAGACCACATTTACATAAATGCCCCCCCCAGACCCACAACAACATGGATTCCATCAATACCATGGGGTAGAGACCCTCCTGACCTCTTTAATGAACACACTCCTCAAAGGAATCAAAACCACCAAGCAGAGTTTCATTCTCATATTCATCAGCATTCGACTCAATAATACACTCCATACTACTGGACAGATTTGCTGAGATAGGCATCAGTGACACCCCTCTCACATGGTTCTCCTTATACCTCTCAGGCTGCCAATCACAGGTCAAGATAAAGAATATAATCTCCAAACCTTTCCAAATCCACCAAGGGGTACCACAGGGCTCCACACTATCAGCCCTCTTACTCAATATATATATTCAACCGGTTTGCAAAATTATACAAAACACAGCATACACTACCACTTCTATGCAGATGTCTTGATGGTCTATACCTCATTTGACTCAAGAAAATCTGACTATTCCACCATCACCAACTGCATGATATCAGTCTCAGAATGGTTCACAAACCACAATCTATCAATCAACTACAATAAATCCAAAGCCTTGACAATCACCAAAGATGCTGCATACAAACCACCAGATAACGTCAACATAGGAAACCAATCAATTCTTGTAAGGAACGAAGTAAAATATCTGGGAGTGCTCCTTGATCAGAAGCTCAACTTTCAAGTGCACATTAAGAAGACCACAGCCAAAGTGTAATATAAAATGAAGTTCTTGCAAAACGTATGACCTCTATTAGATCACAGCCACTTCCACACCATATGCCAGGGAACGATCACACCACAACTGGATTACTGCAACTTGCTACTTCAAAGATTACCCAGATCCTACAAATAGCACAAAACACTGCAGCTCAGCTAATAACAGGTACAAAAAGATATAACCACATCACTCCAACATTACACTCTCTTCATTGGCTCCCCATCTGATTACGCATATGCTACAAATCAATTCTAATGATCTTCAAGATCCTACATGGACAGTCTGCTGAATGCCTAAGTGACTTAATCCAAAAAAAAGTCAGACTCCAGATTGCAGAGGAGCCTGCATCAAAACACACTATCAACCACTTCTATCAAGACCAGCATCTTGCAAACAGCAATCCAGTAAGTGTTCAAATTCTACTGCCCATATCTTTGGAATTCACTCCCTGCCCACCTAAGAGTTATCTCAGACACAGCCGACTTCAGGAAAGAATTAAAGACTCACCTGTTCATAGAGCACTATGGCAAAATACCAAATACTCATAATTAATCCACAAACGCAGAGCTTATCGCTACCTTGTAAATAGTTATACAATGTTAAACAGTTAACTAGGAATGTTACTGTTTGTTGTAAATAGTTCCGAAGAACATGTTCATTGTAAAACCTTCAGTTCCATGTAAACCACCTTGATAAATTTGAAAGGCGGTATATAAATAATTGTGTATTGACACGTTTATTGAGGTCAAATCACAGAGGGCTATAGACTAAATATACAAGGAGTACCCTCCAAGAAATATTGAGAAAATTTCTGGATGAAGGTTTAGACTAATCCGTCCTCTTATCAACACACAAAAAATGAGGCAGAAATGCAGGTCTCAGACTCACACTGGCACCGCTATGGAAAAATCCAAAGCGAAATGCCTTCTCGCATCAACGACCTTTAGCAGTTCTTGCTCAATTAAAAGGATAAGGTATATTTTTTGGGGGTTTTGTCTTTTTCTTTTTCTTCTCTTTTCAATCCTTCATCAGAACATTTCTCTAATAATTAACCAAACATATTTAAGCATGTTGTTTTGTAGTGTAGACCCCAATAACAGCATTAAGATAAGCATTGTCTACACTACAAAACAACATGCTTAAATATGTTTGGTTAATTATTAGAGAAATGTTCTGATGAAGGATTGAAGGACTTAAAAGAGAAGAAAAAGAAAAAGACAAAACCCCCCAAAAATATACCTTATCCTTTTAATTGAGCAAGAACTGCTAAAGGTCGTTGATGCGAGAAGGCATTTCGCTTTGGATTTTTCCATAGCGGTGCCAGTGTGAGTCTGAGACCTGCATTTCTGCCTCATTTTTTGTGTGTTGATAAGAGGACGGATTAGTCTAAACCTTCATCCAGCAATTTTCTCAATATTTCTTGGAGGGTACTCCTTGTATATTTAGGTATATAAATAATGTCAAATAAATGAATGAATATGTACAATATGCCTAGAATGAATATACTAAAGATACTTACACTGTATGTTAGATTAAACTAAGGGCAAGAAAAAAAACACTGATAAGTTGGCACTGCATCAAAAACATTTACATCTGAAATTCACAAGAATCAAAATCGACTGAAAAACAGAAAAGTCATGGTGGAAAAAATATTTTCATAAACAAAACAGAGAGACTGCTATATAGGAATTTAGAGAAGATTTGCACATAAGTAAAAATAGGCCTAGAATGAATCTGCATATAATTGATACAGATCTCCCCCAGTCTAACCCCATTCCCTTTTATCAATTACTGCATACAGATCAATAACATGTATATTTATAGTAAATATCCTGTACATCTGATTGTGCAGGAGGACAGGGCTGTGAATCTCTGGTCTAGCCTGTATCAGTCTATGTCATTATCACTAATGCAACCTCTAAATCTGAAGTATGTGATCCCTCCAAAATATACAAGTCATGCAGGGCCCGCTTTTCAAAGGCATTTACAAGGGTAACTGCCCTAGTTACTCATGTAAATGCCTTATCTGGGATTTTCGAAAGGCACCTACATGGGTAGTGCCTTTCAAAAATCCCGGATAAGTCCCTAACGTGCCCAGATGCTATGCGGTTAGCATTGTGTCGGGGGCATCCTGGGGCGGAGAAAAGGGCTAAATGGGTAGCAGCGATTTTCGATGCTACCCACTTAGCCCCTGCACCTTAAAGATAGGCTAGGAAAAACCTAGCCTATCTTTAAGGTGCAGAGGGCTAAGTGGGTAGCATCGAAAATCGCTGCTGCTGTTTAGCCTCAGAGGCTGCTGGCGTATCCAGCATAATCCAGATTTTCGCTTCCGCCCCTGTGGAAGTAAAAATCCAGGTTAAGGGGGTCAGTGGTCATAGCCTGCCTAACTCAAAATCGTGCCCGCATACAATATGTATTACTCTTATCTATGCACCTTGTCACATAGGTATTCTTTAGGACATGAATTTTAAAGAGCACATGGAATGCATTCATACAGAACCAGAAATCTAATTTAGCTCTTGTTTCTTACCTGAGCGCATAACCTCTTTCTGAATGGTTCCATAATCATGCCAATCTTTTCTTCTTAAACCATCTGCCCAGGTATAGAATTGATCATCACTTGAGCCCAGGGAAGTCTGTTGGAAGGGAAAGCAATGGTTTTAGACTGAAGTTATGTGAAGGTAAAATATTGGGTCAATATTCAAAAGGATTTATGAGCCTGATATTCAAAAGGATTAAAAGGGCTAGCAGACCTTATTTGTGTGCCACTGAATATCCCCAGGTACTGCTGCTGCATGTCCCGATGCTAACTGGTTAGCACTGGGGCTTTCCAGGGGTGACCTAAATTTCTCTGCAGAAGCTAACTGAACAGGGGTGGAATATTGCCGCTGCCCAGTTAGCTTCCTAGCACTCCAGGCAACCTGGATATTTAGTGCTGGGGCCCAGATATAACCCCAGCATTGAACATCTGGATTTAAGTTTAAGAGGTGATACTAGCTGCTGAAACTGTGTTAGCTGCTGCCGCTGAATACCCCCCCCCCCCCATGTGATTTCCAGTGACTGATTAATAGACCTATTTGTGGTCTGAAAATCCATCTAACCATTCCACCACTATCCATTAGGGATTGGGTAGGGATAGGGAAGAGTGAGGGTGGGAACATGAAATTATTCATATATGGCAATATTCACACCTAAGTTATCTATATAATGGCTGCATATTGGCACTTTATTAATAGAGGCTGACAGTCAGTGGTGAATACTTATATTCAGTGCTGTTAACGATGCAGCTGGCATTTAAAAAAAAGGTAACTGCTGCCAGTGAACATTGACCCATATGCTTCTTGGAAATTAACCAGAAGTTACTTTTCAAACAATTACAGCATGGCAAAATCTCCAGGAACAAGCAGGAATGAGTCTTCACATATGGGTACGTCGGTACCGACGGAGCCTGCGTGGGAATGCTCCCCAGCTTCCCAAAAAAGGAAAGCTTTTGGGAGCATCCCACAGTGCCTGCGCGCTGCCTTCCCGCCTTTCCTAACTGCCTCTCTCCAGTTCTTCTTTTCCGCGGAGCCAGCAGGTTGTGTTCCTGTCACCGCTGAAGAAGTTCTTTATTTTATTTTATTTCTTTGGTCGCAGCCTTAGGCCTAACAGAAAATTCCTCATGGAAAAGCCCGCCTCCGGGTTTAAAAAATGCACTAAGTGCAGCGGTACCATCTCTGTTACCAACACCCATGACTGCTGTCTTAAGTGTTTGGGTCCTGACCATTCCATCACAGATTGTCCGTCCTGCTCCAAGATGTCTAAAAGAGGTTTACAGAACCGCTCAGTACACTGTTTCCCTCTGATGCAGCTTCGGTGGCATCTACGTCTTCCAGGGCTTCTTCTTCCTCCTATGGATCTCAGGTAACCAAACATAAGTCCAGCCGGTCCTCGAAGTGTAGATCTCCCTCTAAGCATCGAGATGCCTCCGGGCTTGCCCTCGAGGATCCTGCACCAGCAAAAGTACCTCGGCGGGAAGCTCCGGCTTCCAAAGCTCCTCCTATGGGGTCACAGGTTGACATCGATGGCACAGCCTCGACCGATCACCTGTTGCAATGTTCTGGGGTACCGGTGGAATCCGCCGGTACCGACCTCCAGACATTCATGGCGTCGATGGATCAGAATGCTCTGACCATGCAGCGTGCCATTACGGCATTCATACAAGCTGCGACGCCACTGGTACCGCAACAAGCTTCGTTGTCGGTACCGGCTCCGACACCGGCTCCGATATCGGTTCCGGTGCCGGTACCGGTTGCATCAACATCGGCTTCGGTGTCGACTGCAGCGGTACCCTGTCCAATGATGCCTATCAGTACCGATCCGGTACCGATGACTCCCGATGTCGATACCACCCGGTATGCGTATCGGGCTTTACAGGAGCATCCAGACAGGCGATACTTCGATTCCTCCGAAGACTCTGATGCATCGGAGGCCTCTGTCAAAGCATCGGTACTTCTTCCTCAGGAGCCTTCTTCTCCAAAAAGAAGAATGTCCCCTCCAGAAGACTTGTCTTTTCAAGACTTCATAAGGGAAGTGGCCAAGGGGCTTTCTATCTCAGTAGCCCCTGAGACAGAGCCTAGAGCCAAAAAATTGGATATTTTGCAATATCCCAAGGCTCCTAAAGAAGCAGCCACTTTGCCAGTTCATGAGATCCTTTATGACCACATGATAGGCATATGGGAGACTCCTCTCACCATCTCTTCTCATTCTCGTAGGTTGGATACCATGTATCGTGTCCCTCCTTGTCCTGGATTTCATAAAACTCAGCTTCCTCACCATTCTATTGTGGTGGAGTCTGCTATGAAAAAGTTAAAGAGTGCAAAGAGGCACTCATCTGCTCCTCCAGGAAGAGAATGTAGAACCTTAGATGCTTTTGGCAGGAAAATTTTCCAGGCCAGTATGCTTGTTGCCAGAATCAACTCCTATAGTCTCTATATGGGGATGTTTCTGAAGGAAGTTACAGATCATCTGCAAACTTTCCTCCCTTTTCTTCCAGAAGATAAAAGGGAAGACTTTCTTACCTGGCTTAAGCATGCCCAGGATGTTTCCAAATTTTCTAACCGTGCAGCCTTTGACTCTTTTGAGGGGGCCAACAGAGCCTCGGCCATTGCCATAGGTGCACGTAGAATTGCTTGGTTACAAGCTTCTGATTTGGAACCCTGGGTCCAAGATGGATTAGGAAATCTTCCTTGTACAGGTGAAAACCTGTTTGGCAAAGATTGGCAAGCAAAGGCCACTCAAATGGATGCAGAAAATTCTGCTTTGGATAGGCTTTCAAAGTCTACCTCTAATCCTGTCTAGAAGAGGTTGTTCAAAAAGGCATATTTTCCCAAGAAGGGAAGATATTATCCTGTTTATGGTCAACAGACATCTTCTGCAGGTCTTTTTGCTGCAAAGCGTCAACAACCTAAACAGGCCAAGCCTAAGGCTGCAAGGACTACTGTAGCCCAACAGCCTCAACCTCCTCAGGGCCTTTGACTTGCAGCTAGAGAACTTAGCCTTTCTGGCTCTAAAAGACCCAGAGCCTCTCACCATTCCAGGAAGGTTAGCTCACTTTGCTCCCAGATGGGAGCAAATCACAGCAGAGCAGTGGACCCTTTCCATCATAAGGGAGGGGTACAAACTTCATTTCTCAAACCTTCCTCCTTACACCATGGAGAGACAGTTCAATTCTCCAACATCTCTTCTCGACCTTCTGGGTCAGGAGATTTCTACCCTTCTTGCCCAAGGGGCAATAGAAGAAGTACCTCTTCTTCAACAGGGCTCAGGGTTCTACTCCCCCTACTTTCTAATTCCAAAGAAAACAGGGGGCTACAGACCCATATTAGATCTCAGAGAATTGAACAAATTCCTATGCAAGGAGAAATTCAAGATGATTTCTCTAGGTACTCTCCTTCCATTCCTTCAGAGTCAGGATTGGCTTTGTTCTCTAGATCTCAAGGATGCGTATACCCATATACTCATCCATCCAGCACACAAAAGGTTCCTTCGGTTCCTTTTTCTGGGAAAGCACTACCAATACAGGTGCTTCCTTTTGGTCTGGCCTCTGCTCCAAGAGTGTTCACCAAATGCATGGCAGTAATAGCTGCATTTCTATGCACTCTGGGAATATTCGTATTCCCATATCTGGACGACTGGCTCATCCGAGCTTCATCCCAATCAGAGGCCCAGACTTCCCTAGCCTGCACAAAGCGTGTTCTGCAGTATCTGGGACTGGTGATAAACATTCCAAAGTCCCAACTCATCCCTACTCAGTCTCTAGAGTTCATAGGGGCCTTGCTGGATACCACAACTGCAAGGGCCTATCTTCCCCAGGCCCGTTGCCTACGCTTAGTGCAGTTAGCCTCTCAGATTCAGTTAAAAACCCATCTAACTGCTCGAGAGATGTTACAACTGCTAGGCCACATAGCATCCACTGTGCATGTGGTCCCTTACAGTGGACCCAGGCATCAGGGGGTCTGTCAGACAAAATAGCAACCTCCAGGCACCTCTTTTGGTCTCTCCAGTGGTGGAAGTCCACTAAAAATCTGTTGCTGGGGTCCCCCTTCCAACAATTGTTACCCCAAGCAATCCTTACAACAGATGCCTCTCCAAAGGGTTGGGGAGCTCATCTTCAAGACCTCTCCACCCAGGGCATTTGGTCTCTACAGGAGACCTCCCTAAATATCAACATCTTAGAGCTCAGAGCAATCTTCTTAGCTCTCAGAGTCTTCCATACTCTGCTCAGCTACAAACAGTCCTCATTCACATGGACAACCAAGTAGCCATGTTCTATGTGAACAAGCAGGGAGGGACTGGCTCTCTGTCGCTTTGCAACGAAGCTCTGAGATTGTGGGCTTTCGCCAGAGAGCATCAAATGTATCTTCTGGCAGTATACCTTCCAGGAGTTCAAAACTCTTGGGCAGACAGACTCAGTCGAGTTCTGCTTCCACACGAATGGTCCCTTCATATGGACCAGATAGTCAGAATCTTTCGAATTTGGGGAACCCCGGACATAGACCTCTTTGCAAGTCCGTGGAATGCCAAACTTCCCCGATTCTGTTCCAGAATTCTGTGTCAGGGAGTTCAGGCCTGGGATGCCTTCCTCCTTCATTGGGGTCAAGACTTCCTGTATGCCTTTCCACCCATTCCCCTAATTCCCAAGACCCTGTTCAAGCTTCAGAGAGATCAAGGGACTATGATCCTCATAGCTCCACGTTGGCCACGGCAAGTGTGGTACCCTCTACTTCTGCATCTCTCTCAAGTTCCCTCCCTGGACTTGGGGTCTGCTCCAGATCTCCTGTCTCAGGAGGGGGGAACATTGTGGCACCCAAACCCCCAATCTCTCCATCTCAGGGCTTGGTTGCTGAAGGCTTAGACCTTCAAGATTGGCATCTTTCTCAGCAAGTAAGGGATATCCTTCATGCTTCCAGAAAATCTTCTACTAGACGTTCCTATGCTTTTAAATGGAAAAGGTTTACCATTTGGTGTGCTGAGAAGGGTATTAACCCTCTAGCAATACCTTTGAATTCTTTACTAGAGTATCTCCTGCATCTTTCCCATGCAGGCCTCAAAATGAATTCAGTAAGGGTCCATTTGAGTGCTATTGCAGCATCCCTCAAGCCTCTCAATGGACAACCTGTCTCCTCTCATCCTCTTATTGCAAGATTCATGAGAGGCCTTCTTTTAACTAAACCTCCCATTAGACCACCTCCAGAGGCATGGGACTTGAATCTGGTTCTTGGTCAGCTCATGAAGCCACCCTTTGAACCCTTAGCCACTACCTCCTTGAAATTTCTTTCCTGGAAGGTTATCTTTCTTACTGCAGTCACCTCAGCTCGCTGCATCAGTGAACTGCAGGCCTTAGTGGCTAATCCACCTTATACAAGGTTCCATCATGATAAGGTAGTCCTTAGGAACAATCCACACTTTATGCCTAAAGTGGTCTCACCTTTTCATCTTAATCAAGAGGTGTATTTACCTGTCTTTTTTCCAGGTCCTCATGCATCAAGTGCAGAGAGGAACCTTCATACCCTGGATTGTAAGAGAGCTCTTGCTTTTTACTTACAAAGGACACAGCAACATAGAAAGTCTTCTCAACTCTTTGTTGCTTTTGATCCCTCTCATTTGGAACTTCCAGTCTCTAAGAGGACACTGTCCAATTGGATTGCTCAGTGTATTTCTTTCGCTTACCAGAGTAAGAACCTTTCTCTGGAGGGCCATGTCACAGCTCATAATGTGAGGGCCATGGCCACCTCTATGGCTCATCTAAATTCTGTGTCCATCGACCAGATCTGTCGAGCGGCCACCTGGGCCTCGGTTCATACCTTCACAGCCCATTACTGTTTGGACAAGGACTCCCGCCGGGATGCCTTGTTTGGTCAGGCTGTTCTCAAACACCTGTTCCATGCTTAATCAACTCCTACCCTCCATCCCTGGTTGGATGCCTGAGATCCATGGGAGGAGGTAGAGCCCTTCTCAGGGTCTCACAACCTTGGGGATCTCCCAGGCATCTCTAGCTGGGGAGTCCCCATATGTGAAGACTCATTCCTGCTTGTTCCTGGAGATAGCACAGTTACTTACCTGTAACAGGTGATCTCTGGGAACAGCAGGAATAAGTCTTCACAACCCACCCACCTCCCCTAGGAGTTGTATCTCTCTATCTATCTTTCCTTTCCTCTCTCTCTTTGTCTCAGCTTTAAAACTCGAACTGGAGAGAGGCGGTTAGGAAAGGCGGGAAGGCAGCGCGCAGGCGCTGTGGGATGCTCCCAAAAGCTTTCCTTTTTTGGGAAGCTGGGGAGCGTTCCCGTGCAGGCTCCGTCGGTACCAACGTACCCATATGTGCTTTATTTACATGCAGTCTTCAGAAGATCAAATTCATTTTTAATATTATTTTTCACATTAATAAGACTCTGAATTTACACTTGCAACTAGTTTTATTTTGTTCCCATATTAAAGAGCAGTTTTTTGATGCAGTTATGACAAAGGACAAGGATAAAACAAGATAAAATGTGATTTTCAATGATGCTTTGTGGCAGCAGGAAATGTCTGAAGCCTGCATGAAACAGAAATGAAATAGAGTACATGGGGATCATCAGCAAAAGAAGTCAGAATAGAAAGAAAAAATGTATTCAGTTCAGTACACAAATGATCAAAAATAATCCATTCTTTGAGTAAAGTGACTGAAAACAAACTTAGGGGCATGTTTACTAAGCTGCGCTAATCTTTTGCAGGTATCACATTTTGAGAATGGACATCAGTGTGGTGGTATATGCAACTATCATATGTTAACTGTTGGGAGCATGTACAGCGTGTCCCCAGAAGATACTGCACTGATTCAGACTTTAATGCATGCCAGTGGCATCCGCATTTAACAAAACCCATTGAGGTAGCATTAAGTGCACCCATGCTAACAGTAACATTGACGATGAGCACGTTACCACCCCCTGCACTAACTCTCATGTGCAGTCATGCCCACTCTCTGCCCCTACTCTGTCCATTTCCCTCTCCGTCATGCAGTAAGCAGATAGCATGGAATTAACCATGTACCGTCTGCTTTGTGTTCACGCTGCTGGCATGACTCCGTGCATGCTGATTAGCATATGATGAAGCACACATTACCAGAACAGCTTAGTAAAAACACTCCTTAAAATATAATGTATCTTGAATTATGAGAATTCAAGTACATTTTCAAGAGAACAATTAATAAACAATTATTGTTTCATCCATGAATGAATAACAGTGATCTAAAAGACTCAATTACTTTAAAAACTGCAGAAAGACAATGGTGGGTAGAGGGAGCTTATTACTTTCCAGAGCACATAAAGAGATGTAGAACTACTAGAAAAATATGATTTAATTTAATTTGGAATTTATATTCTGTATAAACCCCAAAGTTCAAGACAGATTGTAATCATTACTTCAAAAATTCCAGCAATAGAAGTTACAATAAACTGAATGCCTGCATAAAAATTATTGGTGAGCTCTTTTCTGGAGCACTCCTCTATGTTCAGTTCTGGAGGTATATAAATGTGTATGTTGGCTGGACTTTCCAAGGAAAACATCACAAGGATTTTCCCTTTGAATATAAGTTTGCAGTCCTACAAATGTAAACTATCTGTGGGACTGCAAACTCCATGGGAAAACTGAAAATTTCCCTCTAAACTTTAATATCGGCAGCCTGAATGCATTTGTATGCATGGAAGCAAGTGCAAAATAAATGAAGGAAAGTATACAAAAAGATTTGAAAACACATTTTCTGTGCATTCTTTTATTTCTTGATGTAAATATTTACTGCTAGTCCAATAAAAAGGTGCAACCTTGGAGCCCTTTTACTAAAAGCATGGTATGTAGGTTGTGCGGGTTTTGGTGCATATTAAGCATATGCTGAGGCCCACGGTACCTGTTAGCATGAGGCCAACATAGCACGGGCTGCTTTCCATGCTGTGAATCATGAATTAAGGTGGTAAGGGGTGGATGGGGTAAAGAGTTGGCAGTAAACAATAGAAATTACACTTACCTGGTAATTGTAGTTCCTGGAGGGTCCAGTTTAGTCCTCCACATCCGGGTAGTGCACCTCCTCCTGCAGCCTGGAGACTGGACCAATCAGAATCTTCCTCTGTCAGGATGTATGCTGTCGGAGCTCCCATCAGCCCCAGTGAACTAGTAACAAAGCAGACTTACAGAAGCAACACATGAGACTATTAGAAATATGTAACTGGAACAGAAATTTAGTCCCCTAATGAAATAAGCGGCCCCCTCCCCAAACGAGGAAGCCAGAACTCTGCACATTGCCTCTGCCCGTAACCCGCAGCAGAAGCAGACCTAATCCCAGCCCCAAGAAATAAAGAATTCCAGAGCTGGAAGGAAAAGAACACCGTAACGGGTCTGAGAGACGGAACCCGAAGAAAAATACTGATACAGTTTTGTTCTGTTCGCAGTACGCGTGCCGTAACAAAACAAACCTGACACCTGGGAGGGAAGGAGGACTAAACTGGACCCTCCAGGAACTACAATTACCAGGTAAGTGTAATTTCTATTTCCTGAGCGGTCCTCCAGTTTAGTCCTCCACATCCGGGATGTAACAGAGCAGTCAACACCGGGCGGGACCTTGCCAACTGGCGCGCAGCACTGCCGAACCAAAACAGGAATCCCGAGCGGCCAGCACATCCAACCGATAATGCTTACTGAAGGTATGCAGAGACGACCAGGTAGCCACCCTACAAATCTCGACAGGCAGAACAAGGCTATGCTCCGCCCAGGACGTCGCTTGAGCTCTGGTAGAGTGAGCCCGCAGACCCACCGGAACCGGCCGACGCTGTAAGATATAAGCTGAAGCAATCGCTTCCTTAATCCATCGAGCAATGGACGCCTTTGCCACCGCCTCACCCCGTCATGCTCCACCAAAAAGCACGAACAACCGGTCGGTCTTACGGAACGATTCTGACACCTTTAAGTAGCGACGAAGGACCCGTCGGACGTCCAGGCAATGTAACCCATCGTCCGAAGCACCTGTCGCCCCCACGGGAAGGACCGGAAGGAAAATGGCCTGATTCAGATGAAAAGGCGAAACTACCTTAGGCAAAAAAGATGGAACCGGCCGGAGAACCACGCGATCCCGAGAAATAGATAAGAACGGTTCTCGACACGAGAGCGCTTGCAACTCCGAAATGTGCCTCTCCAAACAGTTCGCCACCAGAAAAACCATCTTCAAAGTGAGATCCTTAAGAGACGCCTGCCGAAGGGGCTCAAAAGGTTTGCGTACCAAGGCCTGTAGCACCAGGTTCAAATCCCATGGAGGCACTGACACTCTGCGCGAAGGCCTCAATCTGAACACCGCCTTAAGAAAACGCTGTACATCGGGGTGTGCCCCTAGGGAAAGCCCCAAAACCTTGCCCCTGTAGCACGCGAGCGCCGCCAACTGAACCTTCAGAGAACTGGCCGCTAAACCTTTGTCAAAGCCGTCCTGCAGAAAGCTGAGAACTACCGGCACCGAAGCTTTTGAAGCTCGAACCCCACGCCTTGAACACCAGTCTTCAAAAATTCTCCACACCCGCATATACGCGAGCGAGGTGGAGGATTTCCGCGCCCAAAGAAGAGTGGCGACCACCGCTGGGGAGTAACCCTTCTTTCTCAACCGAGCCCTTTCAATGGCCAAACCGTAAGCGAGAATTGATCCACCTGGGGCATCCGAAGCGGGCCCTGAAGCAGCAGATCCGGTAACGGAGGCAGTTTCCAAGACAGTCCGTCGCGTAACCGCACCAGATCGGCATAACACGGTCTCCTGGGCCAATCCGGAGCAACCAGCAGAACCCGCCCACGGTGCGCCTCGATACGTTGAACGACACGACTGATCAACGCCCAAGGGGTAAAGACATAAAGAAGTCCGACCTCCGGCCACGGTTGAATGAGCGCATCGATGCCCTCGGACATGCGCTCCCTCCGCCGGCTGAAGAAGCGACCAGTCTTTGCCGTCTGAAAGGTCACCATGAGGTCCATGATCGGAGGCCCCCATCTGCGAACGATTTGCGCGTAGATCTGCGGGTTCAATTCCCACTCTCCGGGGTCCACCTTTATTCTGCTGAGATAATCCACCATCACATTGTCTTTTCCTGCGATATGTGCTGCCGAAAGCGCCGGAAGACGGGACTGCACCCAAGCGAATAAAGCCCCTGCCTCTCTTTCCATGGGCACACTGCCGGTGCCCCCCTGGTGGTTGATATAGGCCACCGTTGCCAAGTTGTCCGAGAGAACTCGCACCGCTCGCCCCCTCACCAGCGTCTCGAGGGCTAGCAGCGCGAGCCTCATCGCCCGTAGCTCGAGACGGTTGATCGACCAAGAAGCCTCGAGGGGGGACCATGTCCCCTTCGCAAAGCGGCCCTCGCAATGTGCTCCCCAGCCCACGAGGCTGGCGTCCGTAATGAACGGGACCCAAAGGGGTTGCTCCAAGGGCATCCCCATTCGCCGGTACTTCGAGCACAGCCACCACCGCAGCGACAGACGAATGGACATCGGGCAAGGTAACTTCTTGTTCAACGACTCGAACTGATTCGACCAACGACGTAAAAGGGCGCTCTGTAGCAGCCACATATGAAACCTCGCCCAAGGAACGACCTCCAGCGTCGCCGCCATAGTGCCCAACAGCCATAGATACCACCAGGCGGACGGCGCGGGAATCCCTAGGAAGGCACGCATGAGGCCCCGCAAGGCCTGGACACGGCGCTCCGGCAAGCACACCACACCTCTCGTCGTGTGGAAATGAACGCCGAGGTATTCGAGGGATTGAGTGGGCACCAGACGACTTTTCTTCTCGTTGATCACCCTGCCGAGGGTCTGCAGCAACGCAACCACTTTGTCCGTAACTCGCATGCTCTCCTCGTGGGATTTTGCTCGAATCAACCAATCGTCGAGGTAAGGGTGGACTAAGATCCCTTCCTTTCGCAAGGCCACCGCAACCACCACCATCACTTTTGTGAAGGTGCGTGGAGCTGTGGCCAGGCCGAAGGGCATGGCCTGAAACTGAAAGTGGCCCCAGGGGAAGGCGAACCACAGGAACGTTTGATGAGCCTCCCAAATGGGAATGTGCAAATAGGCCTCCGAGAGGTCGAGAGACGTGAGAAATTCCCTGCGATGCACCGCCACTATGACGTATCATAAGGTTTACATCCGGAAGTGTGGTACCCGAAGAAAGCGATTTATGCCCTTGAGATCTAGAATCGGGCGGAGCGAACCGTCTTTCTTTGGCATCACAAAATAAATAGAGTAGCGACCGATGCCGTGCTCGGAAGGAGGAACGGGGATCACCGCTCCCAGGGCCAAGAGATGGTGCAGTGTCAACCGAATGGCTCGCGTCTTCTGCTCGCCTTTGCTGGGAGAAAGGACAAAGGAATCCGGAAGCGGGCAGGCGAACTCCAATGCATAACCCTCTCGGATTATTTCCAGCACCCACTGATCTGAGGTTATTTGGGCCCAGGAAGGAAGAAAGTCCCGCAGATGACCCCCGATGACTAGATTTCCCTCCGGAGCCCGCCTCGCTTCATTGTTGCTTTCGACTAAAGGAAGAGGAGGAAGAGGAGGACGCTGCCAAAAAACCTCTTCCCGCTCCTCGAAAACCTCGAAAGCCATGGGACCGTGCGCCAAAACGGCCGCGCTGGGAACTCCAAAGGCGGGAAGAACGAAATCTGCGAAAATCTCGAAACTGACCCCGAACTGGCGGCAAGTTTCTAGTCAGCTTAGGCTTATCCTCCGGCAGTCTACCGCCCTTAGACTCGCCGAGGTCTTTAACCAACTTATCCAGATCGTCTCCGAACAACAGTTTGCCCTTAAAAGGAAGCTTACTGAGACGAGATTTAGAAGATCCGTCGGCCGCCCAATTCCGCAACCAAATAGATCTGCGCGCCGCCACCAATGAAGCCATACTATTCGCCAGGGTTCTGATCAACTCATAATGCACATCTGCCAAATACGCCGACCCAGACTCTAATCGGGTCACTTCCAGCAACCCCTGCTGATCCAAGCTGGAAAGTTGCCGCAAATGCTGCGCCCAACGCAAGCAGGCCCTAGCCACCCAAGCACCACAGATAGAGGCCTGCAAAGATAAGGCATTGGTCTCGAAGGCCTGCTTTAACAAACCATCCACCTTCTTATCCTGCACATCCTTTAAAGCCGCACTGCCTTCTACAGGGATAGTGGTTTTCTTTGTTACCGCCGAAACAGCGGCATCAACACGCGGCGACTTAAACTTCTCCTTATCCTTGTCTGCGAGGGGATACAGGCGGTTCATAGTCCTAATCCCCTTCAGACCGGATTCAGGCTGATCCCACTCAGTTTGAATCATTTGCTCAACCACCTGGTGTACCGGAAAGGCCACCTGCGACTCCCGCACCGCCTGAATGAGAGGATCCTCCAACCCGTCCTCTTCAAGAGAACGAGTGGCCACCAGATTAAGTGTCTGAAGAGATTCCGTAATCAAAGGCACCAGCTCCTCTCTACGAAACACCCGAATAATTCGGGCTTGATCCTCCGGCTCAGGGATCTCACCGTCCTCTAGCTCCTCCACCCCAGCATCAGGATCCAACTCCGTATCCTGATCATGCCAGCTCAGGTCGTCGCGCTCCAGGTCCAATGACCTAAAACGCTTGGCGGAAGGCTGGAGCTTTCTTCGGGGCTCCTCTCCCTTCAAGGAGGGAAGGGGCGACGGCCAGGCCTCTGGCAACTTGCCCGAGCGCCCCAAGCGAAAGGCCTGGTGCATAAGCAGGACAAAGTCCGGGGAAAAATCTGTGAAGGTAGACTCGGTAGCATCAAGCGGTAACGGGCCGACCTGCCCCTTAGGAGGGACCGCAGAGAAAGAAGGGAGAGGCCCAGGCGAAGGACCCCGCTCCGCCTGGATAGCTGGACTTTCTGGGTCTGACAGCTCCTTGTGCTCCATTTGATGCTCTAAGTCCGAGGAAACTGAGGCGCAGCCCCTACAAATACCCGACTCCGCCACAGCCCCCCTGCGCGAACCGCAGATCACACACTGTGGTCTGGTAGCCATGCAGGTCGAAGAGCCACTCCAGGGAGCAGTGCACAACTGAACCCCCAAAAAGAAATCAAGCAAAGAAAGAAAAGGTTTTTGTCTTCTTTTTTTTTTTAAACACACAGAAATAATTGTTAAAAGCCCTCAATCAAAAACGCCAGTCTAAAAATGCTCAAAAATGCAGGGGAAACCCGTGCCCAACTTCTCAAATCGAGCGGGAAAAAAAAAAACGGAGCCCGAGAATGGCCGCCAGCACATTTTCGCCGGCGAAAAAAATGGCGCGAAAAAACAAGCAAAACAAAACAAAGAAATTAAAGTGTTAACGCGAAGCAGAAGCAGCCCCTTAAGAACCGAACACTCACCGCACAGGCAGAGAATCGCCGGCAGACTCACCGCCGCTCGAATCCAGAGCGGGAGTGCGCTGCCGATCCGGGCTGTCAATCAAAGGCCAAGGCACTGCGGATCGCAAAGAAGGAAGCCAGGACTTAACAAAGACTTCCCGGACCCAAGCAGAGTGCTGGCAAAGGCAGATCTCTCCTCCGTGCAGTCCAGGAGGAGAGATCAAACCTCCCTGACTGCAAATAACACACCTGCAGAAAGGGCAGAAGGGGAGTGCAGACCGGCTCCTTTTTTTTTTTTTTTATTAAAGAGACAGCTACCTAATAAAAAGAAACCAAAGAAATATAGGAGGGAGGAAGAAAAAAACCCAAAAAACAAACTCTCTAGTGTTGCCTCCAAGTGTCCCTAAGTGAGCCTAAACCAGGCACACATGTCCTCCAGTTGCAAGGAGACTGGACACACTGGGGGCTGATGGGAGCTCCGACAGCATACATCCTGACAGAGGAAGATTCTGATTGGTCCAGTCTCCAGGCTGCAGGAGGAGGTGCACTACCCGGATGTGGAGGACTAAACTGGAGGACCGCTCAGGAACTGCCTGCTTATTGCAACCCTTGCAATTAGCATGGGTTTACCTAATGCCACCTCAATAGGTGGAGTTAAGTGCACCCGTAGTAATTATGTATGCCACTGTAGAACGTTAGGATATCATTCAGTGTGGTAATTGCCAGAAAGATGCTTGGCACCCCCTCTCCCCCCCCCCCCCCCGGTAGTTAGTGTATAGTGGTTTCAACTACCATACTTTAACTTTTGCACTAAAGGCACATTAGTTGCGAAACACCAGCACACTTTAGCACAAGGGTCCCCATATTTTCTTGTTTTGTTTTATTTTTATTTATTTTCCATGTACAGTAGGCTAACATGGTAACCAAACTATTTTGTCCAAAATGGAAGAAGAAATACAACCACAATCAGGAAACCACATAGCATATTTCCAGCAGATTGGCTTCACTATCCCAAGATGCACAGTACAGCACAGCACAGCACAACCTCTCCCCAGGCACATCTGCTACACCATACCCATGCAGTGCTGTCCTGGCATGACACTCAGCATCACCAACTGAGCATTTGCACCATGCTTACACCTTAATATCCCTATTTTGTCTTACAAAGTGAAAATGTCATGAGTAAGTAGCCTAATGGTTACAGATTGGCTTAATAACCAAGAGACCAGGGTTTGATTCCCACTAGCACTCCTTGGGGACCTTAGGTCACTCAACCCTCCATGGCCTTGGAAGAAAGGCCTGACAATATACTCCTGGTCACACTGCCAAGAAAACTCAGGAATTGCTGGGTAGCCAGGACCCAGCATTAACTCAAAGGCACGTGTTACATTTGCAAGCCAACCAACAAAAAAGAAGTAAGCTGAAACAAGCAAAGGATGAATGAGTGGACACCACTAAATTCTGAAAGAGGGACCATGGATGCCCTTAAATATCCAGTGACAATATCAGGCTGAAGTTTTAATGGGGCCCAAAATTAACATCAGCAAGCAGTGTCAATATCCTCACTGCCTAGTGCCCACTGATGTTGATTTTGGACCCCATTAAAACTTCAGTCTGATATTAATATAGGATATTGCCCTATATAGCCAGTGGCAATATCCTTTCCTAGGTCCATTCTGCTGCCGAGAACTGCATGGGCCTGCCTCCAAGTAGTAGGGCCATAGCCCCACCACCCTGCACCTCTCTTCCCTCCCATGATTCCCACAGTTGCCAATTACTCATATGCTAAAATGACGCCTTTTTTCAGATTTACAAACTAACAAATACAGAAAAACCATTGATACTACTCACAACCAGAATCTCCCTCCTTCCCTTCTCCCCCACCCCTACCCAGGCCCTTTCACCTGCTGCAGATTAGAAGGAGGCAGTGGGGAGAAAAAGGAAAATGAGGTATCCACTCCTCACCTATCACTCAGTGATGGGTGAGGGCATTTTCAATGGTCTGTACCTATGCCTGACTGCCTTGCCATTTTTTTGAAATTGTATGTCATTTTCAAAGGCTGTGTGATTTTCTAGTCATGGTCCTTGTGTGATGTTAATAAAACAAACAGCTGACTGATCCTCAGATTGTGATAGCAGTGACTTTCATCAGGATCATAGTATTCTCTTGTAACTTTTACAAAGCCTTTTTTCTCTTTTGTATTAAATTTCAACAGATACATGTCAAAATCTAGGAAGTGCAAAATATATAACATCATATTTCTAAAAAAAGCCCCAGAATCTCAAACTTAATGCTATTTCAAATGACAGTGGAGATGTCTTTCACAGTCTGAAATTTAGGGAGTCCTTTACTAAACAACGTTATGTTTTCACATTTAACAAGCATTACCAACGCACGTTAAGCACATAGTCTTCGTGTTAGCAGTTGGGGGTGTACTCAGCAGCAGATGTGTGATACGGTACTATAATGACCAGCAAAGTAATGTGGGTGCACCTAACCCTAGCCACAGAGGTGGCCTTAGGTGAACTCGCACTAAGCGACATGTTAATTTCACTCACATGCTAATATGTTTGCCATGGCCACACTCTGCCTCTAACCAGACTATTGTCCGCATTAGCACACGAGTTCCAGTTAACGTGCATTTTAGCGGTCAGTTGCTGGAATTGCCACAAGTTAGGGTTCACCATGGCCAGTGAGCACTAGCTAAAATGAACATTAGTTGTTAGCCCCATTTAGTATAAGGGCCCCTTAAATATTTTTGACATACATGTAGATATTGGAGCCCTTTTTCTAAAGTGTGCTAAATGGTTAAAGTGGGAATTAGTGTGCCGTAACTGTTAACATGAGCCCATGCTCCTACCACGCTTCCATGACAGTTCCCACATCCTAATTCCAACATTAAATTCACATAATGCATCGAGGTTGTAACTGGGCTGGATAAAGGTGGAGAGTGGGCATGTACTGCACATTACGGACAGTGTGGAGGATTCATACCATACTCTAATTGTCAATCTTGCCATTAGTGCAGGTAACTTAATGTCACCTCAGTGGATGGTGTTAATGCAGCTGTGTTAATTGTGAATGCTGTTTCCATTTGTTAAGGTACTCTTTAGTGCAGTAACTGCCAGGAACATGCTAGCTAGGTCCCTGGCAGTTAGCATGCAACCTTTCCATTTCCTGCACATCAAGTTTTACTTAAAATCTGCAGTAAGTGTAAAAACGTATTGCACCTTAGCATCAGGACCCATAATGCAATGAGAAAACAATAGAGCATTTAACTTTTGCATCAGTGGCAGGCCACAAAAGTAGAATATGGAAAACCAATAAGGTAATAGAAATTGGAAGTGTCTGCTTTAAATCAACAATATGGAAAACATGGAAATATAATCATATTTATGTCCTAGAATTGTATGATATCTGTCTTTAGGCACATTTTAGATACTACATGACAATTGGAATTGAGACATCAAGACTGTAACATAATTACAGTTACATTTTATTTAGACTTGAATAACGCCTATAGCAGTGCAACAAATAGGATTCTGACCATATTTTAGAAAAGGCTCTGTTAAGTGGAGGCTGTTCAACTTCTGGTGACATGACATCACCATCCCGCATGGAAGGCTGAGAGCTGAGCTCTGCCAGACAACCCCACCAAAGTGAGCTATAAAGGACCATAACATTTGAAAACCCCCCAAAATATATTGCAGAAAGCATTCCAGTGCAGATTTCAGAAGGGATTGCAGCAACGTGAAAAAAAACGGTGGACTTGCGCGACTTTGTGTATTTGGGCCTACGCTGTGAAAAAAAAGAAGGGGAGAGGTGACGCAAGGAACATCAGAGTTAACTCAAAGTGAAGGCGCACTTCTGCAAATTACAAATGAGGAACTAAGAGCATTGTTTGGAGAGTTGCAGTCAGAAATGGTGGGGTTTCACGCTGACAAAGAAACCACCATCACAGATTTCCGTGCAGATGTCATGGACCTGGGAAGGAAGGTGAAAGAGGCAGAAAACCAGATGGAAGAAGTCCAAAGTACTGTACAGGAGTTGGACCAAAGTATCAGGGCCTTGGAAATAGTTAAAGAACAGTTGAAGCTTAAAGTTGAAGACCTAGAGAAAAGGTCAAGGAGAAACAATTTGCGAATTAAAGGGGTACCTGAAAAGGAGGAATACCAGGACTGTGAACAGACGGCAAGGGAGATATGTAAGATGGTGCAAACATCACATAGGTTGAAATCAAATAACTAGGTGTCCTGTTTAGAGCAAAGGCCAATTAAAAAGGGGGATTATCACTAATGCAATGACCACCAATCAATCTCTGAATTGAAGCCATGTGGAGACACAGACTGTAAAAAATAAAAATATCCAGTGTTGTTCCTTATTATGTAATTTGCTAGCCCAATCTCCCCCAAGTGGAATGTCAGGGACAGCATCAAGCACCAGCCATCTCAAATCTTCAAAACAGTGTCCCATTTGAAGACAATGAAGTACCAACGGGGCTGTGACAACATGTTTGATTTTTTTGGAATGATATAAATACCGGAACAGGAAGTACGATTGGGTCACATTGCTTGAGAAAGAACCAAGAGGACGAAGAGCTTGAAACATGGCGCTGTGTTGCAGTACCCAATTGAACGCCATTTTTTGAGAGCCACAATAAGCATTATTTCAGCTAAGTAACATTAATTGAATGTTTTTTTTGTTCTATGCTGGAAACTGTTGCTAATTTGTGGTGTTGCTTCACATAGTTGGAATTCTTTGATACCGCCAGTGGACGTTGAACTTATTACACTGTGTTGGAAGAAGAAGAATTGACACCAGTGGTTTCTACGTTATCTTAAGACTGGTGTGGCAGGGATTCATGCATTTTGAGGGTACACTCTTGTGGGTGCTTACCTCACATAATTAAAAGCTGTTTTTCAGCTTTTTTAAAATATTGATTAAAAAGGAGGGCTTACTACAGGAGAGGGTGTCCTCTCATGGTAGGTGATCCAACAAAAATATGATTGGTTAGTAATGTTTTTAGATAGGTACAGGGTAGTAGGATGTTGACTGGATTTTCACCTTAAATTGAAGATAATATAAGTGGTGATTTTTGGGGGGCTTTTTGTCGTATTAGTTGTTGTTGTTAAGTGCTGTCGAGTCGGAGTCGACTCATGGAGACCCTCTGGATAGCTATCCTAAATTGTGTTCGGTCTTCAGTCAGACGGCTCATTGTTGACAGACTGGTACCCGTAGCCGCTGTTATTGTATCGATCTATCTCATTGCTGGCCTTCCTCTTTTGTGTTGACCTTCTATCTTGCCAAGCATGATGTCTTTCTCTAATGATCTCTCTCTTCGCATGATGTGTCCAAAATATGAAAGTCAAAGTCTTGTCATCTGAGCTTCTAAAGAAAGCTTAGGTTTGATCTCCTCTAGTACCGACTGGTTTGTTCTTCGGGCAGTCCATGGTATACACAGTATTCGCCGCCAGCACCATAATTCAAAGGCATCAATTTTCTTCCTGTCTTTTTCACTGTCCAGCTTTCACATCCATATGATGTTATTGAAAATACCATGGCTTGAACAAGTCGAATCTTTGTATGGAGAGAGACATCTCTGCTCTTGACAATCTTATCTAGGTCTTTCATAGCCATTCTGCCAAGAGCAATGCGTCATTTGATTTCTTGACTGCTTGTTGCTTCTTTATTGATAGTTGATCCAAGTAGGTTAAAGTTGTTCACAATTTCAATTTCTTCTCCTTCAACGATGAACCTGTTGATTATGCCAGTTGTCATGATCTTTGTCTTCTTTACATTAAGGTGCAGGCCCATTTTAAGACTATGTTCTTTGATTGTGAGAAGCAAATGTTTCAGATCATCTTCACTTTCAGCCAGTAATGTAGTATCGTCAGCATAGCGAAGGTTGTTGATGAGTCTTCCACCAATCTTCACACCTCTGTTGTCTTCATACAATCCTGCTTCTCTGATGATTTCTTCTGCATATAAATTAAACAGGTAGGGGGAAAGTATGTAGCCTTGTCTTACACCTTTGCTTATTTTAAACCATTCTGTTTTTCCTTGCTCCGTTCGAACTGTTGCTTCTTGATCAATGTACAGATTGCGTAAGAGAACGATCAGGTGTTCTGGTATACCTATGCTTCTTAATGTGGCCCAGAGTTTCTCATAGTTTACACAGTCAAAAGCCTTGCTATAGTCGATAAAGCACAAATAGATATCCTTTTGGTATTCTTTAGTCTTTTCAAGGATCCATCTCACATCCGCAATGATGTCTCTCGTTCCTCGCCCTTTCCTGAACCCTGCTTGCACTTCAGGTAGTTCTTGTTCCAGGTATGGTTGTAGTCTCTTTTGAATAATCTTCAGTAGAATCTTGCTGGCATGTGGGATCAGAGCGATTGTTCGATAATTTCCACAGTCAGTTTGATCACCTTTCTTTAGTATTGGTATAAACACAGATCTTTTCCAGTAATTTGGCCATGATGTTGTCTTCCATATTTCTTGGCAGAGCCTTGTAAGTATGGTAACAGCTGCATCAGATTGCTGCAATACTTCTATAGGAATGCTATCAATGCCTGGTGCTTTGTTCTTTGATAAGGCTTTCAATGCTGCTTCAACTTCTTCTTTCATCACCAATGGTTCCTGATCATAAGGTACGGGTTGAAACGGCCGTTGGTCCACTTGATGTTTATCATATAAAAACTCTGTATATTCCTTCCACCTTTTCTTGATCTTCTCAGCATCATTCAACATAGAACCTTGAGCATCTTGTAACATTCCAATTCGAGGCTGGAACTTTTTCTTTAACTCTCGTAGCTTCACGAAAGCCGATCTTGTTCTTCCTCTAATAGTTTCTGCTTCTATTTCCTTGCAAGTGTCATTGTAGTACTTTTCCTTGTCCTGTCTTGCTGCACATTGGAAATCTCTGTTGAGTTCTGTGATTGTCTTTCTTTCTCCTCTGGCTTTAGCTTCTCTGTGTTTCTGGGCAATTTCCAGAGTTTCTTCCGTCATCCATTTTGGCTGTTTTTGCTTTTTCACCTTTTGTAGAGACTTCTCACTTTCTTCCAACACAACCTTCTTAATGTCATTCCATAACTCTTCCGGAGCTCTGTCATTTGTATCTAAATCAGCAAATCAATTTTGCAGGCAGTCTTTAAATTCCAGTGGTATATTCTCAAGGTTATATTTTGCTGCATTCATGAGTGGTTTGCTCTTTTTCAACTTTAGCTTGAGTTTGCATACTAGTAGTTGATGTTCTGTACCACAGTCAGCTCCAGGTTTTGTCTTTGTTGCTGTTATAGAGATTTTCCATCGTTGACTTCCACAGATGTAGTCAATTTGATTTTTATACAATCCATTGGGCGAAGTCCATGTGTACAGTCGCCGCTTGTGTTGCTGGAAGAAGGTGTTTGAGATGAATAGATCATTGGTCTTGCAGAATTCTATCAGTCTTTCTCCAGCTTCATTTCTGTTGCCAAGTCCATATTTTCCAACTACTTTGCCTTCTTCTTTGTTGCCAACTTTTGCGTTCCAGTCACCCATGACTATCAGGATATCCTGTTTGCATGTTCTGTCAATTTCAGCTTGTACTTGTTCATAGAACTCTTCAATTTCATTCTCTTTGGCAGCTGTTGTTGGAGCATATACTTGAATTTTAGTTGTGTTGATAGGCAATCCTCGTAGACGAATAGAGATTAGGCGTTCGCTGACTGCATTGTATTTCATTACAGTTCTTGCAAGTTTCTTCTTTATTATAAATGCAACACCATTTCTTCTTTGTCTTTCATTTCCAGCATAGTAGACCATGTGATCATCTGATGCAAAGTGCCCGATGCCAGTCCATTTCAGTTCGCTGACACCCAACAGATCAAGTTGTACACGTTCCATTTCATTCTTGACCACCTCCAACTTCCCTTGGTTTATGCTTCGTACATTCCATGTTCCAATGTGTAAGACATCTTTACAACTTCTGACTCTCATTTCATGCGCAGCTACATCAGCAGTCAGACTTCCCGAGGGCTTTGATCCAACCACATCATAAATGCTGGCTTTACTCTGAAAAGTCTTCAGCTCTTCCCCAGTAGCTAGTCATCTTCCAGCACCACAGCACAATTTGTTTTGTTGTAACTATCCATTGGGTTTTCATGGCAAGATACAGAAGTAGATTGCCGGGCCTTTCTTCCACGCAGTTTAAGTTTGGTGTTGTTGCCGTTGTCACAAAAATGTGATCCTCCAACGTCAACACTATCCCATTCTGCTGCTGCCCAGATGGGTGGTTTGTCTTGGTCTGGCACCTCAGCTGAGACCTGTCCATCTTGGGAGACCCTGCCAGTAGTTAAACTACCGATAGTTTAGCTCTCAGCATCACTGATGCACCCAAGCCCTCACAGCATGACAAGCTGCAAACCAAGTGAGGGTCGTATTAGTTAGGACATGATTATTGGCATCCTTACAAACAAGTCAAATAAACTTGAACAGAAGAACCATATTCCCATTGTAGTAAAATCAGACCTACCTGTGATCAATTGTCAGTATTCATGTGATTTGAATCAACCAATGAATGATGGCTCTAATGTTTAAAATGGCCACAATCACTCTCTGTTCCATTTTCACAATGGTGAAGACAAGAGAGCTGCCTTAGACCATCAGAAAAGCCATTATCACCAAATATCAAACTTCAAAGAGCTACAAGGCCATCTCCAAAGACCTTGGGATTTCTGTGTCTCTAGTTTGAAATGTTATTAAGAGGTTTTCTGCTCGTGGAACTGTCAAAAACCTCCTAGGACACGATGGAAAGAGGAAAATGAATCTAAGATGTCTTTGAAGGTTAGTGCAAACTGTTGGAAAAACCACACATACAACATCCAAAGAGCTTAAGGCTGACCTGGAGCAATCTGGAGTGGTAGTTTCAACCCGCACAATACACCACACACTAAACAAAGAAGGACTTCATAGCGAAGGCCAAGGACGACCACACTGCTCAAAGACAGACATAAAAAGGCATGCCTGATCTTTGCCCCAATCCACCCTGAGAAACCACAATCCTTCTGGAAGAAATAGAAATTACACTTACCTGGTAATTGTCGTTCCTTGAGTGACGACAGTTTAGTCCTCTACTTCTGGGTTGTGCACCTCTTCCTGCAGCTAGGAGACTGGGCATGTCAAAGTCGTGACATCACTGGATATAGCCTGCTGGTATCTCCCATCAGCCTCCAGTGTACTATTGACAAAGCAAACTCAAAGGAACAACAAATAAGTAACTATACCATAACTTTAAATAACTCCCCATTCCTCAACCGGAGGAGCCTTTTAAACCGTATCCGTCTTATATTTTCTTTTCTCTTTTCTTTTCTTTTTTTTTTTTTTTTAACTTTACATTCATGTCCCCCCCCTATGCAAACACGTATCCTAAAACATCACCTCGTTTAAATAAGAGAAAAGAAAGAAAGAACAGAGAGGGATACTCAAAGCGATCTAGAAACTGAAAGGATCTGTCTACTCCTTGAGATTGATGCTCCACTCCGCCTGAAAATAAACTGAAGAAATCATACTCCTGGGCGGGAATGAGGACTAAACTGTCGTCACTCAAGGAATGACAATTACCAGGTAAGTGTAATTTCTATTTCCTTATTGTTCCTCCAGTTTAGTCCTCTACTTCTGGGATGTAACAGAGCAGTAATCATTGGGAGGGACCTATCCAGCCAACTCACCACACCGCCGACCCGGAACAGGCCTCCTTTACTGCCAAAACATTTAGGCAGTAGTGATTACTGAGGAAATGAAGAGATGACCTGGAAGCTGCTCTACCAATCCCCCCTGGTGGAATGACACAGTGATTCACCCATGAAGCCGCTTGTGCCCTGGTAGTAAGAGTCAGAAAGCCCCCCGGAATCATACAACCTCGCCAGCAGAAAGCTGAGGCAACCACCGCCTTAACCCAGTGCGAAATGGCCGCCTTCGCTGCTGCTTCCCCTTTGTGGGGACCTCCAACCAGCACACAAAAACAAAGAAACGAATATCGCACCCTGCATGTAATGTTTCCTATCGGCGTAAGCTACGAATAAAAACCTCCCCTTCCAGAAAAACCGAGAACTGTAAGAGAAACCAATAGGCTCAGGAGAAAAATCAGAAACCACCTTTTGGAAGGACGACAGGACTGCTCGCAAACACCACCCTCTATCCAGAAAGGGTGAAAACGGCTCATTAGATGACAACGCCTGAAACTCCAAAACTCGTCGCACCGAACAATGAGCTATCAAAGCCACTGTCTATAACAGCAAATCCTTTACCGACGCCTGGAGTAAAGAATCAAAGGACTCTTTAGCTAACGCCTCTAAGGCCCAATCGGGATTCCCCGGCGGCACCCAAACTCTCCTTGAGGAGCGCAGTCGGATCCCAACTTAAGGAAATGCTACATATCGATCCGAACACCTAGCGCTATTCTCTTCACAGACCTCTACAGCCGGAAACAGTCGCCCGCTGGATCCTCTAAGGAACTGGCCGCTAGTTCCTTCAGACACTGTCCTGAAGAGAACTCAGACCAAGGATACAGACACCTTTGTCGCCCGGACTTGCCACCGTGAACAGCAGCCTTCCCAAAGGCGCTAAGCATGGACCTACATAGCAGAAGCAGCCTGCCTCCTTGCTCTCAACAAGGCGGTGAAGACTGCCGCAGAATAACCCTTCTACTTGAGCCCCGCCCATAAAAAGGCCAAACCGTAGGCGGGCACCGATCCACCTGAGACATTCGTCACGGACCTAGCCGCAGCAGAACGTCTGCTACCGACAACTTCTAGGAAGAGCCTGTCGAGTAGGCGAATGAGAAAAGCCTAGTAGGCCGTCTCGCCCAACCGGGCGCTACCAAGAGCGCCTTTCTCCAAAAGCCTCGATACGCCAACTAGTTGCCCTATGAGAGCCCACGGGGAAAGGACAAGACAAAGACTTAATTGGGAGCTTACTGACCCTCGACTTGGACGAACCATCAGCTGCCCCATTTCTCCACCAGAGAGACCTCTGGGTGAACCCCAAGGAAGTCAATAATATTAGCTAGCGCTTGAATTAAGCCATAATGCACATTTGCCCCATAAAGCAAATCAGGCTCTAGTCGATTCAACTCCCTGATCCTTTCCTGTTCCAGGTGAGTAGACTGCCGTAAACACTGCGACCACCTGAAGCATGCTCTCGCCTCCCCAGGCTCCAAAAATGGGAGCTTGTAAGGCCAGAGCATTGCCCCCAACGATCGCTTCAGTGAACCATCTACTTTCCCATCTTGTGATAAAGAAGATTGCTAGGGCTCTGTTCCATACAGTGAGTCCGCACCCCCTGGTAGTGCAAGGTGTGCACCCACCCACGTAGTACCCAGGCCTGCCCCTGCTTAGCCTCAAAATGTCAATCAAGAACAGGCGAAATCAGGACAGCTGAATACTTTCTTGATTTTCTTTCTTTCTTTCTTTTCTTTTCTTTTTATTATTTTCTTTTTTATGTATTTATTTATTTATTTTTACAAAGACACCTCTAAACCAAAAATGCCTTCAGCATATGTTAAGAGACGCTCTTTCCGTGCCAACAATATGAAGTAGAAAGAACTCCCAAACACAGGCATACTAATCCACGGCCTTCCTGCTAGAGTAACGCCCCATTCCGTCTGACTGCACAAAGATGGACTTTATATTTTAAGATCAACTAGCACCTGGTGATATGAAATACAGCTCTCATTCCGCAGTGGCAATTGAGTCAGCAAAGAAGAAGCCGAGAAACTGCAGACAAGTTCCCATTATACCACCTGGTAAAGACTCCCCTTTTAGACCACTGAAGCAAAAAAAGCATGCGAGCGTGCCTTGTGTCCTGCCAGCAGCTGATCGAATTGAAGGGATTCAGTGTATGCAGGGCATTGTCCAGAGAACGCAAGGCCCCTCCTCCAGGCTGACTCCACATCCACAGTCTAAACCGGCATTCACCTTGGCTGATGCCGATCAGCGCGGAAGCCATCTTGTAAGCCCAGCATATGAAGTATGCCTACTAGAGTCTGAGCCGCTGCCATTGCTGCTAGAGAACTAGCCTAGCTGCTTCTGGCCCCCCATTAAGGCATTCACCGAACACTAGCAGAGACTCTCCGTACTGGAGAACCTCTGATAAATGGAATGGGAGCATAGATAGCTCCAAAGGCCAGAGTCCTATTTTGCAACCCCTCTCCGCTGAGCTGCCTTTTCCATATGTAAAATTAAACCACATATAGCCAAAATTAAGACATTACAAATCTACCGTAAAATCGTATAATTTGGCAAAGTCAAACTAAACGGGAACATTTTCCATTAAGAAACCACACAACTATAAAATTCTTCCCATGACATAATGCTTATGGCAGAGCATTCCACATCTGTGGACTGGCCATGGCGCTCACCCAAGCACCTGTTACAACTGTCCAAGAGAGTTATCACCATAATTCCTTTTGACTTGAATATGTTTACAGCGGAACATAGCGCTATGTCACAGCAGCAAAGCCAAAATATTATCCTGCCATATAAACCGACTTTAACGCTTTATAGGACCTTCTATGGATAGCGGAAGGAGATTCTGGTAAATCAACATAGTTATGCCCTTTTTTCTTTGCTTTTTTTTTTTTTTTAAAGGATAGGACTCCAAAAACCAAGTTTCCGCCAACTCCAATGAAATCAAAGCAGATCCGCTAAAATTACCCAAACTGCTACTATAGCTTTGCAAGAAGCTACCAGCCCCCGCTGCACCCAGTTGTCCTTCCCCCCCTTATCCTGGGAGATTCTGCATTGCAGGAGGCGTTGCCCACCTCATGCCAGCCTACTGCATCTGCCAGGGAGCTGAAGAGCAAAATAGAAAGTAGAACCCCTGGAAGCAAACAGTGTCCCGTCCTTGGGATTCAGGCGCAAAAGGTAAAAATCAAAAGCAAAATCAACAGTGTTAGCTAAAAATGAACAAGGCTATCTCTCACTAAAGTGAGTTTCTTTTTCTTTTTGAAATCCCACTGAAGTCCGTGGGACCCAAGCTTTCGAACACAGCCCCTGATGCTGTGCATTAACCACAACCAGAGAAATGAAATGAAATGAAACCCTGCTCTAGTAATAGATGAGAATTTCCTGGGAAGGACCTGCTAAGTGTTGCTATGAAACACACAAGCACCTCCCCAGGCCTTCCTGGAGTCAGAGAAATAGCAGTGGAATACACCGACCACCTTGCAAATGGAGGTCTGAGAGGTTGTTGCCTGTGTGAACCTGATGAGTAATATGATTTTGTATTGTACCACTCACCCCCCAGGGATGGGGGCACTGAATACTATATGTGATTCATGAGCAGCGCTGTCATTCAGTGGCCTTTAGGGCACCAGAGCCCAACCAATGATACAGAAGTTAAGAGCTTTAAATCTTGGTCATATAATCTGGATTCTCTGAACATAACATCCCTTACAGAGGCTCTGTGGCTCTGTGGTGATTTCTTTCCTGACCTGCAGATAATGGCTGCATCCACACAGTCATAGAAAGGCACTATTGAGTGTACCAGCTGCCCTCTGGTGGCCATAGACCGTAGCACAGGCACTTCCTGGTTGACAGTTTGTCTATTTTTTTATATCCTAAGGTTTCCTAAACCTGTCCCTGTGAATTTTGGGCAACTTTCACTATAGAATACATAAAGGCACACTTCTAGACTTTCCCTCCTGCCAACTACAAGTTAGGGCTCTGCCCTTGAACTTAAAAGCTGGCAATTTGCCTAATATCCTGGGCCTTAACAGATGCTCCTCAGAGACATGATTAGGAGGGAAAGACCATGTGGTTTCAGGGATCAATGCCAAAACTGCTGTCCTGTTTTTAAGTTTATTCTTATTTATTCTATAAAGAGGATTGACAACAGTCCCCCTTAATGCTGAGGAACCCCCTGAGCCTCAAAAAAAAAATCCTACAAACCAAAGAAAGAAACAAACACTAGGCCCAAAAATTTAGCTATTCTGCCTGTTTTCCCTCACGCAGGCAGCTCACTGCAACTCTCGCCATGCGGTCCAAATACCTAGAGAGGAAATGGCCGCCCCTTCGCTAATGAATTTTGGCGCCAAGAACAACAGCTGCTGCAAAAAGGAAGCCTCAGCAGACCGACCGAGCCTGAAGGCCTTACCTGCAGGGCCAAAAGCCACACCGCCTGCTCCTACCACCTTGAATTCCTCCGATCCTCAAGCCGCGCTGATGCGCCTGGCAACCGCGGCGAGGATCGCTCAGCCGGTTCCACAGAGTAAAATTAAAAGCCCGCAGCAATGGAGAGGCTCCGTCTCACACAGCTTCAGTGTGGCTGTACGGGTCCCGGAGCCCTCTCCCGTACAGTCAAGGGAGAGAGATCCGCACCGGCAAATGCCTGCAGCAAGTGAAAATAACTGACAAGGAGGGAAGGCGAGAACTGCTACTAATTTAAAGAACCAGGCTCAAATTTAAAATACTGTAAATAAGGAAATTTGCTCCTAACTAAAGGGAACTAATCCCTGATTGCCAATTAACCAAAGGTAACTGAATTAAAAGTAAAATTAAAAGTAATTTAAAGGTAAAAAGCAAAAGTAAAATCTTAATAGAATTTGTCACACTAAATGCTCCTTATCTGTTCCCCCCAAGTGAGCCCAGAAGCTAGGCTCACTATGTCCTCCTGCTGCAAGGAGACTGGACACACTGGAGGCTGATGGGAGATACCAGCAGGCTATATCCAGTGATGTCACGACTTTGACATGCCCAGTCTCCTAGCTGCAGGAAGAGGTGCACAACCCAGAAGTAGAGGACTAAACTGGAGGAACGATAAGGAATGTTCTCTGGACAGATGAAACCAAACTTGAGCTCTTTGGCAAGCACACCAGGGATACATTTACAGGCAAAGATATGAAGCTAATAAGAAAAAAAAAACACTCTTCCTACAGTTAAATATGGCAGAGGTTCCATAATGTTGTGGGGCTGTTTTACTGTCTCAGGAACCAGGGGCGGCCCAAGGGGGGTGCGGGGCCATGTGCGGAGACTCGGTGCGGGGCCTCATTTGCATAAGTGGCCTTATTTGCATAAATATTTGCATAATGTTACCATACACTAACTTTTAGTAAACATGTCTCTTAATGAGTGTATGGATAAAGAAAGACTAAAAGATTTCTACATTACTATAATCCAGTGCCAACCCCCAGGCACATTAGTAACTACTACAAACGCTGCCCATTTAGAACCCATAGCAAACCCGCTGTATCCTGACAGCATTACCAGGACTCACAAAGCACCAGACCCTACCTATCAAAAGGAAACACTGCAAATATTAAACCAGTACATTTCAGAGAATACTGGGGAAAGAGAACAAGTGGCAATGTCAAATAGGAATTACATAAACAGAATACCTCAGCTCAGTTACACATGCAGAACATAGACCATCACCAAACAAGGAATCGCAATTTAGAAACAGGAAGGCAATAATTAAACTGGGAACCCCAAAAGCCAAACTTGGAATGTAGAACACTGTAGAAATAAAACTATAAATCAATTTCCTCTTGTACCAAACAAAGCGCAGACGTTAATGATGCACATTTCCCAGAGCTTTCATATTCCAGTTAATAAATTCAAAATAAAGAGATATCTTTCTACCTTTTGTGCATTTTTTTTCAGTTGCAATTGCTCCAGCCACTTTCTTCTGGTTTCTTCATGTTTTCTGCTAACTCTCCATCGTCTGCTGTCCATTTGTCCTTTCTTCTCTCTTCTAGTTTTCTTTCCATCCTCTCTCTACATCTGCTTTAACATACTAATCTTTCTCCTTTTGCTCTTTCCTCATTCTTATTTCATCCACACAAATTTTACCCCTCCATCCTCAATCCCCACTTACTCTCCCAATACCCGGCCAATTGTAGATTTTTCATCCCTCCCACACAAAATATTTTTCCCCTCTCCATTTTACTCTCCCAGCCCCATCCCATTCTAATCCTCCCCCAACATCAGCTCCCTTCTAGTTCCAGTCTCACACAGCATCCATTCCCTTCTAGTCCCTGCATCAGCCCATTTCCAGTCCTAGCCCCCCATCAACCCATTTCCAGTCCTAGCTCCCCCATCCATTTTCAGTCTGAGTCCCTTCATCAGCTCATTTCCAATCCTAGCCCCCCATCAGCCCATTTCTAGTCATTTCCTAGCCCCACCATCAGCCCATGTCAAATCCTAGCTCCCCTCCACTCAGCCCAATTCCAGTCCAAGCCCCCCATGAGCCTACTTCCAGTTCTAGCCCCTCCATGAGTCCATTTCAATTCAAGCCCCCACCACAGCCCATTTCCAATCTTAGCTCCCCCCCAACAGCCCATTTCCAGTCCTATCCTAGCTGCTCCATCAGCCCATTTTCAGTCCTAGCTCCCTTCCCTCACAGCCCATTTCCATTCCAAGCTCCCTCCCCATCAGCTATTTGCAGTTCAAGCCTCCCCGTCCACTCAGTCCATTTCCAGTCATAGCAATCCCCCAACCCATACCAGTCCTAGCCCCCCATCAACCCATTTTCAGTTTAAGCCCCCCCCTATAACCCATTACCAGTCCTAACCCCCCATCAGCCCACTTCCAGTCTTAACCCCATCAGCCCATTTCCAGTCAGCCCCCCATAGCCCATTGCCAGTCCTAACCCCCCCCATCAGCCCACAGCCCATTACCAGTCCTAACCACATCAGCCCACCTCAAGTCCTAACCCCTCCCCATCAGCCCATTTCCTGTCCTAGCGCCCCCATAGCCCATTAGCAGTCCTAACCCCCCCATAGCCCATTAGCAATCCTAACCCCCCATCACCCTATTTCCAGACAGCCCCCATCAGCCCACAGCCCATTACCAGTCTTAACCACCCCCAGCCCATTTCCAGTCCTAACCCCCCCAGCCCATTTCCAGTCCTAAAACCCCCCCCAGCACATTTCCAGTCCTAACCCCCCCCCCAGCACATTTCCAGTCCTAACCCCCCATCACCCCATTTCCAGTCAGCCTCCATCAACCCCCAGCCCATTAACATTCTTAACCCCCTTAGCCCATTTCCAGTCCTAACCCCCCCCCAGCACATTTCCAGTCCTAACCCCCGCCCAGCACATTTCCAGTCCTAACCCCCCATCACCCCATTTCCAGACAGCCTCCATCAGCCCCCCAGCCCATTACCAGTCTTAACCCCCCCCCCCCCTCCCCTTCCCTTCCCTTCCCTTCTGGCAAATTTAAAAAAAAAACCTGGCTCTAGCTGCTGCCGCTGCCGCGTCCGTCGCAGCAGCGGCAGAATGGAGTGTCCCGCGGGGCCCCCTCTCCTCGTTGAGCCCTCTGCAAGGGCTTTCAGATTCGCGAAGGGAGAGTGCTCCCTCGCGTCTCTGTAAAGCCCGCAGGGGCTAATGGGAAATTTCCCATCAGCCCCTCGCGTCTAAAGGGGCAGATGGGAAATTTCCCATTAGCCCCTGCGGGCTTTACAGAGACGCGAGGGAGCACTCTCCCTTCGCGAATCTGAAAGCCCTTGCAGAGGGCTCAACGAGGAGAAGGGGCCCCGCGGGACACTCCATTCTGCCGCTGCTGCGACGGACGCGGCAGCGGCAGCAGCCAGAGACAGGTTTTTTTTTAAAATGTAATTTAAAAAAAAAAGCAGAATGTTCTTTGCGCGGGGCCCCCTGAAACGCGGGGCCCTGTGCAAAAAACATTCTTGCTCAATGGACGGGCCGGCCCTGTCAGGAACTGGAGGCAGCAAAGAATCATGAAGTCAAAGAACTACCAAGGTATTTTGGAGCGAAATGTGCTACCTAGTATCAGAAAGCTAGGTCTGGTTCGAAGGTCAGAGATCCTCCAGCAGGACAGTGATCCAAAACATGCATCCAAAAGTACAAAAGAATGGTTAAAAAGGAATGAATGGGCTGTTTTAAACTGGTAGCAAACAATCCTGATCTTTTTTTTTTCATTTTTTTTATTATTTATATTTATCATTTTACAATAAGTCCAAGCAACAATGCTTGAATAGAAATTAGGGTACAGAAAGAAAACAAGTTGATAAACAACTATAGCTTGCTAGAAACAAATTAACAGAAAATTATACATCTACTGACCCTACTATAGCCCACTATTAGAGGGAGACTTCCAAACATGCATACAATTGTAATCCAAACCTGCAGGAAAATCAACTGAGGGAAAACAGTCAGGCCAAAAACCTACTGCGGTGGCTACTGAACTGCCTCAGAGTGGTGGTGAGCACTAATAAAAGCCAGCAACTGAGATGGATCATTGAAGACATAAGAAACAGAATTCAGCTTAATCATACACTTAGAAGGAAACTTCAAGAAAAGCTGACCCCCCAACAAGACACCTGGACAAAGAAGCAAAAACTCTTTTCTGTGTTTCTGAGTCTCCTTAGATAAATCCGGGAAAACACGAATAGTTAACCTTTGAAATATTACATTCCGTTTCCGAAAGAACATTCGGCGAAACCAATCCCTATCCAAGAATAGAGCGAAAGTTACAATTAAAGTGGAGGGAACAACTGATTCAGTTAAAGAGCCTTCTAAAATAGCAGAAACATTGAAAGAATCAGCCTGATCCACTCCAGGAATAGTCCCACCACCCACCACCTTTTTCCTTGTTGGAAGATAGTACTGTTTCACTATAGGGGGGTGGGATTCATTTGGGACCCCTAACACTTCAACCATATACTTTTTAAACATCTCCTTCAAGCTAATACACTGAGACTTAGGAAAATTCACAAGATGAAGGTTTGAATATCTTGATAAATTTTCCAACATTTCAATCCTTGCCTGAATAGCCAATACATCCTTTTGATATGAAAGACTAGCATTGTCAATCTGAGAAACTTTCTGCTGGAGTTCAGTCACAGAAGTTTGTGTTGCAGAAATTTACAATGTGTGTTGCTGAAGGAGAACCATATGGGACTGAAGCTAAGTAGACAAAGCAGTGACCTGAGGAGCAAGAAGTTCCCCAACTTTCACAATCACTGACCATATGGACTCCAAAGTAAACTCAGGGGGTCTTTCAAAGGAAAAAGTTAGCTTATTCTGTACTTCATCTGTGCCAGCCTCCATGCATCTCTGCTCCACAACCGAAGCTCCAGGAGAAGGTAAGGCATCAGCCGACCTGCCAGAAAACCTCCTAGTTGTTCTGGGAGCCTCTGTAACACTGGAGGGAGACGAGGCAGCGTAACCACCACTTCCCAGCATAGCCGACCCTCCGCTCTCCACACACCCCTCCGAACCAGGGGGGATGCTTCCGCCAGCTGCACCGAGCTCGACGCCAGTAGAGGTTCCTTAGGAGGACGCCACTGCTACCCAACTCTGCCAAAAGGTCCCAAGGGGCCTGAACTGCTGGCTCTCCCGCTGCTGCCGCGGCACCAGAAATTGATCAAGCGGTACAACCATTTGAGAAGGTAAAGGGGATGAAGCTGCAGGGGTAAGAGAGGGTTTCTTAGCCCCTTTAGCCTTCCTTTTGCCCATGAAGAAATCGAAGCTGCCACACAACTCTCCCATCAGTCCGCCATCTTGGAAGTCAATCCTGATCGTAATCCAATTGAGAACCTTTGGAAAGAGCTGAAATGGAATCCTGGAAACATTCATGAGTAGGAACAAATCACAGTTGAAAAGTGGAAGAAACTACCAGCAGACAGATGCACAAAACGAATAGATAGCTACAAGAAATGTATGGATGCTGCATCACTGCCAAGGGTTGTGCAATCAAGAATTAGTGAAGGATGTCATTAATCCTGTCCAGGTCATATTTTGCTTTTTTCTCAGAAATTACTACATCTAAGTTGCACAGACATCTTTTTTTTTTTTTTTTTTTTGCTGTATACCTTTGAACATACTATTAAAATATTCTAATGACATAGAGTTGGAATATTTCTGATTATTTCTCAAGATATTGTACACAATATACCTAAAATGCAAAGGTGTCAATAATGTTGACCACATGGTAATTACACTTACCTGGTAATTGTTCTTCCTTGAGGGACGACAGTTTAGTCCTCCACCTCTGGGTTGTGCACCTCCTCCTGCAGCTTGGAGACTGAGCATGTCACAAAAAAATGACATCACTTGATGTAGTCTGCTGGCCTCTCCCATCTTCCCCAGAAAACTATTGACAAAGCACACTTAAAGGAGCAACAAATAAGTAGCTAATAAACAACATGTTAAGTGAACGTATAACAACTACTTTAATAAGAGAGACTTTCTTGTCTCAGAAGATAGGCTTTTCTTCTTGTGCCTTCTCCTTCCACCTGCGCCAGAAAGATAGACAAGAAAGAACCAGAAAAGAGACAAAGAATCCTAGAAAGACATCTACCTACCTATAATCTCACCCTTCTCCCGGCTGAACCTCCACTGCTTAGCTGTATACTACCCCGGGTGGGAATGAGGGCTAAAGTGTCGTCCCTCAAGGAAGAACAATTACCAGGTAAGTGTAATTACCATTTCCTTATCGGTCCTCCAGTTTAGTCCTCCACCTCTGGGATGTAACAGAGCAGTTCCTATTGGGAGGGACCCTTCCAGCTGGCTTGCAACACTGCCGCCCCAAATACAGCATCCTTTGCTGCCAAGACATCCAGGTGGTAGTGTTTACTGAAGTGTGAAGAGATGACCAAGTAGCCGCCCTACAAATTTCCACAGGCGACACCAAACTGTGTTCCGCCCATGACGCCGCTTGTGCTCTGGTAGAATGACCTCGCAATCCAGCTGGCACCTGTCGCCCCGACAACAGATATGCTGAAGCAATCACCTCTCTAATCCAACGAGAAATGGAAGCTTTCACCGCTGCCTCCCCCTTATGGGATCCATCGAACACGACAAACAGACGGTCAGATTTCTGAAAAACTTCCAAGACCTTCAAATACCGATGCAACACTCGCTTTAAATCCAAGCGGCGTAATCCTCAGTCCACTGCGATGTCCTCTAATGAACCCAGCACCGGAAGAGAAACTGTCTGATTTATATGAAACGGAGAAACTACCTTGGGCAAAAAGGAGGGAACCGGCCGAAGCACCACCTTTTCCTTAGAAAAAAGACAGAAACGACTCTCTACAAGACAATGTCTGCAACTCAGAAATTCGCCTCGCTGAGCAAATGGCCACCAAAAACACCGTCTTCAACGTCAAATCCTTCACGGATGCTTGTTGCAAGGGCTCAAAAGGCTCCCTAGCCAGAGCTGCTAAGACCAAGTTGAGATCCCACGGAGGAACCACAATCCTACGAGAGGGATGTAACCTGGTTACTGCTTTGAGAAAACTCAACACGTCAGCATGTGCACCTAGCGCTATTCCCTGCATCTTGCCTCTATTCAACACGTCAGCATGTGCACCTAGCGCTATTCCCTGCATCTTGCCTCTATAGCAAGCCAGTGTGGCTAACTGTACCCTCAAGGAGCTGGCCACCAGGCCCTTTTCGAATCTGTCCTGCAGGAAGCTTAAAACCACTGAAACGGACGTGGTCACCGCGTGCACTTGCCTCCTGGAACACCAATCCTCAAAAATGCACCAAATGCGAACATATGTCAGAGACGTAGATAACTTCCAAGCTTTAAGTAAAGTCGCAATGACTGCTCCTGAGTAATGTTTTTCTTTAAACGCGCCCTTTCAATGGCCAGATCGTAAGAGAGAACCAATCCACTTGAGGGATCCGCAAAGGCTCTTGAAGTAACAGACTGCCTGACGTTGGCAATCTCCACGGATTCCCGTCGAGGAGGCGGATGAGATCGGCATACCACGGACGTCTTGGCCAGTCCGGAGCCACCAGCAACACTCTCCCTGGCTGAGCCTCAATCCGCTGTACCACCCGACCTATGAGTGCCCACGGAGGGAATACATAGAGGAGACCTGACACCGGCCAGCATTGCAGCAGGGCGTCGATCCCCTCCGACATCCTTTCTCACCATCTGCTGAAGAACCGACTGGCTTTTGCCGAGTGAAAGGTCGCCATGAGATCCATGATCGGCGGCCCCCACTTGTGCATCACCTGTGCAAAGACCTCCGGATGCAACTCCCATTCGCCAGCATCCACCTGGACTCTTCTGAGAAAATTCACCGTCACATTGTCCTTCCCGGCAATGTGTGCCACCGAAATTGCTTGCAGCCGAAGCTTGACCCAAGCAAAGAGCGCCTCTGCTTCCTCTTCCATAGCCGTACTTCTTGAACCAACTTGCCAAATGATGTAGACCACTGTTGCAGAGTTGTCCGATAGAACTCTTACCGCCTGACCCTGCACCATCCACTCGAATGCTTGCAACCCTAATGCTACCGCTCTGAGTCCCAATCTGTTGATTGACCATGTGCTCTTCTGAGCTGACCACAGACTCTGCGTGAAGAGCTCCCGCAATGTGCTCCCGAACCTGCGAGGCTTGCATCTGTCAACAATGGTAGCCACTCTGGCTGCTCCAGGGGCACCCTGGCCTTCAACAACCCCGGAATTAGCCACCACTTCAATGCTCGTCTGACCCCGAGAGGGCAGGGCAGACGTCTGCTCAGCGGGTCGGCTTGATGAGACCAACGGTGAAGTAACGCTCACTGAAATGGTCTCATATGAGCTCTGGCCAAAGGTATCACCTCTAAGGATGCCGCCATCATACCTAACACCTGGAGATAATGCCAGGTCGAAGGAACCGGTGTGGTCCTGAACTGGTGAATCACTTGTCGGAGGGCCTGGACTCGACGATCTGGCAGAAATACAGCTCCCCTCTGCACCCTGAAGTACTCGAGGCTCTGGGACGGAACAAGATGACTTTTGTCGTATTGACTACCCAGCTTAGCTTCTCCAAGAATTTCACCACCTTGTCCGTAACTTGTACGCTCTCGGCTCTGGACTTTGCTCGAATTAACCAATTGTCGAGATAGGGATGAACCAGAATTCCTTCCTTTTGCAACGCCGCTGCTACCACCACCATGATCTTGGTGAACGTCCATGGCGCCATTGCTAGACCGAAGGGCAACACCTGGAAATGATAGTGCCCCCACGGTAGAGCGAAGCAGAGAAACATTTGATGACCCGCTCTGATCGGTACATGTAAATATGCCTCCGTGAGATCGAGGAATGTCAAGTGCTCTCCTTGGCGCACCACCACAATGATGGACTGCAGCGTTTCCATCCTGAAATGCGGTACTCGGAGCCAGTGGTTCACCCCTTTTAGATCTAATATTGGACGAAGCGGTCCGTCCTTCTTTGGCACCACAAAATAAATTGAGTATCGACCCCTGCCATAATCTTCTTTGGGCACCGGGACGACCACACCTAAGTGCAACAGCCGATTCAGCGTGCAGCGGACTGCCTGGGCTTTCTGCTGCTCTTTGCAGGGCGACTGCACAAATGAATCCTGAACTGGCCGTGCAAACTCCAGCACATAGCCCTCCCGGATTATTTCTAACACCCACTGGTCATCCGTTATTTGGACCCAGGCAGGAAGAAAGTTCCGAAGCCGCCCGCCTATCGGAAACGTTCCTGCCGAGGTCCCCCTCACTTCATTGCGGCTTTCAATTGGATGCTGAAGCCACCGCTGCAAAACCTCTACCTGTTCCTCAAAACCCCCAAAACCCCTGGGTCCGAGGAGCAAATCTTTCTCTTTGGAATCTACCCAAGCGAGAAGTCCAAAATCTCTGAAAATCTCTAAAGGACCCCCTAAAAGTTGACACAGACTTCCCCTGTTTGTGCTTATCCTCCAGCAGTCGACCACCTTTAGACTCCCCTATCTCCTTTACCAACTTATCGAGATACTCCCCGAATAACAACTTTCCTTTGAAAGGGAGTTTACCAAGACATGCCTTGGAAGACCCGTCTGCTGCCCAGTTCCGCAACCACAGGGATCTGCAAGCAGCAACGAGCGACGCCATACTATTAGCCAGGGCTCTGATCAAGTCATAATGAATATCTGACAGATAAGCCGACCCCGACTCCAGGCGGTCCAGCTCTCTCAGACCTTCTTGCTCCAGCTGAGCAGACTGTCGCAAACACTGCGACCATCGAAGACAAGCTCTTGCCACCCACGACCCACAAATGGAAGCTTGTAATGACCCCGCGTTGGCTTCAAAGGATTGCTTCAACAAACCATCCAACTTTCTATCCTGCGCATACTTCAAAGCTGAGCTGCCTTCTACCGGAATAGTGGTTTTCTTGGTCACCGCTAACACTGCTGCATCAATCCTCAGAGACCGAAACCTCTCCTTGTCCTTATCTGCTAATGGATATAGTCTATTCATAATGCGAACACCTCTGAGCCCTGCTTCCGGCTGATCCCACTCATCCTGCATCATTCTGTCAACTACCTTGTGAACGGGAAACACCACCTGCATTTGCCTCACTGCCTGAATAATTGGGTCTTTACCATTGTCATCCTACACAGGCTGTTCCGTGGCGAGCTTAAGCATCTGAAGGGACACCGTGATAAGCGCTGTCAACTCCTCCCTCTGGAACACCTGAATAATTTTCACCTGATCCTCTGGCTCAGGAAGATCTCCTTCTTCCAACTCTTCATCTCCACCTTCCAGGTCGACCTCGTTTTCCTCCGACACCTGCCCCTCCAACTCAGAAATCAAAGGCTCCCGAGTCCTTGCTCATTTTGGCAGCCTCGAAGAACTGGCACTCGCCTTAGCCAGGCCTGGCTGTTACAGGGCCCCAGACAGCGACACAGCCTCTGGCACCTTCCCTTGCCATTGCAAACAGAACGCTTGATGTATAATCAATACAAAGTCAGGGCAAAAATCCCCAGGCTACGGTCCCGAAGTCGAAAGAGCACCAGAGGGCCCGGCTGGTGCCTCGAGACTGGCCCCTGGCGCAGTGGGCAGCAGCACCTCTGTGTCCAATCCAGCCGAGGACTCCTGAAGGCCCTGTCCTACCTTAACCTCCACTTGCTGCTCCACGCTGGTAGAAACTTGAGTACAGCCCCGGCAAATGCCAGAGTCGGCGTTAGCACTTCTACGGGTACCGCACACAACACATTGAGGCCGCGACGCCATTGCCTCTTTAATTTTATTTTCGCTTAAATTATTCTCCAATTATTCTGTAGATATTCACTTTTTCCTCTTTTTTTTTTAAAGCAGCCATGGCAGTCAACCAATAGAACTCTGACCCATATCACAAAAGAAGTGGTTCTTCACCTGATTCAGGAAACCAACTTGATCTGGCCCAAGAGCTCCCAGAGAAATGCAGTATTCACTACTATCACCCAAATCAACATAAAGGCAACTCAAAATAAATTAAATTAAAGTAAAGGCAGAGAGAGAATTAAGGACTCCAGGAAGAGAAAATTGCATCCAAAAACGGAATTGAACTGAATTGGATTGAATTGTGTGCCGCGGAACTCAGCTGCCTGCATGTAGAAGGCAAACTGACAAAATGGCTGCCGCAGCCTGTGAGAGGCAGAAAAAAAAGGCGCCCAAATTGCGGGTCCCCGCTTGGAGCGTCTGCGGCCGTCTCCCCGCTCAAAATCCAGCCCTCTTGCCTAAACTCACTGCACCAAGTCACCCGATGAGCTGCGATCTGCGCTCCCGCTATTGCGGTGCTGCAGCCCATGCGGCTCCACTCTGCTGATGAGCGGGGAGCCGAAGGGCAGGCTTCCGGCCACAAAATACAGCTAGACTGCAGAGTCGCGGCAGCTCCGTGCTGCCAAAACCTGAACTGGCTCTCTTTGCTGCTGATCTCCCCCGAACTGAGCAGGGAGGAGAGATCTGCACCAGTAGTGAACTGGAGAGGGGAAAATAAAGACTGACAGGCCAGCCGGATGAGGCATAAGAAACAGCACTCCTTTGTTGTTGTTGTTTTTTAAAGATATTAAAAAATATACTGCTATTAGTAATCTGTGAACTATCATTAAAATCATCTCTAATACCTGAAGATTGGAGGATCGCCAATGTAACACCAATTTTTAAAAAGGGTTCCAGGGGTGATCCTGGAAACTACAGACCGGTGAGCCTCACGTCAGTACCGGGAAAAATGGTAGAAACCATCATAAAGAATAAAATTACTCAGCATATAGATAGTCATGACCTAATGGGAGACAGCCAACATGGCTTTAGACAAGGAAGATCTTGTCTTACTAACCTGTTATGTTTTTTTGAAAGTGTGAATAAGCAGGTGGACAAAGGTGAGTCGGTTGACATAGTGTATCTGGACTTTCAGAAAGCCTTTTACAAGGTCCCTCATCAGAGACTTTTGGCAAAACTAAAGAGTCATGGGATAGGAGGCAGTGTACTACTGTGGATCAGGAACTGGTTAAAAGTTAGAAAGCAGAGGTTTGGGCTAAATGGCCAATTTTCCCAATGGAGAAAGGTGAATAGTGGTGTACCCCAGGGATCTGTGCTGTGTCCGCTGCTTTTTGACATATTCATAAATGACCTAGAAAGTGGAATAACGAGTGAGGTTATCAAATTTGCAGATGACACAAAACTATTTAAAGTTGTTAAAACCCAAGAGGATTATGGAAAATTGCAAGAGGATCTTGATAAATTGGAAGACTGGGCATCTAAATGGCAGACGAAATTTAATGTGGACAAGTGCAAAGTTATGCACCTAGGGAAGAACAACCCAAACTATGGTTACACGATGCAAGGTTCTACATTGGGAACCACCACCCAGGAAAAAGATTTAGGCTTCATTGTGGATAACATGTTAAAACCCTCGGCCCAGTGTGCAGCGGCGGCCAAGAAAGCAAATAGAATGCTAGGTATCATAAGGAAAGGAATGGAAAATAAAACAAAGGATATTATAATGCCTCTGTATCATTCCATGGTACGACCGCACCTTGAATATTGTGTGCAATTCTGGTCGCTGTATCTTAAAAAGGATATAGCATTATTAGAAAAGGTTCAAAGAAGAGCCGCCAAAATGGTAAAGGGCATTGAAGGATACCCCTATGAAGAAAGGCTAAAAAGGTTAGGGTTCTTTAACCTGGAAAAGAGACGGCTGAGGGAAGATATGATAGAAGTCTATAAATTAATGAACGGAGTGGAACAGGTAAACGTAGATTGATTGTTTACATTATCAGAACATAGGAAAACTAGGGGACATGCAATGAAGCTACAGGGTAAACTATTTAAGACTAATAAGAGAAAATATTTTTTCACTCAACGTGTAATCAAACTCTGGAATTAGTTACCAGAGGATGTAGTAAAGCCTGTTAGTGTAGCTGGGTTTAAAAAAGGTTTGGACAAGTTCCTGGAGGAAAGGTCTATAAACCATTAAAAAGGGACCCAGGATATCACTGCTTGACCCAATACAAGCTTTGTGGAACCTGTTTCTTTTGGGGAAACTGCTAGGTATGTATGACCTAGATTGGCCACTGTTGGAAACAGGATACTGGGCTCAATGGACCTTGGTATGACCCAGTATGGCATATCTTATGTTCTTATGTCCCCAGTGTGACAATGTCCAATAGTGGCATGGTAGAACCATGGTCGGGGCATTTCTATGAAACTGGACATCACTACCTGATCTCAGAAATGTCCTGGACATCCAGTTATGTTTAAGGTTAAACCTGTTCCAAGCACAAATAGGCATCAGGAAAGGGCTCATTTTAGCCATTAAACATCCAGAGGGTGTAGGGATGATGGCACTCCACCATCCCCAGTACTCTCCACAATCACAACTATATGAGCAGTGGGATTTCAACCCTGGCTTCCCTGGTCCTAGCCCACCATGTTAACCATTAGGCTAGTCTTAGACATCCCTGGTCTGGTACAATATTCTGGGGATGTCTATGTAGGCACCCCAGCAGACATCAATATTAGGCATGTCCACATTTATAAATGGTGCCTGAGCTTGGACATGCCTGTTTTGGTTTTTTGTTTGTTTGTTTGTTTTTCCAGACGTTCTGACTTGGATATCCCAGATTGCACTTGGACATTATTTCTAAAATGCCACTGTAAATATTTAAAGCATTGTTCTCCAAGTAGCCCATAAGTAATTTAACATCTGAAAGTATCTTTAGCTTGTGCTCATCCCCATAGGTACTACTACCCTGGCATGCAATTTGCTAGACCTTCTGATAATGCATGCCAGGTTACTGGTACCTATGGGAACCATCCCCACCAGCTATCAGAAAGCTCTATCCAGACCTGCCTTTGAGTTTTAACCAATGTTCCCATACTTATCTTTTTAAAATGAAAAAAAGTACAAGACAAACCTTAAAAATGGAGAATAGAAATTACACTTACCTGGTAATTGTTGTTCCTGGAGGAACTCCAGTTTAGTCCTCCACCTCTAAGTAGTGAACCTCCTCCTGCAGCTTGGAGACTGGGCATGTCAAAACTTGTGACATCACTGGATGTAGCCTGCTGACATCTCCCATCAACCCCAGTGAACTATTGACAAAGCAGACTCACGGGAGCAACAAATAAGTAACTATACTTTAAAATCAACTGCATCAATAACGATTAACTGTAAACTGAACTACTAACTGCGTAACTAGAGAAAGTACCAAAAAAATCTCAGGGTTTTTTTTTTTTTGTTCTCATGGTGTTTCTTATTGTTTTACTTTCCCTGAGCCACCCCCTAAGCACTTAAGAGAGAGAGGGAAAATAAGCACAGACATTAATGCTCACTGCGATCCAGGCCACAAAAGCTTCCTGCTGTTCCTTCAGAACTGATGCTCCTCCCCATCTGAAAATGAACCCTGAAGAACACCCCACCGGGCCAGAATGAGGACTAAACTGGATTTCCTCCAGGAACAACAATTACCAGGTAAGTGTAATTTCTGTTTCCTGCTCGTCTCTCCAGTTTAGTCCACTATCTCTGGGATGTATCAGAGCAGTAATCAATGGGAGGGTCCCTTCCATCCAGATCGCAACACCGCCGACCTGAAACAAGCATCGTTCGCCGCCATAACATCCAGCCGGTAGTGTTTGCTGAAAGTATGAAGAGAAGACCACGTGGCTGCTCTACATATCTCCACTGGTGAAACTAAGCCGTGTTCCGTCCATGACGTCGCCTGCGCCCTAGTAGAGTGGGCTCGCAACCCCATTGGTGCCTGCCGCCCTTGTAAGAGATAGGCTGACACAATTGCTTCCCAGATCCATCTGGAAATAGATGCCTTAGCTGCTGCCTCCCCTTTACGGGGGCCTCCGAACAGACGGTCAGACTTACGAAAGACCTCTGAAACCTTTAAATAGTGTTGCAATACTATCTTCACGTCCAAACGCCGAAGACGACAGCCCGGTCCGCTCTCCTCTGCGGAACTCAAAACTGGAAGGGACACAGCTTGATTCAAGTGAAACAGAGATACAACCTTAGGTAAAAATGAAGGAACCGGACGCAACACCAACTTTTCTCTAGAAAAGGACAAAAACAGCTCCCAACATGATAACGCCTGCAGTTCCGAAACTCTCTGCGCTGAACAAATGGCCACCAAGAACACTGTCTTCAACGTTAAATCCTTAACAGAGGCCTGGTGCAGGGCTCAAAGGGCTTTCTAGTTAATGCCACTAGTACCAAATTAAGATCCCATGAAGGTACACATATTCTGCGAGCGGGCCCTAGCCGAGACACCGCCTTAAGAAACCATACCATGTCGCTGTGACTCCCCAGAGCCACACCTTGGATCTTACCTCTATAGCATGCCAGCGCAGCCAATTGCACTCTTAAGGAACTGGCCGCCAGGCCTTTCTCAAAGCCATCCTGCAGAAAACTTAATACCACCAACACCGACACTGTAGCGGCCCGAAGTTGTTTCTGCAAACACCAGTCCTCAAAGATACGCCATATGCGGATATATGCAAGGGAGGTGGATTTTTTCTTCGCTCGAAGCAAGGTCACAATAAACCACTGCCGAATAGCCCTTCTTCCTCAACCTTGCCCTTTCAATGGCCAAACCATAAGCGAGAACCGATCCACCTGAGTCATGCGGAGTGGACCCTGCAATAGCAGGTTGTCACATAGCGGCAATTTCCAAGGGTCTCCGTCCAGCAACCAAATGAGATCGGCATACCACGGCCTCCTTGGCCAATCTGCAGCTACTAACAGCACCCTTCCACGATGGGCTTTGATGCTCTGAACCACTCATCCTATGAGCGCCCATGGCGGGAACATATAGAGGAGACCCGATGTCGGCCACAGTTGAATCAGAGTATCTATCCCCTCTGACATCCTTTCTCGCTGCCTGCTGTAAAAGCAGCTTGCCTTTGCCGAAGAAAAGGTCGCCATGAGGTCCATAATTGGCGGACCCCATCTGCAGACTATCTAAGCAAACACCTGCGGATGGAGCTCCCACTCTCCGGCATTCACCCGGACCCTGCTGAGAAAGTCTGCCATCACAATGTCCCGACCCGCAATGTGAGCTGCCGAAATGGCTAGAGGTGAGGTTCCGCCCACTCGAACGCCTCTGCTTCCTGTGCCATGGTCACACTTCCCGTGCACCCTTGTCGGTTGATGTAGGCAACCGTTGCGGAATTGTCGGAGAACACACAAATGGCCCGGCCCTTCACCGCGGCCTCGAATGTCTGAAGCACCAAGAGCACGGCTCGCAACTAGAGCCGGTTGATGGACCATTTGCTCTCCTCTCCTGACCAGACCCCTTGTGCGACCAGATCTCCGCAGTGCATCCCCCAACCTGCGAGGCTCGCGTCTGACAACAGTGGAAGCCACTGTGGTTGTTCCAAGGGTAGACCCTCTGCCAGGTGCTGCGGCACCATCCACCACTGAAGGGACTTCTGGGCTTGGAGCAGACAAGGGAGACGCTCAGTGAATCATTCTGATGAGACCAACGGCTCAACAGTGCTTTCTGCAGTGGCCGCATGTGAAACCTGGCCCAAGGCACCACCTCCAAGGTCGCTGCCATTGTGCCCAGCACCTGAAGGTAACTCCAGGCCGATGGCGCCGGAGTGGATAGGAACCGGCACACCAGCTGTCGGAGTGCTTGAACTCTCCATTCCGGCAAGAACACCGCTCCCTTCTGGGTGTCGAAATGCACCTCGAGGTATTCGAGAACCTGCAATGAGCTCAACTGACTCTTGGTCAGATTGACCACCCAACCGAGATGTTGTAGGAACTGCACCACCTTGTCCGTAACCTGCCTGCTCTCGACCTCAGACTTCGCCCGAATCAGCCAGTCACCAAAGTATGGGTGCACTAATACGCCATCCTTCCGCAATGCTGCCGCTACCACCACCATGACCTTTGTGAAGGTGCGCGGCGCCCTTGCCAGACCAAAGGGCAACGCCTGAAACTACTAATGCCCCCAAGCCAAGGCAAACCTGAGAAACGTTTGGTGTGCTTCCCTGATGGGAATGTGCAGGTAAGCCTCTGTGAGATCTAGCGATGGCAAGAACTCTTCTTGCCGCACCGCCATAATGACCGACCGTAATGTTACCATGCGAAAATGCGGGACTCAAAGACATCGGTTTACCCCTTTGAGATCCAAGATAGGCCAAAGGGACCCGTCTTTCTTTGGCACCACAAAATAAATGGAGTAGCGACCTGTGCCGTATTCTGCCAGGGGCACCGGTGACACTGCCCCCAACAGCAATAGCCAATCGAGCGTCTGGTGAACTGTTAGAGTTTTGTGGCAGCCCTTGCAGGGCGAGAGAACAAACGAATCTAGTACCGGCCGAGCCAACTCCAGGGCATAGCCGTCTCGAATAATTTCCAACACCCATTGGTCGGACGTTATTTGGGTCCAGGCCTGAACGAACTCCTGAAGTCTCCCTCCTATCGGAGTAGTTCCCACCTGGACCCGCCTCACTTCATTGTGGCTTCTGAGCTACCCCTGCTGAGGCGGCTGCGAAACCTTGACCTTCTCTTCGAAACCTGCGAAAACCCTGGGCTCTTGAAGCAAATCTTCCTCTCTGAAAACCTTCTAACCGAGAAGCACGAAATCTCCTGAAATCTCTAAACTACCCTCTTTAAGTTGGACCAGACTTTCCCGGTTTAGGCTTGTCCTCTGGTTTAGGCTTTCGACTCTCCCAAGTCCTTAACCATTTTGTCCAGATCTTCCCAAAACAACAGTTGGCCTTTAAAAGGCAGTTTACTGAGATGGGCCTTAGAGGAACCATTGGCCTCTCAATTCCATAGCCACAAAGACCACCGGGCGGCCACCAATGAGGCCATACCATTTGCCAATGCCCTGATAAGGTCATAATGCACATCTGCCAGGTACGCCGACCCCGACTCGAGTCGTGTGACTTCCATCAAACTCTCTTGTTCCATTTGGCTAGCCTGCCTTAAATGTTGAGACCACCGGAGACAAGCTCTGGCCACCCAGGCCCCACATATGGCCGCTTGCAAGGCTAATGCATTAGTCTCGAAAGCTTGCTTCAAGAAACCATCCACTTTCTGGTCTTGCGCATCCTTCAAGGCTGCACTACCTTCCACTGGAATTGTCATCTTCCTGGTAACCGCGGACACCATCGCGTCAACCCGTGGAGAACGGAACCTCTCTTTATCCTTGTCCGCCAAGGGATATAGCCTTCTCATGGTCCTGACTCCCCGCAGGCCCATTTCGGGTTGATCCCATTCATCCTGAATCATGCAGTCCACCACCCGATGCACCGGAAAGACCACCTGAGACTGTCTCACTGCCTGAATGATCAGATCTTCGACCTCCTCCTCCTCAGCCGGCTGGGCCGTAGTGAGATTGAGTGTCTGAAGAGATTCCGTAATAAGGGCCACCAACTCCTCCTTACGAAATACCCGTATAATTTTTGCCTGATCCTCAGGCTCCAGTATCTCTCCTTCCTCCAGGTCATCTCTGTTGGACTCGAGCTCAAACTCCATGTCATCTGCTTCTTGCTCTTCCAGATCAAACAACACTGGGGCAGAAGGCCGACCCCTTTTTGCGGGTCTTGGCCCCGAACTTGGACCCTCGCCCACCTAAGCCTGCTGCTGAACCGGAGTAGGCAGCAAAGCTTCCGGCACCTTGCCTTGCCGTCGCATACAGAAAGCCTGATGCATAAGAAGCACAAAATCCGGGCAAAAATCCCCGAGGGCCGCCCTGGCAGGTACCGCCAGGGAAACACCTGCTGCTGCTATAGGAAGTTCCAACCCTGTGCCGGACGGCGTACTTAGCAGACGCTCACCTTCACTTGCTACCTCGAAGATATCCTGGGCTGCGCTATCCTCCATTTGCTTTTCCACGATGGTGGAAACTGTAGCGCAGCCCCGGCAGATGCCGGTGTCTGCGACTGTGCCTCTGCACGATTTGCAAACAACACACTGAGGGCGAGCTGGCATGAGCAGAACAAAGTGACAATAACATAGACCCCCTTTTTTTCCCCTTCCTCTCTGACGTATATTTACTTATAATTTATCTCCTCCGTAAAAGCTATAACAAAGAGGACCTCCAGTCACAGGGTCTAGCACCAAAAACGCAAAAAATAAAGAAAGAAAAGAAAAAGGGGACACGGCACCCCCCCCCCCCGGTAACCCCTCCAACTGAGCCCCGGACTATCCGGTCTGCAATCCAGATCAGGCCGCAGTGAAGAGCGCGCCACACGGCTGCACGAGCTTTCACAAAATGGCCGCCGGTATAAAAGTGCTTTGGCACCAAAACTGCTGTGGTACTCGCGCCTGCTCTAGGGACCCCCTTTCAGCCTGCTGGACGTCGCTGTGTCCTGGTCTGGCCTGGGAGCCCCCCCCAAAGAACCTACCTTTAAATGTCTGCCCTGCCAGCCGCGACGTCGCTCAGCACGGAGAGCGACGCTCGCAGCAAGAGCAAGTATGCCGGGTAGAGCACTGAGCGCTGACAGACGGCGTGCCGCGGATAACAGCAGCCAGCGAAAAGTGAGGCTGAACTCAGCAGAGCTCTCCCCCGTACCATCCACGGGGAGAGATCTGTGTCTACCGCTGATCCGGCCAAGGCAGAGAAGTAAAATAAAGACAGAAAGGCAAGCGTCTCTTTTTTTTTTTTTTTAAAGACACAGCACCCTCAGGGAAACCGAAATAACATAAGATGCAGGGGAACAAAGGAATTTGAAATTTGGTAAACTAAACTACACTATGCTGCTCCTGAGCCATTCCTCGAGTGAGCCCAGCACCTAGGCTCACTAAGTCCTCCTGCTGCATGGAGACTGGACACACTGGGGTTGATGGGAGATGACAGCAGGCTACATCCAGTGATATCACAAGTTTTGACATGCCCAGTCTCCAAGCTTCAGGAAGAGGTTCACTACCCAGAGGTAGAGGACTAAACTGGAGGGACGATCAGGAACAATTCAACTATCTGACTGACAAAATAGCATTTTCAAAGCAGATTCTAGATGACAAAGTTTTTCATACATTGTAGCAAATGTTACAATGCATAAGATACAAGGACTGAACTCTGTTAAAGGGGTTATCTCAGATGGTTATATAGGATGGTATGAAAGTAAATAAACTGTTCACAGTATGTTTTCAATATTTTGCCTGGTCTCCTTATATGATAGAAAACAAATGTTGCAGTGGAGAAGTCAGGAGATCACATAGCATAAGAGACTGTAGCAGTGATAAGTTTCCTATAGAAGGCAGAAAGTGGGAACTACATTAAATGGGCAGGACATAGCCCCTTCCCACCTCTGATAACTGGCCATGTGAGAGAGGTACAGTGGCATGACATCGATGGAGTGGACATGATGAGTAAATGTAGATTCAGTGCAAGGTAAACTGGGTGGTGTTGGTTGCCTAGTGTGTCATTGTTGTGGTTAGCCGAACACAACACATATTCTACAGTTTGAGCTTGATTTGGCACCTTTGAGACCACCAATTATTTTTGTTAGAATATGGAAGAGCTTTTTGAGAACTGTGATGTCTCATGAAAGTGCCAGTCAGGCACTGCTGTTCTAGTGCTACATGGTGATCAGAGAAGGGAATGATCAGAGGTGAGTTCCTGCTTGACTCAGGGCTGTCATATCCCTCCTAGGGCTATTATTTTCTCCTCAGAACTAACACCAGCCACATGTGCTAAGTTTAATTGCATAAAGTTTGAAGTAAGAGAATCCAGGAGGAAAAGAGAACTGAGCATGCTCATTCACATGCTAATCAATACTTAAGCGTTTCTCCATGAATGCTATTTGTTGTGCATTCGCATAGATGCTAATTTCCTGGGTGTTCTATGAAGGCTATATTTTAGTATGCATCACTCGTTAAAGTGCTGTTTCACCTGCATGTTTTAGTGCATAGATCCACTAACTGTTCATTAAAAAGTTTAGGTATGTGAGAAAGGTATGAAATACCGCAAATTATAGGCGCGCCATCTGGTTTATAATTTCTAGCATTTTGATAGCAATATCAAAATATCAAAAGGGGCTGGGAAGGTTGTCATAGTGACCTTAATATTATCAGTCATTATGTAGGGCCTAATGCTTTGCATCATTCACTCTGTTTGTCATATTCTGCCATAAATATGGCAATGACATTTGCTCTAGTAGAAAACAATTAGCTCTTCACATTAGGGAAAGGGCAACTTTTGATTTACATTATGGAATTTGAGTGATCAAGCTTATCTCAGATTTGAAATAACATTTTGCAACAAAACAAAATATGAAATTTAAAGTGAAAAATATTATATATCCCTACAGATGCTTTCATAAAATATCCAGTTTATTTTTATTTTATTTATTTATTCTTTTTATATACTGCCTTTTTAGATTCAAAGATGTTTACATTTAACTATAACTTGGTTAAATGGTTACATCAAATTTTGAATGGTGGTATTGTACATAGTCTCAAAACTTGAATATACATAACATTATCATAAAATTCTGCATAATGTTACACATTGGTACATCAGTATACAACGAATTATAGAATATTTCAGTCATTTCCACAATAACTATCCTCAGTTTTCTTCCTTGCAAGTCAATGCAAGTATTAGTGTATGTGTCTCATATCCCCGTGTGTTAAATGTATCCCCCAATTGTGTTGTGACCGCTTTGATTGAAGGATAAGGCGGTATACAAAACTGTCTAAATAAATAAATAAAATAAATAAATAAACATAAGGGGTCAAAAATGTCTGTCTGCTTGAGGGCAACGTAACTCTGAAAATTACTACTACTACTATTAATCATTTGCATAGCACTACAAGGCGCATGCAGCACTGTACAGGGTCATGTAAGAGACAGTTCCTAATCATCAGAGCTTAATTCAAAAAGCCTTTCCTCTGATCTCTATTCTCCATCCTGCAAAATTAACCCTCTACAAATGTTCCCACCATCCAAACTGCCCCCATGCCCATAGTTACCCCAAAACTGTCTCACACCTCTAAACTGCTTTATCCCCCCCAAAGTAACCCTTACAACTGCCTCACAACAACCAAAACTGCCCCATACTGCAAAGATACCCCTGCAATTGCCCCACCACTTCCCCAAATCACCTACTGCTAAATTACTCTCCACAATTGCCCTATCCACCAAATTGTCCCACCTCTAAAACGACCCTAGCTACAACCCTGCAACTACTCCCAAACTTCACCACCCTAAAGCAATCCACGAACTACCCCTCCACTCCTAAACAGTCCAACCCCCAAAACTACCCCTGCAATTACTCATAAGAACATAAGAAATGCCATACTGGTTCAGGCCAAGGTCCATCAAGCCCAGTATCCTATTTCTAAAAATGGGCAATCCAGGTCGTAAGTACTTAACAATTTCCCAAAAAGACACACAGGCTCTACGAAGCTTGTATTGGGGAAAGTAGTGGATTTCCCGGGTCCTCTTTAATAATGTTTTAAGGACCTTTCCTCCAGGAACTTGTCCAAACCTCTTTTAAACCCATCTACACTAACAGCATTTACTACATCCTCCGGGAATGAATTCCAGAATTTGATCATGCACTGAGTGAAAAATATTTTCTCTTATTAGTCTTAAATGGGTTATATTGTAGCTTCATTTCATGTCCCCTGGTCTTTCTACATTTTGATGGCATAAACAACTGATTCCTTATGATCGATACAATAACAGCAGCTATGGGTGCCACTCTGTCAACAATGAGATGCCTGATTGAAGATCAAACTAAGTTTAAGACAACTATCTGGAGAGTGGCCATAAGTCGACACCGACTAGACGGCATTTAAAAATAACAACAAACAACCGATCTACGTTTACGCATTCCATTCCATTCATTAATTTATAGACCTCTATCTTATCTCCCCTCAGCCATCTTTTTCCAAGATGAAAAGCCCTAACCTTTTAAGCCTTTCTTCATAGGTGTCTTTCCATCCCCATTACAATTTTGGTGGCTCTTCTCTGTACCTTTTCTAATATTGCTATATTCTTTTTAAGCTATAGAGACCACAATTGCACATAATATTCAAGGTGTGGTAGCATCATGGAACTATACAGAGGCTTTACAGTATCCTTGGTTTTATTCTCCATTCCTTTCCTTATGATTCCTAGCATTCTATTTGCTTTCCTGGCCACTACTGCCCACTGGATGGAGAATTTCAATGTATTATCCATGATGACACCTAAATCTTTTTCCTGGGTGGAGGTTCCTAATGTGGAACCTTGCATCATGTAGCTATAGTTTGAGCTGTTCTTTCCTAGGTGCATAACCAGAAAAGGAAACAATCCACTTCCAAAAGAGCCCTCTCCCTAGCTACCCCCACATTTGGAACACCCTCCCTGATGAAATGTGAGCTTCAAAGACTTCAGAAAGAAACCCAAGATCCTTCTGTTCATGGAACACTACAGAAACGTCACATAGTCCAGCAATTGCACAGGTCTCCCCTGCCTCAAGCCTGTCAGACCATTAGAACTGCTTGCTGATAACCTGCCCAAACTGTAAATAACATGATATGACTGTAAATAAGACAAACCAATTGTAAATAAGTTATACCTTGTTAAGCATCCTGCATGCCAACCTCTTGATCCTAGTTCTTTGTATCCAGTTTAAGTTTCAATTGCAATGTAAACCGCTTTAATTAAAAGGATAAGGCGGTATAGAAGTCTGGTTAAATATGTAAATAAATAAATACATAAAATACATAACTTTGCACTTGTCCACATTAAATTTCTTCTGCCATGTGGATGTCCAGTCTTCCAATTTATCAAGGTCCTCTTGAAATGTTTCGCAATCCTCTTGTGTTTTAGCAACTTTTAATAATTTTGTGTCATCTACAAATTTGATCACCTCACTCATTAATCCTATTCCCAGGTCATTTATGCATAAGTGACTTTACCCCCAAAAGCTCCTCCAGTCCTCCATAGCTATCCCCATGGACATATTACATGTTCTACACACACACAATATATACAACAGAGATACACATATGACATGCACGTATATGCACACCTTAGATACGTACAGACATACAAGGATTGTAAATAGTTCCCATTTTCTTTGAGTATTGTTTTGGTTTGTAAACTATCTTATATCCCTAAAATTTCATCACTAGTTAAAATACATTTCTGTTCTTGTTTGGATTCTAGACCACTAAGAACTCTGCTGTATTCACTTGTTATGAATAACATTGATTAATGTACTTCAATTCTGGTGGGTGTTCCATGGGTTCACCTAAAACGGATTCAAATGCATCAAATTTATAAACATTCTTATTTTCCATTGATTATAAGTCCAGTTACTCATCACGTCTTACAGATCAAAATTAATAGTATACAGCAGTAGTTCCCAAATCTGTCCTGGGGGCTCCCCAGTCAGTTGGGTTTTCAGGATATCCACAATGAAAATGCATGAGAGAGATTTGCAGACAATGGAGGTAGTGTATGCATATCCCCAGGGTAGGTTTGGGAACCACTGGTATACACTATTCAAAATTTACATCATAACAGGGCTTTTTTAAAAATTTCATATTTATTACATTTTTAAACAAACATTCAGGCATACACTTGAATGAAAGGAAATACATGGTACAAAATGCCACTATATGCATTCAAAGAAAAACACAATCCAGAGCAAACAAACAAATCCCCAGAAGGAAAATACCACAAATAAGTCCACAATAAAAGGAAAAAGAGGGGACAAAGAAAATACATCAATGGGAACACCAAAGACAGAAACCATATCACACAGGCTGAGTGGAGTCTGATGCATCAGCCGGGTACAGAAAAGAGCTCTTCCCTAGCTTCCAAAAATCAGGGCGTTTTTTGAAGGAGTACTTGGTGGCACTAAATGCCAGCACTTTTTCCATTGCCTGCTAAAACTGCCCCATGGTCTCCATGTATTAATGAAAGAGCCCTGCATATGAGTACCTGCACCTTTTTAGCTAGGAAAAACAATCACTGCATCATATCAAAGCAAATGTGAATAAAATCTCAACTAATAAAACACCCCCCTCCTCCACCACCCTCATGGGTTGCAGAATAAGCAGCCCAAAACAAATAGGATTCAACTTCTTGTGGAATGTTAGTAGTTCATCACTATGAAATAAAAAGAAACATAACCATAACCATAACCATAACCATAACCATAACCTGATACAAACCTACTGGCAAAATACTGTAGTTAAAATATTTCATAATGTGAAATTATCACATCATTTCTTATTGAGCAGCACTGGTTGCCAGTCACTATTAAGTCATGATTAAGATAAAATTTAAAATTTTTGATTCGGCACATATGAGTTTCAGGTATTCCCCTTTAACATTATTCTCTTATGACCCTGCTCATTCTTTAAGATCATCTCAGGGCTGGTTATTAGATACACCATTATCTATGGTACTAAGCCTTGAAACAAACTCCTATGTTATGGAACACCCTACCTGTCTATTAAGAGATGGAGCTTTCACTTGGAAGGTTTAAAACAGAGCTAAAGACATAGGGTTATGTTTACTAAACTGTCTTAATGTTACCGGCGCTAGTTGCAGCGATAATGTGAAGAATGTCATATAAGGAGTGGGCATTCTGATGGCAAGGTAGCAAGAATCTGTATCGCGCAATAGTGGGTGCTGTGGCATGTTAACGTGCGTTAACCCTAAGTTCATGCCAGCGCAGTGATAGAAGCTATAAAGATGTAGCCCACTGGTTACTGCAATGACTGTGGAGGCAGAGGTCATGGGTTCAGTCCCACAGTGGTGTTATGTAAGAAGCCTGTCTGAGGCAATTCTTTTTCATCTAAATCTGAGGCATTTCCTTTTTTAAGTTAAATCAGTGCTGCCAGCAAAAACACCCTCACAGTGCCGTAACTTAAGGTGCTGCATAAGACGCCCTATAAGGCACATTATAAAGTGTCCTGTCTGCAAAGGCACCTTCTAATGTGCCCTATAGGGCACTTTATAGGGCACCTTATGAGGCACCTTAAGGTTATAGCACTGTGAGGGTGCATTTTGCTGGCAGCACTAATTTAAATTAAAAGGAAAAGCCTCAGACGGCCTTATTAAATAACATCATTGTAGGATCAAACCCATGACCTTTGCCTCCACAGTCATTGAAGTAACCAGTGGGCTACATCTCTATAGCTACTGACACACACCGCTGGCTGGCTACAGAAAGTCTGCAGGTCACCACACAAACTGTCTGCTGTGGTTACCAGGATAGGGTAAACCCACCCGTATCCATGATGCACTGCACATGCAGATCAGCAGTCTACAGCTGATCACAAGATGGGGTATGCACCCCCACAGCACCTCGGCCTGGTAGGGGGAACTGACCGTGTGTGTTACTAGCACAGAGTAGCTACAGACCGTGACATTGTGTAGGTCTTGTGCTCACCCTGAGGGTGAGGTGGGGCGCCCAGCACCAGGTCCGCAGCACTTGGCTTAGCTAAGATAGGCTATGCTGCAGGTCCCCATCAGTGCCAGTGTGTGATAGGTAGTCCTTGCAGACACACCTAGGATACACCTGTGTCCCTCTGTATGTCTTAGTCACATCTAGCTCTTGTGGATTATGATGCACCCAGAATAGTGCATATCCTGTGTGGATGCCATGGTCACATGTTATAAGTGAAGGGGGTGTTTAGACCCAAAAGCGGATTATGTAGCACCACCCAACCCACCCTCTGGGGCTCAGGGTGGGGGACAGGCTCTCCCACCAACAGATCCACATTCTACATCTCTGCAATAGTGGCAGTAGAGGGGACCATCAACCCCAGTCCTGCTAGGGAACAGGCACCCTACAGGGCAGTCAATGCAGATCTGTACATATCACATAAGGCAATGGCAGACAGGCAGAACGCTGGAAAAGCTCAACTGCCCCCCCACCACTATCTGACATTCACCAGCAGAGGGCACAGTCAGTCTCTACCCGCTGCACCCTGCAAGGTGTTCCAGCCATACACATGCTAACTGCAGACAGTCTGCTAGCTAGAACATAGTACATGCTCTTGGAGGAACTGTGTGCACCCAAAAATGGGATGTGAGCACACACACCAAGCAGGTATGTAAGTGATTAGGCCCCAGAAAAGGAAACCCATAAATATCACTTGAGAGAAATACTGTATAGCACTATGGGGGAACCTAGCCATGCCGTGGCCACTGTTCAGTCAGGGTGAGAGTGACCTCCCAGCATTACATGCTGTGGCCACCCTCTCCGTGCAGGTGGTGGTCGGGCACTACAATGTCCCAGCCATTGCCCTATGCCCTATGCAGATGCATCCTGCCCAGGCCACCCTGTCCGGGCCATACCCACAGTACCTTGCTCCTCATTATGCACATTGGCAGGCTAGGACTGGGAACAGTGCCAGCAGTGTGGGCTCAGTAAGATGTAGGCAGCCACAACACACTGGATACACATACACACACTCCCACACCTATGCCAGCATTGTGCAAATATAGTAATTACACTTACCTGGTAATTGTAGTTCCTTATCGTTCCTCCAGCTTAGTCCTCAACGTATGGGTTGTGCACCTCCTCCTGCAGCATGAAGACTGGACCAATCAAATTTCAGTACCACTGGAAACAGCATACCAGGCATCTCTTGAACTCCAGTGAACTACTGTCAAAGCAAACTCAAAGAAATAGCTAACCTTTAAGAAGATTTTTTTTTAATGTTATTATTATTATTTTTTTTTTAAATAATGTAGTTATTATTATTATTATTTTTTTTTTTTTGTACTGTAGCCAATGGCACAAAACCAACGGAAACAGAATGTCCCGCGCCTGCCGTAGCATAAGCAGATAGCGAGAGGAAGAGGAAAACATTGGATATAAAAGAAGAAACAAAGATACACACTCATCTGGGAATACGGACTTCTGAACCCAAGGCGTGCCGAACTAAAACAGTATAGGGAGGGAAGGAGGACTAAGCTGTCGTCTCTCAAGGAACTACAATTACCAGGTAAGTGTAATTACTATTTCCTTATCGTTCCTCCAGCTTAGTCCTCAACATATGGGATGTAACAAAGCAGCCTAACGGGCAGGATTCTCCCAGCCGGCACGCAGAACCGCGGAACCAAAACTGGCATTGCCCGCCGCCAAGACATCAAGTCTATAGTGCTTACTGAAAGTGTGCAGAGAAGACCACGTTGCCGCTTTACAGATCTCCACCGGTGAGACCAAGCTAAAATCCGCCCAAGACGCCGCCTGCGCCCTGGTAGAATGAGCTCGCAATCCAACAGGTGGCACCCGACCGTGTAACAGATAAGCTGAGCCAATCGCCTCCTTAATCCACCGAGCAATGGAGGTTTTCGCCGCCGCCTCACCTTTCCGAGGACCTCCAAACAGTACAAATAAACGATCAGATTTACGGAAATCGCTGGTAACCTTCAAATAGCGACGTAAAACCCTCTTGAGGTCCAAACGACTAAGACCGCGATCGGAAGCCTGTTCCTCCGACGCCGGAAACACCGGGAGCGACACCACCTGATTCAAGTGAAAAGGGGAAGACACCTTAGGCAAAAAGGAAGGCACTGGCCGCAGAACCACTTTCTGAGCCGAGAAAGAAAGGAAAGGCTCCCTGCAAGAAAAAGCCTGGAGCTCGGAAATGCGCCGTGCCGAACAAATCGCCACTAAGAACACCGTCTTAAGGGTCAAATCCTTTACCGAACTCCGAGAGAGAGGCTCAAAGGGAGCCGCTCTGAGGGTCCGCAAGACCAAGTTGAGATCCCACGAAGGTACAGATATCCTGCGGGCCGGGCGTAGTCTAGAAACTGCCCTCAAGAAGCGAACCACATCAGCATGGGCACCCAGCGATACGCCTTGAACCTTACCTCTGTAGCACGAAAGTGCCGCCAACTGTACGCGCAAGGAACTGGCGGCCAAACCTTTAGCAAAACCGTCTTGCAAAACATCGAGTACCACCGGAAGAGAGGCCGTAGCAGCCCGAACCTGACGTTGAGAGCACCAATCCTCAAAAATACGCCAAACTCGTACATAGGCCAGCGAAGTGGATCTTTTGCGCGCTTGTAGCAAAGTCGCCACTACGGACTTGGAATAACCCCGTTTTCTTAGCCGTGCCCTTTCAATAGCCAGGCCGTAAGAGAGAATCTCCCCACTTGCGGCATGCGAAGAGGGCCCTGACACAACAGATCCGGATCCAGGGGAAGCCGCCACGGGGATCCGTCCACTAATCTCATCAGATCGGCATACCAAGGACGTCGAGGCCAATCCGGCGCTATCAACAGCACCCGACCCCGGTGAGCCTCGATGCGCTGAATCACGCGCCCCAGCAGGGGCCACGGGGGAAACACGTAAAGAAGGCCCCTGGAGGGCCAAATCTGCATGAGAGCATCTATGCCTTCTGACATCGGTTCCCTTCGACGACTGTAGAACCGAGCTGCCTTCGCCGAGCGCAACGTGGCCATCAGGTCCATGACCGACTGGCACCAACGCTGAATCAGCTGCGCGAATACCTTTGGGTTGAGTTCCCATTCGCCGGGATCCACCTGAGAAAATCTGCAGTCACATTGTCTTTCCCGGCAATGTGCGCTGCCGATATGGCCTGCAGCCGGGGCTCTATCCACTCGAACAGTGTCCGAGCCTCCGTCTCCAAGCCTACGCTTCCGGTACTGCCCTGCCGATTTATGTATGCCACGGTCGCAGCATTGTCGGAGAGCACCCGTACTGCCCGGGTTGATATCAGTGGTCTCGAAGCTTTGCAACGCCAACCGCACGGCTCGAAGCTCCAATCGGTTGATTGACCAACTGCTCTCCTCCGGAGACCAGAGACCCTGAGCGACCTGTTCACCGCAGTGTGCGCCCCAGCCCGTCAGACAAGCATCCGTCAATAGCGGAACCCAGTCCGGCTGCTCTAATGGCATTCCCGCACGGAGCGATGACGGCCGCAGCCACCATCGCAGATCCCGCCGTACTGCTAGCTGGCAAGGGAGACGTTTGTTCAGTGAATCGGACTGGTTGGACCAGCGACTGAGCAAGGCTCTCTGAAGCGAACGCATGTGGAAGCAAGCCCAAGGTACTACCTCCAGGGAAGCCGCCATCGTCCCAGCAACTGAAGGTAGCGCCAAGCCGATGGAGCGGGGCTCTGCCGAAACCGGCGTATGAGAGACCGAAGTCCAACACCCTTCGGTCGGGAAGAAAGACCGAGCCCACGCAAGTATCGAACCGAACTCCCAAATATTCGAGAGACTGCGTCGGGACCAAGTGGCTCTTGCTCGGGTTGACCACCCAGCCGAGAGACTGCAATAGCCCTACGACTTTGGATGTCGCCGCCATGCTCTCCGCGCGAGACTTCCCGCGAATCAACCAATCGTGCAGATAGGGATGGACTAGCACCCCTTCCTTGCGCAAGGCTGCTTCCACTACCACCATGATTTTGGTGAACACTCGCGGCGCTGTCGCAAGACCTAAGGGTAATGCTTGGAACTGGAAGTGACCCCACAGCAGCGCGAAGCGGAGATACTTCTGATGGTCCTCCCGAATAGGGATATGGAGATAAGCTTCCGTGAGGTCGAGAGAGGTGAGGAACTCGCCCCTGCGGACGGCGACCAGCACTGACCGTAGGGTTTCCATCCGAAAGTGTGGCACCCGCAGGCAGCGGTTCACGCCTTTGAGATCTAAAATGGGGCGAAGAGCACCATCTTTCTTTGGCACCACGAAATAAATGGAATACCTTCCGAGACCATATTCCGCCTGCGGAACGGGAACTACCGCCCCCAGCCGAACAAGACGATTGAGGGTTTGCCGCACCTGAGCCGTCTTTCGATCTCCCCGGCAGGGAGACGCCACAAAGGAATCGAGCACGGGCCTGGCCAAGTCCAGGGCATACCCGTCCCAGATGATGTCCAAAACCCACCGATCGGAGGTAATCTGGGCCCAAGCGGAGAGAAAGCGTCGAAGACGTCCTCCGATCACTGGGATCTCCACTCGGGCCCGCTGCCCTTCATTGGGGCTTAGAGCGGACGCAGGAGTTGCCGCCACGAATCCTCTACTGGCTCCCCAAAAGCCTCGAAAGTTCGAAGCCCTCGATATATATCTGCCAAGCTGGAATCCACCAGGACGGGGCGAACGAAACCTACGAAAGTCCCGAAACTGCCCCCGAGCGGCCGGAAGCGACCTTCCTCGCTTGGGTCTATCCTCCGGCAGGCGACCGCCCTTTGATTCACCCAAATCTTTGACCAACTTATCCAAATCCTCACCAAACAGCAGCCTACCTTTAAAGGGCAACTTGCCTAACCGTGACTTGGACGAACCATCGGCCGCCCAATTCTTCAACCAAAGGGCTCTGCGTGATGCCACCACGGATGCCATGCTATTGGAGAGAGCTCTGATGAGATCATAATGGACATCCGCCAAATACGCTGAACCAGATTCCAAGCGGTGGAGCTCACCTAACACCTCGGCCTCCAAGGTGGGCGTTTGTTGAAGCCGCTGAACCCAGCGCAGACATGTACGGGCAACCCAAGCCCCACAAACGGAGGCCTGCAATGCAATCACGTCCGCCTCAAAGGACTGTTTCAACAGACCGTCCATTTTCTGGTTCTGCGGCTCTCGCAACGCCGCACTACCTTCCACTGGAATCGTGGTTTTCTTAGTCACCGCCGACACAGCCGCATCAACCTTCGGAGATCGGAAACGCTCAAGATCGTTGTCCGACATAGGGTACAGCCCGCGCATGATCTTCACCCCCACTCCGTCTCGATCATCTGATCAATCACTCTGTGAATGGGGAAAACCACGTTAGTTTGACGCACCGCCTGAATAATGGGGTCCGTACCGTCCGCCTCTTCCACCGGAGGAGTCGGTGCCAAACCAAGAGTCTGAAGCGCCTCCGAAACAAGTGCGGGCAACTCCTCTCGTCTGAACACATGAATAATCTTAGCCTGATCCTCCGGCTCAGGGAGTTCGCCTTCCTCCAAGGCCTCCCCATCCGCTTCCTGGTCGAAATCCGGATCTTCAGCTTCAGGCCAATCTGCCTCCGACTGGAAGGGCTCGTGCAGACGTTGTCGTTTAGGTGCCCTGACACCGGACAACGGACTCTCCGCTGCAGACGACGGGGTGGTCACCCCTGGCGCCGGAAGGGAACCAGTGCCCATGCTCTGGTGCCTACGACAGAACGCCTGATGCATCAGCAAAATAAAATCAGGAGAAAAATCCTCCAAGGGCAAAGCACCCCCGAGGTCTGACTGCCCCCCAGAGCCCAAAGAAACCGCAGGAAGCATCCCCGATGGACCCTCCAGGGGCGACTCCAACTCCCCAGCTGCGGAACCGGGTTGCGCCGCAGCAGCCAAGGAACTCTCTAGGTGCTGCTCCATACTGAGAGACACCGAGGTACAGCGTTGGCAGACGCCTGTCTCAGAAGCAGCGCCCCTCCGAGATCCACAAATCACACAAAGGGACCCCGCGGGCATGGAAGCACCCTGACGCAAATCTGCAAGTGGCATAAAATGCCCCTCAATGCTGAAAGGAAAAATGTCTCACTGACCCAGAAGAACCAGCAAACCAGGAACTGGGCAGCTGCCAGCAAACAGAGAATTGTTTTATTTAAAGGCTTTCTCCTCATAAAGTCCACCAAAGGGCTGTGCCCGAGTGTTGGGAAACGCAGAGACAGCTGAGGAGGGACAGACAGCCCCGCGAAAAACAAGGACGAGGAGAGGGCAATCTCTATCCCCCCCCCCCCCTAGCCGAGGGACCTTTGCACCCCGAAGTAAAGGGAAGCCAGAAATGACAGCAACAAATGAAATAAATGAAATAAAATGAAAGAAATGTAATAAAACCGCCGCGTGTGAAGCACGCTGAAAAAGAACCGCGGATCTTAAAATGGCCGCGGCAGCAAGGGAAGCTTTGGCGCGCTTTTGCCTATCGCCGGCGAAACAGCCTGAGAGCAAAAAACCCCTGCTGCCGACTGACTACCGCACCCCCGCAACGCTAGCGACCCGGAAACCCCCCGAAAAACAAAAATATCAGCAAGGAACCCCACAAGGGCCGAGCAGAGGCGCAGGGACCCAGGGCAGGACAGGCTCTGACCGCCGCCAGCCGCCAGGACTTACCGGCACTTATTCAGCACACTCTCCACCCACCGGAGAGGAGCTGCTGTACAGCCGCCGCAGGAGCTCTGCCCCGAACAGCCCTGGGGCAGAGATCCAAATTAGGAACACAGACAGGCAAGCGGAGACAAACGGCTTAGGCTGGGCAGGAGAGAGACCTCCTTCAGGTCCCCCCCCCCCCCCACGAAGTGCCGAAATGAGAGACCTAAATTTAAAGATACAGGAACCCCTGAAATTAAGAAACTAAAAGAAGTCCTAATAGGACAAAAACCAATCACCCAAAAGGTTAGCTAGGGAAGAACAAACTAAACTGACTAACTAGTGAGTCCAGCTAGGCTCACTAACGTCTTCCTGCTGCATGAAGACTAGACACACTGGAGTTCAAGAGATGCCTGGTATGCTGTTTCCAGTGGTACTGAAATTTGATTGGTCCAGTCTTCATGCTGCAGGAGGAGGTGCACAACCCATACGTTGAGGACTAAGCTGCAGGAACGATAAGGAAATAGAGGTTTGTGGCAGCCCTGGCCGCCACATCAGTCCTGGGCACAGTGCAGGCATTGCTATTGTACGCAATACTGTTGGGGTCACTCCCTGGGGTGGAAAACACTGTCAGAAGCAAAAACTGAAACACACTCCACAGATATCAGAAAGGTTGCTATGATGCATCTCTGTCAACAAATCGTGTTTAACTTAGGATTTGTTAGCTGACATTAATCATAGCAACTTTTTGATATATGTGGAATGTGTTCCCAAGTTTAGGATGGCATTGCTAAGGTATGCAGGTGCCAGTATTGGGAGATGCTGCTTCACACAGGGCCCAACAGCCTGACTCTCCATGAGTCTTTGGATAGTGGAGCCTGTGGGTGTGGGTGTTTGTGCCCCTGTTGGCCGCTGCTCTGGGGCAGAGGTTCCCAACTCTGGTCCTGATGGGCCAAGCACTGTTCAGGTTTTCATGCTGCCCCTAATGAATATGCATGAGATACATTTGCATACAATGGGGGCGGTGAATACAAATGCAGCACAGGCATATTTATTAGGGACAGCAGGAAACCTGAATGGTGTTTCGCCCTCCAGGACTGCAGTTGGGAAACTCTGCTCTAGGGATTGCACATGTTTATGGTTTCTGTGCTCTGTAGGGTAAAATATAGGTGTTTCAGGCATGTTTATTTTATCTGCAATAAAGGTTCCATCTTTATTACCATGGTTTAGTACTGGGTAAAATATTTCAGCAAATAGTGGTGACCTACATGGAGAAGTGGGTACACCCCTAAACAAAGGCATGGGAAGGGGTGACATGCACGGAGCTGCTGGTGCACCTACTCTTGCTGCCTTGCTGGGCAGACTAGATGGACCATACTGGTCTTTATCTGCTGTCATATACTATGTTACTATATATGTATGTTTGTAGAGATGTCTGAATGGAAATTCCATTGGGCATCCCTTTGAATATTTTTGCTCACTGCTTTGTTTCATATGGAACTTCCAGTTTCCTGTTAAAAAATGTGCATTTTTCTATACATCTAGTCTGGATTCAATCCATATTTTAATTGTTGTTTGATGTGGATCTTTTATTTCATTCATATTTCAGAGCGACTGCCTTACTCCTAGTTGAAGACCTGCTTTTACCATCTCACCTTACGTACACAGAATGATTCTGAAATAAAGCAGTTTTAGAGGGTTTCAAAACAAAGAAAATAAGCAAAATTTTGCATAACTGAAGCCTTTCTAGAATGCTCAGAATTGTGTAATCTTTTGCAATTGTGTTTTCACATTAAATTATTTTAGATTATACTTAGGCTTCAATTCTGCAAAATGCTGACATATGTAATTAGTCTTGCTGAATACTAGAAAGCATAGTTACTCACCTGTAACAGGTGATCTCCAGGAACAGCAGGAATTTAGTCTTCACATATGACCTCTCCACTCCTTGAAACTGATGCACCACTCCATCTGAAAATAAACTCAGAAGAAAAAACACCCCCCCGGGCGGGAATGAGGACTAAACTGTCGTCACTCAAGGAACAACAATTACCAGGTAAGTGTAATTTCCATTTCCTTATTGTTCCTCCAGTTTAATCCTCCACCTCTGGAATGTATCAGAGCAGTAATTATTGGGAGGGTCTTTCCACCCGGATCGCTACTCTGCAAAGCCGAAACAGGCATCGCTCGTCGCCAGAACCTCCAGGTGGTAAAAGTTATTGCAAGGCAGAAAAGAAAGACAACCAGATGATCGTACTACAAAATGCTACTAGCGTAACCAAACTGTATTCCGCTCATGACCTCACTTGCGCCCCAATAGAGTGAACCCGTAAACTCACTGGCACTGGACCGCCCAGCAACATCTAGGCTGACGCCCTCGCCTCTTCCATACCTGTGACGAAGAACGCCCTCGCCATCGCTGCCCCTTTGCAGAAACCTCCGACTAGGACAATAGCCAGCCAAAATCGCGGAAATTCTTAAACTCTTAAATAGTGCCACCGCCCTCTCTGCATGTGCAAGAGGCGCAAACTACGGACCAAGACGTTCCCCTTCGCTGAACCTAGAGCTAGAAGAGAAAATGCTCAAATTAGGGGAAACGGAAAACCAAACCACCTGTGGTCAATATGAAAAACTGGTCGTGACGCCACTCCTTTCTCAGGAAAATAAGAAAATGTTCTCCACCTGACAGGGACCGCCATTGCAAAATTTACGTCACCAAGCAACCGATGTCCAAAGCGCTGTCTTTAAAGCAAATGCCTTAGCAGACACCTGGGGTAACTGCTCAAAAGGTTTCCTGATCTAATGCCCCTAAAACCACATAGAGATTCCACAATGGAACCAATATGCTATGCAATGGCCGCTGCCTGGAAACTGCCTTAAGAAGCGCAACGCATCTGCGTGATATCTCAGGGCCACCCCCTGAACTTTGCCTCTCTAGGCCGATGGAGCTGCTAACTGACCCATTAAAGAACTGGCTGCCAGCCCCTTTATAAAATCCATCATGCAGGAAACTCAACCCTAAGACCAGGAAACTGCATCCGCTCGTACTTGCCACCTTGGATGCAGTCCTCAAAATACGCCTTATGCGCACAAATGCTAGAGCCACGTACTTATTCCTTGTTTGTCGTAAAAACGCAAATCAAGTTGCCTGGATAACCTTACCTCCTTAAACTTGCTCCCTCATGGCCAAACGTAAGCAAAGGTCAAGCCACCAGGGGGTGCTCGAAGTGGACCCTGTTGCAACAGCGCCAGTGAAATCAAGATTGACAACCTCCAAGGCCTCCTATCGAGCAAACAAACTAAATTGGCACGCTGACCCACAGGGAGAAGACATAGAAGAAACCTGACGTTGTCCACTGTTGCATCAGAACATCGATCCCCTCCGGTCTCTAGTGGAAGATAGCCCAGAGAGCCATCAACAGCGGCCCCCACCTACGGACTATTTTATTTACTTATTCATTATTAGATTTTTTTTTTCAAAACATGCAGGGATGCAGCGTCCATTCCCCGGCATCCACTCGCTCCGCCTTGTCGATTGAAGCATGCCACTGTCGCGGAGTTGTCCGATAGTCCCCGCACCGCTTGGCCTGCCACTGTCGAAACAGCCGACTGTAGTGCAAGAAATGCTGCTTGGAGTTCAAACTAGACGAGCGACCACCTGCTCTCACGTCCGGTCCAAGTGCGTTGCAGGTAGAGATCTCTGCAATGCAGTCCGCAGCCCGCGACTTGCGGCTGTAACCAGGTGAATCCACTGCGGGTGTTCTCAGGGCATGCCCGCTTTCCAAGATTCTGGCTCCCGCCACCACTGCAGTGACTGTCGGAACCCAAAAAAGCCAGAAAGCCTTCTGTTGAGCGAGTCGGACTGGTGCGAATAAGGGCGAAGCAGCGCTCTTTGGAACGGCCTCGTAAGAAAATGTGGTCCATGGCACTACCTCCAGCGTCGCCGCCTCTAGATTCTTATCTGAAGGAGCTCCGTTCTGAGGGTGCCGTAGCAGACAGGAACCGACGCCACCATCGCTGCAAGACTGGAAGAGGACGGCCCAGCGGAGACACCGCTCCTCTTTGGGTGTCGAACCTCTCCCCAGATATTCAAGGCCCTGGGATGTCCCCAAACGGCTTTTAGCCATATGGACTACCCAACTGAAACTTTGCTGGATCTACCCCATCTTGTCTGTAACCTGCAGACATATGGCACGAGATTGTGCATGACTCACCAAACGAAAAGATAGGAAGCAACTAAAAGGCCTTCCCTTTGAGGCGCTGCCGATATCACTACCATCATCTTGGTATACGAGTCCAGCGCCCACGTCAGAGCGAATGTCCGTGCTTGGAAATGACATTGTCCCCAGGACCGCAACTCCTTGGATCTTTTGATGCTCCGGCCAGCTTGGGATATGTAAGCATGCTTCCGTGAAACTGGGGGAAATCCAGCAACCTTGTGGGCAAACCTTCAAAATGACCGCCCGTAAGGCTGCTCTCCAGAGCTGCGTAACCGAAAGGCACGATGCACACCTTTCAGAGCCAAATTTGGACTGAGGGACCCGTCCTTCTGTGGTCACTGAACACAAACGGTGAATGAACGATGCCGCATCCTGATAGCGGCCCCGGTATCACCGCTACCAATTGCAATAGGTAATTCAACGACCGACACCTGCCAGTGTCTTCTGTCGATTGTTGCAACTGCCAGCCCACGAATAGATAGAGAATGGTCTGCCGCCGCCTGATTCGAAGCCTGCCGCATAGTGGGCACAGCCCACGTTACCTTGCATGTGCGAAACTTACTCCAGGTCCGCATGGGATTAACCCCCTAATGATTCGGGTACCTAAGGCAGACAACCACTGGAGAATAAAAACATGCCAAAGCAAACTCCGTCAATGTAAAGCATCCTCCTCTAAGAGGGATAGATACAGATACCTTCTTCCAAGTCAGTTCCCCCCCCCCCCCCTTTTTGAAATGTAACATAGGTACGTTTTTTTTCTTGTTTTTTTTTTTATGAAGTACCTAAATTTTGGAGCGCACCTATCTATTGTACACCCAGTACCTGAACATCAATATTCGTACCCTAAAGGTGCCCATGTACACAAGTTCCACCATGCATACAATCTGCACATTAAAAATGGAATGCATGAAATGAACTGAAAGGCCAAGAAATGGGAAAAATTTGGAATATTCAAAAACTAACAATCTTTTCCTTTGGCCATGCACATTCTGTAGGTTCTTGCACTTTATCACTGATAGGGACAGTTGTTCACAATAAGAATACTTTTATAATAATTTTAGAATAGGGTGCCAGGGTTGTGCAGGCTCACAGGCCTCATAGCAAAAGCTTTCCCAAGTGCAATGTGGATAGGCTGTACATATAGTGGATGAATATCACTGCTCTTTTGGAGAGTATCTGCAGTGACCACTTTAGCGAATATTCAGTGATGGCCACTTTCCAAATACCAGAACTGCGGTGGCTGGCATTTAAAATATGTTGATCAAAATGACTTCTGCTTCCCCTGGACGGCTGAACTTAAGTAGTCTGCTGGAATGAGCTTAGCGAAGCCAAACCAGTTTGCCCCTGTCTTTGCACCCCTTGCTTCTCCAACAACTTTACACCCACAGCCCAATATTTGGGCGTGAGGGAGGGGGTAGGACCCAGCTCTTTAATACCCCCCATGCACTTGAAAACCCTAGCACTGCACAGCATTCATGTGGCAACCCATTTAATCCTAAACAAGGGATCACACAGAGCCAAAATGCAAGGTACCATCATCTATGACACAGGGAAAGGGAGACCCCTTATACATTTAATCAATCTGATCATTTCAATGCCGCAGACCTGCTCTGGGAGCCTGCCACGGGCCGCTGCTGCTGCTGTCACTAGCCTGCGGAGCGCGGGCAAGGCTGTGGTCCCGACCGGCTCTATTTGGCGCCCAAATTATATTTGCCGCTCGAGTCGCGCCTTTTTTTTTTTTTTTTAATTGGTGGTTCCATGCTTTCAGATTGATGCGAACAAAAGCGACAAACATTTTTAAAATCATGTCGTGACCTTTTCTACTCTGGTTTCTACCCCTGTCAGACTTGCCAGCAAAGGTGAAATTAGACTTACCTGCTAATTGTTGTTCCTTAAGGAACTCTAGTCCAGTCCCGGAACCTGAGAGTTCTGTACCTCCTCCAGCAGCTATGGAGACTAACACATGTCATCGCTTTGATGACCCCGGTATAAGTAGGCAAGGACCGCCTCTCCCTGCCAGTACCTATTGACAAAGCAGACTCAGCAGAGCAACAAATAAGTAGTTAATTCACTATTCAAAAAACGGCCTTAGCCGCACCACTTTAATTTCTATTTACTAAACTATGTATTGTGAACAGAATTGATAACCTCAATGCTTGATTGATAACATTCCTATAACTAAAGAGAAGCCTCCCCTGGAAGGGGCACTTCCGCGAACCTTCAGTACTGCATAGGAAGATTTCACCCTCTCCGCCAGAAAATAGAATTCTTGAGAGAGAGACTCATGTGAACCACTGCATCACGCCCTTCCGTAAACGCCCCCTTAGCATCACTCTGCTCTGCAAGGGCTTCAGGCTGATCCGAAAAAACCTGTAAGTAACCCGGGTGGGCTCCGGGACTGGACTAGAGTTCCTTAAGGAACAACAATTATCAGATAAGTCTAATTTCACCTTCCTTTGCGTCCCTCTAGTCCAGTCCTGGAACAGAGCAGTAAATATCAACGGGAGGGCCCTGCCAGAGCAGCCTGAAGTACTGCCGACCCAAACCGTACATCACTTGCCACCTGCACATCTAGCCAGTAATGCTTGACAAATGAATGCAAGGATGACCAGGTTGCCGCCCTGTAAATCTCTGCCATTGGCACCAACGCAAATTCTGCCCAGGAGGCCGCTTGTGCTCTAGTCAAATGGGTCCTGAGACCCTCCAGAACCACCTTACCTTTCAAAACATATGCTGCTGCAATGACTTCCTTCAACCATCTGGAAATGGACGCTTTAGTTGCCGCTTCCCCTTTCCACGGCCCACCGAACAACACAAACAAACGATCCGACTTACAAAAAGATTCTGTCCCGCGGAGGTACCGCTTAATAGATCGCCGAACATCCAGAAGCCGTAATCTACCTCCCATGGCTTCCTTCTCCTCTCCAGAAAACACTGGTAAAGAGAACGCCTGGTTGACATGAAAAACCGAAACCAATTTGGGCAAGAAGGCGGGAACCGGCCGCAGCACCACCTTCTGATCTGAGAATGATAAAAACAGTTCCTTACAAGACAAAGCCTGCAACTCAGAAATCCTGCGAGCTGAGCAAATAGCCACTAGGAAAATCATCTTTAACGTCAAATCCTTCAAGGACGCCTTCCCCAACAGCTCAAAAGGAGCCCTGACCAATGCTTCCAACACTAGATTCAGGTCCCAAGGCGGAACCGAGCACCGGCGTGGAGGCCGCAAAAGTAATACAGCCCGAAAAAAACATTTAACATCCGCATGCACCCCCAACACCTCTCCTTGGACTTTACCTCGGTAACACGAGATTGCCACCAACTGCACTCTCAAAGAACTGGCCGCCAGTCCCTTCTCGAAAAGGTCCTGCAAGAACGAAAGGACCTGTGAAATAGATGCCGCCGAGGGCCATACCCATCTGTCCGCACACCAGGCCTCAAAAATGCACCAGACCCGCACATAAGCTAAGGAGGTAGACCCCCGCCTTGCCCTCAGCAATGTCGAAATGACTGCAGCTGAATAACCTTTGGTTGTCATCCTCGCTCTTTCAAGAGCCAAGCCATAAGCGAGATTTGATCCACCTGCCGCATGCGAAGCGGCCCTTGAAGTAACAGGTCCTCCCTCAGTGGAAGCCGCCACGGCCTGTCCACCAGTAAATGAACCAGATCCGCATACCAAGGTCTTCTCAATCAATCTGGCGCCACCAGAACCACTCAGCCCCGGTGATGCTCTATGCACTGCACCACATGTCCGATGAGCACCCATGGTGGAAAAACATAGACGAGTCCCTCGACTGGCCACTTCTGTGTCAACGCATCGAGACCCTCCGACATCCTTTCTCAACGCCTGCTGTAAAACCGTGCTGCTTTTGCGGACTCGAAGGTTGCCATCAGATCCATTATCGGCATCCCCCAGTGCTCTGCGACTAGTGCAAACACGTCCGGGTGAAGCAACCATTCTCCTGGAACGACCTTGCGCCGACTCAAAAAATCCACCTCGACATTGTCTACTCCCGCGACATGTTGAGCCGAGATGTCCAGCAGATTCCTTTCAGCCCAGGCCAACAGCTGACTTGCTTCTGCCTCTAACGCCGCACTCCCCGTGCCACCCTGTTGACTGATGTAGGCTACTATAGCCGCATTGTCGGACAGCACCCGAACCACCGACCAACCCAGGCACGACTGGAACTCCAATAGGGCCAAATACACCGCCCTCATCTCCAGTCTGTTGATCGACCACGCCGTCTCTAGGGCCGACCACTGCCCCTGCATGAACCGACCTTCGAAATGCGCTCCCCAGCCTGTCAGACTTGCATCCGTCGTCAACGGCCTCCAGGGACACACCCTTCTCTAAGTTCTCTTGCCGCGACCACCAGAGAAGCTCCCATCTCACCTCTGGCGGGCAAACCAGGCACTGCAACAGTGCATCCGACTTGTATGACCAACGCCACAGCAGAGCCCTCTGCAATGGTCTCATGTGCGGTCTGGCCCACGGCACCACCTCTATCATGGCCGCCATTGTTCCGAGCAATTGTAAATACTGCCATGCTGTGGGAGCCCTCTGGGACACAAACCTCCTCACCAGCACCCTCAAGCTGTGCAACTGCTCCATTGGAAGAAAAACCTTTCCCTGCACTGTGTCGAACCGCGCCCCAGGTAATCCAGGGACTGCGATGGGACCAGCCTGCTCTTGGAGAAGTTGACTACCCATCCAAGGCTCTGTAACACCTGCACTACACGGAATGTAGCTGTCCTTCCTCTGACTTCGCCCAAATCAATCAATCGTCCAAATATGGATGCACCAGCACTCCTTCCTTGTGATGAGCCACTACTACCACCACCATAACCTTGGTGAACGTCCTCGGGGCCGTCACCTGGCCAAATGGCAAGGAACGGAACTGGAAATGCCCCATGGGCACGGCAAACCAAAGAAATTGCTGATGCTCTTGCCGAATGGGAATATGCAAGTAGGCCTCTGTGAGATCCAACGACATAAGAAACTCTCCTTTTCTGACTGTCGCAATCACGAACCGCAACATTTCCATATGGAAGTGCGACACCCAGAGACAGCAATTCACACTCTTTAAGTCTAAAATGGGCGAAAACGCGCCGTCTTTCTTTGGAACCACAAAATAAATGGAGTACCGACCGTATCTGCACTGCTCCGGCGGCACTGGCATCACCGCCCGAAGTTGCAACAATCTGTGAAGACTCTCGTGCACCGCCCGGTACTTGAGCTGCACTCTGCAAGGCGACTGGATAAACACGTCTACCACTGGTTGTTGGAGCTCCAGAGCATAGTCCTCCCGAATAACCTCCAACACCCACTTATCCAACGTTATTTGGACACAGGCAGAGTAAAAGTACCGCAGCCGTCCCCTGATGACCTCGCACCACACCTGAGTCCCCCTCATCTCATTGTGGCTTCTTAAAGCTCAAGGCTGCGATGCGCGCAAAACCTCTATCTGCCCCCCCCCCCCAAAAACCTCAAAACCCCTGGCCTCGCCCAGGAAACCTGCCTCGCTGAAACTGCCCAAAGCGGGGCGAACAAAATCTATGAAACTCCCTCTGCGGCCCTTTGGGAGTTGGGCTAGGGCGGCCCTGCTTTAGTTTATCCTCTGGAAATCGACCCCCTTTAGACTCTCCCAAATCCTTAACCAACTTATCCAAATCGTCTCTGAACAACAGCTTCCCCCTAAAAGGGAGCTTACTGAGCCGCGCTTTGGAAGAACTGTCTGCCGCCCAGTTTCACAACCACAAATACCGCCGGGTTGCCACCACCGAAGCCATACTTTTTGCAAGCCCTCGGATCAGGTCATAATGAATATCCAAAGAGCAGGAGAAGGAGGTATCTGCAAAAAAACAACAGTAAACAGAAGCGGAAAACCAGAAACCACGGCCTGACACAGGGAAATTTCAAAAGACCTTTATTGGTAGACCCAACTAAAACGTTTCGGCCAGAGGCCTTCTTCAGGGGTCTAAAATCAAACATAAACATAAAATTATACATACATAATACAGACCAACAATAAAAAACGTATATTAAAAACAATATTAAGAACATATGTAAAAGACGTATGTTAAAAATATGTAGTGTGTACATGTGTATATGTAAAACACCTTGCATGCAAATAACATACATTACCACAGAGGGTAGAAAACAACATATAAAATATGGACCAAGCCACTCTTCCCAATCTGCGTTAAATAAAGAAGAAAACAGATAAGAAAGTACTGAACTCTTAGGGCAATTCATATATGTTCCTTTTTTGACATTGTTTTATCCCCTGTTTATCCCTCCTTATCTTCATTATAATATTATGTCAATCAATCTTATGTGTTCAGTGGGAGGTGCCTCAGTGTGCCTTTAATCTCCTCTCTGCACTTGCACAGCGTTTTCCTGCCCTCAGCAGCAATGCTGGTAATGTTTACCTTTTGTACATTTTGCTCGTTTTTATTTTCTTGAAGAAAAAACCTCCAAAAAATGTGATGAAACACAAATGATCACAAAACAAAAGTCAAAACATATGTAACACATGTGAATCTGTTTTATCAAACATACATTATTCAAAAAACCAAAACAACATTTCGTGCAAACAAATATTTTTTCTGTCGGGATCCGTCGACCTGAGATGGGGAGAGGAAAAGCTCCCCACTCTGTGTCGGCAGAAGCCTTTTTTCGTATTTTCAAAATCAATAAGCGCAAAGCTAATAATAGTGGAAATCACTTATCTGATATTGAGCGGAAAGGGCAGCAGAATAATAAAGCAGCGACATGCATGTTTCGAGCCCAGGAAGGGCTCTGTATCAAGCTGTTTCCATCAATATACGCGCCCTTAAAAAAAGCCAGAGTCACCAGGCAATTTAAAATACCAAAAAGATCTCTGAATGGCTGCTGAAAAAAATGTCACTAAAAACGTCACCAAAATACGTCATCAAAAACGTCATCAGAAAAAGGGGGAGGGGAAATTCTGAATGAAGTAATTTTGTGAAAATCTGAAAAAAGGGGAAACGGAGCATGGTTAAAGTAAACTCCACCAATCACACTCCAAGTTCAATCCTGTAGGCAAAACGGTTTGGAGCTGAAAAATCCATCGTTGTTCATAGCGATGAAGTGTTTGCTCCCGATCACCGCCCGGGGATCCAGAGGAATACAATCGATTACCCTCCAACGTAAATCCGCAAAAGTGTGTTGATTTTGGAGACAGTGTTCTACTATGGGGGCTGAAAGAGTCCTGGTAGCCAATCGTGAGGCGTGCTCGCCCAGACGAAACCGAACGGGACGAATGGTTCTACCAATGTATGACAAATTACAGGGGCAGGTGATGATATATCCCACAAAGGGTGTTAAACAGGTAGAATAACCTGTAAAAGAAAAAGACCTGCCTGAGAACGCATGCGACCAATGAACCCCCTCCTCGGTAATGGCACAAAATCTACAATTTTGACAGGACCAATGGCCTACACGACGATCATCAACAACAGAAGGAACCAGTGGAAGGACCGCATGTACCAAGTGATCGCGGATGTTCCTACCCCTGGTGTAAGCCAAACGAAGGGGTTTTTGAAAACAGGTGTGTACATGCAAAATCCCCCAATGTTTCTTCAAAAGAGCAGTAACAGGTGAAGTATACTGTGTAAATGGAAGAACCCCAGTTATTATATCCGACGCCTCCTGTTGAAGGGTGCCAAGAAGAGATGTTGATGGAGAATCCAGGTCGCCTAAAAGCCATTCCCTGTGAGAAAACCGGGCTCGTATGTATGCCCGATGGATCACTGCTGCGGGGTAGCCACGATCTAAAAGATGCGCGCGCAAATCCCGTGCTTGATCTTTAAAATCCTGCAAAGACGAACAGATCCGACGCAATCGCAGGAACTGGCCAACTGGGAGGCCCCTTCGTAAAGAGGAGGGATGATGGCTGTGGTAATGTAAAAGATTATTCCGTTGGCTCAGTTTCCGGAATAAAGAGGTGGTCAAAATGTCCCCCTGTTTTTGAACCAAAACATCCAAAAATTCCATTTTCTGAGTGTCAACATGTGAGGGAAACTGGATGTTGGGTTTTATACTATTCAACCAGTCCACAAAAAGAGCTAACTGGTCACTAGTGGAGGACCAAAGCAAAACAATGTCATCCAGAAAACGGAGCCAGAGACGAACATGCTGAAAGGCTGGAGCCAAATAGATGAAACGTTCCTCCATATCAGCCAGATACAATGTAGCGATTGAGGGCGCTACTGTGGCTCCCATCGCCACTCCATGACACTGTTGATAGAACTGGCCTTGGAAGACAAAATAGTTTTGTGTCAATACCAAGCGGGTTAAGTCCAAAAGAAAGGATTTGGGGATCCGAGAAGGTGCTGTGGTGAAAGCGGATTCCAACAGAGATAGGGCCTCCTCCTGGTGAATATTGGTTTACAGTGCTACTATGTCCAATGTCACTAGAAGGTAATCTGCCGGAGTCCCAGAAACTGCAGACAAAAGAGTCAGAAAATGCGATGTGTCCCACAGGTAAGATTTCACCCGTCGAGCTTCCTGCCTCAAAAAGAGGTCACTAAATTGAGATAGCGGCTCAAGAATGGAACCCCTACAGGATATTATGGGGCACCCCGGAGGGTCGACTAAGGATTTATGTACCTTAGGGACTGTATAAAAGGCTGGAATTCTAGGATGACGTTGCTGCAAAAAAGATGCTTCCCGTGATGTGATCCAACCCCGGAGACATGCATCGTCCACTAAAGATTTTATCAATATTTGTAATTGTGGTGTAGGGTCCACAGGCAGAAGTTTGTAATATTTAGGATCGGATAACTGGGACAAAGCTCCTTGGACATAAGTCGTATGAGTTTGAATTACCACAGCACCGCCCTTGTCCGCCCCGCGCACCACTAAATCGGCATTAGCCGCCAATTCATTGAGGGCAGAACGTTGTGCATTTGAAACATTAGAGAACCGGCAAGTAAAAGACTTTTCACACTCCGACAATTCTTGCAACACTAAGGACTGATAGACTGAAATAGCAAGATCCATTAAACCTGGAGGGACCCAACAGGAAGGAGGACGCACAAGGGAGCCCTCAATGTTATCCCGTCCATGAAAATAACAGAGGATCCGCAATTTCCGAAAAAAACGAAACAAGGCAATCCGCATCTCAAACGGATCATACGGGACCGTGGGGATGAAGGAGAGACCAAGATCCAAAACTTCCAACTGTGCTGGAGTTTTTTATTTTCTGGCATGTTGATGGTTCATATTCATTTCTGTTGTATCAGGACTTTTTTATACGTATCGCTTTTTACTAGCAATTGTATATTATTTTCTGGGCTTATTTCCCTCCCGATAGCCGTAATCAAGTGGTGCTGTTTTTATTTGACATGTTTGTCGGCAAGCATTACGTATCTGCACATGGTTTGTTGTAACTTTTTGTTTCTACTTTGGACAAGATGCTTTTTATAGTGCGGATTCTAACATTGAACATTTCCAGCGGTTTCTTTTTACTTACATGGTCTTGTTGTTTATTTTAATAGCCAGTCGGACTTATTCTCACCATTTTAGTCATATTGTTTTTCTACTTATATTTTTATTTGTCATCATACTCACACACATATTTTTACCTTTCTCACTGATTTAATCATATACATGTCTCCTTTTCGTAGTTTGTTCCTTGTGCTGCATGCTCACCATATATCACTTTTTTAGTTTTAAAGATTGGGTCACGTACTTTTTGCCAGCTGCTTTGCGCTATCATTTTGGTTCCCCCGTTTTTAAATATCTCCTTGCTATTCAACCTTACATCACTTATGAAGTTTTTGATCGTGTTTTTACTCATAGTAAGGAAGTTATTATGTTATTATGCACTGTTGGGTCTATTTGATTATTATATTAATGTTCGTAACATGTGCACATCATTTATGTAACCAGGAATCGTAAGTTCATACCTCCTCCGTCGCTGCTGGTCAATAACATAGAACTGACGTCCAAACCCACAATCCGATACCTCGGCATCACATTGGATCAACACCTGGATATGACAATGCATGTGAAGAATGTGACAAAGAGTATATATCATAAGATCAGAACGCTACGCCACCTCCGCCCACTACTTGACTATACTGATTACCGATCAACCTTCCAGGCACTAGTCCTCCCACATCTAGATTTTGCGAACATCATCCTCCACGGGCTCTCTCAATCAACCTTAAATCCACTTCGTCTAGCTATGAATGCAGCTGCAAGAGTCCTCTCTGGGTCACCAAGATCTGCTCACATAACGCCTATCATGAAAGACCTACACTGGCTACCTCTACAAGCCAGACTCTCATATAAGTCACTAGTCCTGACCTTCAAAGCCATGAATAACTACCCACCGACACCAATCAGCAAACTAATCCATAACACCCTCGAAAATAGAAACAGAAGGACTACTGCTATGAACACCTTAATAGTTCCCAAGATGATGACATCATGTACTAAAGCTACATCGAACAGAGCTTTCTCAATATTTGCACCCCTGAATTGGAATTTACTTCCCCATGAAATCCGTTGCATCAAAAACCTATTACAATTCCGAAAAGCCGTGAAGCATCACTTATTCACAAAATACTACCCAGAAGTGATCTCGGACACTCACACAACCAACAGGCCTCCAACTTACACTAAACACCTTAGCACCTTAATACAACCAGAAAATGGTTTAAACTCCACGATAGTTCACTTCACTACTGTTGACCCGTGCCACCTACATGAATACACATACAATATCCACTCGAGTTTAAATATTTTATATAGTAAAAGCATATATATAGTATAATGTTGACTGTACATAGTTATCCCTGTTACTCCATGTTATATATTCCTTTGTTCTCTGTAAACTCAATGTTACCTGTATGCATTGCAGTATATTTTGTTCGATGTACACCGCGCTGATTTTAATAGTGCGGTATAGAAGAGATGTTAAATAAATAAAATAAATAAATTTATCAATGAATAATATATGCATTTACATGTATTTTATGTTAATTTTTAAATACTAGTCATTTGCTGTAAGATTTCCCATTTTGTCTTTTCTGTAATGGCTGTCTTTGCAGTATGTATGTATGTATATACCATTTATTATTTTTTAGCAATTGTACAAAACACACATATAGACTGTTTTATTGATTCATTCACCTCTGTGCCATATATATGAATTGCCCTAAGAGTTCAGTACTTTCTTATCTGTTTTCTTCTTTATTTAACGCAGATTGGGAAGAGTGGCTTGGTGCATTTTATTATTTATTTTATTTGTGATTTCTTCTATACCGCACTATTTATCATCAGCGCGGTTTACATGTAACCTAAAATTGTACAATGTATAACAGTCTAACATTGACATTTACAGAGAACAGGGAAAATTAAACAAGGAGAACGGGGTGAACTATATACACTATGTACAAATTAGAATAATAGTCGATACATTTCTACGCAGACGACTTGATGCTTTACACTCATCTCGACATCAACAACCCCAACCTCAATCAGCTCGAAAAATGCCTAAGTGAACTACAAAACTGGCTGCAACAGAATAATATGTCAATAAACCACAAAAAAACAGAAGTGATGTGCATTTCCAGAAAACCTGACTTTAACCCACCAACGGTTACCATGAACAATAATGTCTATACCACAAAGCCTGAAATAAAATACCTAGGTGTAATGCTGGACAGCAACTTAAATATGGAAAAGCACCTCCGAATCACCAATCGGGCCATCTTCCGCAAATTAAGAATCCTGCAACCGCTACGGAATATTATTGACCACTCCGACTTCAGGACAGTGGCACAAGCCCTCATCATTCCCCACCTGGATTACTGCAACGCTATATTACAAGGTCTGCCCAAAAAAAACCCTTAACATACAGCAACTAGCACAAAACGTAGCGGCTAAAATCATCATGAAAAAAGGCCTAACCGAACGCATCACTCCAGTACTAATCGAGCTTCATTGGCTCCCCATCAAAGCCCGCATCCAATATAAGCTCTTAGTAACCACGTTCAAGTTCGTTCATAACGTAGCACCCTCATACCTAAACACCTTAATATCCGATCAACCAATCATCAGAAGCAGAAGAACAGTAAATAACAACACCCTTCATGTCCCGAGTAGCCTGAGAAAATGCAACGCAAACACCACCAACAGAGCGTTCTCATTTATTGCACCAATACTCTGGAACCAACTGCCCTTTGAACTGAGAGCAAACAAGGACTTGAAGGACTTCAGGAAGAAGCTTAAAACTCACCTCTTCCAGACCCATTTCAACCTAACCTAGTCAGAGTGTCTTATTCTATTTGGGCACCTTGCCAGCTTAAATAACACACACAGCAGTATAAAACACGTCCTGTAATATGTAATATATGTGTATATGTAATATATGTGTATATGTATACATGTAAAGCCTCCTCTCAAACAATCAAATGTAGATATGTAAAGTCTCCTCTTATACAATCAAATGTAAATATGTGACTGTTTGATGTGCCTTTTACCCACCCCTGAAATCACAATGTATGTTCCAAATCAGGCCTGTACAGCCGCACCATTATGTATAGAAAACCGCTGCTGATCGCTGGAAGTAGCGGGATACAAGTGTACACTAAATAAATAAATAAATTTATCTTTCGGACAGGTTGAACGTGTGGATAGTTAAAACGCAGTAATTATGGCAAGTAGGTCATTACTCTGAGGGAGTCAAAATGGCTCAGGATAGGAGGGTTAGGTGATGTTATCAATAATGGAGAAATATTGTATGAAGAGATAGTGTTTGATTGCCTTCCTGAACTGGGGGAGGTTGGTTATGGCACGGATATCTGCGGGGAGGGATTTTATACATTGTTTTCTACCCTCTGTGGTAATGTATGTTATTTGCATGCAAGGTGTTTTACATATACACATGTACATACTACACATTTTTAACATACGTCTTTTACATATGTTCTTAATATTGTTTTTAATATACGTTTTTTATTGTTGGTCTGTATTATGTATGCATAATTTTATGTTTATGTTTGATTTTAGACCCCTGAAGAAGGCCTCTGGCCGAAACGTTTTAGTTGGGTCTACCAATAAAGGTCTTTTGAAATTTCCCTGTGTCAGGTCGTGGTTTCTGTTTTTCATAATGAATATCCGCCAAATAGGCGGTCCTGGACTCCAGCCGCGACACCTCATCTACCTCCTCTTCTACCTGATCCACCTGCAGACACTGCGACCAATGCAGACAGGCTTTCACCACCCAAGCCCCTGCGATAGAGGCCTGCATGAACAGGGCACTTATATCAAACACCTGCTTTAATAACGTATCTAGTTTCCTATCCTGACCATCCTTAAGCACTGCAGCCCCTTCTACCGGGATCGTTGTCTTCTTAGTGACCGCCGACACTACCGCGTCGACCTTTGGGGAGTGAAAAAGATCCCTATCCTGATCAGCCAGCGGATAGAGTCTGGCTATTGCCCTAGATCCCTTGAGGGCCGACTCGGGCAAATCCCATTCTTCCTGAATCATATTCTGGAACACTCTGTGAATAGGAAATACCTGCTGCGTCGTACATACCGCTTGTAACAACAGATCCTCTAATGTCTCATCCGCTGCTGGAACCGCAGCTGGCATACTAAGTGCCTTAAGGGATTCGGTAATCAGCGCTAGCAACTCCTACCGCCTAAACACCCTGACTACCCTAGCCTGCTGCTCCGCCTCTGGCAGCTCGCCCTCTTCTAACTCCTCTACGGAATCTTCCTCAAGATCCCCTTCTGTAACCTCGAGATCTTCCAGGGGCATAGACGCCAACATCTCTGCACTCGCTCCCTTAGCTCTTTTAGCGGGGGTAACTGCCGCCTCCTGCCCCACTGGACTCCCCAGGCGCTTCTCCCCACGCCCAGTGGCTGGAAGAGTGGCCATACCGGGCTGTAGTAGAGACAATGCCTGCTGCAACAGCAAAAGGAAATCCAGAGGGACCAAAGGCTGCCCTCCCATTGGACCCTGTCCCGGCGGCAGAGGCGCACCCACCGCCATAGACGGTTGTGCCACAGGCTCCAAGGGGAGCAGAGACAGAGGCAGGACATCCCCCTGACTCGGGGACATCATCTCCTGCCCCCCTGATCCCCCCTCCAGTGCCTGCTCCATCAACGCTGCTTCCTGGGTGCAGCCTCTACAAACACCCGACTCTAGGAGCGAGCCCCACCTCGTCCAACAAACTAGACACCGAGACCTAACCGGCATGCTCCCCCTGAGTATGGCGCCCACAGAAACACAGCCAACCAGAACCCCCAAGTCACTCTCCGGTTGCCCAACACCCCTACCTCCGGGGTTTAACCAGCCAATAAAGGTATAGCTATATATATATACCCTAATTCCTTTTTCCTCCTTTTTTTTTTTACTCTCAACCTGCCACTGGCAACCTCATCTAGCCTACCTCCACCAAATCCAGCTCACACGAACCCATCAACGGGAGAACAACAGTCTCTGCACTCCCTGACGCGCTGAGCCAAAAAGAAACAAAATGGCTGCCTTTGCGCTTCCCAAACGAACACAGTCAGTGCCTCGCTCCCGATCTCCACTCACCGCGGCGACTGAGCTCCATGGTCTGCCCGCACGTGGCCAACCCCCCAAAATGCTAAAACCAGAGGCTTACCGTCTGTCCCCGCATTCCGGGGGGCCTCGATCTACCACCGGAGCTCAGCCGGATCGGCGGCTCAGCTCTGGGGTAGAGAGACAGTGCCGTGATCCTCCTGCCTCCTCCAGGCCCAGGCACATTGCCGGCTGCGCCTGCCACCTACTCCTCACCCATTCAAGCGGGATCGGGAGCAGGGAGGCCCTTCTCACCGGATCGTCCACCGCAGTGCAGCTCTTTTCCCCGCAGGAGGGGGGGAGGGAGGGGGGAAAGGCCGGAGGAGTGAAAGACAGAGAGCAACAGAGGAGCTAACCAGCCTTTGCAGACCTGCTCTATTGCTAACCCCTGGCTACTACTCAGGTAATAAAAAAAAAAATTCAAATTTTAAATTTAAACTCTGCTTATTTGCTACTGTCTGAGCCCAGTCCCTAGGCTCAGCACCTTCTCCAGCTGCTATGGAGACTGAAACTGGCGGGAAGAGGCGGTCCTTGCCTACTTATACCGGGGTCATCAAAGCGATGATGTGTGTCAGTCTCCATAGCTGCTGGAGGAGGTACAGAACTCTCAGGTTCCGGGACTGGACTAGAGGGACGCAAAGGAATGCAAGATATGTAATAGTTTGCCCTGACCCACCATGCTTTAAGTCCTGCCTGAGTGCTCGCTAAGCCGTTGAACTCTGGGGAAGAATCAACTTATCTATTAAAATAAAGCCTTAAATCAAAACAACTAACCTAGTCTCAGAAACCCCCGAGCAATTGAAGGCAACCGAAAACCAAATAAAAGGGATTAAATCAAGTAAGTTACCTCTAAATAAGTGAAAACACAAAAGAACGCCTTCTTCCTGTGTTTACCCTCCAAGCACGGGCTGCTGTAACTTCTGCCACGCGGCACCAATTGGCATCAGAAAATGGTGCCTATTCTCGTCAGGCCGGATTTCGCGCCAAACAGCCAGGTAACCTTTTTGCGCCCGAAGGCCTTACCTGTGGGGCCCCAACTCAGTAGTGCTGGTCTCTCCGAGCTCGGTGCAGCCCTCGAACCACGATGCCACCTGGCACTGCTGAGAGCAGCCGGCACAGCATGGGCTGCTCCCACTGCTGCCATAGTCCAATCCTCCGCCGGACAACACACTGCCCCCTCTCGCACCCCGATAGCAAAGGGGGTGAGTGCCGGTGTGTCCCACGGAGCTCTCCTCCGTACAGTCCAGGGGAGAGATCCCAAGTGGAGAGGTAGTGAACGTGAAGACAGCCCAAACGAGAAAAGGCTTGGAGGGAGCCTCATTTCCTTTCTTTCTTTTTTTTTTTTTTCTGAAAGGTACAGGACCTTAATTTAAAGAGTTAAACAAAATTACTATGAAGTAAGGGGAAATCCCTAAAGCAACAAAAGAAATGAAGCTATGAAAATGAACAATCCTTTTCAAATTAAATCAGAAAGAGGGTAAATTTAAGAAATAGAAGTCTAAACCCTAACTAAAGTGCTCCTTATGTGTTCCTCAAGTGAGCCCAGCACCTAGGCTCACTATGTCCTCCTGCAGCATGGAGACTGGACACACTGGGGGCTGATGGGAGATACCAGCAGGCTATATCCAGTGATGTCACGACTTTGACATACCCAGTCTCCAAGCTGCAGGAGGAGGTACACAACCCAGAGGTGGAGGACTAAACTGGAGGAATGATAAGGAAGCTCTTTTACAGTCCAAGGTATGAAGGTTCCTTTCTGCACTGGAGGCATGAGGCCTCGGAAAGGATACAGGAAGGTAAACCGCTTGGTTTAAATGGAAAGGCGAAACCACCTTTGGCATAAAGTGTAGATGAGTCCTAAGAACTACCTTATCATGGTGGAACCTTGTATAAGGAGGATCAGCCACTAACACTTGCAATTCACTGATGCGATGTGCTGATCTGATTGCAATGAGGAAGATAACTTTCCAAGAAAGGAATTTCAAAGATGTAGTGGCTAATGGTTCAAAGGGTGGTTTCATGAGCTGCCCGAGCACTAAATTTAAGTCCCATGCAACTGGTGGTGGCTTAATGGGAGGCTATGTTAAAAGAAGGCCTCTCATAAATCTCGCTATGAGAGGATGAGAGGAAATAGGTTGTCCAATTAGAGGCTCAATAGCACTAAGAAGGACTCTTACTGAATTTGTCTTGAGACCTGCATTTGACAAATGAAGGAGATACAACAGTATCAATTCCAGAGGTATCGCAAAAGGGTTAAGACCCTTCTGCGAGCACCATATGGTAAGCCTTTTCCAATTAAAGGCATACGAGCATCTTGTGGAGGGTTTCCTGGAAGCATGAAGGATATCCTTTATCTGTTGGGAAAGGTTAAGATCCTGAAGTTCTAGGCTTTCAGCAACCAGGCCCTGAGATGCAGAGACTGGAGATTCGGATGCCAGAGTATCCCGTCCTCTTGGGAGAGAAGATCTGGAGCGGATCCCAACTCCAGAGGCGGAGCTTGAGAGAGATGTAGGAGCAGAGGGTACCACGTTTGCCGTGGCCAACGTAGAGCTATGAGGATCATATGACCTCTGTCTCTCTGAAGCTTGAATAGGGTTTTGGGGATGAGAGGAATGGGTGGGAAGGCATATAGGAAATCTTGACCCCAGTGGAGGAGGAAGGCATCCCTTGCCTGACATCGAGCCGGAATTCTGGAATAGAACCGGGGAAGTTTGGCATTCAGCGGACTTGCAAAGAGGTCTAGTTCCAGGGTTCCCCAAATCTGAAATATATGGGCAACCTGGTCTGCATGGAGAGACCATTCATGTGGAAGCCGAACTTGACTGAGTTTGTCTGTCCAAGAGTTTTGGATGCCTGGAAGATACACCGCAAGGAGATGAATCTGATGTTCTCTGGCAAGGGCCCATAGTTGCAAATCTTCGTTACGTAGCGACAGAGAGCCTGTTCCACCCTGCTTGTTCACATAGAACATAGCTACCTGATTGTCCATTTGAACTAGGACTGTCTTGTAGCTGAGCTGGGCGTGAAATACTCAAAGGGCAAAGAAGATTGCTCTGAACTCCAGGAGGTTGATGTGAAGACAGGCCTCCTGTGGAGTACAGGTACCTTGGGCAGAGAGATCGTGTTGGTGGGCTTCCCATCCCACCTGTGATGCATCTGTTGTTAGGGTGGCTTGGGATAGGAGTTGCTGGAAAGGAGACCCCACCAGAAGATTTCCACCATTGGAGGGACAAAATAAGACGATTTGAGTTTGTTATTTTGTCTGATAGGCAGCCTGAGGCCTGTGTCCACTGAGTGGATAAAGTCCACTGGGCTGCTCGCATATGGAGGCGAGCATAAGGAACCACATGCACGGTGGATGCCATGTGGCCTAGCAATTGTAGCATTTCCCAAGCCTTGAGACAAGGTTTGAGCACTGCTAGGGAAGCTAGTTGTACTATGCAAAGACAGAGGGGCTGCGGAAGGAAAGCCCTTGTCTGTATGGAATTCAGATGAGCTCCTATGAACTCTAGGGACTGAGTGGGAGCAAGATTGGATTTTGGGAGGTTTATGACCAGTCCCAAATACTGAAGGATTTGCATTGTGCGAAACAGAGCAGAGCTGGCTTCTGGCACTGTAGGGGTTCGAATGAGCCAGTCATCTAAGTAAGGGAAGATGAATATTCCCAGAGTGCGGAGAAATGCTGCTACCACAGCCATGCATTTTGTGAACACTCTTGGCGCAGAAGCCAGGCCAAAGGGAAGAACCATGTTTTGTTAGTGCTTTCCTTGAAACAGGAATTGGAGGAATCTCCTGTGATTTGGATGGATGAGAATATGAGTATATGCATCCTTGAGATCTAGAGAACAAAACCAATCCTGACTTTGAAGCTATGGCAGTAGAGTTCCTAGAGAGACCATTTTGAACTTCTCTCGGAACAAATACGTATTTGTTCAATTCTCTGAGGTCTAAAATGGGTCTGTGTCCCCTAGAGGGAGTAGAACCCGGTACCCTGATGAGGAATGGGTACTTCCTCTATTGCTCCTTGAGCAAGGAGCATTGTGGCTTCTTGACCTAAAAGACTGTCAAAAGAGGTCTGAGAATTGAACTGTCTTACAAATGTAGGAGGGGGCATGCTATGAAAATGAAGCTTGTACCCCTTTCGTACAATGGACAGAGTCCAATTTTCTGCTGTTATTTGGTACCATCTGTGGGCAAAATGACATAACCTGCCTGGGATGGTCGAGGGTTCTGGACCGTTCAGAGGCAGGAAGGCAAAGTTCTCTAGAGAGGAGTCAAAGCCCCTGAGGAGGCTGAGCCTGCTGAGGTGGCTGCTGAGGTTTTGCAGCTTTTGGCTTCTTTTGTTGTCTAGGTTGTTGCTGTTGTCCCTTTTGGGCAGTCTGACCTGGACAGTGTCCCTTTTGGATATAGGAAGGATAAAATTTATTTTTCTTATTGAAAAATGGTTTCTTCGAGGATTTTTTCCTTGCAGGATCAGCTGTAGATTTGGACAATCTCTCCAAGGTGATATTGTCAGCATCTATTTCATTAGTCTTCTCCTGCCAATTCTTGCCAAAGTGATTTTCTCCTGTGCAAGGAATGTTTCCTAATTTATCCTGTACCAAAATTTCCAAGTCAGATGCCTGAAGCCAGGCTATCCGACGTGCACCAATGGCAATAGCAGAGGTTCTGCTTATGCACTCAAAACAGTAAAAGGCTGCACAATTTACAAACTTGGAAACATCCTGAGCATGTTTGACTAGAGCAAAATAGTCTTGCCTTTTGTCATCAGGAAGGAGGGGGCTCATAAGTTCCAAGTCTCCTGTGACCTCTTTAAGGAACATTCTCATATACAAGATATAGGAACTGATCCTAGCTGAGAGCATGGAAGCTTGGAAGCATCGACACCCAAAGGCATCGAGTCCTACATTCACGACCTGGAGGATTGGATGCATGTCTCTTTGCACTTTTCATCCTTCTTATGGCTGATTCCACCACCATTGAATGGTGTGGTAATTGAGTTTTTTGAAAGCCAGGACATGATGGAACTAGATACATGGTATCGAGTCTTCGAGAATGAGGATATGTGGTTAAAGGTGTTTCCCACATCCTTAGCATAAGATCATGTAAAATCTCATGAATAAGCAGAGTAGCTGCCTCTTTGGGAGAATTTCCAATTCCTTTGCCCTAGGCTCTTTTTCAGGAGTTACTGTGATGGAAAGGCCTCAGGCCACATCACGGATAAAGTCCTGAAAGGACATATCCTCTGGCAGAGACATTCTGCACTGAGGAGAAGAGGAATCCTCGGGGAGAAGTACTCTTGTATCGGCAGAGTCTTCGGACACTTCAGAGGATTCAAAATGCCTCCGATCCCGGTGATCGTACAAAATACGGTACCGGTATCGATCAAAGTCAGTATCGGGTTGTTCTGGTACCGATTTGTCGATGCTGGAGACATACGCATGACTCGGGATGGGTGGCATACCCGCCGATGCTAATGCAGTCGGTACCAGTCCTGGTACCAGTGTCGGTACCGGTATCGGTTGAGGTGTCTGAAGCGGTTTCAATGGTACCGAAGCCGTGAGAAGAGCCGCTAGACTGCGTTCGATAGCAACAAATCTCTGGTCTATCGACGCTGCCGATGCTTGGGTGTCGGTACCGGTAGAAGCATCCGGAACCCCTGAGCATGCATCAGTAGTTCTGCCGAGGTTGAGGCCTCGAGAACATCCTGGAGCCCCATTAGTGCTTTGGAAGCCGAAGCCTCCCACCGGGGCAGTTTTACCTGTGAAAATTCCTCAAGGGCAATGCCAGGGGCATCTCGATACTTAGAAGAAGATCTACCCTTTGAGGACCAGATAGATTTATGTTTAGTTACCTGAGATCTATGGGAGGAAGATGAGGCCCTGGAGGACGTCGATGCAACTCGTTTAGCAGCTCGGTTCTGCCGGTCCCTTTTTGACATCATTCCACAGGAGTGGCACTCTGAAATAGAGTGGCCAGAACCTAAACATTTGAAACACCAATCATGGATGTCAGTGACGGAAATAGTACCGCCACATTTAGAACATTTCTTAAAACCTGAAGTAGGTTTTTCCATTTTTAAGGAAAAAATTGGGCCTAGTGCCCAAAATAGCGCCTAGCACCAAGGAAAAAAAATTTCTAAAGTAAAACACCTCAGAAACTATAATTTATTTTTTTTTTGAAAGAAAGAAGAAAGAACCGGCGGTACCGGTATGGCGTCGAAGGAAGGCAGATGTGACCACAAAAACAAAGAATAAAGACAAAATTTTCTGCGATGACAGGGTATGTGACCTGTCAGCTCCGCAGAAAACGAAGAACTGGAGAGGGACAGTTGGAAAGGCGGGAAGGCAGCACGCAGGCGCTGTGGGATGCTCCCAAAAGCTTTCCTATTGGACGCTGGGAGAGTTCCCGTGCAGGCTCCGTCGGTACCGACGATATCCATATGTGAAGACTACATTCCTGCTTGTTCCTGGAGATTACTTTTTTCGAAACTGCTGTGTATCTTACAAGGGGAAATAAAGTAAGGGCCTGATTTACTATTGCATTTCTCTTGTTCTATGGGTAAACATAAAGCTTAGCGAATAAAGTTTCAATTTCTGTCTCTTTGTAAAATAAATGCAGGTAAGTACATTGTTTAATTTGTGCAGAACTTAAATAATAGGGTGAAACCTTCCCACATTACTATTTTCTTTGAACATCTAATATGCAAAAAGCGTAGTTACTCACCTGTAACAGGTGTTCTCCAGGGACAGCAGGAATCAGTCCTCACATATGGGTGACGGCGCCGACAGAGCCCTCGTGCGGAGCAATTCTCCAGCTTTCAAAAAAAGCCTTTGGGATTGCCATGTGCATGCGCAGTCCCCTTCCCGCCTAAGGGTGCCATCTTGCTCAGTCAGATGACATAGCTCAGAGTTTCCCAATGGCGGTCCTCGGGGAACCCCAGGCCAGTCGGGTTTTCAGAGTACCCACAATGAATATGCATGAGATAGATCTGTATGCACTGCTTCCATTGTAGGCAGATCTATCTCATGCATATTCATTGTGGGTGCTCTGAAAACCTGACTGGCCTGGGGTTCCCCGAGCACCGACGTTGGGAACCTCTGACATAGCTAAAAAGACGGCAAAATGAGAAAATAAAATAAGTGACTGCAACTCCAGGGGAGGAGGGAGGGTCGTGAGGACTGATTCCTGCTGTCCCTGGAGAACACCTGTTACAGGTGAGTAACTATGCTTTCTCCAGGAACAAGCAGGAAGTCAGTCCTCACATATGGGGCTCCCTAGCTATAGGCTACCGAGATCCCATAGCTGAAAAATGGCTCCCTCTAAAAGAGCTGCAGCAACTGTGAAAGAACTTTCTCCGAGAACGCAACCCCCACTGTAGCCTGACACCAAAGGGCCGGAGGGTAGGAGTTGCCTAAACCTCCAATAGGTTACGGAGTACCGCCTGTCCGAAAACACTGTCTCGCTGGGACTCTTTCTCCAGGCAGTAATGGGCTGCAAAAGACTGGCTTGAAGACCAAGTTGCGGACCGGCAGATGTCTGCCAATGTTACAGAGCGGTGGTTAGCCACTGATGCAGCCTTAGCCCTGACACGGTGGGCCATGACTCGACCCTGCAGCTGGAGATCAGCTGCCCTGTACGTCCAGGCGACGCAGTCTGCCACCCAAGTGGATAATGTACACTTGGTGACAGGTAGACCCAGCCTACTGGGGTCATAAGACAGGAAGAACTGGGAAGCTCTCCGATGTCCCTGCGTATGTTCCAAATAGAAAGCAAATGCCCTCTTACAATACAGGGTATTCAGGGCCGCCTCTGCCCGGCTGGCATGCAGCCTGGGAAAGAAAATTGGAAGAACCACCTCTTGATTGAGGTGGAAAGAAGAGACCACTTTCGGAAGGAACTTGGGGTGAGTGCGAAGGACCACCCTATTTCTCTAAAACCGTGTGTACGGCCTATCAGATACCAGAACTTGCAGCTCACTCACACATCTGGCAAATGTGAGTGCCACCAGGAAGAGGACCTTCCAGGAAAGGAAGCGGAGATGGCAAGTGGACATCGGCTCAAAAGGTGGGCGAGTAAGCTGCTGCAAGACCACATTCAAGTTCCACTCAGTCACTGGAGGGCGAACAGTGGGCTTCAGTAGGAGTAGACCTCTGAGGAATCTGGACACAAAGGGGTGAGCAGAAAGAGGTTGACCTTCCACCTGAGAGTGGTTCGCTGATAAAGCACTCAGGTGACCCCTGACAGAGTTAGACTTGAGGCCTAATTCTGAGAGGTGAAGCAAGTACTGCAACACACTGGTACTAGGCAAGAGAAAGGATTTTCACTGTGCTGTTTACACCACACCTCAAACCTGCACCACTTGAAGGCATAGGACTTCCTAGTGAATTGCCTCCTGGAGGCCAGCAACACTTCTTCCACATCCTTAGGTAGGAGTAGAGGAACCAGCACTACCCTTTCAGCAGCCATGCCATCAGGTTAAGGGACCTGAGGTTGGGGTGTAAGATAGAGCCCTGCTTCTGGGACAGGAGGTCAGGCTGCGTCCCCAGAGGAAGTGGGGTTTCCACTGCCAGCTGGAGGAGAAGCGGAAGCCAAGGTTGTCTTGGCCATCTGGGGGCTATCAAGATGACCGAGGCATTGTCTCGAAGGATTTTGAATAGGGTTCAGGCCACCAGAGGCGTGGGAGGAAATGCATACAGGAGGCCCACTGACCAGGAGATTAGAAAAGCATCTGCAGCCATCCTTTGGGAGTGTGGCTGTCTGGAGCAAATGTTGGGCAACTGATGATTCTGTGGACTGGCAAAGAGATCTATGGTCGGATGCCCCCAGCAATGGAAGATCTACTGGGCTACTTCCTGATTCAGTTGCCACTTGTGAGGCTGGAGAATTCTGCTTAGCTTGTCTGCTAGACAGTTCTCCTGACCTGGAAGGTAAACTGCTTTGAGAGACATACCCTGTCGGATTGCAAAGGAACAGAGGTCCAGTGTCTCTTGACACAGGATGTGGGACTCTGTCCCTCCCTGATTGTTCATGTAGAACATAGCCACCGGATTGTCTGTTTGTACTAAGACAGACTGATGTAAGAGAACATGAGAGAAGGTTTGAAGAGCTAGGCGTATCACCTGGAGCTCTAAGAGGTTGATTTGTTGTGTCTTCTCTTGAGGAGACCACAACCCTTGAGTGCATAAGTCCTGGCAATGGGCTTCTCAGCTGAGCAGAGATGCATCTGTCATCAGCACTCTTGTGTATGAGGGAGGCTGGAAAGACATTCCCTCGAGCAGGTTGGATGGCTGAAGCCACCAGGTCAACAACTTCAGTAGTCATTAGGACACTCTGATCCTGTCTCGGAGTCTTCCTGTGGCTTGTGTCCACTGATTTCTGAGGCACCACTGAGCTGTCCTCATATGGAGATGGGCGTTTCGGGTCACATGAACAGTGGAGGCCAAATGTCCTAGGAGGCGTAGAAAGTGCCTTGCTGATATTTGAGGCTTGTGCCTGATTTGGTGTACTAACTCCAAAAGCCTCTGTGCTCTGCCCTCTGGCAGGTAAGCCTTCGCTTGAAGGGTGTCTAGCCTTGCCCCTATGAACTCTAAGTTTTGAGTGGGGAGAAAAGTGGACTTTGCTTGATTTATGACAAAGCCTAGATGCTGCAGTATGCTGATAGTGCAAGCTGTGGCCTGTTGAGCTTCTTGAGGCAACTGGGCCCTGACGAGCCAGTCTTCCAGGTATGGGAAGACAAAAATTCCCTGGTTTCTGAGGAAGGCTGCCACTACCGCCAGACATTTGGTAAACACTCTGGGGGCAGAGGTTAGGCCGAATGGAAGTACTCTGTACTGAAAATGGTTTCATCCCACAACAAATCAGAGATTTTGTCTGTGGTCTGGATGTATGAGGATGTGGGTATAAGCATCCTTCAGATCTAAGGAGCATAGCCAGTCTCCCAGGTGGAGGTAAGGCTTCTATGCCCCAAGAATCTGGAACAGCCTCCCCCCACACCTCCGAGCAATCAGGGACCTTCCCCAATTCAGAAAAGCTTTAAAGCATCATTTATTCCTCCTTCATTTCTCTCACCTCATTAACCCCCCTCCACACTAACATCCTATCATCCATTCCTTACTCTCACAACCTGCCTCATAACTAAGAATATACCTACCCATCACGTCGGGTACATTTCACTGTCTCCACATTCCTACACTATTTAATTCCATCCTGTAAATATGTAAATAGTTTATACTCCTATTTTAACTCTGCTATTTAACCCTGTTAATAGTTTATTATTCCGTTACAATGTAAGCATTGATATCACAGTTCTGATGTAATGCAAATGTTATGTTTTATGTAAACCGCACTGACTTTGAATAGCGCGGTATATAAGAATGGATAAATAAATAAGGGAAAGCATCTTGAACTTTTCCCTCACCAGGAACTTGTTCAGATTTCGCAAGTCGAGGATGGGCTGAAGGCCTCCAGTTCTCTTTGGTATGAGGAAATACCTGGAGTAGAAGCCTTGCCCTTGCAGGTGGTGGGGCATCGGTTCCATCGCCTGATCCTTTATAAGGTCTGCCAACTCCTGAAAGAGAAGGTTCCTGTGCAGAGGGGGCCTGAGAGGCTCTCCTGGAAAGAAGGAGGGGGTACCTGGCTGATATGGAGCAAACAGCCTTTCTGAACTATTTGCAGGACCCAGGTATCCTTTGTGATGGCTGGCCATCTGTGGGCATACAGGGTCAGCCTTCCTCCTGTGCATTGCAAAACCACTGGCAGGAGAGGAGCTATGCAGTGAGAGTCAAAAACCCCCTCCCGGCTTGGTAGGAGCCGGAGCTGGAGGCTAGGGGGCCTTCTGCTTACACGGGACATGCCCCTGTCCCCTGGCCTGCTGCCCCTGTTGGGGAGCCGGGGTGGCCTGATAGGTGGGGTAGTTGCAGTAAGCAGTAGCCTTCCTTGGGAAAAAGACCTTTTTGCCCAAGCTCTTATTCTTGTAAGAAGGGGCAGAGGTCTTCTTTGAAAGCCTTGTCCGGGTCAAGTAGTCAGACTCGATCTCCGCAGCCTTTTCAGTCATGGGTTTGCCGAATAGGTTGTCACCTCGGCACGGGACATCGACCAACTTGTCCTGAATCCATGACTCCAGATCCGATGACATTAGCCAGGCCTGATGGCGTGCACCGATGCCGGCCGCGGCTACTCGGGCCAAAGCCTCGAAGCCGTCGTAGGCTGCTCGATACATAAACTTCGAGCACTCCCGAATCCCTGTTGACAAGGCCTTGATGCGCTGCAAGGGTTCCTCGGAGAGGCCAGCTGAGAACCCGGCAATCTCCTTTGCCTGGTCTCGCAAGTACATGCCCATGTACAGCTGGTAGGTTTGGACAGGGCATGACAGCATAGAGCCCTGGAAGCACTTTCTGCCGAGGGTGCCAAGGTTCCGGGCCTCCCAGCCGGGACGCACCGAGGAGTGCATTTTCTGGCTCTTGAGTCGTTGCATGGCTGATTCCACAACCATGGAGTTGTGCGGCAGCTGCACTTTCTGGAACCCAGGGCTCTTACAGACTCAATATATGGAATTGACCCATTTGCCAAGAACCAGCATTGAGGCCAGGGACTCCCACATGCGGAGCATCAGCTGTTCCAACATTAGAGGAACCGGAACAGTAAGGGTTTCCCTCGGAGGAAAATCATACTGGAGGGCCTCGAGCTCCTCGGCTCGAGGCTCCTCCTCGGACTCAGCTGGGAATGCCAAAGCCTTAGCCATGTCCCTGACAAAGTCCGATAACCTGGTATCCTCCAGAGTGGACCTTCTCCGAGGCTCTAAGCCCGGTGAGTCCGATGGGATGCACCAGGTTCGGTGGGTGTCTGGAGACTCTTCAACCTCCGTCTCCCATGCTGAATCCTCCGAAGAGGAATTGAGTGGCTCCAGCCGTGAGAGCTTCGGACCCGACCGCCCCAATGCTGAGGGCACTGGTGTTGACGACCTCGGTCCCGAACGGGAAGTCGAGGGAGACCTTTGGCGAGGATCGACTCGAGATCTTATTGACTCGTGGATTGGCTCGGCCTCCAGGGTCGATTTGGACATCGAGGTCCTGGTGGTCAGGGTGGATGGACCAGTGAGACAGGCTATCAGCGCCCGCCACTACTCCATGAAGACAGCCATGCTGCTCTCCAGGGCCGCCAACCTGAGACCAAGTTCAGAAGGCTCCGCAGCCTCCAGCTCCGAGGACAACAGACATTACCTTACTCAGCGTCTCCGGCTCCGTGCGAGGTAGCTTGGCCGGTCTCTCTGACTCCGAGGCCCCCGGGCGGCGGTCAGGGCTCTGCGATCTGGATCCCAAGGGCCCAGGCCGATCAGAGGCCTCCAACGATGCTGCCCCCATGAGCTTCTTCTTCCTCCGTTGTTGGAGGGAGACCCCCGCTCAGAAGACCCACGACGATGCTCGGGGTCAGACTCCCGAGACGTCAAGGCTTCTGACAAGGTCCAGGCTCGGACGGATGCGGACTCTGAGAAAAGTCTTTCACGTTGGTGCTGCCGACTCCTAAGTGCCTTGTAAGACATTTTGACACACGGCCCACAGACCACCGGGTCATGGTCGGGTCCGAGGCATCGGAGGCAGCAGTCGTGTTTGTTGGTGAGGGACATTAGTTTTTTACACCAATCACACTTTTTGAACCCACTGGCAGCCATTGGGGGACAAAGGGTCCCTGCAAGGTCAAACGACCGGGCTGCCAGTGAAAAATAAAAAGAGCACGAACACTAGTCTCAAAGGACAAAAACCGAAAAACTTTAACCGGGCTTGATACCGGTGTACCGAGCCGAGGCGGGAAGGGGAACCGGCATCAAACCGGACCGAAATGAAACAAAATCTTTGCAGTTTTGATGCACTTTTTTCAAGGAAAGCAGGACCACGTCCGAAGGGCTCCGCAAAAAAAGGGAGACTGAGCAAGATGGCACCCTTGGGCGGGAAGGGGACTGCGCATGCCCATGGCAATCCCAAAGGCTTTCTTTGAAAGCTGGGGAATTGCTCCGCATGAGGGCTCTGTCGGCACTGACGTCACCCATATGTGAGGACTGACTTCCTGATTGTTCCTGGAGAATACATTTTACAAAAAAACAGATGTTACTCATTTTTTTGTAACTGGGGTTTGAATTTCTAAATAATAAAGTAATGTGCAGATATGGCATCCATAGGAATAAAATAATTTTGCTTTCATTGTTTTATATAAACCAGTGTTTCTCAAGTCGGTCCTAGTGTACCCCCCAGCCAAACAGGTTTTCAGGATACCCACAATGATTTACATGAACTAGATTTGCATACAGTGCCTCTGTAGCATGCAAATCCATTTCATAAATGTTCATTGTGTATATCCTAATAACAAGTCTGGCAAGGGGGTACACTAGGACCAGCTTGAGAAATACAGCTATAAACAGTTTATAAAGAAGCACTTTAGTAAATGCGCTCAATGATATGTTATAATGTATGTGGGTATGTGCCTACTGCATCCATCCTCTACCCAAACTCCACCTCTGTGCATGCCTACTGGCAAAGTGTGCACTATCATGTCAAATCACATACTTTTACACCAGTCAGAATGTTATAAAAGGCCATTGAAGCACATAAATGACTTCATAAAATTACCTCCATACACCTTCCTCCTCCAATCAGGGAACTCCTACTTCATTCTGGGCTTGAGTTCTTAACTTCCTTTGCTGGGATCTGCTTTCTAGTTTCTCCAGCTATGATTCTATTAAGGTGGGTAGGAGCTGTTGCATTATTTTAAGAGAATCAATTACCTTTCTTGTATACTCCTTCATAGAACATTATTTACAATACCTTACAGACTTTTTGTTTTGTCCAGTAATTGAAATTGAAAAGGTTGAAAATATGGCAATAAATAATAGAAGCTTACTGCTAAGAAAGGATGATACTGATACTGAATGTGATATCATACAAGGCTCTTCTTTTAAAGTATTGCAACCATATTCAAATGATTCTACTGCTTACAATAGTATGGAAATCTGTATTGATTTTTATTAAAATGGAGCCAAGTGTAAACCAGCTCTAGACTGGGACCTTCTCCTCTATAAGTTACAAAGTCAAAGAGTTTCTAGGGGTATGTCTACTAAGCTTTGGTAGCTGTCAAAGCAACAGAGCACATGCTATTGGGCCACATTGGCAGATACCACAAGGGAAATGCAGTGAATGCAGCAATTTTCTCCACTATCTGCCTATCCTGCAGCAAATGCAAGAAGAGATGGGATCGAGGCAGAGAGAGGACATGAAGGCATGTGACAGCCAGCACTTGGGGTACTGCCATGTGGCATGCCTCCAGCTCATGCCACTTTGAGAGGTGGTGGTAAGTGCAGCCATGCTACCAGGGTAATTGTACAAGATGGCACAGTTTTAGCATTAAGAACACATGCAAATGCCAGTGTTTTAGTCATTTACATGCATAAATGGTTACATACACATGCAAATGGCTAGTGTAAATGTACACATGTTGATTTGATGGTGTGTGCTTTCACTGGGGCATGCACATGGATGGAGTTTGGATGGAATGTGGGCCATTCAAACAGGTACATACATTGACTATAAAATACTTTAATTTCCATGCATACTTACAAAATGTAGGTGCATTCATTTGCACCAGCTCTAAGTCTGGTGTAAGTGATTGTGCCTTAATTTAAGGTACATTCTCTGACACTTACACTGTCTTGATAAAATAAATTTAAAGTAGACAAGTTAAAATGCACTTTAACTAAACACCTTATTTAAAAAATGGCCATTTACAAATAAGCCTGAATTAGAGGTTGACATGCTCTTATTTGTCAGTTTGGCCCCTGGTGGTAGTACTGTGAGACTACCACTAGGGAATTATCTGGCACCATTTAGAAATAGGCAGCAGCCAAGGCAGGAGAGAGGGGGTATTGTTCCTGCCCTCATTTGGCTGAGTTGGGGTACAAGGGGGACTGTGTGTGGGCAGACAGGGGCCAACCAGCACTTTATTTCAGGAAGGGGCAGGGCTTTGGGAAGGGGAGACTTTAAAATGTTTTAGTCCTGCATCAGTGCTGAACTGGATATTGAGGCCCCCCAAGAGGTGGGGATTTGGGGGACCTCTTACTTGGACCAGCATGCCCTTTAATCTTTTTTGTGCCACCACACAAATGACATTTTTTTAAAACTTCTCACATGTTTCCATAGCATGGAATGCACAATGTCCCTGGCTGTTGCAGCATCTGAAAAATTCCTTGCAAAATTTAGCTAAGGATGCAAATGAGCCAAACGCTCATTTCCATCTCTTAGCTAGGTTTCATGGAAATGGGTATTAAACTGCAAACATTTTTGCAGGTTAGTAGATAGAGCCCCTAGTCTTTGAATTATAGTATGTTTTTTTTTTAGCTGACTGTATTTATTGAAACAGAGAATATGAGAACAGAGAAAGACCATAAGGCATGTCTAGTCTTCAATTTCCTTTTCTTCTACAGTAGGCAGAACCTTAGATAGGTTCCTAACTCTCCTGTCTCTGACCAATACATTAACAAATTGAAAAGAGCACACATATAGTTTGACAAAATGACCCATCTGCAAACTCTTACATGTCTGTGAGGGGAGGGAAGAATTCAAAGAAAGATGATAAAGTATGTCTTGTTACGGCAGGAGGGGCTGAATGTGGCATCTTTATAATGGGTATTATCTATATATTTGTGGTGATCTTCAGATAGTGTGTGTGTGTGTCATGCAGGGGTGGGGTATGGTGGTGGATTGGGTGTGAGGCTGTGGTGCACATGTGTGAATGGTATGGAAATGGGGTGCAGGGCTGGGTTACTTGTCTGTGCATATGGGGGAGGGGGTATAGGTGTAGGGTGGGTGCTTTGTGTGCTGAGGGGATGGGGTGCCTCTGTATGTTTGTGTGTGTGTGTGTGTGTGTGTGTGTGTGTGTGTGTGTGTGTGTGTGTGTGCGCTATGGCTGTGGGGTGCCTCTGTTTATGTGTGTGGTTGAAGGAGTGGGTGTTTCTGTGTGTGTGGTGCAGGGCTGGGGTGCCTCTGTGTGTGTCTGTGAGATATGGGGGTGGGATGTTTCTGTGTGCGTGTCTGGTGTGGGGTAGGGTGTGTGTATGTGTGTGTGTGTGTGTATGTGTGATGCAGAGGAGGGGTATGTGTAGTGCAGAGGTGGGAAGCCTGTGAGTGTGAATGTGGTATGGGGGTGGGGTACCAGTGTGTGTGTGTGTTTGTGGTGCAAGAATAGGGTAACTGTGTGTATATGTGTGTGTGGTATAGGGGTGAGGTGTGTGTTCTGCAGGGGGTGCGCACATTTTGGAATATACATATTCTGCACGTTTGTCCCCATGAAGTCGTCCCTTCAACCTCAAACCTCTTGCACTCTTCCTCCCTTCTCCAATGGCTCTCCTGCTGTCTCCCACTCTCTGTTCCCCTTCCCAGAGTCTCTCCCAACATCACCTGCCCCCTGCGTTTTTATCCAGGCTGCAGTTAGGCCCAGTACTGTTGCCTTTCTTTCTCTTCCCATGGGAGATGGGGGTCCCATCAGGCAGACAGAAGTGGTTTTTGCCACAATCACAGCCTTGCCCTACTGTCAGTGGGAGATGGGATCCCCATGGGCAGATATAAGTGGATTTGCCATTCTTGTCTGCCTGCCTATCTTAATCTGAACCCATAAGGTTCTTTGTACAAGTGACAGATAAAACAAACACAGGGCTGGAGCCTCGACAAAAGATGCTATTGCTTATGCAAATGCACCTAAAAAAGTGCACCTTGAAATTATGCCATGCTGCTAAGATATGATGGGTGTCTCTTCTTATTTTTCTGTCACTCCTCCTTAAGGAGATCTAAGGAATTAATAGCCCTATTACTCTATTTTATAAACCAGCAAGAGAAATTAACAATCCTATAGTATCTCCATCAGTCTTCTGCAATACTCAGGGATGGATATATCTCATTCACAGGAATGCTAGAAAATGTATAGTGACATCAAGTAATTGAAAATAAAATAAAAGTAGATGTATGCCTTTCTATATAACCTCAGAATATTATGAGTCTAGTTGCTAAAATTATTCTTATTTATTAATCCCTGTCATTAGCTCATCTCAAACAAACTTCCATACACTCTACCACACTTACTGATTGTTATAACAATCCTAAATGCTGTCAGGAGGCTAACACACGTTTTATGTTACCAAACTACAAATTCTCATTGACACCAGTGACAGGTTTTCATCCTGTGACTGAGATATCAGGGCTTTACTTGTTCCAGGATTTATGACTGAAGTGCTCAACCAAGACTTCCTTCTCATGAGTGACAGAGTTTTTGTAAGAAGTTTAAGCATATTTTGTATGGGACTTACTCTAAAAAGTTTTTCAGTTCTAAATATTTTTTTCTTTTTGGCTTCTCTCTTGATAAACTTTCCACACTCACACCAAGAGCAAGTAATCTCTCACCATCTGCTCATAAATTAACTTTAAAACATTTTTCCATTTTCACCTACCTGAAATATTATAGCCAATTATTCACTCACACACCACAGAATTAAATTACTTTCGGGATAAATCAGGATTTTATCCTCAGGGCTCAATTTAATTTCCTCTTTTTTCTCTGATTTAATTCCTCAAATTCCTTCTCTTTAAACCCAAGTATTCTGTTATCAATTGGCAAACCAAGCAGCTGCTTCCCTTCTCCACAGTGCAGTGCACAACTCCCAACTACTTAACTGTAACTTTTAGAATCTTCTGTCGTCAAGGCAACAGCTCCCAGCATAAGTTCCATCACTGTTGCTTTGCACCAAGGGGGGGGGGGGCTCCAGTGCTGTATCACCCTTACTCTCACAACTCAGCCTTCCCTTGGTAACCTCACTGAACTCCCCTTACCTTTCCCAAACAGTAGCTGTCCTTTTCTCAGTATGGCACTGACAGCTGTAGCGCCAAACTCACTCTTGCTGCTCTTCCCTCCTCTTCAATGCTGCAACCCAATCAGCACCGAGACCCCAGTCCAACTGCTTCAGAAAGCTCTGCCAGGCATGCATACATCTGCTGTTGCTGGCTTTAGCCTCCTTCTTTCACAGCTGCTGCAACACAGCCTTTAACTCTGTGGTCCTGCTACCTGAACCTCCTGGTTCACAGTTGTATTTTATTTATTTATTTATTTATTTATATTTAGTTGTAGCGGCCAAGACTGTGAACTCACTTTTCCCAATAGTGGCAGCCTCTCCTCTCTCTCATCCCCTGCAGCTCCAGATGCTTTGGCATCTGTTCTTTCTGCCAGTACTTCCCAAGCTCCACAATCCAGCACCACTTTATACAAGTATCATTTTCATAAAGGATGAAAACTAAGCAAATTGGAGAAATACCATGAAAAAAAAAAAGATATTGAAAATTTAAAAGAAGAAAACTTTGTGGCATTTTGCTTTAAAAATGTGTCTCTATTCTGTTATAGGGATTTGCATGGGAAAAATATTTGTTTTATTTTCCAGCAATGTTAATTTTTTTTCCATGATTTTTAGGCATTTGTTCAGTTTATTTCAAGTATTTGTTTCAAGAAAAACCTTTAGAGCACATTGGAACTTATTAATGTATGTAAATCAATTGTGTGTACATTCATTTATTGCTTCATGTGAATTCAATGGATTTTCCATGGACTAACATTTTTAAGCCACCCTAACCGAGGCACACCCCCAACCTGTTATTAATATATAGCTTAATATATCCTATATACAGGAAAAGAGCCATAAACTTTAGTTTGCACCACATCAGGAATAATGCAAATTTAATATATCACACATTTTAAGTATTTATTTATTTATTTATTTAATGTTAAAAAAGGAGTATGTTGTCTGTAACACAAGATTTGGAGTAAAGCCAAAATACTCAGACTTGTGGACTGCAAGGTTGTTAGGCTGTGCATGTTTACTAAAGCATGCCCACATTAGCGTGTCATTGGCTTACGATAGGGTTACCTGTGAGAGAGTCAGTTGGATCATTAGATGATAGAGGGGGAAAAGGGGCATTAAGGGAGGACAAGGCCATAGCGGAGAGAATTATTTGTTTTAGTTTTCACTGAAGAAGATGTAGGGAGGATACCCATGCCTGAAATGGTATTTAAAGGTGATGTGGCAGAAAGGTTGAAAGAAATATCGATAAATTGGGAAGATGTAGTAAAAGCTATTAGTGTAGCTGGGTTTAAAAAAGGTTTGGACAAGTTTCTGGAGGAAAGGTCCATAAGCCATTATTAAAGAGAGCACAGGAAATCCACTTCTTGCCCCGGGATAAGCACTATGGAACCTGTGTCTTTTTGGGTACCATCTAGGTACTTGTGTCCTGGATTGGCCAATGTTGAAAACCTTGGTCTGATCCAGTATGGCATATATTATGTTCTTATATATTACAACCATTTGATAAACAGAAGAGTAGCAAATCACCTGGATCAGATGGCATACATCCAGGGTGTTGAAAGAACTGAAATACGAGATTGCAGATCTAGTAATTTGTGATCTATCATTAAAATCATCTGTAGTACCTGAAGATTGGAGAATGGCCAATGTAACATCACTTTTTAAAAAGGGTTCCAAGGGTGACCTAGGAAACTACAGACCGGTGACCCTGTACCAGGCAAAATGGTACCACTATCCCTGCTGCGGCAGCGGCAGAATCAGCTGTCCCATGGCCCCTTCCCGTCTGCCCGGCAGAGCCCTCAGTCAGCTCCATCAGTGGCGGGCTTTTCAAGCCGCGAAGAGAGTATTTCTCTCTTGCGCAACTCTGTTAAGCCTTCCGGGGCTGAAGGAATTCCCATCAGCCCCGGCAGGCTTAACAGAGCTGCGCGAGAGGGAAATACACTCTTCACGAGTGGCCCTGAAAACTGCTGCTGATGGAGCTGAGCTGAGGGCTCTACCAAGCAGATGGGAAGGGGCCGCGGGACAGCTGATTCTGCTGCTGCCACGGCGGCAGCAGCAGAAGCCAGGTTTTGTTTTTTTTAAATTGACAGTTGATTCTGCTGCTGCCACGGCGGCAGCGGCAGCAACAGAAGCCAGTCATTTTTTTTTAAATTTACCTGGACTGATGGGGGGGAGGGGGGTTAGGACTGGAAATGGACTGATGGGGGTTAGGACTGGAGGTGGGCTGATGGGGGGGAGTTAGGACTGGTAATGGGCTATGGGGGGGGGGCTAAGATTGAAAATGGGGTGATGGGAGGGTTAGGACTGGAAGTGGGCTGTTGGGTGGCTAAGACTGAAAATGGGGTGATGGGAGTGTTAGGACTGGAAGTGGGCTGTTGTGGGGCTTAGGACTGGTAATGGGCTATGGGGGAGCTAGAACTGGTAATGGACTGGGGGGGGTTGCTAGGACTGGAAATGGGCTGAGTAGAAGGGGGGGCTTGAACTGCAAATAGCTGATGGGGACGGGGTTTTGGAATGGAAATGGGCTGAGTGGAAGGGGGGGCTTGAACTGCAAATAGCTGTTGAGGAGTGGGCTTGGAATGGAAATGGGCTGTGAGGGGAGGGAGCTAGGACTGGAAATGGGCTTAGTGGGGGGGGGGAGCTAGGACAGGAAATGGGCTGATGGTGGGGCTAGGATAGGACTGGAAATGGACTGATGCGGGGATTAGAAGGGAGCAGATGCTGGGTGGGGCTGGAACTAGAAGGGAGCTGATGTTGGGGGAGGATTAGAATGAGATGGGGCTGGGAGAGTGAAATGGACAGGGGAAAAATATTTTGTGTGGGAGGGAAGAAAAATCTACAATTGGCTGGGTACTGGGAGAGTAAGTGGGGATTGAGGATGGAGGGGTAAAATTTGAGTGGATGAAATAGGAATGAGGAAAGAGCAAAAGGAGAAAGATTAGTATGTTAAAGAAGATGTAGAGAGAGAATGGAAAAAAAACTAGAAGAGAGAAGAAAGGACAAATGGACAGCAGACGATGGAGAGTTAGCAGAAAACACAAAGAAACCAGAAGAAAGTGGCTGGAACAATTGCAACTGAAAAAAATGCACAAAAGGTAGAAAAATATCTCTTTAGTTTGAATTTATTAACTGGAATATGTCAGCTCTGGGAAATGTGCATCATTAACATCTGCGCTTTATATGGTAACATTCTGCAAATATTTATGCAAATGAGGCCCCGCGTCTTATGCGGCACACGGGTTACTTTACAAGTCCTCATTTGGCCCTCAAAGCAATTTGAGTTTGAGACCCCTGCTCTACAGCAACAGGACAAAATCAAAATAAACGTAACTATTTAATTTCTCAACAAACAGGGGTGTCCTACACAGAGCGGTGGGTTCACCCCTAAACAAAGACATGGGGAGGGGTGACCTGCACAGAGCGGCAGGTGCACCTACTCTTGCCATCTTACTGGGCAGACTAGATGGACCATGACACACAATTATTTAAAGATGTTAAAACATAAGTGGATTGTGAAAAATGGCAAGAAGACCTTGATAAATTGGAAGACTGGACATCCAAATGGCAGATGAAATTTAATGTGGACAAGTGCAAAGTTATGCACCTAAGAATAAACAACCCAAAACTACCATTACACCATGACAATTTCCACATTAGGAACCACCACCCAGGAAAAGGATTTAGGCGTTATCGTGGATAATAAATTGAAACCCTCTGCCCTATGTGCAACCGCAGCCAAAAAAGCAAATAGAATGCTAGGAATCATAAGGAAAGGAATAGAGAATAAAACAAAAGATATTATAATGTCTCTGTATCGTTCCATGGTGCGACCGCATCTTGAATATTGTGTGCAGTTCTGGTCGCCGTATCTTAAAAAAGATATAATAGACTTAGAAAAGTTATAGAGAAGAGCCACCAAAATGGTAAAGGGGATGGAAGGATACCCTTATGAGAAAAGGCTTAAAAAGGTAGGACTCTTCAACTTGGCAAAGAGACAGCTGAGGAAAGATATGATAGAGGTATATAAATTAATGAATGGAGTGGAACGGCTAAACATAGATCGGTTGTTTATGCCATGTAAAAGTAGAAAGTATAGGGGATATGCAATGAAGCTACAATGTAACCCATTTAAGAGTAACAAGAGAAAGTAGCTTTGCATTCAATGCGTAATCAAACTCTGGAATTTGTTACCGGAGGATATTAGTGTAGCTGGGTTTAAAAAATGTTTTGACAAGTTCCTGGAGAAAAGGTCCATAAACCGTTATTAAAGAAGACCCAGGAACTCTACTGCTTGCCCTGGGACAAACATTGTAGAAGCTATGTATGTTTTTGGGAACCTGCCAGAAACTTGTGACCTGGATTGGTCATTGTTGGAAACAGGATACTGAGCTTGATGGACCCTGGTCTGATTCAGTATGGCATTTCTTATGTTTTTATGATGCTAGCACATAGTCCCCTGCTAATCTTAGTGTGTGAATCCTTCTGTCTCTCATTAGCATGTTGCAACTGCATGGCACCATGCTAACCGGCTTCACAAGTGCACCTAATGCTCCCCATTGAGTTGGTGTTCTTATGTACTAATGGTAACAACCACAGTTAGCACATTCCAAAGACACCCATACTAATTGTGTTTTGCCATCAATGTCCACGTTTCACCCCTAACCTGCTCAATAATGCACTAATCAGTTAGCATAGGATTTTTCTATGGAGTCCTGCACTAACGTTTTCACTCAGTGCACTTAGTACCACTACTACTACTACTAATCATCATTTGTATAGTACTACAAGGCATACACAGTTCTGTACATATACATGTAAGCCACAGTCCCTGTTCTTCAGAGCATATAATCTAATTAAGATGAAAATACATCACAAAACTGGGGACTAGAGGATGGCAAGGTACACAGAAGTAGGGGCAAGAGAATGAGAGCATCAGGATCCAAAAGCAACCTCAAAGAAGTGGATATCCAGCCTGGACTTGAAATGGGCCAGAGAAGGAGCTCAACGCACTGACTCAGGTCATTTGCTCCAGGCATATGGAGCAGCAAGGTGGAATGGATGAAGTCTGCAGTTAGCAGTGGCAGAGAAAGGCACAGATAAAACGGATCTGCCAGAGGAGTGGAGTTCCCAAGTAGGAGTGTAGAGTGAGATAAGAGAGGAAAGGTAGTGAGGAGCCACATAATGAATGCACTTGTAGGTAAGTAGGAGAAGTTTGAACTGGGTGCGGAAATAAATAGTGAGCCAGTGAAGTGACTTGAGAAGACAGGTTACATGAGCATAGTGACAGTGGCAGAAGATAAGCTGTGCAGCTGAGTTTGAACAGATTGAAGGGGAGAAAGAAGATTTACAGGGAGACCAGTGAGCAGCAGGTTATAATAGTCAAGATGGGAAGTGACTAGTGAGTGGATGAGGTCTTAGTAGTGTGTGCAGGAAGGAAGGGACAAATTTTGCCAATGTTATAGAGCAGTGGTCACCAACCTCCAGAGGGCCGCGGGCCGCACAGCCGTCTCCCGGGAGCCTCGCGGGCTGCACCCCCCTTCTCCCCCGCCTCCGCAAAAAAAACCCAATGCTTATAACCTATACCTTGCTGGAGACTTCCGGTGACGTCAGTGGCCCTTATGGCGGCGAGGTAATTGGGCTCCGCCGTCAAAGCCTGATAAATGGTGCTAAAAAAACCCTAAAAGCAGTGAGGCGGCGAGTTGTGCTGGTGTGGGGAGCCGCGAGGAAGAACGAGAGGCCCTGGTGACAAAGCACTCGGCAGGAGGACCGGCAGCAGCGTGCTCAAAGCCTCGAAGTGAGGTAAATCACGGGAGCCGAAGTGGAGAAATCGCCTGAAATGAAGAAGAGGCAGGAGTGAGGTGTGGAGCCAGCAAATCCGGCAGGCGGAGAGTGCAGCCGCGTGATCGCACGGGAGAGCAGGTGGGGCAGGGAAGCATCGGCCCAAAACCAGCGGAGAGAGCGTGTTAGGCCCATCAGCCGGCAAAGTGCAGCAGCAGTGGAGGGGAGAATAACCTATACCTTGCTGAACCGCCGCATCTTCTCAGCTCCCGCTAGCAGCAGGAGAGCGGAACGAAGGCACCTCGCTGCTTTGCTCAGCTGATGACGAGACCAGGAAGGTAATAAATCCTTGGCGGGCCGCACCAGGGTAGAGCCTCGCGGGCCGCACGAAGGGACCTCGCGGGCCGCAGGTTGGTGACCACTGTTATAGAGAAAGAAGTTACAGGTTTTAGTTATCTGCCACATGTGAGCATAAAAAGAGAGAGCAGAGTCAAAGATGACCCCAAGGTTGTGAGCTGAGGAAACAGAGAGAATTGTAGTGTTATCTACAGATATAGAGAAGGGAGGAAGGGGGGAGATGGCTTAGGGGGAAAGATAAGGAGCTCAGTTTTGGCCGTGTTCAGTTTCAGATGGCGATGAGACATCCAGGTAGCTATGTCAGATAAGCAGGCAGAGATTCGGGCCTGCATTCCTGGAGAGATTTCAAGCACAGAAAGGTAGATCTGAGAGTTGTCAGCATAAAGACAGTACTGAAAACCACAGGTAAAAATAAGTGCACCAAGTCACTGAGTGTAGAGAGAGAAAAGGAGAGGTTCCAAGACAGATCCCAGAGGTACAGCAACTGAAATCAGAATATACACTGAAAGTGCAATGGGAGAGATAGAAAGAAAACCAGGACAGAAAAGAACCCCTAAATCCAAGCCAGGACAATGTATTGAGGAGAAGGTGGTGATCAACAGTGTCAAAGGCAACAGAAATGTCAAGAAGGATGAGAATTGAGTAAAGGCCTTTGGATTTAGTGAGGGACAAATTGCTGGAGACTCTGGCAAGAGCCATTTCTGTGGAATGTAGAGAATGCAAGCCAGATTTCAGTAGATCCAGAAGGGCTTGAGAGGAAAGAATGTCAAGACAGTGCCAGTGAACCATTCGTTCAAGTAGTTTTGAAGCAAAGGGGAGGCCAATAACTGGAAGGACAGAAAGGATCTAGTGAAGGCTTTTTGAGGAGAGGTGTAACCACAGCATATTTGAAGGCCACAGAAACAGTTGCAATGGAAAGCGATAGGCTAACAATATGACCAATGGAAAGGATGATGGCGAAAGAGAAAGAGGATAGTAGACAGTTGGGAATGGGATAAGAGGAGCAGATAGTCAGTTTGGAGGAGGCGAGAAGATTTGCAGTTTCCTCCTCAGTGATTTCAGAAAAGAAAGAAAGGGTGACCAAAGGTGAGGGAAGGATTTGGGATTGAAGAGAGGGAAGATGAAGTGGAGATGAGCCTGCAGAGAATTCAAGTCTAATCTTCTGGATTTTGTCATGGAGGTAGTCAGTCAAGCTCTGGGCAGACACTGAAGGAGGGTTTGGGGAAGGAGGGACCTTGAGGAGAGAGTTGATGTAGAAAAGAGATGGCAAGGGTTAGAGGCAAGAAGGTCAGATGGACATAGTACACTTGCTTGGTGAATGCTATGGCCAACTGGAAAGAGGTGAGCATGAATTTGAAATGCAGATAGTCAGCAAGGGTACGTGATTTAAGCCAAAGGCGCTTAGCTGAGTGTGGCACAGGAACATAGGTAGCAGGTTGTTGAGGACAGCCAGGGTTGAAGTATGGTATGCCTCATAGCATGTGGAATGGGATGAGCAAGTGCATCCACAGCAGAGAAGAGTATAGTGTTATAGGAGGATATTTCTCCATCTACTGACCTAGATAGCATAGTGGAAGAAAGAAATGATAAGACAGCAATGGAGAAAGCCGAAGCGTCAATAGTATAAAGATTTCTAAACATGGTGGTAGAGATCGGATGAGACAAGATGGGGGGGATGGTTAAGAGTGAAGGTTAGCAGGTGATGGTCAGATAAGGACAGAACTGAGGTGGAGATGTTTGAGGGTGAGCAGTTGGAGGAGAAGACAAGGTCAAGGCAGTGGCCATGCTTGTGAGTAGGAGTGGTACAGCACAACTGGATGTTGAATGATAAGGTTAGGGAAAGGAGCTTTAAGGCATAAGAGTCAGAAGGGTCATCAACGTGACTGTTAAAATCCTCAAGAATAAGGGAAGGGGAAGATGCATTCAGAAAGAAGGAAAGCCAGGAGTCAGAGTCAGTGAGACAGGAAGAGGTGGATTTGTTGAGGGGTCAATAAATGACAGCTGTCCAGAGAGGTATTGGAGAAAATAGGCGGATGGCATGGAATTCAAAGGAAGCAACAGAATTAGATGGAGGCAGAAGGAGGGGCTGAAATGAACAGGAATGAGAGAGTAGGAACTCAACACCATCACCATGGCCAATGGGCTGCAATGTATGGGAAAATAGGTAGCCTCCATAACAGAGGGCAGCGACTGAAGTAGAATTTTCAGGGAGAAGCCAAGTTTCAGTAAGAGCCAGGAATTGCAGAGTATTAGAAATAAAGAGATCATGAATGAAGGCAAGTTTATTGGAGACAGAATGTGCATTCCACAATGCGTATGAAAAAGGGAGAGAAGAGGGAGAGAGGAAAGGGATATGAACAAGATTAGAAAGGTTACATATTGATCTGCCCTGGGAGTGTTAAAAAAGTTTAGGGGGCCAAGATTGGGGTTGACATCTCCAGATGAGAGAAGGAGAAGGAGTAGGAGACAATGGGAAAGAGAAGAGGCGTCATGATGGAACTGAGGATGAGATTCCTTCATTGAGAGTGGAGATGACTGATTGAGAGGAAGAAAATGGTGAAGCTCAAGGGCAGATGATAAGGTAGAAGACAAAATAGAAGGGGAGATGGGGACAGTAAGGAGTGGGTAATGAGAAGTAGGGCCATGGAATTTCGGGAATGAGAGGAAAAGATTAGGGAGAGTTAACATCAAGAAACCAAAGTGATATGGAGCCATATGAGAGGGAGAAAAGGAGAGAATGCAAATTAAAGGAGATACAGGTGGAGAGGAGGAGAAAGTCCTGGTAGCTTCAGGTGCACATTTGTATCAATGAGCAGAGGAAGGCTATGAAAGAATGTTAAGCCAGGGGTAGGTGGGCTGAGGGGTGGGGGGTTGCGAGATGGCTTTATCATGGGAAGATCGTGCCAAACCAACCTGATTGATTTATTTGACTGGATGACCAGAGAACTAGATAAAGGGAATGCAATGGATGTGGTATATTTAAATTTCAGCAAAGCCTTTGATACTGTTCCTCATAGGAGTCATGTGAATAAACTTAGCAGCCCAGAGATGGATCCCAAAATGATAAACTTGATCAAGAACCTTTTGACTGATAGACATAGTATGCAGCACACTCCACGTTAACCATTAGAGCATTTGAGTAAGCATGCCCCTTGTTGAATTAATATCTGACTTTTTGTACAACTCTGAGCAACTATCTACATAATTCCAATATACTGTATCTTCTAACTGCTCTGCTTTCTAGTTGAATCTTTTTCTTTCTTAGCAAATATTTGAAACCTCTGACATGATGCTCAGGTCCAGAATAAAATGTGACAGATAGAAGCGCTTTGGGCTTTGTTTCCAAAATAAAAATTGCTACCAGCAGAGAATGGGAGAAGCACTTTACAAAGAGAGCACTTTCTTCGGCTGTTTCATTGATTTGTATTACAGTAAAATATAACTACCTCAGTATTTTATTTTAAGACTGCTGACTTCCTATAATGACAAAAGTGCCCAGGCTTTCATAAAAAATAAAGTAGAGAACAAAGCTTATCATGTTAGGTATCAAGAAGAAAACCTAGTTCAAGATGAATAAAAAGTATTTTCAAAAATTATCTTGTAAAATAGAGAGCAACAATTGCTCTATCACAGTTTTGCAAGGAGAAACACCAAACAGGATGGAAAGTACTTTAGTTTTATGAACACTCCACAAACTACATACTTCTTTACCATGGGTCTCATGTACTGAAGAGATTTTTCCCAATATGCTAAGGTGAAAATGCTTAGTACATATGTCCATATATCTATATAGCAGTGCCAATAAAATACTAAGAGAATGCACATATGATAAAGTTATATTTGCACAAAGCTCAGAGTTCTAGTTCAGGGATGGTGATTCTATCTTGTACCAGCTTACATGCAGTCACAGGTTATAGTTTGATATTTTTTTTTAGCTGGCTCTATTTACTAAAAAAGAGAAATGAACCACACATGACTGAAACAGGCAACAAGGGGAATGGAGCAGATGTAACACCATTCACAAAAGAAGATGTTTATGAACATTTTGTAGAACTGAAAGGGGATGAGGCCATGGGACTGGATCAAATACATCCCAGGATACTGAAGGAGCTCAGGGAGGTTCTGACAGGATGTTTAAAAGATGTGTTTAATAGCTTCCTGGAGACTGGGGAGTTACCATGGGACTGGAGAAGGACTGACGTGGTCTCTCTTCATATATGTGGCAACAGGCCCATAAGCCTTATCCTACTCTGGGAAAAGTAATGGAGACACTGCTGAAAGAAAGGATAGTGTTTTTTTCTGGAAGCCAACGAGTTGTGAGATCCGAAGCAACATAGCTTTACCATGGGAAGATCATGCCAAACCAACCTGATTGATTTCTTTGAATGGGTGACAAGAGAACTAGATAAAGGGCATGTGATGGATGTCGTATACTTAGATTACAGGAAAGTCTTTGACACTGCCCATCATAGATGTCTTATGAATAAATTGAGAAGCCTGGGGATGGCTCCCAAGGTGGTGAACTTGATCAAGAACTGTATGAATGATGGATTACAGACTATAGTGGTGAATGTAACGCATTCTGAAATAAGGTGGGTGAGTAGTGGAGTGCCTCAGGGATCGGTCCTGGGACTGGTACTGTTCAGTGCCTTTCTGGGTTATATTGCCGAAGGGTTAAAAGGAAAAGTTTGCATTTTTGCAGATGATATGAAGATGTGCAACAGAGTGGACACTTCATAGGGAGTAGACAACACGAGAAAAGATCTACACAAATTAGAAGAATGGTAAAATAGTTGGCAGTTGAGATGTAATGGAAAAAAGTGGAGAGTGATGCATTTGGGATGCAGAAACCCAAGGGAGCTGTATGTGGTAGGGGACAAAAGGTTGGTGTGTATGGACCAAGAGAGGAACCTCGGAGTGATAGTGTCTGAGGATCTCAAGGTGACTAAGCAGTGTGACAAGGCAGTGGCCAAAGCCAGAAGGATTTTAGTCTGCAGAAAGGAATAGCCAGCAAGAAAGATGATGTATTAATGTCTCTGCACAAGTCATTAGTGAGGCCTTATTTGAAGTATTGGGTCCAATATTCAGTGGAGGTGACTAGCATGATTACAGTGCCTAGCCATCCCTACTGAGCACAAAACCCGGATATTCAATGCCAGGGCCATATCCGACCACTGGAATTGACTATCCGGGTCAGACACAGAAGCCTGAAGCTAACTGAGCAGTGGTAATATTCAGCCACTGGTCAGTTAGCTTCAGCGGCAAAAGTTAGGATAGCTTTTGCTGTGCCGAACTTGCAACCAAAGGATAACTGGACAGCGGCTGAATATCGCTGCTGTCAAATTATCCACGGGTACCAACCCTGGAATGCCCCTGAAACACCCCAGTGCTAACCGAGTAGCACCGGAGCATATAACGATGGTACCTGGGGATATTCAGCGGCACTAGCCATGTTAGTGACACTAAATAGCCCACTTAGGGGTATTTACATGGTTTAAAGGTCTGTAAATCGTGTAAATGCCTTTGAATACTGGACCCATTGCATTCAGTTTTGGAGAACGTATCCTACAAAGGATATAAAAAGAAATGGTTCAGAAGAAGGTGACCAAGATAATATGCGGCCTGCGCCAGAAGGCAAATGAGAAGAGGAGAGATGGGGGATATGATGCAGACCTTTAAATATTTAAAGAGTATTAATGAACAAACAAACCTTTTTCAAAGATGGGGAAGCTTTAGAACTAGAGGACATGAAATGAAGCTGCAAGGAGGTAAACCTCTTGTTGTTGTTAAGTGCTGTTGAGTCGGTGTCGACTCTTGGCGACTCTCTGGATAGTTGCCTTAAACTGTGTTCAGACTTCAGTCAGGCGGCTCATTGTTGACAGAGTGTCACCCATTGTTGACAGAGTGGCACCCATCTCATTGCTGACCTTCCTCTTTTGCATTGACTTAGGTAAACTTACATAATGACATAATATGTGATGGCAGATAAAGACAAATGTGGTCTGCCCAGTAAGGTAGCTAGAGTAGGTGTACCCGCTGTTCCATGCAGAGATTAAAAGCAACATCAGGAAGTGCTTTTTCATGGAAAGGGTGGTGGATGCCTGAAATATCTTCCCAAAGAAGGCGATGGAAACAAAAACAGTGACAGATTTCAAAAAGGCATGGGACAAACAGAGAGAATCACTACATAGCAAGAGGATGGACTCAAAGCAAATGTAAATAACTTCATAAATAGAGAGGGGTAACCTGCCTGGAGCAACAGGTACAAACCTTAAGCAAAGACATTGGGTGTGAGGGTGGTGGGGGGGGGGGAGTAGCTAGCACAGAGTTACAGGTGCAGCTCTCCAACTCTAGTCAACTTATTAGGCAAACTAGATGGATAATGCTGGTCTTTATCGGTCATTATTTACTAAGTCCTGTGAAGGCTTCCAATTTCCTTTTCTTCTACAGTAAGCAGAACCTTAAATATGTTCTTTGACACAGCATTAACAGATGAAGGGATGATAACTATCTAAATCAAATCAGATTGCACGAGAGGAGTTATAGTACAGGAACAAAGTCTGTTAATCTCCAAGTATAATAATGAGAATTAAAGTTCTTACTATAAAAAGGGTATAAATTAAACAATGTCATATTTCTTGAGACATAGAAATATACAAAGCGGGAATAATAAGACTAATTCAGAATCAGTATGTGAAATAGTAAGCAAATCCCTAGTTTCCTTAGCACAATTAATTGGTTAATTAGAAAGAAATCCTTACAAAACAAGGTAAACAGTAAACAGCTCTGCAGAATAAATTTTCATGGCTAAGTTTGAGTATCTTATCCTATATAAAGGTCCAAAATGTTGAGTCTAGTTTTCACCATAAAAGTTAGTGGGAGCTCATCATGTCACTCTCACAAAAAATAGAAGTAGTTAATGCTTATCTTTCTGGTTCTAAATGTTTGGGACTACAACCATCCATTGCCAAAAAGTTAACAAATTGAAAAGTCTAAGGGGTATGTTTACTAAAGGGTATTAAGTGCAGCGATAAGGGGTTTTCCGTGTGAAAAGGGCTCTGGGCGTGTAGGAGGCGTTCTGGCATTAAGGGTGCTATGGGACACAACGTGCTAATAGGACAGCGGGCATTAAGGTATCAAGCGAACACCTCAACGTCTGAAAACGGCTGTCATCCTACTGCTGGATAAGGGAGCACCAAGGAAAGTCAATGCAAAGCTGATGGACGTAAGGACAGGTGTGAGCTGATGGATCTGACAGATTTGTGGGCATCCTACATAGCAGGCAGTAAGGTGGAAGAGCACATGGGAGGCAGCTGTAACGATGCACTGGGGAGTGCCAATGTAAAAGGGTGCAATCGGAGTATGTGGCATAGGATGTGGAAGATGTGTCCCCCAGCAGCGTCAGAAGTGGCAGGATGTGTGCAGTGACAGGAGGACGGAGCAAGAGGGGTGACGTGCAGATCAGGCACAGGAGTGGCAAGTATGAAGAGCTGAAATGAGGAAAAAAGTACCTGTGTAGGCCATGGTATAGCAGCTTGCACGAGAAGACATGACTGCACACAGCTGACATAGGTGGATGGATGGGCCACAGGAAGAATCATGGCAAAGGAGAGGTGGTATGACCTGGCAGCTCTGACATGCCATAGCTGCCATCCGCAACATATTTGTACTGTTTGAGAAAATGTGCATCAGTGCCATATGGAAGGCCTGATACCAGACATGGAGTGGAGGAGTAGCCTAGTGGTTGGGGCAAGGTACTTCAGATCGGAAGGTCGGAGGTTCAAATCCCACTAGAGGACAGCAACCTTGGGCCGGAAGGACTGGGGTTTCTAGTCCCACAGGTGCTCCTTGTGGTCTTGGGCAAGCCACTTAACCCTCCATAGCCCATGTTCCCTGTAAAATAGTTATCTCCAAGTTATAATGCCCTGTTCAATGTAATTTCAGTTTGTTCAATGTAAACCGCACTGATGCAGAATAGCGCGGTATATAAGAGAATGTAAATTAAAAAAAAAAAAAAATGTGGGTCGCACATCTGTCCCAGCCACACAACCACCATACAACACCCCAGACAATTGTGCAGATAATAACTGGACAGGTGTCATCCAAACTGGGCAAATGGGGCACATACGGGCATGAGGTCTGCTTTGAGGCACTTCTCCCCTGATCAGGCCTGTGTGGGCATGGGAGAGGGTATCCCTGTGCCATCATACCTGGGTAACCAGCCTCCAGATATATCACCACTCTAGCAGCTTGCATAGATCCTGGGCTGGAGAAAGATGTATGCCTCATGGCACAATCTGGGGGATGTTGGCACAACATCAGTAATGTCTCCCAGTGCCTGGCACAGATGATTTATGACTGTGCTATCACACTGGCATGAGATGGCATTGCAGTCAGCCATATGGTCCAGGTACCGGACAGCTATTCATGGCCTCCCTAAATTGCAGATCAGCACATCAGAACCTCCTGTGCTACCTCCAAACCACATACGCTCACTTGCAATCACAAAAGACATCATTCTGCCAAACCAAATCTATGACTAACAGCTGCTATGCCATAATGGCATGAAGATAAATATAGCTAATCCCTGCAACTTTCTAAGGCCGTGTTCTCTGTTATTGTCCGATCTTACAACACTAAAGTTAAATTATACTACAACAATCCTTAATCGCATTCAACAGCGCCTGTTTTGCATCAACGGTCTATGTAGTCATGTCCCCTCAAGTGTTTAGTGTTGAGTAAACAGGTTAAGTAATAATCGTGCTTATCTGAATCGATGAAAGACTCCCCAACGCCATCAACCGGCTCCGTTCCTGCGTTTCACTGATGAGTTTCTTCAGGGGGGATTTTTTATCATTCAAGCACGGAGCCGGTTGATGGCGTTGGGGAGTCTTTCATCGATTCAGATAAGCACGATTATTACTTAACCTGTTTACTCAACACTAAACACTTGAGGGGACATGACTACATAGGCCGTTGATGCAAAACAGGCGCTAAGGCAAAGGACATTGTCTGATTAGCGAGTGCCAGGAGAAGTCTGAGACCTATGTACCCCTCATAAATTTATAATCATATAATTCAGAAAAGTTTTAAAAAAGTGAAATTAAAACTGTTGAATGCGATTAAGGATTGTTGTAGTATAATTTAACTTTAGTGTTGTAAGATCGGACAATAACAGAGAACACGGCCTTAGAAAGTTGGAGGGATTAGCTATATTTATCTTCAGTTTGTTTACCCTCTGTAAACTGACGCACAGAGTAAATGCCATAATGGCATGTCATCCCAGGACTACACATATTGATCTCCCTTTCTCACTGCAATATGATTTGTTTCCAGACTCACTCACATACTATTCTTACATAAGCAGTCCCAGATTTCAGAACACAGGATTTGTTAGGGTCCCTTGGGATCAGCTGTTTTAGCACAAACAACACATTTCAGCATAGCCTGAATAAACACTATTACTCTTCTTAACATTTCTGTAAGGGTGTTTATTAATGTTTCTTTACCTTACAACATCCCCTCACCTTTGCTTTCTGTTCTTTGTAACTGCATTTTGTGTTTTTCCAGACTGCATTCACACCAGTGCGGCACATACTTGTCACAACTATTCTTCTCTATGAGATAAATTGCAGAGCACAGCAGAATATTTTCTAAGTCCTAACCTTATTCTACATTTCAGCAGGAATAACATGGATGTTTCCGGGAAACACTTAAAATGTACACGGGCCTTTCCTGAATATGCTTTATATGTCTCCACAGCTGACTATGACCCTATTCTGCCCCTTCTGGGCATGTTCTGGAATTCCCATGCTAACACCATGTACGTGTATGATAGCAGTGTATCAGAATATGTCGGGGACATTTTCAGGACATAAATGTCCCCCGCCATATGTACAAACCCCTTATTCGTGTTCTGGAATGACCCCCTTAGTGCATAGGGCTGACAAATACTGCATGGCCCTGCACTCTCTGCCTTGACAGGGAATATGGGAGAACTTGCATTCCCTGCCAAGGCAAGGAATCCATGGCCAATAAGGCATCTGCCCCTGCTGGCAATCTAGCCCCTACGATGCCCCCTGCGATCAACCACCCATTCAGTACCCCTTTTCAAGACCACCATGGCCACAAATCCTTCTGGCTATGGAGGCCCTGCAAAGGGGTCCACCAATGCCATATTTAGAAAGCTCTCCCACAATCAACCCATCTGCACCCTTCCCCTCCCTGACACCTACCCAGGGTTCAACTGGGTCATCTCTGGTGGTCTATGGATGGTCTATCTCTGCTCCTGCCCTGGCTCTGGCAGTCCTCAAAATAGTTCTGGGATCACCTCGTTTTAGTCTTGCGATCCCTATCCATACTGTGAAAGATGTGAAATGGCTGTGATGTATGCCAGGTATATTTCTTAGATAGAATAAATTAGAAATTGTTCTAGTTATTAAAGGGCCCTTTTACTGAACTGTGCTATGTAGTTTATGTGCACTTTGGAGTACGTTAACTGCATGCTCCATCCCATGGCAACAGTTATCATGGGGGCATGACAGTTAATGTACTAAATGCCAGTTGTATGTTAGGGTGCGGAATGGGCAGGCTAGAGACGGAGATTGGGAGTGGTGAGAACATTGCAATAGCACTGGGGAACATATTGCATGCAGTCAATGATGCCTTTAGCGCAGGTTCACATAATGCCACCTCAACAGGTGGAGGTAAGTGTGCTTGCGGTAATAGCACTGTTCCTTCGATACACATCTGCACATTAACTGTCGGGAATATGCCGGTCATCCCCCCTCTCTCCACTTTCTGACAGTTACCACAGATACTTTGCACTTAATGCATGTTAGTTTTTACACTAAATGTGTGTTAAGTGCTAAAACCTTACACACTTTAGTAAAAGGACCCCAGGAACATTTCCTTCCAAATTTTGCTTCACTACTAGACCACAATTTATTTTAATCTATGTGAAACAAGAGAAGAAGAAAAGCATTAATTATAGTTTGCAGCAGTCTTATCACTATAGCTCTACATTCGTTTATCAACCAGGCTGTAGCAAAATAATCAAGGCTATCACTCAGCATCAACCCTTTCAGAATAGACAGCTCAGAGACTTCAGACAAGATATTAAAAGTATTCAATTTGCAAAGAGAAGGATTCTCAGGAAATTAAACTGCCAAATCCACACTAACTATACCAAAAGCTGTCCTGATATTAGTGATTTTATCAATAAAATAACTAGATAACAGATCAGCATTCATGCCTGAATTATCTAAATTGCCTTTGCTGATCAATTTCCTTTGCAAATTAGTTGCTATATTAAAGAGTTCTAGGGTGTCTGTTGGTTTGAACAATTTGATTAACAAAAAACTGCCTTTTTGCTCCTTTTACTAATAAATTATAAGTTTGTAAGTATCTCCTAAAAATATTTTGGGGGCCTTTTGCTAAAGCCTGCTGTATGCATTTCAGCGGATGCTAACGGCCAGCAGTGACAGTTAACACATAGGCATGACAGCTACCGGCCACTAAAACAACACCTATTGAGGTGCTATTAACCCATTTTGGACCAGCGTATGTTTTACATACATAAGGTTTCCATACTTACTACTCAGCTGTTTGCTAATTAATGGTTATAAATTCAATGGAACTATGTTTAGCTATTATCGTTATGTCAAAAAGCGTTATATACAGATTTTTTATCTGAGATCTAGTTAGTTTAATAGGTATTCGAAGTTTGCTGATTTTGACGGTACTGGCGGCTCAACATAAAAAGATCACAAAAAATAGTAAGTAGCTTATAATACTGTAATAGCTACTATTTTGCAAATAAAAGTATTTGTAGACTTTAGAAAATAGGTTTAGATAACTGTAAGTTACTTAGTGTCAGAGTTATTGGTGCGTGTATCGGCCTTGTATGTTTTTCATACGCTGGGCTAATATGTTGTCAAAACTAATTGCTGTCAAGCATTCTGTTCTAGGTGTTTCAATGGTGCAATATCGACGCAGTGCATCAGAAGTGTTTTCACGTGTATCATATTCCGCCATCAGAATGGACTATTGACAAACTATATTATATCATAATAAAGTGTTTTAAATGAAAACTGCAGTTTCAATAGTATCATACAGTATGTTTATGCCAATGAATATTTGAAATGAATCCTATCTTTTATGAAGATGGACAATATACTATATTGGACCAGTGTATGAAAAACATACACTATGGGGCTTGTTTACAAAGCCACAGTAGCGGTTCACGATCATTACCAGAGCCACGGCCCCATTGATTTCAATGACTGGCAATGATTTCAATGATTGGCAATGATGTCAATGGGGCCATGGCTCCGATAACAATCGCGAACTGCTACCGCGGCTTTGTAAACAAGCCCCTATGTGAAACTTCTATTTTCTGCAAAGTTTTAATATTTTTTATTATTGCCGGTATTTCATAGTTGTTTGAGTGTAACAAATCTAATAAATCATCCAGAACTGAGAAAGAATATGTGAGCTGTCCAAAACGGGTTAAGTGATCTGTGTAATCTGCTGCAGTAACAGTTAATGTGTGGTATGTTACCATGAGTTAACTATAAGATGTAGTTCACAGCTATCCTTGTCCCCTCCTATTCTATACAGTTTATGCGGGAATTATCATGCATTAAGGGAGTTATTTTAGTAGCCTTATTCACAATTTCTGTCAAAAATCCAGCATTTACATGTCGAAATGACATTCATGTGTAAACGAACATTTTATAAAGGGTTAAATTTACACGTGGATGTCCATAATACATAGAAATTGCAAGGAGGCGTGTCAAGGGTACGGTTAGTGCATGGCCTGGGTAGGTCAAAAATCTACACATGCATTCCCCATTCCATAAAGAGAATGCACATATATGACCAACATTGTCCACAACGAGATTTATAGCTGCTTCCTGGCATGGATAGGCTTTTTAAAAGCGCTTCTTTTAGCCAGTTCTTTGCAGGAGGGATTAAGGACATATCCTCCTTAATCTTCTGTTTATTTCCACCTCCATACTGAAATGAATTAAAGACAGTGGCCTCTGTAGTCAATTAGTAGGTTTTAAAAGTAGAGGTTTACAAATACCAACTTACATGTGTAAGTTGCCGAGTTTCCTCTGTTGATTTTTCCCAAGCTCAGATTTGTAAAATGTGTCCTACTTCTTTATTTGTTGTCAAATAAATGTGCACTTCTAGATATCCTTATACATATTTTAGCAAACGTTCCTCAGTTGGCAGGGCCTTTTCTAAAACCACCAGAATTGTGTATATCCTGACCTTGATGTCTCAATTGCAGTCTCCATGTACTATCTAAAATTTGTCTTCACGTGTCAAGCCATCACATTAATTCTTAACATATGCTAATTACCGCATAAACTGCTTTACACACTTTAGTAAAAGGGCCCCTTAGAGCAAATATGTGCATATCCTACAAATTCGGGGGAGGGGGGGCAGGACAGCATCTTAATAAAACTACTGAATCTCCAATTGATAATGAGGTCTCTGGAATTCTATGTTACTGTATCATAGGCTTTATTTGATCTTGCCTGCAATGGGGGAGCCTCTGTGCTTATCCCATGTTTTCTTTTGGTCTTCACTATGATTATGAGGATATTCCAGGAATTTACCACCCTTTCTAAAGAAAACAATATTTCTAACATTATTCCAGAGTTTACTCCCTTTGAACCTTCTATGATAATGTTTTTCTAAAACTTCCTTTCCTCTCATAGATGGACTATTGATTTGTGATTATTCACCTGGAAAAGAAAGGAAAGAAAATATGTGTCAGGAAGACTCTTCCAGCAGTTTAGAGATAAGAAGGGAAAGTAATTACTTAACCTCAGAGATATGGTGGAAGGAGGAGGACAACCAGTGGGACACTGTGATACTTGGGTACAAACTATATCGTAATGATAGAGCTAATCAAAATGGTGGAGGGGTTGCACTCTATGTTAGAGAGGGCATTGAATTAGAAAGGATTAAAGTTTTGCAGGAAACAAAATTTGCTGTAGAATCTCTATGGATTGAAATTCCATGTAAAAAAGGGAAGGCGATGGCAGTGGGGGTGTACTATCGACCACCTGGCCAGAATGAACAAATGGATGATGAAATGCTCAAAGAAATCAAGGAAGCTAACAAAAGTTACAGCACAGTAATAATAATGGGTGATTTCAATTACCCCGATATTGACTGGGTCAGTGTCACGGCAGGACATGCTAGTGAGATAAAGTTCCTAGATGAAATAAATGACTGCTTAATGGAGCAGCTGGTTCATGAACCAACCAGAGGGGAAGCCATATTAGACCTAGTCCTTAGTGGAACACCAGATCTAGTGAAAGAGATAAGGGTGTTGGGGCCACTTGGCAATAGTGATCATAGCATGATCGCATTTGATTTAATTAGTGGAGGAGGGATAGTAAGGAAATCCACAGTACTACCTTTTAACTTTCGAAAGGGAGACTATGATAAAATGAGGAAAATAGTTAAGAAAAAACTAAAAGTAGCAGTTGCAAAGATTAAAGACTTAAATCAAGCTTGGGTGTTGTTGAAAAATACTATCTTGGAAGCCCAGACCAGCTGTATTCCACGCTTTAAGAAAAGTGGAAGGAAGTCCAAAAAACTGCCAGCATGGTTTAAAGGTGAGGTCAGAGAGGTTGTTGTTGCTAAAAAAGCATCTTTCAGGAAATGGAAAAAAGAGCCAAATGATGAAACCTGGAAACAGCACAAGCACTGGCAAGTTAAATGCAAGGCATTGATAAGGCAGGCAAAGGGAGAATTTGAGAAGAAGCTTGCTGCAGAAGCAAAAACGCGAAATAAAGACTTTTTCAAGTACATTCGTTTAAAAAAACCTGTGAGTTAGTTGGTCCATAAGATGATACAGGGGTTAAAGGGGCACAAAGAGGCGACAAGGCGATAGCGGAGAGACTGAATGAATTCTTTGCTTCAGTCTTTACTGAGGAAGATGTAGGGATATTACCCATGACTGAAGTGGTATTTAAAGGTGTGGAAGAATTGAAGGAAATAACGATACATCGGGAAGATGTATTACAACTATTAGATAAACAGAAGAGTAGCAAATCACCTGGGCCGGATGGTATACATCCAAGGGTGTTGAAAGAACTGAAATATGAGATTGCAGACCTGCTATCAGTAATCTGTGAATTTTCATTAAAATCGTCTGTAATAACTGAAGATTGGAGGATCACTAATGTAACGACAATTTTTAAAAAGGGTTCCAGGGGTGATCCGGGAAACTACAGACCGGTGAGCTTGACGTCAGTACCGGGAAAAATGGTAGAAACCATCATAAAGAACAAAATTATTCAGCATGTAGATAGTCATGGTCTAATGGGAGACAGCCAATATGGCTTTAGACAAGGAAGATCTTGTCTTACTAATCTGTTATGTTTTTTTGAAGGTGTGAATAAACAGGTGGACAAAGGTGAGTCGGTTGATATAGTGTATCTGGACTTTCAGAAAGCCTTTGACAAGGTCCCTCATCAGAGACCTTTGGCAAAACTAAAGAGTCATGGGATAGGAGGCAGTGTACTATTATGGATCAGAAACTGGTTAAAAGATAGAAAGCAGAGAGTATGGCTAAATGGCCAATTTTCCCAATGGAGAAAGGTGAATAGTGGTGTACCCCAGGGATCTGTGCTGGGTCCGCTACTTTTTGACATATTCATAAATGACCTGGAAGGGGAATAACGAGTGAGGTTATCAAATTTGCAGATGACACAAAACTATTTAAAGTTACCCAAGAGGATTGTGGAAAATTGCAAGAGGATCATAAAAAATTGGAAGACTGGGCTCAAAATGGAAGATGAAATTTAATGTGGACAAGTGCAAAGTTATGCACCTAGGGAAGAACAACCCAAACTATGGTTACATGATGCAAGGTTCCACATTAGGATCCACCACCTAGAAAAAAGATTTAGGCGTCATTGTGGATAACATGTTAAAACCCTCGGCCCAGTGTGCAATGGCGGCCAAGAGAGCAAATAGAATGCTAGGTATCATAAGGAAAGGAATGGAAAATAAAACAAAAGATATTATAATGCCTCTATATAGTTCCATGGTGAGACCGCACCTTGAATATTGTGTGCAATTCTGGTCGCCGTATTTTAAAAAGGATATAGCGTTATTAGAAAAGGTTCAGAGAAGAGCCACCAAAATGGTAAAGGGGATGGAAGGATACTTCTATGAAGAAAGGCTAAAAAGGTTAGTGCTCTTTAACCTGGAAAAGAGATGGCTGAGGGGAGATATGATAGAAGTTTATAAATTAATGAAGAGAGTGGAACGGTAAACATAGATTGATTGTTTACATTATCAGAATATAGAAAGACTGGGGGACATGCAATGAAGCTACAGGGTAAACTATTTAAGACTAATAAAAGAAAATATTTTTTCACTCAACGTTAATCAAACTCTGGAATTTGTTACCAGAGGATGTGGTAAAGGCTGTTAGTGTAGCTGGGTTTAAAAAAGGTTCGGACAAGTTCCTGGAGGAAAGGTCCATAAAGCATTATTAACCCTGGAATTACCGAGATTTTTTGCACACACTGAATACCGTTGGGGGTCATAAATGATCTCACGACGAATTTTAATTGTTAACCATGAAAAATTTAAACTAAACAGACAAAATATTATTCCGAATTAATTATTTATTATATGAAGGTTAAATGTTTTGAAATCTAATGCTTTATCATAAAATTACATGAAGAAGAGTTGCCATGAAAGCAGTTTTTGCATGCACTTGATGAACACAGTAAAGTACTACAGTCATTTGCATGAGACACAGACAACTTCTGAATGTTCTGTGCAAACATTGCACTTGCAGGAGGTGCAAACTATGTTGCTTTTCTTGTCTTTTTCTCTGGAGCAGCAGTGACACCTTGCCCTTTTCTTTGGGATCCCGACATTGCAATCAGCATCAGTGGTGTCTTCAATGCTGGAAGAAGTCTCGCTGCAATTACTCTGAAGCAGCTACTTTCCTAATTCCAAGAGTAATAGACGATGTCTGTGCTTTGACTTGGACTGCCATTCTGGATTTAGTGTATTAAACAACTCAGTTTTAAGGCCTCATCCGAGTGAATGACAAATATCCACAAATGAAAAAAATTCACTCAAAAAATCTCTCAGATAACCATAATTAAATTACAAACCTCTTGCCACTGGTCTCAGATAAACGGTTTTTACGACACGTTAATAGGGGTATATTTGCTTGCCCACTTTTGTGTCCGTTCACATCAATGACCTGTCGTGCAAGTGGTTTTTTAAAATATGTAAATATTGCCTTTAATCTTTCAATTTTTATAAACTTTTTCAACAGCTTTATATAAAAAGATAGCCAGTCTACTTATCTTGAACATCGTAGAGTGGCAACCGTTGATACGTCCTCCTGATATTGCTCATGAATACTATTTTCCTTTGTTAGTATTCATGAGCAATATCAGGAGGACGTATCAACGGTTGCCACTCTACGATGTTCAAGATAAGTAGACTGGCTATCTTTTTATATAAAGCTGTTGAAAAAGTTTATAAAAATTGAAAGATTAAAGGCAATATTTACATATTTTAAAAAACCACTTGCACGACAGGTCATTGATGTGAACGGACACAAAAGTGGGCAAGCAAATATACCCCTATTAACGTGTCGTAAAAACCGTTTATCTGAGACCAGTGGCAAGAGGTTTGTAATTTAATTATGGTTATCTGAGAGATTTTTTGAGTGAATTTTTTTCATTTGTGGATTCTGGATTTAGTGACATCCAATGAAGGAATTCAAAGCACTGATGTCCAACATGTAGAAGATTGTCACTGGCCAGCGTCTTGTCATTCGTTTTTTGGTATACGTGCGCAACATTTGATCTGCCGTATCTACTGCACCTTTACTAGAATTATAGTCCAAGATCATGCGTGGTTTTTTGTCTGGACATGTGTTATCTACTTCTTCTTGATCATGCAAACTGCTCAGAAGAACAACCACTTTTCCTTTCTTCGGGCAATAGGAAACCAGAGTGGCGTCATTGCGAAAGGCAAACAGTGAAGTGAATGGACCTTTCCTCCAGGAACTTGTCCAAACCTTTTTTAAACCCAGCTATACTAAGGGCTGTTAGTATAGCTGGGTTTAAAAAAGGTTTGGACAAGTTCCTGGAGGAAAGTTCCATAAACCACTATTAAAAAGGGACCCAGGATATCAATGCTTGACCCAGTACAAGCATTGTGGAACCTGTCTTTTGGGGATATTGCTAGGTACGTATAACCTAGATTGGCCACTGTTGGAAACAGGATACTGGGCTTGATGGACCTCGGTCTGACCCAGTATGGCATGTCTTATGTTCTTACCTCTCGGCCCTTTGCTGTTACAAATTCTGGAGGTAATTCTTTTCTGTTGGCGCAATATAAAGAGAATATTGACATGTGAAAAGTCATAAAAAGATTGCATTCTTGAATAACTAGTTTCCAAAGATACGCGTTGTGAAACTTGCAATGGGGTCACTTTTAACCCCATCGGTACTCCCAGGGTTAAGAAGGGACCCAGGATATCAATGCTTGACCCAGTACAAGCACTGTGGAACCTGTGTCTTTTGGGGAAACTGCTAGGTACGTATGGCCTAGATTGGCCAATGTTGGAAACAGGATACTGGGCTTGATGGACCTTGGTCTGACCCAGTATGGCATATCTTATGTTCTTATTAGCTTTAAGAAAGACCTTTGCCAATGCTTTTGGTGGATTTTAATGTGAAATGCCAGAGGTGGACACTAGTTTTTCTTTATGAGTACCTCTGTGATATAACGGTGGTCTTTAATTTGTACTCCCTTCCATTTGTATTTTATACCTGCCAATTCCCTGTCTTATGATTTGAGATTTCTTAGTTTTAATTGTAAACCACTATGAAATATATAACTAAGGAAAAAATATAAAATATTTAAATAAATAAACGAATAAATAAAACCTCTGTTTGCTATTACTGGGGCCATGATCATCCAGACTACAGAAGTCTTTTACTAAAAGCCGCTAGCTGTCAATGCAAATCTTCAATTTCATTGGTAATATCAGCTTCCATTGATTTTAAGTTCCCATTTTAATTCAGAAAACACCTAATTAATTTTCTCCCTGCCATTTGTTCCCCATCAGCATCCCTAACAGGGCCTAAGTCCACTACTATGATGATGCCATACTTGCTGGGGATAACAAGCATGCCCCTGAGTGCATCCTATGCAGTGGTTTCTGCCCCTCTTCTCCTCAGATGGCCAATTGTTGCTTGTCATATTGACAACTGGGTGGGACACCCACAGAACCTCTTGATGCACAAATATTCATCGTGAGGAACTATAAACTTTGGAGTTTATCAGTGTGCAGGGAAAGCTCCCACATTAGGCCACCATCTTGGATAACATCATGGAGGAGTAGCCTCTTGGTTAAGAACACTGGCTTAGAAACCCAGAGACCAGGATTCAATTCCCACAGGCACTCCTTGTGGCCTTGGGCAAGTCACTTAACCCTCCATTGCCTCAGAAAAATCCAAGTTATCAATGTCCCTGTTTAATGTAATCCAAGTTTAAGTTTCAATGTAAGCCACTTTGATTGAAATGATAAAGCAGTATATAAAACCTGTTAAATAAATAAAATTAAATAAATAAATTCTCCCCCCAGGGCATACTTATTCTTTTATAATGCTACTGGATCTACAGGGTGCTGTACAGTGGTGTCAAGTATTTAGATACAATATCGTCCTTCCCAAAACAGCTTTAAATCTAAGTGGGCACCTGAGTCAAAGGAAATTGCCTAAAGACAAAAACTGCATTAGTTGCAGCCTGGGTTCACAGACTATTATGTTAACCATTATGCTACTTCCTCTCAGACATTTATTGTACCTTAAGGAGGAAAATTTATAACATGATTCCTGTACGATGTGGCCACATATGTATATAAATAACCTCAGATAAAATATCCACTAGAGCAATGGTGCACACTTTGTTATGAAGGTGCGTACTTTGCCAGAAGGTGTACCCGGGGGCATAGACTGGGTGAAGCATGGGTGGAGTGCACATATGTGTATAAATTATAAAATACTTAATCTATGCATGCACATGCATAAGATATGCATGAAATTTACACTTGCTCAATGATTGTGGCCACATTCAAGATGTGTTCTCTCCACATCTAGCCTAACTATATTTCGAATACATTTCTTTTATGTTTAATTACCAATATTTAGTAAAAATAAAGGGCCTGATATTCATTTGCACGGATCTTCCAACAGCTATGTGCCAATAGGCACATAGCCCTTCCTGCTGACTTCCAAACTGGATATTTAATGCCACGGCAATGGCATTGAATATTCAATGATCGCTGCCAAAGCCAGAAGCCGCCAAAGCTAACTGTGCAGCAGTGATATTGGCTGCAGCCTGGTTAGCGATCAGCACCTTAAAGATAGACGAGGGTTCTCCTTGCCTATCTTTAGGGTGCCGATCGCTAACCGGGCAGCAGCCAATATTCCTATTACATAGTTAGCACCATTCCCCACCTCCATTCCACCCCTAACATGACCCAATGCTAACCAGATAGCATCGGGGCATGTAGGGGAATTAGATGGAGATATTCAATGGTACTAACTGTGTAGGTGCCATTGAATATCCCCATCTAAGGCATTTACAGGGTTTACTGGGCTGTAAACCATGTAAATGCCTTTTGAATATCGGGCCCATAGAGAATTTTAGAAGGGACATACAAGTGTAATCTGAGACATCTAAGCCATAACATCTGAAAAACAGAAGCACATCCAGGTAGAGACACAATTTCACAAGTGTAGATGTGCTCGATATGAACGTCTGTGGAGGTGTCTACATAGATGCTCCCAGAAGCATATTCCAGAGTCTGGATGTCTAGGATAGCCTAATAGAGTAGTGGGCTAGGAATAGTGCAGTCAGGGTTCAAATCCCACTACTTCTATCTTTAGGGCCTGCAAACTGGCTAAACCCCTATCAGGCACTGAATTTCTGTTTTCACTGGACAGAGCAATTGCTATTCAGTCACTGGTGATATTGAGTCATTAACTAGATAGCAAAACACATATAAAGTTAGCCATTGATCTGTCCTAACTTTGATGAGATGCTTTTTGAAGCATCCAAGCTTTCCAACAGAGGTGAAGATAGTATGCTACAGAATGAAGAGAGTTGGACACGAGTCACCAGAGCCTGCAGACTCATCAATCCAACTCCTCTAACCCTTGAATTGAAGCACCAGTATGCAGCCCTGGAAGTATAAGAGGTGAAAACATCCCAGGAAAGGGAAGAACCAGAGCTCAAGCACTCCAAGGTTGCAGAATCAGTGACCACAAGGAAGTGAAAGGTAGCGGTTGTTGGTGACTCTCTTCTGAGGAGTACTGAGTCATCCATCTGCCAGCCAGACTTGATGTCCAGGGAGCTATTCTGTCTGCCAGGTGCCAAAATCCAAGATGTTATGGAGAGTTTGCTGAGACTCATCAAGCCTACTGACTTTTTCAGTATTGTTCATCCATGTCAGCACAAATAATACTGCTATGTAACCCTTCAAGTATATCAAGAGTGACTATGGCTCTGGGAGAGAGGGTGAAGAAGATAGGTGCACAGGTGGTGTTCTCTTCCATCCTCCCTGTTGAGGGTAAAGACTGAGGCAGAGAAACTTGCAATCTAGAGATGAATGCATGGGTACGTGAATGGTGTCTTTGAGAGCATTTGGTTTACTAGACCATGGGATGATTTTCCATGGGCTGCAGAGCTGACATGGTGTCCATATATCCAAGAAGGGTTAAAGTATCTTCTGCAGCAGACTGACTAATCTACTGAAGAAGGCTGTAAACTAGATTCTTTGGGGATGGGTGAAGAAAGCCTCCAGGTAAGTAAAAACCGTCAGGTAAGTAAAATATTAAATTCCTCTGTAGAAATGGGTAAAAGATGCAACATCTGGAAAGCAGTGTGCATAAATGCCCGTAGCATGGGAAATAAGATCCCAGATGTTGAAGTTTATGGAAGAGACTGACTTGGATTTCATGGTGGTTAAGGAGACATGGTTCACAGACAACCATGGGATGCAATTATACCAGGCTATACTTTATTCAGGAAGGACAGAGTAGGAAGAAGGGGAGGAGGAGTGACACTATATGTAAACAATAATATTAAAGTATATCAAATATCAAAACGCTCGATAAGGATGACTTCATCAGCCGTACTCTTCCTGCTCTTCGTCTTCCAGCCAATGACCTTGATGAGTTAATCAACAATTGGTACACCACCCTAAACTCCTCCTCACAGCTACCCTCCTCGAGTAGACCACCAGCATCCAACACATCACCAAAAAGTAGAAGTCGGCTGAATTACGACTATCTCTCCAGAATCTAAGAAACCAAGAGAGAAAATGGCGCAGATCACGATCTCCAACCAACCAAATGGATTACGAAAATGCCCTAAAGAAACATCGTGAGAAAATAGCTGAAAAGATGAGAGAACACCATACAGAAACCCTTCTCCGATCATTAAACAAACCACGAGACCTCTTTAACATTTCTAAATCCCTAACTAAGGCACCATCCTCCAACCAAACAATACTAATTCAGCCTCAGTCCTTTGCCGACCACCTTCAATCTAAAACTATTAACACAAAATCGATACCAAGTTGTATACCCAACCCCGTCTCAATTACACAGCCTCTAAAAAATTTTGTCGCTCCTTCGGTCAAATCCATCACTGACCTTATTGCTACCTTGAATACTACTACAGCCCCAAACGATCCATGCCCTGCTTATTGGATCAGAGCGATGCGTGCTGAATTGAGCCCCACACTTGCCCTTATCATGCAACTTTCCTTCACAACTGGATCATTCCCAACATCTCTCAAGCAAACTTCAATACGTCCTCTCTTGAAAAACAATAAACTCGACCCAGCGAAAGCTGACTCATATCGTCCAATTTCAAGTATTCCCCTTCTAGCCAAAATCATTGAGAAGGTGATACAAATTCAATTGCAGCAGCACATAGATATTTCAGCCCCACTGGATCCCTGCCAACATGGGTTCCGTGAGTCCCACGGCATAGAGACCCTACTCACATTACTCATCAACACCTTATCAAGAGGGATTGACAAAATTGAAAATGGGTTCATCCTTATCTTCCTTGATATCTCGGCTGCGTTCGACTCGGTTAACCATGTGCAACTGCTCCACCGTCTTCAAGAAAAGGGAGTGCAGGGATCAGCTTGGGAATGGTGTAGATCCTACCTAACTGACCGCTGGCAGGTTCGGATAGGATCTTCAACATCTGATCCCTTCCATCTACAACAAGGTGTACCCCAAGGATCCTCCTTATCATCTCTACTATTTAACATATATATGCAACCAATCTGTGAAATCATCTGAGCATTCAACACCTCCAGTTTGATCTATGCAGATGATGTACTGATATTCACTCCAATAAAAATCAATACCCCTGACTTCTCCCCAATAATCGCTTGCTTCAACGCGATTACAGACTGGCTCTTATCCCAGAACCTGCGAATAAACTTCAAGAAAACTGAAGTCCTATTCGTAACCAGGAATAAGAAATTCTCCCCACCCACAACATTGAAGGTGAGAGACGCGGAACTACTGTGTAAATCATCGATTCGCTACCTGGGAGTCACCATAGATCAAGAACTGACCTTCAAAGATCACATAAAGCAGACCGTCAAATCCATTTACAACAAAATAAGAACGCTGAAATCCTTAAGACCTCTACTCGCCCCTAATGACTTCAGAACAATCTTCCAATCCCTTGTAACACCACATTTTGACTACGCTAACATCATCCTTCATGGTCTGCCCAAGAGCACCCTCAACCCACTTCAATTGGCTATGAACTCAGCAGCCCGCATCCTCTGCTGTACCTCCAGAAGAGACCACATCACTCCCATACTAACAGAGCTTCACTGGCTACCCCTACAAGCCAGGATAACTTACAAAGCACTTTTGCTGTCCTTTAAAGCAATCAATCAAACAGCCCCACCTTCCCTCTCCTCACTTCTTATCAACACCCCCACGAACAGGTTAAGAAGATCCACAGCCGCTAATACCCTTGTTGTACCAAAGGAGTACACTAAATGTAACCAAGCAACCAGAGACAGGGCCTTTACCTTATTCGCGCCTACTTGCTGGAACAAGCTCCCTCCACATATCCGATCAATAAAAGACCTCTCTCAATTTAGAAAGGTCCTTAAACACTACCTATTCTGTCTTCACCTTTTAGGCCTAACCCTACGCCTCCCCCCCCTCCCCACCTCTCAAATCACTCAATCAGCTGATGACACTCCAACAACATAGTCCTGACAGATCACGAACCAGACTCTCTACACACCAAAGTCATGATCTCCAATATGTAACCTGAACCATAAATTATCCACAGATGAAATTTCTGTTTGTATATAGTTTCCCCTGTTACCTCCTAGTTACTGACCCTGTTATAATGTAAGCAAAGAATTGTTCCAATGCGAAATTTGTTATCTGTAAACCGCGCTGATACCAAAGAGCACGGTATATAAGAACTGCAAATAAATAAATAAAAATAAATAAAGTTATAGAATTACAGGGCTTAATAGGGAGGGCGGAGGCACTGTGGGTTAAACTAGAAAGAGACAGCGTGAAATCCATTTGCATTGATGTGATATACTGATCTCCTTCACAGGAAGAAGTGGACAGAGATTTAATAAAAAAAACATACACAGTATTGCCATGAAAGGAGAAGTGCTACTGATGGGTGATTTCAATATGCTGGATGTTGATTAGCACATTCCAGCTGTGGTGATATCAGGAAGTAAACAGATCCTGGATTCTCTACAGGGAGAAGTATTCAGGCAACTGGTAACTGAACCCACACGTGAAGAGGCCATACTGGACCTTGTGCTTACCAATGGGGAAAGTGTTTCTAATGTTATAGTGGGAGATCATCTCACATCCAGTAATCACCAGATGATATTATTCAGTATTAGAACTAGGTCTGATAAAGTCTATTCAAAGCAAGGGTCTTAGACTTTAGGAAAACTAACTTTCCTAAGATGGGACAATACCTCAAGGAGTCATTAGTGGAATGAGAGCAGCTTGGAGATGTAGAAAAGCAATGGGAAAAACTTAAAGGGGGATATTTGAAGGGCAACAAACCTTTTTGTTAGAAAGGTAAATAAATGTGTTACTGAGTAGCCTGTACATAGTTTCCCCAGCTAGCCAAGTTGTAATCCCTGTTCTTTGTAAATACAGTGTGGACGCTGCCTGCACTGTACAAATTTGTTTTACTATAAACCAATCTGATTTTAAAGAGTGTGGTATAAAAAAAAAACTTCAAATAAATAAATAAATGGAGTGGAGGAGTAGCCTAGTGGTTAGAGCAACTGCCTAGTACCCAGAAGATCAAGGGTGTGATTCCCACAAGCACTCCTTGTGACTTTGGGCAAGTCACTTTACCCTCCATTGCCTCGGAAGAAAAGGCTGGCAATCTACTTCCAGTGATACATTGCCAAGAAAACCCAGAGGTAGCTGGGTCACTATGAGTCAACACTGACTTGATCTCTACTTGATGGCACTAAAAAAAAATGTAAAAAGAAAAAGAGGCCGTTATGGTTCTCAAAAGGAGTAACTGAAAAGATGAAGGAAAAGAAGGTGGCCTTCATAAAATACAAGAGATCACAGAAAGAGGAAGACAAGCATCAGTATTTGGAAAAACTTAGAGAAGCTAGGAAAGTTATCAGGAAAGCAAAGATACAAAAAGAAGAAGAAATAGACAATGCAACAAAATGGGGGACAAGGCATTTTTCAGATATGTTAGCAAGAGGAGGAAGTGCAAAAATGGTATTGTCAGACTCAAGGGTAAAGGGGAGGAATATATAGAAACTGTTGAGGAAAAGCAAAATTGTTTAACAAATATTTTTGTTCTGTGTTCACAGATGAAGGTATCGGAGAAGGACCTCAAAAGACACCGACAAATAGGAACAGGAATGAAAGGGATCTTGAATGATTTTCACACGGCTGTATTCATGAGGAACTAGCTAAACTAAAAATAGACAAAGCAATGGGACTGGATGGGATACATCCAAGAGTATTGAAAGTACATGGGGAAGTTCTAGTGACTCCACTGACTGACCTTTCCAATGCTTCTTTAGAGTCAGTAGTGGTCCCAGAGCACTGAAGAAAGGCACATGTTTATGTTTATGTTTATGTTTTATTTCATTTGATAAAAACCGCCTTTCAGTGGTAGGCAAAGCGGTGTACAATAAAACCAAATTTAAAAGAAGGCCAAAGCCAACGAAATGGAAAGGAAATACAAATTCTTGATAGAAAAGCAATAAAACAGGAGAGATAAGACCAAAACATAAAGGAGAACAAACACGAGGAAAGCAGAGGACAGGGCAAGTGGGATTCACACGAAGGGAGAGGGGACATCAAACGCCAGGGAAAAGAGGTGGGTTTTCAGGTTCTGTTTAAAAGTGGGGTGATGAGGTTCCAGGCGGAGTGAGGTGGGGAGGGAATTCCAGAGGGCGGGGCCAGCAAAAAAGAAAGCAGAAGAACGAGTAGATTGTAGGTGGGCACGGGAAGGGGAGGGAAGAGTGAGGCGGTTAAGGTGGAAGGAGCGAGGGGTGTACCTAGGAGAGTGAAAGGAAAGAAGGTCAGTTAAGTATTGAGGGGTGCCTGTATGAAGAGCTTTATGAACCAGGATAAGCAGCTTGAAATGAGCACGGTGGGGAAAGGGCAACCAATGAAGACGAAATAGTAGGGGTGTTATGTGATCACGGGGGGAAGAATGGGTGACCAGACGGGCAGCAGTGTTCTGAATCCATTGTAAGCGGGACTGTTGGGATTTAGAAAGGCCGACAAAGATTGAGTTTGCGAAATCAACCCGTGATATAACCAAAGATAGCAGCAGAGTGGTGAGAGCTGAAGGGGATAAGAAGGGGCGAACTGCACGGATTTGTCGGAGGAAGAAGAAGGAGGATTTGGTGACATGTGATATATGAGCATGGAAAGATAGGTCAGAATCAAAGTGAACCCCAAGATAACGAAAGGAGGAGACTAAAGGAACAAGAGAGCCAGAGAAGGAAGGGGCCAGTGTGGGGGGTGGGCTGTTGTGAGAGAACCAGATAGCAATAGTCTTGGTGAGATTAAGGTGAAGACAATTACGAGTCAACCAATCAGCCACAGAGGAAAGACAGGAGTTTAACGCGGAAAGGTCGGGACAGGAAGGGGAGGTGTGATGAAGCAGAATAATGTCGTCAGCATAGAGAAAGGCAGATAATCCGGACTGTTGAATTAAGAGGGCTAAGGGGGCTAAGAAAAGGTTGAAAAGAAGGGGAGCCAGGACAGAACCCTGAGGAACCCCACAGGAAATAGGGAAGGAGCCCGAGGGAGGGGTAGAGGAGGAAGGTGACAGAACTGCACATGAACGAGAGGAAAGAAAAGAGTGGAACCAGCGGTGAACAATACTACAGAGACCCGCTTCCCGTAAACGAAGAAGAAGGAGGGAGTGGTCAACTAGATCAAAAGCAGCAGAAAGATCAAGTGCAACCGCCACCGAGATATCACCACGATCATGAGCTATATGCAGTGCGTTAGTAAAGGCAAGAAGAATAGTTTCGACACTGTGACCCTGACGGAAACCCGATTGACGAGGGTGAAGAAAATTGGTGGAATCAAGGTGATGTGAAAGTTGTGCAAAGACGAATTTCTCTAGGAGCTTTGAGAGAAAGGGAAGGTTGGAGACAGGACGGTAGTGGGCGGGAACCAAGGGATCAAGTGAAGGGTTTTTAAGGAGGGGGCGAATTAAGGCATGTTTCCAGGAGTGGGGGAAGGACCCTGTAGAAAGACTGGAGTTAAACATAGTAAGAATATAGGGAAGGAGACCCAGTGAGGATTCCAGAAGCCAGGAGGAAGGAATGGGATCTAGAGAGCAGGAAGTCTTCTTTGAGGAAGAGATGAGATGGTGAAGTTCAGGGGGAGTGATCAGTGAGAAGGATGCCCAACAGTGGGAGGTTTGAGAAATGGGCGGGGGAGAGGCAGAAGGGGGAGGAGAGAGAGAGAATCGGAGCAGGGCAGGAAGGTAAAGAAGCTCTCAAAGAGGAGATCTTATTGCTGAAGCAGGTAGCTAGAAGGGAGGGCTGAGGAGAGGGAGGGACTGGAGGAGCTGAGGCTGGGGAGTGAAGGGAGGTAAGAGACCGGAGGGTGGAATAAAGGTGCCGAGTCTGATTTGGGGCATTCAGAATGGCATTAGAGAAAAATATGCGTTTGGCGAGATGGACGGAAGAGCGGTAGTGGGAGTAACTAGATTTAAAGAATGTAAGTGAGGTGGGTGAAGGACTCTTATGCCACAGTCGCTCTGCTCTGTGAAGCTACGTGCGTAAGAGCCGTAGACCCCCATGATACCAGGGATGCGTGGGGCGGCAGCGGGACGGCTGAGGGCGCAGAGGGGCAATACGGTCAAGAGCAGTTGGAAGAGCTGTTGACCAGAGGGTAGCTTGGGAGTTGGGAGAGAGGAGGGAAAAGTCAGAGGGTAGAAGTTCGGTTGCTGTGGGAAATTGATGGATGGTGAGAGATGACAGAGCACGGGAAAGCCACGGAGGAAGAGGGGTAGAGGGAGGAGAAGAAGAGGAGAAGGAGGAGGGGGAGGAAGAGTGAGGCCCCTGTGAATGAGAGCACAAGACAGAGAGGCAGACATGGTCTGTCCAAGGGAGAGGCATAGAGGAAAGATTAGAAAGTGCAAGAGAGGAAGAGGATGATGTTAGGAATAGGTCCAGGGTGTGCCCGGCCTGATGAGTAGGGAAAGGAACATGTTGCACGAGGGATAGATCCTGTAGGAGAGAGATAAAGGAGAGATCCCTGGTTGAAGTGGGTGAGTCCAAGTGTAAATTGAAATCCCCGGCAATGAGTAGATGGGGGAAAGCGAGAGAAAGATCCGTGATAGTCAAGAGAAGGGAATTCCAAAGCTCAGGGCGAAGAGTGGGGGTGGAGTAAATAAGGAGCACATGCATAGGGGGGGAAGTATGGAGGTGGAGCAGAAGGGCTTCTGGGTAGTGGAGCGATGGGTGGAAAAGCTGAGTAAAGGAGAGGGTGGGCCGTATCAGAGCGGCCACACCGCCACCGGGTTTACCTAGACGTGGAGTGGAGACCACAGAAAAACCGGGGGGAAGACAGCGGGCGAGGAGGCATCCTCCCCGTCCCTAAGCCACGTCTCAGTCAGAAGAAGGAGGTCGAAAGAGGACCTAAGAGCAAGATCCTGGATAAGGAGAGTTTTGCTGCGTAAGGACCGACAGTTGACTAAGCCGAATGAGAGGAGAGACTTAGAGGAGGTAGATGGTAAAGAAGACAGGAGAGGAGTGGTAGAAATTAAGCAAGGACAAAGATTAGAGGGACACCGAAATCGTGTATGAGGCAACTTGTCAGGACGTCTGCCCCAGAGCACAGGAATAGCTTCCATAGGGTAGAGAGGAAGGAAGGGAACAGGAATATAAAGACAAGACAGGAGATCTGCCGAAGGTGAATGAGAAGAGACTCTGGGAGATAGTCTGAGCAGGCGAAAAGAAGAAACTTCCCCAGACAATATGGGAGCTCAAAGACAAAATAAAAGCAAAGACTGAAATAGCGCTGTAAATATGCAGCCGCCAAAGCGGCCCCAAGGAGCGCACCTAAGGAGCACGTCGTGCTCCTTAGGTGCGCTCCTTCGGTGCGCGCCCAGGTCGCGCGCCGCGGCGACGAGCGCCATAGGCGCTCTTCTTTTATAGAGGGAAGGCAGTGTACCTCGCAGGACGTGGCCGCGCTCACGCGGCCGTGGTACTTCTGGGAAGGGAGGGCTCAAGCTGGCAACAGGTGATTGGTGGCCCAAATGAGAAGGGCAGACTCTCGCAGGACGCGGCCACGCTCACGCGGCCACGGTACTTCCGGGAAGGGAGGGCTCAAGCTGGCAACAGGTGATTGGTGGCCCAAATGAGAAGGGCAGATTCTCGCAGGACGTGGTCCCTTTACACAAATGTGGAAGTAAGGATGAGGTTGAAAACTACTGACCTCTGTGGTGAATAAATTAATGGAAATGCTGCTAAAACAGATGATAGTGAGGTTTCTGGAGTCCAACGAATTGCAAGATCAGGCAGCATGGGTTTACTAGAGGTAGGTCTTGTCAGACAAATCTGATTGATTTCTTTGACTGGGTGACTAGAAAGTTGGACCGAGGGAGAGCCCTAGATGTGGTGTTTTTAGATTTCAGTAAAGGCTTCAACACCATTCTGCACAGGCAACTTATAAATAAATTTAGCACCCTAGGGACGGATCCTAAAGTGACTGACTGGGTTAGAAATTAGTTGAGTGGAAGGCGACAAGGCTACAGGTAAATGGAGCTCATTTTGAGGAGAAGGATGTTAACAATAATATGCCGCAGGGATCTGTCCTTGTTCTGATTTTTTAAACATTTTTGTTAGTGATAGTGATTTTTGTTAATGGCTGTCGGGTGAGGTTTGCCTCTTTGTGGATGATAGCAAAATCTGCAATAGAGTAGACACCCAGGAAGGAGTAGAAAACATGAGGAGGGTTCTAGCTAAGCTTGAAGAATGGTTGAGGATTTGGTAGCTGAGATTTAATGCTAAAAAGGTAGGGTCATGCATTTGGGCTGCAAAAATCCAAGGAGCACTAAAATGTAGGGGGTGAAGTACTTTGTCCACGAAAGAAGAGTGGGACCTGGGCACTATTGTTTCTGTTGTTCTTAAAGTGGCTAAACAGATAGAAAAGGTGACAGTAAATGCCAGAAGGATGCTTGGGTACATAGGGAGAGGAATGGCCAGCAGGAAGAAGGAGGTGATAGTGCCTCTGTGTGAGTCTTTAGTGAAACTTCATTTGGAGTACTGTGTGCAATTCTGGAGACCGCACCTACAAAAGAATATAAACAGGATGCAGTCTATGTAGAGGGTGGTTACCAAAATGGTCTGTGGTCTTTGCAATAAACCATACGGGGACAGACTTAAATATCTGAATATGTATACTTTAGAGGAAAGGTGGGATAGGAGATATGAAAGATACATTTAAATACCTCCATGGCATAAATGCACAGGAGGGAGCCTCTTTCAATTAAAAGTAAGCTCTATAACGAGGGGACATAGGATGAGTGTGAAAGGAAATTGACTCTGGAGTAATACGCAGATATATGTCTTTATGGAAAGAGTGATAGATATGTGGAATAGTCTCCCAGTGGAGGTAGTAGAGACAAGGACAATATCTCAATTCAAGAAAGCATGGGACAAACACAGAAGATCTCTAAAGGAAAAAAGGGACTATAGTAGTTGATATGGAAGGGCAGACTAGATAGGCATCATGTTTCTATGGACCGGATATTCAAAGGGCATTTACACAATTTACAGCCCAGTAAACTGTGTAAATGTCCTAAATTGTGATATTCAACGACACATAAACAGTTAGTGCCGTTGAATATCCCCTTCAAAGCCCTGCGGTTAGCATCAGGGCATGTTGGGGGCGTTCTGGGGTGGAGTAGAGGTGGAGATTGCCGCTAATCAAGTAGTGGCGATACTGCATTGCTACCCGGTTAGTGATCCGTGGTTAAAACTAGGCCAACTTTTGGATTGCCTAATTTTTTCTGTGGATGATAATTGAGCAGCGATGCAATATCGCCACTACCCGGCTCTGGGACATGTGCAGCATCACCAGATATTCAATGCTGTAACCACGGCATTGAATATCCAGTCATAGGGATCAGTGGGCAGGACTACGTGCCATAGTGGCACATAGCCTGCCCAGCTGAATATCGGGCCCTATCTTTCTAAGTTTCTAACTTTATGGAATTTGATTATCTTTTTAGAGACTGGATATTGCTGCTGACTGAATAGGATTTGCTCTGTCCAGTGAAACTGGATATTCGGTGCTAGATGCAGATAGGCCCCGGAACTGATTATCTGGTTTAAAGGGGTGGTGGCGGCAGCCAACGCATTTAAAAGTGGCTCCCAAGTTTGCCACATCTAGGTCTCTCTCTCTATCCAATGTTCTGGTAAATCAGATTCTTCCGACAGAACCTACCTCCAGTAAAGCCATGACAGGCTAGTGCTATACCAATTTGTGTCATTACCAGATCTCGCACTTGCTTTATACTGTAATTTCCATTATATAATAGGCTTAAAACATCTTAAGCTGGCAAAGAAATAAAATAAATTAACTGGCAGATTTATATCCTTACTTAGTCTTCTTAAACCTTCAGCTTACAAGGTGATGAGACTATGGCCCGATTCCAGGATGCGGGTTGTGGGGCTGTACATCCCAGCGGGATCTGCAGCCCCGCAAGCCATCCAGGTCTGGTTCCCCCTCCAGCCCTCCCTATACGTCCTGATGCTCAGGATGGGGAGAGCCAGCAGAGGGCGGGAGGGGATGGGATCAGGCCAGAGTTGGGGTGGGCCACCCCAGCAGAACGTACAGGGCGATTCAGGTCATGGCCCTGTACGTTCTGCCGAGCCTGTGGGAACATGCTGCTTATTCCACCTCAAAGGTGGAATAAACAATGTAAACCCGGCGATTGGGCCCAGGGATCTTCCCCCGGGGGCCAAGGCTGAATGAGGGGAGGTCACTGCTGCCCGATCCAGCCCAAGGCAGGCCAGCCTTGGGTCAGGCAGTGGAGAAATGGGAGGCTAGAGCTGTGGGATTCAAGGGCGCCTGCCAGGAGAACGTCCCCGCAGACAGCAGCAACCGGGCCATCCTCGGGCTCAATTCTGACCACCATGGGAACGTTTTGTTCCCTCGGTCTAGAATTGGGTCAAAATGGGCCCGTCTTGCTTGGGGCCATCCAGACAGCCCTGACGTGCCCCTCTCTGAAACATGTCCCTTTTATTCATATGAGCTCTGAGGTAGATAGCACGTGCTAAGTGTTTAGTAGAAAGGGCACTATGTCTCCTTTCAGCTCTTCATAGACATGAGACCAAAGGTTACACAAAGGCTTTCCTGATAGCATACAGTATATCCACATATTTTATACTAACCCTGCGACACTATAATACACTAGGTACTGGAACAGATTTCTATCATTTTGACAGATCTTCCCTAGTAAATTTGCCAAACTGATGAAGTCATTGCTGTGGATATAGAGCCAATTACCTGCTGGACTGGGAATGTCTATATACCGCAGTGCTATATATTATTATATTAAAGAAAGGGGCAAAAGTTTAAGTCTTGTATTGCAACTTCTTGACCATATAATTACAATTCAGGTAAGCACTATTTAGTAGCAGTTATTTATGTAATAAATATTGTACAAGCGACTGCTTTTTTATAAGTGGTAATTATTTTCACAGCTACAGTGTAATTGCTAAGTCATCTGCAAAAACATCTAATTACTAAATTGACTACATAAGAGCAATAGAACTTCCATTAAGGCGTATTATACTGCTTCAATAATATATTCTATAAAATCAGTTTACATGTTTTGTTTATGGATTACAGATTGTTTAGATTATAAATAGTCTTCCTGATGTCTGAACTATTTATATCTACAGCAAAATGTACATGGCTGTGTTGCATCTGGTACCATTTACTGTTCACCATAATTTACACAAATATTCTACTAATGAATAAAAAGTTTCTTTGAGCATGGAAGCATATGCTGTAAAAATACTGTAGGATCATGCCATAATCAACAGTGGTAATAAGAATTACTGTTCCATTAAAATTGTGCCATTTCATGGCCACCAATATGTAACTCTGATGCATTTGCTGCAACAATCAGCTAACTAATGTGAGTTCCAACTGTGCATCGAGAAGGTCATTTCCAAAGTCATTTCCACAGGGAAAATAGTGTTGTAACTGCAGGAATAGGTTCTTACAAAATTGCCCACCTCCCTCATGGTGCCTGTACTCACATAGGTTTATCTGCAGTGACGATAGTTGTTTCCAATGCTAGGACTGGAGGTATTTTCATTTTTGTGCACATTTGTACATTTTTAAAGTACGCACATTATCTTTTTTTGGGGAAAACTACAGAATCTTCACACATTAGTAGGTATAAGGACATGCGGATAGTTTTCCCTGGATAACTTTCAATGTAAAAATACACATGTGCTTTCACTCTGAAAATTAGTGTTTTTACTCTGAAGATGTAACCCCAGAGTTGATACATTTACATGCTACAAAAATACAGTATAATCAGTGAATGTTACAGGTCAATTTCCTAAAAATGTATTGTTCACCTGGTGTAACATTGATGCTCATTGTGACTCCTGAGCAAGTCATTTAAAGTTCCACTGCCTCAAATACAAATTTTGGGGCCCTTTTACTTAAGAGCTATAGAATTTTGAACCTACTATGCATTCAGTGCTAAAACTAAAGTGTGATAAGTACAAAGCCCCATAGTTTGCATTTTGGTCTTTGGCAATTACTACAGGGGCACACATGTTCCACCCAAATTCTGCACCTGTGTAGCCTACTGTAAAAGTACAAACTTGCTTGTACCACACATACTTTCACGCCTGGCCTAGTTCTATAAGATTCCATTTATGTGCCCAAAACAGCATTTTAGATATGAAAAGGTTTATAAAATAACCCTTATTTGAATTTACAGTCAGACTGTGCTTTTAATTTGGCAAACAGCAACACCAACTATGCCGTTTAATCATTAAGGGTATGTTTACTGAACAGTGTTAGGCTTTTGCAGCTAACGCTAGGTGATAGCTGCAAAAAGTCAGAGTTAGCTGCAAAAGTCTTGCATTAGGTGCAGGGAGCATTCCCAGCATTTCCTCTGCAGATACACTGGAGGAAATGCAGGGATTGCAGGGGGAAAGCTTTGAGGATGCAGCTATCACCACTCATTGAAATGGCGATAGCTTAATCCACAAAGTCTGCAAACTTTGGCGATTACCGTGAGATGGTAACGTTCACGGTATTTGCCCATTGCAAGCACACCTACTCCACCCTCCAGCCCAATCCCACCCAAGTCTGCAGTCATTACAGGAAATACAGATATCACAGAAAATTGCTGCAGTATCTAAAAGTTTCCTGTCTTAGCTGCTACCGTCACACTATATTTCCACATTAGCAGTTAACGCTCTTTAGAAGCATGCTTGTGAATGAAGAACAAGGTGAATATGCTATAATATAAGGTATCCAATTGCCAATTATCTATCTGAATTCCTTCGGTGAGGTATATAAGTAATTTATGAATAAGAATTAAAAGATTTTAACTATCTTGGATTCAAGATCACCTACTACATTTAATAGTATCTTAGTCATGGAGCCTAAAGCTACCTATACTGTACCTCAGCAATTGAAAAGTTTAGCAGAGACACAAAGACGCACTGTACAACAAGAAAGAGCACGCAGGAGCAGAACTGGCCAGAAATACAGTTGTGGTCAGCATTATTGTCACCCTTGTAGTTCAACTTCTTAATGTCTAATATCTTCTAAAAAAAAAGTGGCTAGTGAAATGGCTTTGGACTATATATGCACACATATTTGACACATAAAAGAATCAAATAAAACAAAACCAATTAAAAAAGGAAATAGTAGGAAATAGTCTAAAAACTGGGGCATTGCCGAGACATGATTATGACACCCTTATGAACAATTCAAATCAGTTTGAACAGAAGAACCACATTCCCACTGCAGTAAAATTAGATGCACATGTGATCAATTTGTTAGTACTCACATAACTTGAATCAACCCATGAATGATGGTTCTAATGGTTAAAATGGTCACATTCACTCCCTGTTCCATTTTCACAATGATGAAGATAAGTGAGCTGCCTGAGACCATCAGAAAAGCTATTATCACCAAACATCAAACTTTAAAGGGGCACAAGGCCATCTCCAAAAACCTGGGGGTTCCTATAGCTACTGTTCACAATGTTATTAAGAATTTTTCTGCTGATGGAACTGTCATGAACCTTCCAGGACATGGTGGGAAGAGGAAAATTAATCCAAGAAGTCTTTGAGGATTAATGAAAACTGTTGGAAAAATACTATGTACAATATCCAAAGAGCTTAAGGCTGACCTGTAGCAATCTGGAATAAAGGTTTCAACACGCACCATATGCCATGCACTAAGCAAAGAAGAACTTCATGGTCAAAGGCCAAGGAGGGACCTCACTCTTCAAAGACAAACATAAAAAGACATGCCTGATTTTTGCCCAAACCCACTTGAGAAACCACAATCCTCCTGGGAACATGTTCTGTGGACAAATGAAACCAAACCTGAGCTCTTGGGCAATGCAGACCAGAGATACATTTACAGGCGAAGAAATGAAACTGATAAGGGAAAAAACACCCCTCCTATAGTTAAATATGGTGGAAGTTCCATTATGTTGTGGGGCTGTTTTGCTGTCTCAGGAAGGACTACCAAGGTATTTTGGAGCGAAATGTGCTACCTAGTGTCAGAAAACTAGGTCTGGGTCAAAGGTTATGGGTCCTCCAGCAGGACAATGACCCAAAACATGTGTCCAAAAGTACAAAAGAATGGTTAACAAGGAAAAATGGATTGTTTTAACAGGGGTGGCCCAAGGGGGTGCGGTGCCATATGCAGAGACTCATTGCGGGGCCTTATTTGCATAAGGAGCCTCATTTGCATAAATAGCATAATGTTAACTTGCACAAACCTTTAGTGAACATGTCTCTTAATGAGTGTCTGGATAAAGAAAGACTACCAGATTTCTACATTACTATACTCCAGTGCCAACTGCCAGGCACATTAGAAAGTACTATAAACACTGCCAATTTAGAACCCATAGAAACCCCACCATATCATAACAGCACTACCAGGACTCAAAGCACTATACCCTACCTATCAAAAGGCAACACTGCAAATATTAAACCAATACATTTCTTACTGGAGAAAGAGAACAAGTGGCACAGTCAAATAGAAACTACATGAACAGAATATCTCAGCTCGATTTACACATGCAGAACATAGACCGTCACCAAACAAAGAACAAGGGATCACAATTTAGAAATCGGAAGACAATAATTAAATTGGGAACCCCTAAAGCCAAACTTGGAATGTACAACACTGGAGAAAAAAACCTATAAATTAATTTCCTCTTGTACTAAACAAAATTGCAAAGACATTAGCGATACACATTTCCCAGAGCTGGCATATTCCAGTTAATAAATTCAAAATAAAAAAGTATTTTTCTATCTTTTGTTGTTTGGGCATTTTATTTTTCAATTGCAACTGCTCCTGTCACTTTCTTCTGTCTTCTGCTGCTAATTCTCCATTGTCTGCTGTCCATTTGTCCTTTCTTCTCTCTTCTAGATTTTTTTCCATTCTCTCTTCTACATCTGCTTAACATACTGATCTTTCCCCTTTTGCTATTTCCCCCATTTCTTTTTTTATTCCTTTATCATCCATTCAAATTTCACACTTCCATCTTCAATCCCCAATTACTCTGCCAATACCCGGCCACTTGTAGATCTTTTCCCCCTCCATCCCCATTCCCTCAGCCCCATTCCCTTCTAGTCCTCCCCCAACATCAGCTCCCTCCTATTTCCAGCCCCACTCAGCATCTGTTCCCTTCTAGTTCCATTCTGACCCCACCCCCGCATCAGCTCATTTCCAGTCCTAGCCCCCCATCAGCTAATTTTCAGTCCTATTCCAGCTCCCATTAGCCCATTTCCAGTCCAAGCTCCCCCATCAGCCCATTTGCAATCCTAGCCCTCCATCAGTCATTTCTAAAACTAGCCCCCCCCCCCCCATGGACATTTCCAATCTTATTCCAGAACCTTATCAATCCATTTCCAATCCAAGCTCTCCCACACTCAGCCCATTTCCAATCCTACTCCCCCCCCCCCCAAGCCCATTTTCAGTCCTGGCCCTATGAGTTCATTTGCCACCCCCCATCAGCTCATTTCCAGTCCTAGCCCACCCCCCATATTCAGCCCATTTCTAGTCTTAGGCCCCCCCCAGCCCATTTCAAGCCCTAGCACGACAGAGGTTAAAGGACATTTCCTGTGTCCTGGCACTCAGCATGCCAGCAATCTTCATTACAACACAGCTGCCGAAGTGAAGGAAAACAACGCTCTTCACTTCGTCGGCTGTAGGGAGCTGTTGCTGAGCCTACAGGAAGCCGCGTGCCGCTATAGGGAGGTGAGCCGAGAGCCGAACATGTGCAGGATGTTGTTGGTGTGGGGCCTCCTGAAGCGCGGGGCCCTGTGCAAACAACATTATTGACAATGGACGTGCCGGCCTTGTGTTTTAAACTGGCCAGCAATGAGTCCTGATCTCAGTCCAATCGAGAACCATTAGAAAGAACTGTGAAATCTGCTATTGGTAAAAGGAATCCTGGAAATATTCATGAGCTGGAACAAATTGCAGTTAAAGAGTGGGAGAAACTACCAGCAGACAGATGTACAAAATTTATAGATGGCTACAAGAAATGTTTGGAGGATGTCATCACTTCCAAGGGTTGTGCAACCAAATATTAGTAAAGGATGTCATTATTTTGTTTTTTTTCTCAGAAATTACTACGTCTAAGTTGCACAGACATCTTTTTTTTTGTTGCATACCTTTGAACATACTATTAAAATATTATGATGACATACAGTTGGAATATTTCCAATTATTTCTCAAGATATTGTACACAACATACCTAAAATGCAAAGGTGCCAATACTGTTGACCACAACTGTTTAGAAAATGAATTACCTCCCTCATGAGTTTGATCTACCTGTCACCAAAGTCAACTTTCACTGAAAAGAGAATTATTCATGAGGATATATCAAAGATAGTCCTGCATGTACACAATGACATCAAATGACTTGAAGGTAGAGTATTTCAAAGCAAAATATACATAAGAAAGCAAATTGACTCTACAGCCAGTTGAGAAATTGAAAAGTCTGGAAAAAATGACCAATGAAATGAATGAGTGGCAAGATGAATTAGGAAATCAGCAACATTTCTTCAAAATAAGGATTCTTGCCATTTTGGATACAGGAAGCACTGACTCTAGTAATGGAAATCTATTATTCTATCGTATGGAAGGATTACACCACTGATCTCTGTCTGACTAGAACTCACCTCTCATTACAAAGAGAAAGTAAATCAGAAAATGTACCTGAGCTATCATAGCATATTTCCAGGCATATGGTGAAAAATATGCTAATGAATAAAGGATTTTGTGCTTTTAAAGCCTTCAGCTAAAGATATTCTCCTACCTGCCATAATATATCTTTGCACAGATATGACATTTCCATCCTTTAACCTTAGAGAAAGAAATATAAAATAGCACTGGGTTTTTTTATCCTTACATTTCAAGTCTGAAGGTGAAAGATACAATGTTAACATTATTTGAATAATGGACAGGGATGATGGAAGAACTCTCTGATCCCAGATTGAATGGAAGTTAGAACATGCTGACTAACACCAAATGGAGCCCAGAAATCTGTTTCCGATAATGGCGACTCTAGGTTGCTTGGAAGTACCCAGCAGGTCCTAATGGAGAAATCCATTTCATATCACTCTCAAAAATAAGAGATGGCAAACACCAAGTTGTTTTGACTAATAATTCTATAGACCTTTTCTCCGGAGCTTGACCATTCTTTTTCAAACTCAGCTGTTAACTCTGACTACATACTCTAGTAACAAATTCTGCAGCTTAACTTTGTGTTTATTGAAAACTACTTTCTTAAATGTGTTTTAAAGTTGCTACTAGCTTTTTACCAAAATCTACTAAGAAGACATGAATTTTAGCAGGGGTATAACTCTCAGCACAGGGGCTACAGTGACAGTTAACGTCTAGGCATGACAGCTACCAATTGCTAAAACACAAATTAATTACCTATGCAAAAGGGTGATGAATGGGCAGGATATGAGCAGAGTACGAGTATGGAGAGCACATTATAGTTAGTGTAGTGTTACATATCACAAATTGTCAATGTGGCAATTAGCGTGGATGCACATAATGATACCTCTAGACCAGCGTTTTTCAACCACTGTGCCGCGGCACACTAGTGTGCCGTGAGATATTGTCTGGTGTGCCGTGGGAAAAATTCCAATTTCATCCGTAACATGTGGCCTCGGCTCACAAATTAGGGTTGCCAACCGGCCGGTTTTCAGCCGGCCTGGCCGGTTTTTCCATGGCCAGGCCGGCTGCCAGCACAGTTGTAAAACCGGCCATTGAAAAGCCGGTTTTTTGCTCTGGCCGCAAGATCGGGAGCGGCCAGAGCAAAAAAACAGCTTTTGTGCCGAAGTCTGTGGCGCGAACGTGATCGCGATTCCCTATAGCAGTGCAGCCGCTGGTTCTGCTTTGTACAGAGCAGCGGCTGCACTACACTTACATTGAAAAGTAAAGAGAAACTGTGTCAGGAGCTCTCCGATCATGCAGAGCCCGAGGAAGTGATGTCATGGGGGCGGGCTCCTCACAGGCTGTCTTTCCTTTTCAAATTAACTTTAGCTGCAATAAAGTTAATTTGAAAAGGAAAGACAGCCTGTGAGGAGCCCGCCCCCATGACATCACTTCCTCGGGCTCTGCGATGACCGGAGGGCTCCTGACACAGTTTCTCTTTACTTTTCAATGTAAGTGTAGTGCAGCCGCTGCTCTGTACAAAGCAGAAGCAGCGGCTTGGGCAGAGGGGGGTGTGTGTGTGTGAGTGAACCAGCAAGGGGGGGGAGTGTGAGTGAACCAGCAGTGGAGGGGGGGGGGTGGTGTGAGTGAACCAGCAAGGGGGGGGGGGGCGAAGGTTAGAGTGAACCAGCATGGGATGGGGGGTAAGTGAGTGAGTGACCCAGCAGGAGGGGTGAGTAAGTGACAGGGGGGTGGGTGAGTGAACCAGCAGTGGAGGGGGGGGGGTGGTGTGAGTGAACCAGCAGGGGAGGGGGGTTGGTGTGAACCAGCAGGGGAGGGGGGTTGGTGTGAGTGTTTGATTCCTATTCAAGAGAATTACTTTATATATAGTCAATATAGGCACAGAGGTAAATTTTTTTAACATTTTCTAATGGTGGTGTGCCTCGTGATTTTTTTCATGAAAAAAGTGTGCCTTTGCACAAAAAAGGTTGAAAAACACTGCTCTAGACATTAACTGAGAGTGTCACTGACATGCGTTGGGGTACGCGCCTGTGTGGTAACTACTGGGTACATGCTGGCCACATCATGACAGTTACCATGGAGGATTTGCACTTACTACATGTTAGTTGTTGTTCTAAATATGCACTAAGGGGTTGATTCTGACCTGCAAATAGTGGGGTTGTATGTCCAACCCCCGTTTGGGCCCGGAACGCTATTCTGGCCCAAGCGCTCCACGCACGTACAGAGGGTATGTGCGGAGAGTGCTGGACGGGGGCGGGAGAGGGCATTGCAGACACAGAGCATGGGCGGTGTGGGGGAGGGGGCCAGGCACCCAGACATACAAAGACCATTCTGGACAGGCCTCTGTACGTCCCCCAAAGCAGCGCTGGACCCCGGCCTTATTCTGCCCCGAAGGTGGAATAAGTGCTGGGTGTGGGGATGATCGGGGCCTGCAGCTCTCCACAGACCTTGTGCCACCACAGGAGGTGTCCTGCCACCCAATCCTCGTCCTGGCTGCACCCAATGAGGATCAGGTGACAGAGAAAGAGTCGGGCATTTGCTGCTCAGGCTGGATGTACCAGTGAGATGGCGATATGACACCAGAGTACTGGCATACAAGTCGTATTGAGCAGTGAGGGAAGGGTAGCTTGCTGTACGTCTCCCCACTCAGAATCCTGTGCATGCCAGGCAGTTGCAAAATCAGGTGCAACTTGGTCCTGTTCATTTTTTGATCACCTGGACAGCCCGGACGTGCACAGGTCAGAATCGGCCGCCACATGTAAAACACCAATGAGATTTAGTAAATGGCCCCACAGAGTGACCCTAGTCTATGTAAAGGTTAAAAGGGTAAATACCTTTTCTATTCCAACCTGTTCCACACCATTCATGATTTCATAAACTTCTGTCATATTTCCATATGTTAGGAAAAATTGTACTAACTGATACTGATTCTGAGATGGAATTCAAACCATAAGGTCAACAAGCTTGATGTCCCTACCAAATGGAAACCATAATATTTTTAATGTCAGGTTTTCTGACATTAAAAACATCTTCCAGGTCTCAAGAAGGGTTATTAGTTTATTTGAATAAATCTTGATTTTAATAGCAGTATGGTAAGGGGCGCTGGTAACTATTTCATGGCCTTAAAATCTGAGATGGAAAAAAGCATGGCATGGGTGGAGTCTAGAGGCAACTAAGGACTTCTAGTCCTTATGGGTCTCATTAAATATTATTCATCTAGAGACACTTCTGTGGAATTCTGCATTATTCTAAATTTTCCCAAAATAATATTTTTTTAAAAAGATGCATTTTGAATGCATTATAGTGCTTAATGCATAATCTTGCTGTTGTGTTCACATTTTATATATTTTTTTTTATTTACTCAATTATTTTAGGGCAAAAGATGGGTTATATTACAATATAAGAAATGTATACGGTTCTATATCTACACAGCGATACATAATATCTCTATATGTTTTGAATGGCATGGTTGGAAGAGTGTGTCAAGTCTGTCAGTGATTGGGTATTGTATAAGGTAACCATATGGTCAATGTTTGTATTTTGAGATCAACCTTTTAAGACTTTTTTTTTTGGGGGGGGGGGGGGTAAAGGGTTTCCTGTTTTTTTTTGGGTGGGGGGTTATATTTTGTATGTCCTCCATTGGGACCACAATAATTGGCAGTATGATGCATTCCATGTGGCAGAATATGTTGACCTTCACCGAGAGGTATGTAAAAGATTTGTTAAAAGAACACAGCATCTTTAATGACACTGTAACCCCTGATCAGGGTGCCTCCTGGTCTCAGATGATGATTACACAGAAGAAGATACTGAAGTCAGACTTACACCATTCCACTCTTTTAGAGTATGTTCATAGGCAACAGATTTCAAGGAGTCTCCAGATCATGAAGGAACCAAAGTTGTATGTGGAGGGCAAGGAATTTGTTCAGAAATGGAATAAGATCTTGAATAAATATTCCATGATTCTGATGGTCCTGATTATAGACACCATGAAGGAGGTCATGAAATCTTTGAAGGAAGAGTTTGATAAGGAGTCGGTAGTGTTGAAAGCAGAGGAAACTGTTGAGCTCTTTAATGATCATTATGAGAACATGAAGAAACAACTTGATTCGATGAAGATGGAGTTGAAGAAATAGAAGTTAGTTAAATTAACCTGGGATGACACAGATTATAAGGAAGAGTTTGTTTATCTATGGATGAACCTGAATCGCAAAGCACCAAAAAGATTTGCATTTGAATAATCCTCTGAGGGATCCTCTGCCTCTGAGGATATGGCAGGTGAAGATCATTTTTTAGGAAGAGTCAAGGGTTGGTCCAAGAAGAAGGGATGATGGAAATAGTCTCAACAGTACAAGCCTAACTTCTAACCCAGAGATCTTGGACCAGGTCACAAAGGTTTCCTGATTACCAGTGATTGCTCTATCTGGCAAGACTTGTCTACCAAACAGTTGGAAGTGCTGGGAAAAGGTTTATCCTTTGTACCAAAGATTTGTTATGATCCCTATGATTTCTGATTGGCTTTGAAATGGTTTGTGAGAACAGTTAATTTATGTTTATGAGTGTTGTGATGAGGAGAGCTGCCAGGAGCAGATGGAAATAGAAGAAAACAATGTTTGTACCTTTAAAATGAGTGACAGACCAGCTTTGCACAGACTTTGCAAGGCAAGCATGAAAAAAAATCCTGTCTCTGCTGAGGCTAAGCCACACCCAAGCTCTGACATGGGGGCAGGCTTGGGCACTGATTGTAAACACCTGTGCAGAGGCAAGGGAGTGGCAGGCAAGAAACGGTTTTTAAAACCTGAAGCAGACCAAAAAGAGAGATCCTGGGGAGAGGAGAAAGCCTTCAAGGAGAAAGGATTCCAGGAGAGATTCCAGGAAGGAAGGAGTGGAGAAAGGCATAGGAAGGCTGACTTCCAGCTGCTGAATGAGGCCAGTAAGAAAGAAAGCTGTCTGTGTCTGAAAAATGCTCCTAAACTTGAAGCTAGCAGACGGTTAGCTGGAAAGCTTACAGACGTGGTGGAACAGGTTGCAGTACCTAGTGTTCAAGAGCCACTGCCGAGGACGTCAACTGCTAGAAGGTGGGTGGATACGCTTGTCTGGGGAAAGAGCCAGAACTCACCTGAGAGCAGAGAAGCTGAACCAAAAACACTAGAGACGTTAAGGCAAGTGTTCCCAGGGAAGAAAGCTCACTCTCCCAATACAATTGATCCTTATCAGAAAGAACAGCTATGGAGCGAATTTCAGAAGTTCTTACAGGACAGGAAGCCTGAAGAAGTTTTTGAAACCGTAGAAAGGGATAAGCATTCTGTTGCCCAAGAGGATATGCAGATCGATTCCTTTGAGCCAGAGTCTAACCTGGGGGAATCCCCAATGGATTGCTCTTTTTGTTTGAAAGAAAACTAGACGCTGGTAAACAGGGCTCAAAAAGAAAAGCAAAACGTGGTGAGAAGCAATGTTTGCCTAACTCTGTAACTGATAAGAGTTTCTTCTGAAGCAAAGAAGGTTTTGTTGTTTAACCAAGGGTTTTTGAAAAGTAAAGCAGCAGTTGTTAGGAGAAGAAGTTTACCTTTTGTTTGAATGAACACAAGAGACTACGACGTGCATGTTAACTTGTTTGATGAGAACAGCTGCCAGTGTTAGAAAGACTTTTGTTCATCTTTCTTCAGTTTCAGTTGTACATGTTTTCCTCTTATGTTTGGAGAAGTATCCTAATGCCTGCGTTCTGAATTTAATGCTTATGGAAATCCCACAAAAATAAATATTCTTGTTTGCCTTAACCCATGGTTTCACACTACTTTTGCCTTGGATAAGAAAGCCAAACTACAAGTCCCAGAATTCCTTACTGGAGACAGACACGGTAAAGCTTTATATAAGGACATAACAAGGCGGCCCTATGCCTGTAAGCCCTAGGGCCCAGGCTAGGGTATCACAGTGTATTTTCAAGATCAATCACCAGACAGCAACGTGGATGGAGAAGACTGTGATGAAAGGACTCCAATCAGAATTGAGTCCACTTGGATGCCTCCTGGTCCAGTGCATCCAGTGATTCAAATGTTTAAGCAAGCTGTAATTTCTTTACGGAAAGAGTGGTGGATCTGTGGAAAGTCTCCCAGTGGAGGTGGTAGAGATGAGGACAGTATCTGAATTCAAAAAAGCATGGGACAAACACAGAGGATCTCTAAAGGAAAAAGGGGACTGTTGTAGTTGTTGATATGGAAGGACAGACTAGATAGGCCATGCAGTCTTTTTCTGTTGTCATATTTCTATGTTTCTATGTTGAGGCAAGTGGAGTTGATGGAATTGCAAAATACTTGTTGGATGCAACAACATATGACTAGGTCACAACAGCAAGCCTTAGTCGAGCTGAACATGGATAATGAGTAGGTTATCAAAAAAGCCGAAAAAGGTGAAGTTGTTTGTTCATGGACTATGACAAACAAAGGCAAGAGGTATACCACCAATTGGCTGATTGTGCGGTATATAAGAGATTGGATATTGATCCCACTCCATATCTGCAGTTTGTTATTGGAAATGTCACCAAGCAGGTCTTTGAAAAAGGGTTTTTGAATTGGAAAGTTAGTGCCCCTGAATATACATGGGTACCGCTGCTACACACCCCTAATGCTAACTGCTTAGCATCGTAGCATGAAGGGGGCATTCCGGAGCAGACTGGAGATAGAGCTGATCGCAAACTGGTCAGTAGTGATATTGAGCCATTGCCCGGTTAGAGATATGTGGTGAAAGCCAGGCGCAGGAAACCCTGGCCTATCTTTCACCGCATATTGCTAACTGGACAGCAGCTCAATATCGCCGCTGACCAATTTGTGATTGGCAAGAGTGGCTAACCCAGATATTCAATGCTGGTGGCCGGATATGTCCCTGGCATTGAATATCCAGGTTTAGTGTTCAGCGGCAACAGCTAGCCGCTGTAATTGCATTAGCTGCCACTGCTGAATATCAGGCCCCTCCTGTTTTCTTCCTACTCTTCATATGCCCATTGATTCCAATCTTATAAAGGCTAAAAGGTTTATCCTAACTATATTATATCACTAAAACGTACATAAGTTAAATTATATCCCACTTCTCCTATTACCCTATTTGCCATGTTTAGTTTCAATGTAAAACAGTGTGAATCCCCATGCCCTATTTAAGTTTTTTGCTTCTAAGTGAACCATTTTGAATTGTAGGAAGACCATGTATAAAAATAAATTTAAACAAAAAAATAAAATAAATAAAAGACCCATCTGCAATTTTTTTATCAGACTAAGCATCCATACTCCAGAGTTCCTACTCTGCTCCTATTTTACAAGGAATGATTCAAACACAAACCGTAGACTGAGCTTTATTTACTTCTTCTATTTATTTATTTGGCTATATTTACATACCTCTTTTCACAAAGGTCAAAGCAGTTTACAGAGAACTTGATTTTACAAGCAATGTTTACATTGAAACAGGTAACTTTGTACAATGAGTAAGGAACAGGTTGGTTAACTTAGATTAACTATGTACAGGATGACAAACTATTTACATGTTCTTGTGAAATCTTGTCCTTCATGCGATACAGAAATGCTGTTCAGATTGTGTGTGTGTGTGGGGGGGGGGGGGGTAGGGTTAGGAGGGTGTGGAGCCAAAGTGGAGGGTGAATAGGTGGGCCTTGAGGAGTCTGCGGAAGGATAGAAGGTCTGTGGTATTTCTTATGGAGGCAGGGAGAGAGTTCCAGGCAGTTGGTGCTTAAAGTTCAAAGGATCTGGCACGGGCCTGTTGAGTGATTTCTGTTATGGCTTGGGGGTTGTCAGCGTATTCATTGTGGAGACTTTCCATGGTCTGTTCGCAAGCTCTGATGAGGGAGCAAAGGCGTAATGAGGGAGCGAAGGTGGGTGGATGATTGATGGTTCCAGACTTTGTGAATCATTAGAAGGATTTTGTAGAGAATTCTGCTTTGCAGGGGGAGCCAGTGGAGGTGTTTGAGAATGGGGATGTTGTGTTCGTATATGGATGTTCCTGTGATGGTCCTTGCTGATGTGTGGAGAGCTGTTTGAAGAGGATAGAGGGTTGGTAGTCTGAGGTATACTGAGTTGCAGTAGTCTGCATGGGGTGTTGTGAGAGCAGGTTGAGCTGAGCTGAAGTCTGATGGGATGAGGAGATGGTGGAGATGTTGTAAGGTCTGGGTTTTGAAATAGATTGATCTTGCTGTGTTTGCTATTCGAGTTTTCAGAGTGAGGTGACTGTCTAGGGTGACTCCCAGGTACTTTACTTCAGGTTATTTTGAATTTCCATGTTATTGGGGGGGGGGGGGGAGGTGAAGGATTCAATCCTGGTGATGAAAAGGGCTTCTGTTTTCTTGGGGTTGATGGACAGGTGATTTGTAGATAGCCATGGTGAAATGTCAGAGAAGCATTGCTGGAGTTTGTGAAAGGATGGATTGTTGAGGTTGACTGGTATGTAGAGCATAATGTCATCTGTATATATGTGATAATTTATCTATTTCCTCACAGGGATAAGTTCTGGCCCCACTTCTGTTTAATATTTTCCTCTCCCCTCTTGTTCTTCTCATTCAACAACTGAGAATCTCGGCATATTACTACACTGATGATATCCTGTGAATTCTGCAAGCTAATTCTTTGTCCCCTGATCTTTCACCCCTCAACGCTTTTCTTGCTTGCATAGCCTCTTGGATGGAGTTGAACCAACTTATACTGAATCCCACTAAGACATCAGTAACTTGACTGACTGGTTCTGCTCCCTCATCATCACTGTCATCTCTTCTTTTTGGTTCCCCCATTCCTCTGTTGCCCAGTTTTCACTAACAGGATCATTCTGAGGCACACTATTCATGCCTCTTCCCAGTCCCGTTTACCTTCCGCGCATCTTGTATGGGGAAGGTAGATAAGAGCAGGAAAGGGGCAGATCAGGGGCGGCATTAGGGGCGGTCGTCAGCTCTGGACATACATGGCCGATTCTAATGTCGGCCCTGTATGACCAGGCTGGCAACTTGCATGGGGAATTTCTTCCACCTCCAAGGTGGAATAAGTTCCCCTATTTGGCGGGGGTGGTGGGCCTGGGGCATGTTTGGGGGGTGGGGCGAGGACATTCTCCACAGCCTGACCCTGGCCTTAGGAGGCTAGATCAGAGGTCAGGCTGTAGGAAATTTGCTTCTGGAGCCGGCGGCTGGGGATCGTGGCTCTTCAATGGAGCCACGCTGCCATGGCAACCGGACGTCATGGCACCGCAGCTCAATTGAAGATCCCTGACTGAGTTAGGTAGGGAAGGCTTGTACGTGCAGGCCAGATGGAATCGTAGACCTGGTCTGCAAGTATAGGCCTGTTCGCGATTCTGATCCTGCGGGGCTAGATGTGCCCCACAGGATCAGAATCGTGTGGGCCTGGACATGCAAGATGGAATCGGGCCCTAAGTGTCACTCTTGGCTGATTGCTAACATTCCATGACCACATCAGTGCTGTTATGCATAGCTCCATTCTCTCTCTTTTCCAAATCAGAGCTCTTCGCCCATTTTTATCTTCCTCGACATTGACTACTCTACTCCATTCCCTGGTTATGACACAACTGGACTACTGTAACATCATCTTTGCCAGTCTTTCCAATTACCAACTACAAAGACCACAACTTAACCAAAATACAGTTGTAAGACTATTATCCCATGTTTCTCGGTTTGATCATGTTGCTCTTCTGCTGATCCATTTTCATTGGCTTCCCATACACTACCGCATCCATTACAAACTCCTTAATCTAGTTCACAAGGTTTTGCATACTGTTAAGCCATCTTCTCTTTCTTCTCTTATCATTCTTCCCACTTCTCACTGTATACTCCATTCACTTCATTCCAACCATCTCCATCTCCATCTCTCCTCCTCCACACAAACCATGCTCGAATCAACCCACCACTCTGCATTTTCCTTCCTGGGTCCCAGTCCCTAGAACAATTTACCCCCTAGCCTCTGTTTAGAATCATCATATACCAAATTCAAATCCCAACTTAAAACACTTACATTCCATAAGGTGTTTGATTTACCTATTACTTGACACCACCAGTTGCCTGTAGCATTGACACTTTTTCTTCTGTATTACCTTTTCTACTTTTTTATGATGAATGTAAATATCTTTCCTATGTTATTTTATGGATTTCCTTGACACGCTCCTCTTCCTTTCTTGGAATTTGTTTTTTGTTAACTGCCTTGCCATAACATGAAAACTAGTATATCAAATTTTAATAAGCATAAACATTAAACAGTACTCTACAACAGGAAACACAATCTCTCCTGTTTCATACAGTAAATAGACCCTACTCATCCCATTCCCTCATCAACATCTGCTACCCTGGCTGATTACTGCTTTTCTCTTTTCCAGTAGTTTCTGAATCATCACAGCAGCAATCAGGGTGAAGAAGATTCCCATAATGGATTGAGCAGCCTTGCTGTGTTCTTTGTGTGGGGTGAATATCTATCTTTAGTTCTCTTGGAATATCTTTGTAGAAGCTTACAAACAGACCAAATATAGCAGCTGAATATTTTCTTTTTTGACAGGAGCTATTCAGAGCTTTTCAGCAATTCTTTGCCATAAGTTGCCCTAAGCTTCCAAAGGGTAGATCAGCCCCTGTTTGATTCTACATTGGAATACATGGCTTGTAAACCTGTACCTTCAAAATCATGGCCATAATGATCACTAGTAGAAGGAGGTAATATGTAATGTTTGCAAAAAAAAAAAAATGGACCAGCAACAAAGAAAAGAAAAACCCAAATAATTACAATGTTTTTGCTGGAAGATATTGAAAAAGTATCCTTTTAACTGTCATGTCGTTCTTTTAGATAGCATTGAAACCGTTATTTTATGTGTTTCTGCAGTGCTAGTGTACAAAACTCTCTGCAATTTGTTTTTGCTTTAAGGTTCACGCCAAGAAAGTTATCTTTTAAGAGCATTGCAACAATCATTGGCAAGGTCAGGAAAATGTTAAACTAATAATAATAAAAAAAATCAAAGAAGAGTAGAAACTTCTAATTCTCTTATGTTGCAAAGTGCCAATGTACTAAGGATTTTTACACATTCTGTGTCTGTGGGGAAAATGCTAAGCACGTAAAGCCCTGCGCTTCTACTGTACAGTATAGTACCAAGTAGAACCAGAGGTCAGTAACCAGATATAGGCAATTGCTTTTTATTGGGCTAAAAAATTGAGACTAGCTTTTCAGTATTAAATTCTACTTACATATCTGGACTGTACGAAATGTGCTACAGATGATGATATCTGAATGCACAAGTAAAATATAGATGGGATTAAACCATCTATGTTTATTTTAAAAATGTTGCAAACAGTTGTAAAGTGAGTGAGAAGAGGGAGGCAGAGGGTTTGGGATGGACTAGGGTACGGTAGGGAAGTCTATGGCATGGATGTCCTTCTAGCTATTGGACATGTTGAAATCTATTTGTTTAGGTAAGTATGAAATTTAGAAATGTATGAGAAAGGTGAGGAAGGCAGGCAAACGAATATAACAAATCCATAACTCTGGAAAGTATCAAATGTATTATGATAATCCAAGAACATCATTATGTGCACTCTCTTTGCAGAATTTTATTTTTGTGTGCCAAGGTGGATTAGTGTGTTACTTTTGATCCACCTGTAGATAATAAGCATACATTTAGGCAGAAGAAACTACCCTATTGGCACAATATCCATGTCAGTTGTAGCTGTGACCAAGTCAAAGGATTTCACTGGAACTGCCTAGTCGAGCCCCTCTGAGGCACTCTGACTCCTAGCAGCAATAACTAGATCTTACGGTTTTAGTCCAAATATAAAACAATGACTTTTATTCAAGGTTATCTTATAAGATCAATAGTTACAGCTATAGTTTATTTAGACTTAAACCTATAGCAGTGCAACTAAGCAGTATACAGAAGATTATGGGGGAAGACAAAACAAAACAAGACTCAAGGCAGGAAAGGAGGAACACACATACAGTATTTCTCTCACATAATGCGCAGGTCACATGATGTACTCAACCAAATAATAAATGTTCATGCAAATTATCTTGATCCATTTGTTTTCAGAAACTCTCTTATCTCCAGCAACTCGAGAGATGTATAATATGATTGTGAATGTAATTCAATAAGTAAATGCACTTATCAATGGCACGTATTTTTTAATATTCACCTGGCTCACCCTACTATTACTTTATGAATCAGACTCTGGTCTTCAAGAAGGCTTTATTAGTGGTAATTACCTTATTTGGTAGTCCATGCAGGGCTGGCACAAGGAGATGAGGCGCTGCTGTTGTTCCTTTCTGTGATATACAATGGTGGCAATGGCTACAAAAGTCCCATGGTGCTTATCTTTAAGCTTTGGTGCCGCAGGGCTGTTTTCTTCTGCCCCCTCTCCGATGCCAGTGTCAGCATTGTACATTGGAGAGGGGGCAGAAATAAACAGCCCTGCAGGGCTGTTTGCAGCCATCACATGCCCCAGAGAGGGGCAACCCTGAAGGCCAGTGCTCTAGGCAACTACCTATAGCATATATTCATAAGCATTCCTATGCTTATCAGTATATGCTATAGGTCCATGGAAACCACTACTCTATTTATTCTGACAACTGCTCCCTTCAACATTGCTGTTTATCTTGTTGAGTCAATGCTGACTCCTGGCAACCCAGTCCCTAGGTTTTCTTGGCAAGGTGTAACTCAGAAGTAGACTGCCAGACTTTTCTTCTGCACAGTAAGTCTACAGCACCTGGCATTCCAAGGTGGTCTCCCATCCAAGTACTAGCCAGACCTAAGCCTGCATAGCTTCTGGAGATCAGCCAAGATCAGGTTCATTCAGGGCAGCAAAGCCATAATGTTTATCTAGTATGCAAAAGAAGGTTGATATAAACATGGGTAATACCTATGACTATTAGAATTGACACAAGGCTTTTACAGTGGACATTTGGGAGATATCCTTAGCCTGGGGGTAGGCAGAGCAGAAGAATAGTGATCATAGCTAGAACAGTAAAGACAGCCAGGCTTACAGCTGTGAGATAAAATTGGCCAGATTGGGTGGACCAAATGGTTTCATCTGCTGCAATGTATTATATCTCTCTATTACTATAGCATAGTCTGTCTCTGGTATTCTGTTTTGAGAGCTGCATAAAAACATATTTGATAACGAAAAAGGAACTGTTTATAATAAGTGATAGAGAAAGATACCTATTAAAGTACTTATTAAATGTATACCCAAGTTATTATACTTGTTTATTGTAAGCACAAATCACCAAGCTGAGATGTGTAGTTTAATGTTCATTGTAAACCGCACTGATTTCAAATAGCGCGGTATAAAAGAGACTTTAAATAAATAAATAAATAAAAATTGTTTTGAGAAATTTCTATTATAAATATTTCAAAGCAGGGACAGAGAAAAATAAGAGTCACTAAAGAAGAGTGTTATATTTGTCAGATATACTTGCTTTTTTTGGGAGGAGGTGTACCAATATTCTCATTCGTGTTCAATTTCCCTATCTCTGGTGAACATCCAGCTCTGCATTCTGTTGCACATATCTGTCCTCCCATTTCACCTCTACGGATGATCCCCTCTGCTGGTGACTCTGGACAGCGCGGTGATTTTGAACACATGTGGTGGTCTTGCCCTAAACTGCAGTTATTCTGGTCCCGAGTGTATGAACATATTACCCAAACTCTTCAGGGGTCATTCTAGAACATGAATAAGTGGTCTGTATGTGCAACAGGGACGTCTATGCGCCAAAAACATCCCTCACTGTATTCTGAAACACTGCTATCATACATGTACACAGAACTAGCATGGGGGTCTCAAGACATGCCCTGAAGGGGCGGAATGGGGGCATGGTCAGCCAAGGAGATATATAAAGCGTATTCAGGAAAGACCCGTGTATGTTTCAAGTGTTTCCTGGAAACGTCCACATTATTCCTGCTGAAACGTAGTATAAGGCTAGGACTTAGAAAATATTCTGCTGTGCTTTGCAATGCGTCCCATATTGAAGAATGGCTGTGACAAGCATGCTTTGAAATGGTGTGACTGTGGTCTGGAAAAATACAAGATGCAGCTACAAAGAATAGGGAGAAGAGGTGAGGGAACGTTATAAGGTAAAGAAACATTTCTAAATGTTAAGAAGAGCACTAGTGTTTATTCAGGCTATGCTGAAATGTGCTACACGAGTTAATCCAGGGGACCTGTTTTCTGAAAACTTGGATCGCTGATGTAAGAATAGTATGTGAGTGAGTCTGAAACCAAATCATGTTGCAGTAAGAAAGGGGGATCATATATGCAGTCCTGGGACATTATGGCTTTACAGCTGTTAGCTATAGGTTCAGTTTGGCAGAATGATGTCTTTAGTGACTGCAAGTGAGAGTGTGTGGTGTGGGGGTAGCACGGGAGGCTTTGGTGTGCTGATCTGCAATTCAGGGAGGCCATGAATGGCTGGCCGGTACCTGGACCATATGGATGATCACAGTGTCACCAGGGGCCACTGTGACAGGGCAGCCATAGATCATCTGTGCCAGGCACTGGGAGACATGACTGATGTTCTGCCAGCATCCCCCAGATTGTGCCAAGAGGCCTTCATCCTTCACCAGTCCAGGTTCTATGCAAGCTGAGAGAGTGTGATATATCCCACACATGCCCAACCAGGAGAGCAGTGCCTCAAAGCAGACTGTGGGGAGGCAGACATGGTTCCCCACAGCTAGCGGATGTATACAGACTGACATACAGTACACCATGATGGGATAGGTGTAGCTGCTGTGAGAAATGCTAGCTCCCAGATATGCGGGAATCCAATGCCATAGCCAAAAGGCCATACTACTACTACTACGACTGTTAATATGTATAGCGCTACAAGGCATACACAACACTGCACAGACACATGTAAAGAATGGCCCCTGGGCAGCAGAGCTTACAATCTAGTCACAACAGAGAACACAGCAGCAGTGGACAGGATGCATTTACGGGGAATGGTAAGGAAACACAAGGGAGCTTAGGCGGATTAGATCCAAAAACAGCAACGAAGAGGTCAGCGCTCAGCCTCAATTTGGGAAGGTCCAGGGAAGAAGCCTGATGTACAGATTCAGGTAGTTTGTTCTAGGCATAGGGAGCAGCAAGGTGAAGGGAGCAAAGTCTGGAATTGGCAGTAGAAGAGAAGGCAAAGATAGAAGCAGTCTAACAGAAGAGTGGAATTCCCGAGGGGAGGGGGGTGTAGGGAGAGATAGGAAGGGAAAGGTAAGGCGGAGCAGTAGAATGAGTGCTGTCCTGCCCCCGCCTAGGGTCGGTGACTCTAGAGCAAGGGTGACCTCTACTTTGTCTTCAAGTGTCCTTTTTGACTAAGGTAGCAGCAAGGGACGCTGGGAGTTGTAGTCTAGGTTTACTATCAAACAAAGGTGTTGTGGCACGAGGGTCATTTGAACAGATAAATTTTTATTTGGGGTTTTCCCTTTCACACATAGATTCTTGGCTCAAAACATGACACGGATTACTTTCCAAAACAATAGGAAACAGGAGCAATTCAAAGTTAGAAAATAAAGCATATGGCAAACTGTTTCTTCACAGCAAACATTCAGGAGAAAACAACTTTGCATTACCTTCATGCAAAGGTTGTCTAACGTAGGTCCAAGTGATCAATCTCACATAAAGAACAATCCATCTCACAGATATCAGTTGTATCAGGAGTGCTTTCTACGTCAACAATCATCTCCTCGCTGTAATCATTATAATTCTGCTTAGGGGAACTTCTAGACTGCAGGTCCCTGAGAACTTCTTGCATCTGTTCAATAAAGTCGTCCCTCTGATTGGCAGTAACTTTCTCTAGTGCAGGAAACTGATTCTTACGCATTTTGATAAATTTATGACAATTTCTTTGCTGTCCTAAATTTATGAGGCTGGCAAACTGAAAAACAAACCAACAGCTCAGTGCAGAAACCCTGTGCTAGAGCACAGTACTAAGCTCTAGCATAGGGTTTCATAAGCAAGCTTAGTGCAGAGGTTTTGCTCAGCAATGCTATAATGAGCTATGCTCAGCATGCAAATGAGCTATGTGCAAAACATATGCACTAAACAGGGAGAGCAAGTCAAGCACATGTGCACAGAGGTCTGTGTTAGCAGCATCAACATGCTGTGCACAAAATACCCCAGTTTAACATTTGTGCACGTGTTGGATTGCTCTCTGGAGCATAAACAGCAATATTATTCTAAGCAGAATATTAGTGTTCATCAACAATGATATTATTCTGAACAGAACTGCTGCTCAGAATAATATTGTCATTTATGCACCAGATAGCATGCCAGCACATGTGCTCGCATGCTATCTGGTACATTATTCCAGCACAGTTCCCCTGCCGCTTTTTCAGCACTCTCTTCAGCAAAGCCAGAGAAAAGTTGCAGGTGCTGAACACCGAAGAAAGCACACCTTGATAAATTACCCATACACGTAACATCTTATGAACTCTTGAGGGAGGCTCTCTTTGGCACGATGCAAGTAGTACATCTAGCATTAGCAGTAAATGTAAGAGCTGAGATCATACTCCATGTACCCTGGCTTAGAAGTGAGGTCCATGACTAGAGGACAGCAACCTTGGGCCGGAAGGACTGGGGTTTCTAGTCCCACAGGTGCTCCTTGTGGTCTTGGGCAAGCCACTTAACCCTCCATAGCCCATGTTCCCTGTAAAATAGTTATCTCCAAGTTATAATGCCCTGTTCAATGTAATTTCAGTTTGTTCAATGTAAACCGCACTGATGCAGAATAGCGCGGTATATAAGAGAATTAAATAAATAAAATAAAATAAATAAAATAAATAAAAATTCTGTGCCTATACTAGCGCAGATAATTTACTTTTGTACACTATGCTATTGCCTGCATCAAGCTGTGAATATTGCCACAATCTGGATAACTGGGCGAAAGTCCCATGCTCTACTATTGCACTAGTCCAGCACTATCCAGATAGTGCAAAGGCAGTCTGTAAGGATTTCAGCGGCACTATTCATATAGTGCAGGCTCCGGCACTTATCTGGATGACGGCTGCCCTCATCCAGATAAGTGCCTTTGAATACTGACCGGAATAATAACACATACAAACACACTGGATCAACAAGAAAAAAACAGCCACTTATATTCTCCATTGGATGATCTGAAGAGCACTTATTTAATTAGGCAATCAAGCTCAACACACTATACGCCAGTTTTTATATCTGTTAGGATTGATCCTAAACAGCTATTTAACCAGCATGACACAGCATAAAATGAAAGCTGGAAAAAGAAAGCCTTTGCTGAAGCGATCTGCATCTCTGTTCTTTCGAGTCTGCCAAGGCCAGGTTTTTGGATGAACATTCACATGCAAATGAGCAGCATTCTAATGCAAATTTTAGCTTTATAAGAAAATTAATTTAATTCATATGCAAACCAAATAGTTTGAAAATATGATGTTTTTGATTTGTGAGGAATGACAGTAGAGTGTTCTGCTGGCCTTTTCCAGAACGACAATAATTATATTCAATTTGGAAATTAACATAATATGATTTACAGCTTCTCTTAGCCTCTTTTGCTACTCTCCATCCCCGGTCTCTAGCTCATTAGTGTAGATCTGAAATCACATTCTGCCTTTATACTACCTCTTTCTATTCACTAGGGAATGCATTTCTAAATTATGTCCTCAAACAATGTGCATAATTGATAATGTGGTAGCTTTTGTGGAACTGGAGCTGAGGATTGGAACTAGTGGTAGACCATTAATCTTCTAGTCAGGCTCTGGAAGAAGCTTGGCAGAGAATTCAAGGTGTCTACTATGGACTGTTTGCCTTACCTTAGAAAATTTGCATTATAATGCTATTCTTCAACTTACTTAACTTGTAATGATAATAATGCTACACTTTCTCCCATATCATATTTCAAAGTTTTCATGCCAACATCAGCCAACAATTTACTACTAAACTATTCAACCTGAGGCAGGGGCAGGTTACTTACTTTCGAGGCAATCTGCTGCCTGAGAAGCAGAATGAGATGGCATCCACAAGACACCAAAAGGAGGGTCTTTCCAGAGAGCAAGGAGAACCCCTCAATCAGAATACTAGCCAGGTGAATGTCTCAAGAAAAAAGAAAGCTATAGAATTATATAAAAATTCTTACAATCATTGTTTATAATAGTAGCAATTTAATGTATCCTATAACTCTGATAGAAAAAATACTGACTCTCAACACTACACACTGGACCATCACACTGTTATTGTAAACATATTTACATCCACAAAAAAAACCAAGCCCCCCCCCCAACAATGGGTGAAGAGAAGTGCTAGAACATTTCCCCAGAGAACATACCGTACTAACAGCCACATAAACCCTCTCCAGTGAGGTATTGTTGTTCCAGGCTCAGGCTGCCATGTTAAGTTCTATTCGAACAGAGAGGCAGTGGGAGATGGTGTGGCATACATCTTTATTGCAGGTAAGATGTTTGCCATTCTCTATTTAAAAAAAGGGGGGGGGGGGGTTGGGAGGGTGATGTGTTCTCCCGTCACAACCATCATGAGGGGTCCTCAGCAAATTTGCTTGAGGGCCCCTCATTTGAACCTACACTACTGCCTATGAAGGTCACTCAGGGACCTACAGTGCAAATTCCACATACTATAAGAATAAATTAGCCAAGAGTCAAACCCTCAACATTGCAAGTTAGAGACCAGTGGCTGGCAGCTAGGGCCACAGAGGCCATTCAACCTAAAGATACAGTAAGCTTCATTTCTTCTCCTGTAAATGTATTACTAGTCTGCATTGCCAAAGAGCTTAAGTCTGGTTTTATCTGCCTACAGATCATTTTCCCAGAAGGACTATGGTTTCTCAAGATGGGTTTGGGCAAAGATCAGGTGTGCCTTTTTATGTCAGTTGTGCCTTTTTATGTCTGTCTCTGAGTAGTAGGGTCCCCCTTGGCCTTTGCACATGAAGTTCTTCTTTATTTAGTGCATGGCGTGGGTTAAAACTACCACTCCAGATTGCTCCAGGTCAACCTTATGCTGTTTGGATGTGATTTCTTTATTTAACTAGGCTTATGTGCCACTTTTCTAGCAGTCAAAGTGGTATACATTCAGGTACTGTATATATATTTTTCCCTTGTCCCCAAAGGGCTCACAATCTGTTTTTGTACATGAGGCAATGTAGGGTTAAGTGGTTTGCTCAAGGCCACAAGGAGTACCTATGGGACTAGAAACTCCAGTCCTTCTGGCCCAAGGTTGCTGTCTTCCAGCAGTATTTGAACCCCTGGCTTTCTGGCCCAAGGTAACTTGCCCCAACCACTAGGCCACTCCTCCCTGTTTTCCCAGCAGTTCACACTAACGTTCAAAGACTTTTTGGATTAACTTTCCTCTTCCAACCACGTCGTGGGAGATTTGTGACAGTTCCATGAGCAGAAAACTTCTTAATAACATTGCAAACTGTAGACACAAGAATCCCAAGGTCTTTAGAGATGACCTTGTACTCCTTTGAAGTTTGATATTTGATGATAATGGCTTTTCTGATGATCTCAGGCAGCTCTTTTGTCTTCACCACTGTGAAAATGGAACAAGGAGTGAATGTGGCCATTTTAAACATCAGAGCCACTTTTCATTGGTTTATTTATTTAACAGTTCTTTTATACCGCGCTCTTTATCATCAGTGTGGTTTACAGTGAACAAAACGACTCACGGACAGCAATAGGCCGCCATGAGTTTACATATAACAGGGAAATTAACCAAGACAAAAAACTTTGGGAAACTTTGTACATTTATGTTATACAACTATATACAGTGATAGTGTTCTATTTACATAATGTGCAACGTGTGACAGAACAATTGCAACTTCATACTGAGGGATTCGGTTGTGTTAGGGGAGTCGGTGAGGGGTTATGGTATTGGGAGAAGTGTATAAGGAACAGGTGGTGCTTTAGGGCTTTTCAAAATTGCTTGAGGTCAGTTGTTCCGGCGTCTGGGGGCATAGAGTGCAAATGCTCTGTCAGTAGTTGCGGTTGTGCATTTTGTGGATTCTGTAGGTATGGTTAGTGTATTAGCTGCTACTGATCTCCTAGGTCTAATATTGGAGGTGTGATTGAGGAGTGTTGTGATTCAACTCATGTGAGTACTGACAATTGATCACAGGTGAGTCTAATTTTACTGCAGTGGGAATGTGATTCTTCTGTTCAATCTGATTTGAATTGTTTATACGGGTGGCAATAACCAAGTCCTGTCCCGGTTTTTATACTATTTCCTACTATTTCCTGTTTTAATTGGTCTTGTTTATTTGATTCATTTATGTGTCAAATATGTGTACATATATAGTCCAAAGCCATTTCACTGGCCACTTTTTTAGGAGATACTGGACATTAAGGAGTTGAATTGCAAGGATGCCAATAATGCTGACCACAACTGTAGTCAAGGAGAGATAATATCTAGAGGCAGTAGAAAAAGAAGTCCTTTTCCATAGGAACTCTCTAGACCAGAAAGAAGTGTGTCCTGTCAGTGAACATCTATAAGGAGAGTCAAGAATTCACACCCTTGCTGGTTCAATAGTTTTTGGTGGGCTTGCCCTGTGTCTACTGCCATTCCAGTTCCATTCACGTTTCTCATGCAATGTTCATTTCCAAGCATTCATCTGCTTCTCACTCATGCTCATTGCCAGGACTTCTGGCTCCTGACTCTCACCTGTTTCCTGCCTCAGTCCTGCTTCCTGCTAACAAATGGCTCCTAATTCATGTCTGGGTCCTGTTCCTACTTGATACCTTTCCTATTCTGCCCTGGGCCTAGCTCCTCCATCCACACTCCCACCCAGGGAAGGCTCTGATACACTTTCAGGAGTCATACAACAAGACCCTACCTAGGAAAAGGCAGCATCGACATATTACAGTGGATAATAAAAATGCAATGTGTGCCTTCGAGTCAGTCCTGACTCCTGATGACCCAGAAGCTCCTGGGTTTTCTTGGCAGTGTCACTGGAAGTAGATTGCCAGGCCTTTCTTCCGAGGCAGTGGAGGGTTAAGTGACTTGCCCAAGGCCACAAGGAGTGCTAGTGGGAACTAGGCTACTCCTCTACTACAATAGAACATCAATATACCTAATGGAAAAACTAAACAAACTGGGTTACTATAGTTTGCTCCTTCAAAGACATTCAGTGCTAACAGAATACCCAGCCTCTTTCACTCATGCAGAACACAGGCAAACTCACATCAGATATTGAATAAGTAGCCTCAAACTAAAAGTAGAAATATGTAGACAAAAATTAAATGGAAACCCCAAGAAGCCAGTCTCTGCATGTAGTGCAACTTCAGAGAAATACAGTGATGCATCTTTCCCTGTATTGTGCAAAATAAAAGATAGCATACATAGGTCCCGATATTCAAAAGAACTTATCTGAATAGCCGGACCTGCTAACTGGATAAATGACGACCAGCGCAATATTCAGTATCCGGACAGCACCACTGAATATTTCCTCTGACCTGCTTGGCACAATATGGATAATACCAGGCAGTCTGTGGGCAGAACTGGTGTGGAGTTTGGGGCTAATCAGTTAGTGGCAATATTCAGAACACTAAACAGATAACAAGCTACATAAAGTTAGGCCACAAAAAAGCAATTTTGGTGACTGGATAGTGGATGAGTATCGCTGCTTTCTAGATAGTGCTGATAGTAAGTGCTTCCAGTTCATTTTTAAAAGCCGTGGCCAGCACAGAATTTAAATATTGACCCAGTAAATTTCAAAAACTGACATATTCAAATTCTTTTTTCTAATTTTGTTATCTGGTCACTTAATTTTTCTGATCCTTTTGGTCCCAGTCTATGGTTTCTGCTTTCCTTTGCTTTCTCTTAATTTTTTTTCATGAGTCTTCTGTTTGTTTGTCTTTTTTCTCTCTCCCACTCTCTTCTTCACTTTCTATCCTACATTCATCTCTGACATTGATCTTTTCCTTTGAGTTTTCTTCCATTTATTTTCTGCATCTCTATCTGAGAAGCTAGCAAAGTAGTCAAGTAGGCAAAGATTCAAAAGGAGGAGGAAATAGCCAATGCAATAAAATGGGGAGATAAGACATTTTTCAGATATATTAGTTAGAAGAGGAAGGGCAAAAGTGGTATTGTCAGACTCAAGGGTGCAGGGGGGGGGGGAATATGTAGAAGCTGATAAGAATAAAGCGGAATTGCTTAACAAATATTTTTGTTCTGTGTTCACACATGAAGAACTAGGAGCAGGACCTCAGAAAACACCCACAAATAGGAACAGAAGCGAGGGACATCTTGAACAATTTTCAGAAGACTGTGTACGTGAGAAACTAGCTCAACTTAAAGTAGACAAAGCGATGGGACCGGATTGGATACACCCTAGAATACTGAGGGAACTTCTGGACGTTCTAGCAACTCCACTGACTGACCTTTTCAATGCCTCGTTGGAGTCAGGAGTGGTGCCAAAGGATTGGAGAGAGGCTCATGTGGTGCCTTTACACAAAAGCGGAAGTAAGGATGTGGTTGAAAACTACAGGCTGGTTAGTTTAACTTCGGTGGTGAGTAAATTATTGGAAACACTGCTGAAAGAGAAAATAGTGAGGTTTCTGGAGTCCAGCGGATTACAGGATCCGAAGCAGCATGGATTCACCAGAGGCAGGTCTTGTCAGACAAATCTGACTGATTTCTTTGACTGGGTGACCAGGGAGTTGGACCAAGGGAGAGCTCTAGATGTGGTGTATTTAGATTTCAGTAAAGCGTTTGACACTGTTCCTCACAGGCGACTTATAAACAAACTGAGCACCCTAGGGATGGACCCTAAATTTACTGCTTGGGTTAGAAATTGGTTGGGTGGGAGGCGACAAAGAATACAAGTAAATGGAGCTCACTCTGAGGAGAAGGATGTTACCAGTGGGGTGCCCCAGGGATCTGTCCTTGGTCCGATTCTTTTTAACATCTTTGTTAGTGATATAGCGGAAGGGCTGTCGGGTAAGGTTTGCCTCTTTGCAGATGATACCAAAATCTGCAATAGAGTAGACACCCAGGAAGGGGTAGATAACATGAGGAGGGATCTAGCTAAGCTTGAAGAATGGTCTAGAATTTGGCAGCTGGGATTTAATGTTAAAAAATGTAAGGTCATGCATTTGGGCTGCAGCAATCCAAGGGAGCAATACAGTATAGGACGTGAAGTACTTTTGTCCACTAAAGAAGAGCGGGACCTAGGCGTGGTTGTGTCTGATGATCTTAAATTAGCTAAACAGGTAGAAAAGGCGATGGCAAAAGCTAGAAGGATGCCTGGGTGCATACGGAGAGGACTGGCTAGCAGAAAAAAGGAGGTGATAATGCCTCTGTATAAGTCTTTGGTGCGACCTCATTTGGAGTATAGTGTGCAATTCTGGAGACCGCACCTTCAAAAGGATGTGAACAGGATGGAGTCGGTGCAGAGGGTGGCTACTAAAATGATTAGTGGGCTTCATTATAAAGCATATGAGGATAGACTTAAGGATCTTAATATGTACCCCTTAGAGGAAAGGCGGGATAGAGGTGATATTATCAACATGTTTAAATACCTCCGTGGCATAAATGTTCAGGGAGAGAGTCTCTTTCAATTGAAAGCAAGTTCTGCTACGAGGGGACATGGGATGAGGGTGAAGGGAGATAGATTCAGGAGTGATATGCGGAAATGTTTCTTTACAGAAAGAGTAGTGGATCCATTGAATAGTCTCCCAGTGGAGGTGGTAGAGATGAGGACAGTAACTGAATTCAAAAAAGCATGGGACCAACACAGAGGATCTCCCTCATCCCTTCACCCTCATCCCATTTCCCCTCGTAGCAGAACTTGCTTTCAACTGAAAGAGGCTCTCTCCCTGAACATTTATGCCACTGGTAACATCCTTCTCCTCAGAGTGAGCTCCATTTACTTGTACTCTTTGTCGCCTCCCACCCAACCAATTTCTAACCCAAGCAGTAACTTTAGGGTCCATCCTATGGTTTGTATGGGTCCAGATATGGTTTGTATGACCATATCTGTTTTATCTGTATTAATATGTTGTGTGCATGAGCCTACCACTGTCAGCGTGAGCATCAGCTTAATAGATGTACATTTTGCCAGCAGGGGCATGGCCACACGGAGACAGGAAGCCTCTGAGGATGTCTATCTTGTCAGAATATGGTAGGCATTGGGATGTAGGCAATGGTTTATTATGTGCCCATTTTCAGGTTAGACATTTCTGATTGGACGTTTCAGACATGGCTGTTATAGAATTGTGCTCTTATTGTATATTGCAAGTCTTATATTCTCTAAGGCTTCCACAGCTAGTATCATGATCTTTGCAATTTTCTGGGCCATGCTGTATCTTAGAAAGTGGAACCAACATTTCAACCATTATGCTGTTGCTTTCTTCAGGGTGAAGTGGTTATGCAGTGGATGTCTGTTCTTATATATAATGGTTCTCAAACTGAATTGGTGGGATTGAGGCAGGAAATTTGAATTTTAGTGGAAATGTTTGCTGGAGAAAAAGTGGTAAATTTGAAATTTGGCAGGAAAGTTAGTTGGAGAAAAGGCGGGAAATTTGAATTTTGACAGTAAGATTCATTGAAGATGAGGAGAGCAAAGGGCAAGGTTGAATTTTGGAAGGTGAAGAATTTTGATAGAACAGAAAAGAGATCATAAACTTAGTAATGTAGAGAAATCAGCAGTAACCCTCCACACGATAAAAACTGACCATACGATTAGATCTGAGACAAGGATCTGCGCTGGTGACCAAGGAGGATCAAAGATGTAGTGGACATAGCAAGACATCCATGGAACCTCAATGAGGGAAAAAGAACTCAACATAAACAAAGCAGGGAAATCCTTCTTTCACAGAAGGTTTAGTGCTACAAGGACTAGTGTTGAAGACCATGTTTTTTTCCCAATTTCCAGAAAAGGAGATTATCACAACAAACATTCTTGCTAAAATTCAAAATTCCTCACCTTCCAGAATTCAAACTTGTACTTTGTCCTCTTCATCTTCAATGAATTTTCCTACCAAAATTCAAATTTCCTGCCTGTTCTCCAACAAACATTTCTGCTAAAATTCAAATTTCCCACCTCTATCCCATCCGTTTGAGAATCACTTTACAAAAGAACAGACATCCACCACATAACTAAAAGTTTCATTTCTTTTCTTTTGTTTTAAAAATGAAAGGCAAAAATGTACAGTCAAATATGGTTGTATTCCGTTTGTTTCATTTCCTTTTTATTATGCACTATTTGCAAATACTGCACACTAAAACCAAAATGAAAATTCAATAAATCCCCCCCAAAAAAATACCAAAACATAAACACCAAGTAATCCTCTTTCCAGTACAAGATGAAACAAAAAATGGCCTGCACAGCCCTATTTGTTATGCCTTCAGCTAACTATTGAAACATATTGTATGTGGGGCTTTCTCAAAAGCTAGGAAAACGCCTCCAATGAATTCACAATGCTGCAGCACGATTCATCTGACAGTGGCTATAGGCAGCACGTAAGCCTGGTCTTGAAGAATTTGCATTGATTTTCAGTCATTTATCAGGCTCATTCAAGGCTCTTTGTATTAGGTTATATTAATAAGAGTGTTATTCACTAAAGCACAATAACCTTTGCTACTGTTTCCATGGGTTACCACATATTTTTGAGTGAATCAGTCCCAATGAAATAATGGGGCCAGCAGCAATTAACATATCCAGCAACCCGTAGAACCAATAAGATGTTAGTGAATCAGCCCCAGGAAGGATCCAGGAAAGTATAAATAAGTCAACTAGGAAAAGCAAGAAGAGAATTCTTACTATTATTACTACTACTTATCACTTCTAGGTGGCAATTCCAGGACACGGGTTGCAGCCCCACAAGCCGTTCGGGCCCGATTCCACCTCTGGCCCTCCCTCTATGTCCTGATGCTCAAGACGGAGAGAGCCAGCAGGAGGCAGGAGGGGAATGGGATCGGGGCGGTTTGGGGGCAGGCCAGCCCAGCAACATGTACAGGGCAAATTCTGGTCACAAGCCTGTGCATCCTGCTGGGCCCATGGGGATGCGCTACTTATTCCACTTAAAAGGTGGAATAAGAAGCACTTTCGGCACAATCGGGGACAGGGATTCCGCCCCCCCCCCACCCCAGGACCAGGACTGGGGCCAGGTACAGGTGGGATCCCTGCTGCCCGATCCAGACCACAGCAGGCCAGCCTTGGGTCGGGCAGCGTGGAAAAGGGGGACCAGAGCCATGAGAATCGGGGGCGCCTGCGGGGAGGACGATCTCTGCAGGCGACAGGGGCACGCCGGGCCATCCTCGGGCCGATTCTGGGCACCGCGGGAATGTTTTGTTCCCACGGTCTAGAATTGAATCCAAAATGGCCTGTATTGCTTGGGGCTGTCCGGACAGGCTGGACGTGCCCTCTCTGAATCGGGCTCTATATGTATGCAGCACTGTAAACATACACCTAAGAAACAGACCCTTCCTTATATAGCATACAATCTGATAAAAAAAAAAAACTTATGACAAATAAGACATTAGAAATTTCATTTATTATAGAATATAGACAAGGCTGCTTTTGGATCCTGAACCCCTTTCCTCCTGTTTAACACCCTGTGGGGCATGTTTACTAAGCGGTCTGCCACTAGTGCATGAATGGCCCTGAAAACAAAGTGCTAGTAAATGTAAGTGTACACACACATGCACCATGTAACTAGCACAGGTATCATGCAGCCCCGTACTCGTTGCCTTTGGCACAGTAGGAACAGGTGCACATAACCCACACATTGAGATGGCAGTACATGCTCCCGCGCTAAGTGCCACATCAACAGGGATCGTGTGCCGAGAATGCGCATGCTACCTGCCATGCAGATGGGGAGCCACTCATTCTCCGCCCCAACCAATGCTGCTCAAGTAATGTGGGAATTTTAGCATTGCGGCATGTTCAGCACATGGTACTTTTTACCGCAGTTCACTTGGCACACGCTGAGTCCCATGCTACTCAGTACAGCACTATGGTAAACATGGCTCTGTGTGTTTAATTATTTCCCTCAAGAACTACCCTCTTTGTTCTGTTTATGTGTCTTGAATAGATTGTAAATTCTGTGTAGCAGGGACTGTCTTTTTTATTTTAATATTCAAATTTTTTATTGAACCAACAGTACAAACAATCCGGCCATGTCATGATATCAACAAAGAAACATGTTCTTTAGACTGTTAAAACATGTGAACACATTTTCTCCCTTTTTTGCCCCTCCTCCTTCCCTCCCCCCCCCCAATCCAACTATCCTCCGACCCCCTCATGTCTATTACATATATACCGGGAGCAACAACTGGTTGATAGCAAATAAGTCCATACTTAGGGCACTGTGGGTATGTTTGCATACTGCCTTGATCCATCAGCAAGAATGTGGATAATGTGACAATGTTCCTTTCCTCTTTAAATCCCGCCCCACCCTCCCTCCTCCCTCCCCCTCCCCAAACTACAATGTTACCCACCAACACACACACCGACACTGTAGTAGTCTTAGGCTGGTGTCTTACCTCTCCTCTCTCTTTCTAATGGAGAAGTCCTGAAGCATCCCTATTAGAAGTATATCTCATTACAGATTTAGGGTGTCAAAGTGTTGATGCAAACCCCCCAGGTTTCCAGAAAATGTATGTGTCTCTTGGAAGATCCCTTAGCCACTTGCCACTCCATCAGCATGAGTTGGTGGAAGCAGTTTCACCACTCCTAGTAGGAGGGGAGAGTCTCTTTTTGCCAATGCCACAAAATTGGCTGTTTCCCCACTATACAGGCTTTACGTATTAACAGGCACAGTTGGCCGAGTTTGGGAGATATGATCAAATATATCAACCATGTGAGGGGCTGGTTTGCCAAAGAACTTAAATATGTCTGTATCCTACCCTAGTATCTCTGCACTCTTTCACACCCCCACCATATATGCCCCAACCCGGCCTATGGGAACACACACTAGGGGCAATCTCTGCTCGAGGTCAGCCCACCTTTTTGGGCTTGGGCTGGGGAAAACTGTGCTCTGTTCACTGCCATGAATTGAATCTTTTGTAGGCAGGAGGACCCCACCAAGCTTGGAATACATTTAATAGTTCCAATTACCTCTCCAAGAAAGCACCCAATTCCATTGCCCATCTGCCCTCCACAGTAGAGTAATCTGGTATGGAGTGCCACAATTCCATTTTACAAAAGAATTGTGCTATAGACACACATTCTTCTCCCCCCCCAACTCAAAAAAACTAATATATTCGCTGATGTGTCAGTTTTAAGTGAGCTGACTGGCAGATAGTGTATATAGTGTTGTATCTGAAGGTATGTGAAAATGTGGGTATGCTTCAACTCGAACTCTGTATGAAGTGTTGCGAACAACTTTATGTGGCCCTCTAAATCTATCACATGACCTAGTTGTCTTATATCCTGGGTAGCCCAGTCCCAGAAGACCCTGCTCTCCATACCTGGACTAAATTGCGGATTGCCATGGATAGTTGATCTCTGGAAGGGGCGGTATAGAAGAAATAGATAAATAAATAAATAAATAAAATAAATAAAAATAGTTAGGAAACTGGATGCCTCCAGTGAGATTGCCCAGTGGCAGCACAAGTGTTGCCATGCATCCCATAAGGGTCTTACTAGCAGACTATTTTTAATTTAGTTTCGAGTTAATATGTATATAGTTTCCCCGGTTTCTATCCCACGTTCAATTCCTTGTTCTTTGTAAACTCAATGTTGTTTGTATGCATTGTAGTATTTCTGTTCGATGTAAACCGCGCTGATTTTAATAGCGCGGTATAGAAGAAATGTTAAATAAATAAATAAATAAATTTGATTCTGTAACAAGGTGGGTCAAGATTCAGTGATATGTATCAGTAATGTAGATATTTTAAACTCCACGCTCTCCATTGAAACCCCCCACACCTCATGACATTGCTTGATCTGACACAATAAGGGGTCTAAAGACAAATAATAGAGGAGAGAGGGGGCAGACCTGTCTTGTACCACGTTCCAATTGAAAATCCTCTGAAAGCAGACCATTCGCCAGAATTGTCGCCATGGGTCCGGCGTACAGCATCCTAACCAAATATATGAATGTATCCCCTAGGCCATAGTGTGGTAGGAGTTGAAGGAGGTAATCCCAGCCTACCCTATCAAAAGCTTTTTTATCATCAAATCTAATCAATAGGGAAAGAATCTGTTTTTCATGTACCCATTCTAAGGAGGCGATGATCCACTGCACATTACTGGCTGCGTACCTTCCTCTGACAAATCCCACCTGAGAAGAATGAAGTAGAGTAGGTAAACAGGTGGCCAATCACTCTGATAAGACCTTGGCAAAAGAAATTGGTCTATGGGAGCTAGCCTGTAGTGAGTCCTTCCTGGACTTGGGGATAAAAGTGATGTATGCTTTATTTTCACCCCATGTGAAACTTCCCTTCTCCTTTCGAGTCTGGTACAAGTCAACCAATGGAGCAGTCACCAAATCAGAGACAATTTTGTAAAACCCTGCATTGTATCCATCGGGGCCTGGAGCCTTATAACAGTGAGCCTTATGGATCTCGTTCTGGACCTCCCATGGAGTTATCAGGACTTCTTGAAGGGTTGCCTGTTGTGCTGTGAGCTGGGGAATGGAAAGGTCCTCCAAGTAAGCCTCAATTCGCTGAGTGGCAACCCGATCTGCCACATAAAGGGCCTGATAAAATGTACAGAAAAGCTGTGCTGCTCCTGGGAAGTCTTTAAGAAGCTGTCCTGCCTGATCCTGAAGCACGAGGATGGCATGAAAACCTCCCATGCCCCATAGACAGCAGGCAAGAAATTTCCCCATCTTGTTCCCATATTGAAAAAGTTGGAATTTATAGTATAACACAGACTTCTTTGTAATACTTCATTGAGAGTGGCCTGTGTCTCTAGTAGTTGGGTCCGCAAGTGGTTAGATGGCTGGTGAGCATACCTTTTTCATGCAGATGTGACCTGTCTCTCCAAGCACATCATCTGTGCATTCAGCATTTGGTGCTTTCAGGACATATAGATGATGGTGTCTCCCTGAGCACCACCTTCACGGTTTCCCAGAACAGTTCGGGGGTCTCCTTATGTTGTGAATTACATTGTTCATACAGTCCCCATCACTCTATAGTATAGGCTTTGAAATTGTCGCCTCTACAGAGTTTGAGGGGAAAGAGCCACAGACGAGTGGTATTAGTTGGTGCAGTCCATGTCATCTCTACCCATGTGGGGACATGGTCAGAAATTTCATTCAGGCCAATCTGAGCATCCTCCACCTGGGCGCAGAAGTGAGCAAATAGTCTATGCATATGCTGGTGCCATAGGCTTGCGATTGGCAGGTATAATCCCATTCTGAGGGTTGTAATAATCTCCAGGGGTCCACTAACCTTAACTGCCATGCAAAGCATTACAGGATGCGAGTACTCCCCCCCCACCATGACCCCAGCTCTCCTCGGGATGTGTCCAAAGTTGTGTCCAGAATCCCACTGAGGTCTCCCCCTATCACCAGTCTACCTTCAGTCCTTTGTTCAAGGGCAGAGGCCAGCAGTGCGTAGAATGAGGCGCTCAGATCACTTGGGCCGTATATATTCCCCAAGACTATGGGCTTCCCAAATAACTCACCTTCTAGTATCACGTATCGCCCCAGCTGATAAACATATATATTCCTAACTACAAAGTTGAGCCGTTGGTATCAGGATTACGACTCCCCCCTTCCTCCCCTTGCTGGGGCTCCAAACTGTTGATCTACCCAATCTCTGCATAGCTTTGCATGCTAGGTAGCACTCTGGTGGGTCCCTTGCAGAAGTGTAATGTCACATTTATGCTGGGCCAGCGCCACAGTATCTTATAGCATTTTATGGGAGTGCCAAGGTCACAATCATTCCAAGAAATTATTCTCAACCCCAGTCCCACCCCTAATTATGAGGTTCTTCCTTAAATAAAGAAGACCCCCCCCAGCCCAGGGCCTCCCCCTCCCCATTTATTAATGCAAAACTACATTTCTGCAGTGTCATTTGGTGGTGTTTTTGAAGTGTTATTGGATATTGCACTTTCCTCTCTCTTTTCCCCCCCTCCTTCATACTTATTTACATTCTCTTATATACCATGCTATTCTGCATCAGTGCGGCTTACATTGAACAAACTGAAATTACATTGAACAGGGCATTATAACTTGGAGATAACTATTTTACAGGGAACATGGGCTATGGAGGGTTAAGTGGCTTGCCCAAGACCACAAGGAGCACCTGTGGGACTAGAAACCCCAGTCCTTCCAGCCCAAGGTTGCTGTCCTCTAGTGGGATTTGAACCCCTGACCTTCTGGCCTGAAGTACCTTGCCCCAACCACTAGGCCACTCCTCCACTTAGTCTATCCTTCCTACCCTCTACTCCCCCTTTCCTTATTATCTCTTCCCCTCCCTCCCTGTGAATCCCTTTCCCTTCCTCCCCTGTGTAGGATTGCCAACTGGCTGCAGATGTGCCCGACAGGCTTGCTCCAGTCCTGGGTTTATGCCATGGCATGCAGTTACTTGTAGTTTTCCGTTTCTTATAGAGTACAATGGAGAAATCAGAACTACATATCCCTGAATGCAATGAGGTAAACCCAGGACTGGATCAAACCTGTCGGGTGCATCTGGAGCCAGTTGGCAACCCTACCCCTGTGTCTATCCTCCTCCCTTAGATCTTACCACCCTTAACCCTGGGAGTACCGATGGGGTCAAAAGTGACACCATTGCAAGTTTCACAACGCGTATCTCGGAAACTAGTTGTTCAAGAATGCAATCTTTTTATGACTTCACATGTCAATATTCTCTTTATATTGCGCCATGAGAGGAATAATTTTCATCCGATAGGTGACGCTAGTGATGAATTGCAGCACAGAGTACCAGTGGGGTCATTTTTGACCCCAGTTGCTTACGTCCGGTTTGGATCGTGATACAATTTGCAGTTTTGTGAATTTTTTGATCTGACAAAGGCATTTATCATTAATTATGTATCATTTATTTTTTGTACTCTTATTTTATGAAAATTACACATTTTCTGTAATTGATATCATACGTTCTCTCATTATTTCCGATGAAATCTAAAGGCTTTCAGCTCGTTCATCATGATTATTGTACACCTATAGTAAAACTGCTTTGCGTTTTATTCAACTTTATCTTTGTTTATTTATTTTAGGTTATTGTTTATGATGTCAAAACAAAAGTATTCAGCTGCCCAAGTAAGAGAAATATTGCAACGAGATGCTGACAGTGACAGCTCTGAGTCGTCTGATGATGCAGCATATTCAGCAAGCGAAGAAGCATATCAGCCAAGTTCGGGCGATAAATCTGATGATGACAGTCATGATTCAGATGGCGACAGCAGTTGGTCGCCAAGTGAATGAGAGACTGATGTTGAGCCAGTAACATCGCTTGCAGTAAAGAGTCAAGTTACAGGTCGAGGCAAAAGTTGAGGCTGTGCTGGACGGGGAAGAAGGCAGGAGTCCTCGGTGTCAGTATCATCTGTGAGGAATCTTAGTTGTGGTCGTAGAGGAGCTAAGAGGTCATCAACTATAAGCACAAATGTTGCCATTGAATCCTATATATCTAAGGATGCCACATCATGGAACAGGAAACCTATAAAGCAAGCTGCTGGAAGATATGCCAGAGCTAATGTCATGCCCGTACAACAAGGTCCTACAAGGTATGCTGTACGAAATGTTGATAGCCCTCTCGCAGCATTCCACTTGTTCATGAGGAAGAACTTATTGAATGAAATCATGATGTGGACGAGCAAACAAGGAAGACACATTTATGACAACACCTGGAAAGATTTGACAGATGGAGAATTTCAATGTTTTCTTGGACTTCTGATCCTCTCAGGCGTGTACAAGTCATGAAATGAATCCATAGTTCAGTTGTGGAACCTTGAAGATGGTCGTTCTGTTTTCGGCAAAAATATGGCCCATAACCATTTTCAGCAAATTTCTTGTGCTCTCAGATTTGATGATGCAACCAACAGACGTGAACAACGAGGCATGGATAAGCTTGCTCCAATCAGACATGTCTTTGATAACTGGGAAGCAACTCTAAGTGACGCCTTTGTTCCTGGTGAAAATGTTACTGTGGATGAGCAACTACTTACATTTCGTGGCCGTGTTCTGTTCAGACAATATATTCCCAGCAAACCTGGGAAATGTGACATAAAGCTATGGATGTTGTGTGACAGTGCAAAGTCATATGTTCTGTGTCTTCAAGTATATACAGGAAGGGAACTCGGACAAAACAGGGAACAGAATCAGGGTGAAAGGGTTGTGCTGCAACTCACTGAAGGATTGACGCGATCTGGCAGAAATGTTACTGTTGACAATTTATTCTGCAGTTTATCCCTGTCACGGAAATTGCTAGAAAAACAAATGACACTTTTGGGAACAATTCAAAAGAACAGAAAAGAATTACCTCCAGAATTTGTAACAGCAAAGGGCCGAAAGGTATTCACTTCACTGTTTGCCTTTCGTGATGACGCCATTCTGGTTTCCTATTGCCCGAAGAAAGGAAAAGTGGTTGTTCTTCTGAGCAGTTTGCATGATCAAGAAAAAGTAGATAACACACATCCAGACAAAACACCACGCATGATCTTGGACTATAATTCTAGTAAAGGTGGAGTAGATACGGCAGATCAAATGTTGCGCACGTATACCACAAACCGAATGACAAGACGCTGGACAGTGACAATCTTCTACAACATGTTGGACATCAGTGCTTTGAACGCCTTCATTGTTTGGATGTCACTAAATCCAGAATGGCAGTCCAAGTCAAAGCACAGATGTCGTCTATTCCTCTTGGAATTAGGAAAGCAACTGCTTCAGAGTAATTGCAGCGAGACTTCTTCCAGCATTGAAGATGCCACTGATGCTGTTTGCAATGTTGGGATCCCAAAGAAAAGGGCAAGGTGTCTTTATCTTTATCTTTATTAAAATACTTGATATACCGCCCAGGCCGAAGCATCAGGGCGGTGCACAATCATAAAAACAACGACTGCTAATTAAAAGGAAAGGAACGCCATAAAACAATAGGACAGAGAGCAAGATAATAAAATCATCAGATATTAAGATAAGTAATAGTAAAACAAATACAGATAGCAGATAGCCAAGGTGCATAAGGGATTAGAGGGAAAGAGGAGGGGGAAGGAGGGAGCGGAGGGGAAAGGGGAATGGGAGGCGTAGCTAGGGAGAGGAAACACCATCGACAGGGGGGGGTAGATCAAAGGCTTTACAAAAGAGGTGTGTTTTAAGAAGGACTTTGAAACGGGTATAAGATGATTCAATACGAAGTGAGGAGGGGAGGGAGTTCCAAAGGGCAGGGGCCAGGAAGAAGAAAGCAGAGTGACGAGTAGATTCAAGGTGAGCCTGATTAGGTGACGGAAGAAAAAGACGGTTACTGTGAGAGGAGCGAAGGAGACGAGAAAAGGGCTGAAGGCGAATAGTGTCAGCTAGATACTGGGGGGTGCTAGAATGAAGGGCTTTATGGGCAAGGATAAGAAACTTGAACATGAACCGTAACTTAACGGGGAGCCAATGTAAAGATGAGAGACAGGGTGAAACATGAGCACGAATGGGTGACAGAGTAACAAGACGGGCAGCGGCATTTTGCACAAGTTGTAGTCAGCGAAGTTGGTAGGAGGGGAGTCCAGCGTAGATAACATTACAATAGTCAATACGTGTAATAACCAAAGACAAAACAAGGGTAACAATAGAGGGTGAAGGGAGAATGAAACGAACAGCCTTGATACGACGTAAGTGGAAAAAGGAAGAACGCACAACAGAGGAGATATGATCATGAAAAGTAAGGGACGAGTCTAGGGTAACACCCAGGTAACGAAGGGTTGGGGCAGAAGGAATGGAGTGAGGACCCATAACAGGAAGCAGGGAGGGGGAAGGGAGACCAGAAGTGATCCAGAGTGCAGAAGATTTTGTCGGATTGGCATGCATAAAATTAGTGTCAAACCAGGAAGCAATAGAAGAAAGACAAAGATTCAGGGGGGTCAGATCTGGAGAAGAAGGAGAGGTGTGGTGGACCAAGAGAATATCATCAGCATATATATAAAAGGAAAGGGCAGATTGCTGAATTAAGAGAGCCAAGGGAGCAAGAAAAACATTGAAGAGCAACGGAGCTAGAATAGAACCCTGGGGAACACCACATGTAGCAGGGGTGGGAACAGATGAAGAGGCGCCAGAGTGGACCGAAAAGGTACGACCAGAAAGGAAAGAGTGAAACCACCGAAGGACAGTACCAGAGATGCCAAAGTCAGCCAGTCGAGACAAAAGAGTACGGTGATCGACAACATCAAACGCAGAGGATAGATCCAGTGACACCACGAGGGAGATATCACCACGATCGTGAGCACGGTGAAGTTCGGAGAGCAGGGCAGTGAGGATAGTTTCTGTGCTGTGACCGGTACGGAATCCGGATTGACGAGGGTGAAGGGCGTGAGTAGAGTCAAGGTGAGAAACCAACTGAAGAAAGACGAGTTTTTCAAGAACCTTAGACAGGAAAGAAAGATTGGAGACAGGGCGCCAATTGGCAGGAAGGGAGGGGTCAAGGGATGGCTTTTTCAAGAGGGGACGGACGATGGCATGCTTCCAGCGGGAGGGAAAGAAACCGGACGAAAGACTAGAGTTGAAAATAGAAATAATAGAGGGGACAAGTGTGATATCAGGATTAAGAAGCCAGGAAGAGGGCAATGGATCAAGGGGGCAGGTAGTATGATGAACAGATGAGATAACCCGAATAAGTTCAGAGGAGGAGATGGGGGTAAAGGAACACCAGCTGTGTGGAAAAATGTGGGAAGGGGATGACACAGAAGGAGAGGGGGGTGAAACAGGAGGGAAGGGAAGGGGAGACAAAGGGGGCGGACAGGAGGAAAAGGACGAGCGAAGAGAAAGAACCTTGTCAGAAAAAAATGAGGCAAGGGTGGAGGGGCTAGGAGGGGGATTAGGAGGGGCGGAAGGGGTAGCGGAAATAGAGGAGATAGACTTGAGGACAAGAAAGAGACGTTTAGCAGAGTTTGATGATGTGGAGATGAGATGAGAATAGTAGGAGGACTTAGCAGAAGAAATAGCAGACCGATAGGAGAGTTGAATGAGTTGGTAGTGGGACCGAGAAGCAGGTGTGCGGAGCTTCCTCCAGTGCCGCTCCGCACGACGAAGATTGGTGCGGAGAAGAAGGAGACCAGAGTGAAACCAAGGATGGTGAAGAGTCGACCGGGAAACCGTGGGGCAGAGAGGTGCTACAGTGTCGAGGGCAGCTGAAAGAGAAGATGACCAGAGGTCAACCTGGTGATCAACAGAGAGGGAAGAGAATTCTGCGGGAAGAAGAGTGTGAGCTGAGGGAAAGGACGGGAGAGAGTTTGGAGTGAAACGGCGTCTGAGGGATAAAGCAGAAGAGGGAATAGGGGCAGCCGGCCCAGAAAAGGGAAAAGGGAAGGTAAAGAAGAGACAGTGATGATCAGACCAGGGGATAGGGGAGGAGAGGATATTGGAGGGGACAAAAGACGAAGAGTCAAGAGTGAGAATCAGGTCCAAGGATCGACCGGAAGTGTGAGTGGGGCAGGAAACGTGTTGGGTGCGGGACAGATCAGAAAACAAAGAGAAAAGGGCCTTATCACGGGGGCGAGAAGGGGGATCCAGATGGGCGTTAAAATCGCCCAATATGACCAGGTGCTGAGAGAGGAGGGTAGAGTCTGAAAGGGTACTGAGCAGAGAGTTCCAAAGGTCAGGACGCAAGGAGGGGGGAACATAGAGGAGGAGGAAATAGATAGGGGGGGAGGAATTGGAACGTACCAAAAGAGATTCTGGGTAGGCGGGGGGAGGTGATACTAGAGAAAAAGCGAAAGAAGACCTGTAAATGAACGCCACCCCACCGCCTGAACGACGGAGGCGAGGGGTGTGAAAGGCAGAGAAACCGGGTGGAAGACATTGATGAAGGAGGGCGTCCTCCCCCTCACGAAGCCAAGACTCTGTGATGAAGAGGACATCCAGGGAGTGTTGAGTTATAAGATCATGAACCAGATGGGTCTTGGAACGGATGGAGCGGCAGTTGAGAAGGGCCAGAGAAAGTGTGAGGAGAGGAACAGCAGGAGGGAGCGTTGGAGAAGAGGGAAGAGAAACAGAATCACTCAGACGAGAGGAACACGAAAGAAGGTTAATGGGGTTGCGGGCCAGGGGACCTGGCAGGGTAGGGAATAAAGACAAGGGACGGTGTCCCCAGTGTCACTGCTGTTCCAGAGAAAAAGACAAGAAAAGCAACACAGTTTGCACCTCCTGCAAGTGCAATGTTCTTATGTATATATATATGTTATATGTTCAATGTTTGCAAAGAACATTCAGAAATTGTGTCTCAGGCAAATGACTGTAGTACTTTACTGTGTTCATCAAGTGCATGCAAAAACTGCTTTCATGGCAACACTTCTTCATGTAATTTTATGATAAAGCATTAAATTTCAAAACATTTAACCTTCATATAATTAATTTGGAATAATATTTTGTCTGTTTAGTTTAAAATTTTCACGGTTAACAATTAAAATTTGTCGTGGGGTCATTTATGACCCCAACGATATTCAGGGTGTGCAAAAAATTTCGGTAATTCCAGGGTTAAGTAGGAGCCTTCCTAGTATTTAGTGCGCAGGATCTCCCCCCCCCCCCCTCCCCATTTAGAATGCAATATGACCAAAGGGTTTAATATATTTTGGCTCCAATCCCCATAACTGCCCACAAACAGCTCCAAACGCCAAGGGCTTCTATTCAGGTCTAAAAAGTATTAGGACTTAGGGTAACATCTAGTTCAGGGGTCTGCAACCTTTAAGACATAAAGAGCCACTTGGACCCGTTTCCGAAGGGAAAAAAAAAAACTGGGAGCCGCAAAACCATTGCGACATTTAAAACAAATCTAACACTGCATATATTGTTTCTTACCTTAATGCTATATACGACCCCCTACTTTTCCTGTTAAAATATAGGTGTTTGGCCTATACTCGCCGTATAAGACTACCCCTCTTCCTTCGCACACCAAAAAAAATACGCCAGAAAATATAACAACAAGAAGTAACAATATTTGATTTCAAAATTATGATGATTTTGTAGTCAAATCACTAATATGAAATAAAATTATTTTTTCTACCTTTGTTGTCTGACCAATTTATTCTTTGATCATGCTGGTCCCGATCTGAGGCTTCTGCTTTCCTGTCTTCTCTTAGCTCTCTTTCTGTGGTCTATGGTCCATCTGCCAGTTCTTATCTCTTCTTTCGTTTTCTTCACTTCTTTCCATCAGCCTATTTCCAGTCCCAGTAACCCTCCCCAATATCAGCCCCTTTCCAGTCCTCACTCCCAGTACCTTCCAATGTCAACTTGCATTCCCATGATTGCCACTGGTGTCCATTTCCTTCCAGTCCCCCTCCTTCCCCACTGACCAGTCCCTTCTAGTACAAATACCATGGCAGCCCCTCTCAGATCCAGTTCCATTCTCCCATCCCCTCATATCAGCCCATTTGTAGCCTTAGCCCCCAGTTATCTTCCAGGGCCAGCAGCTCTATCCTCCCCTCCCCACAATCAGCCCATGCCCAGTCAAAGCCCCCCAATCAGCTCGCTTCCAGTGCTAATCCCCCCTCAACCCCATTACCAGTGCTAGCCTCCCCTAATCAGCCCAATACCAGTCCTACCCCCCATCAGCTCATTACCAGTCCTAGCCTCCCCTAATCAGCTCATTTCCAGTGCTCGTCCCCTCAACCCCATTACCAGTGCTCCATCCCTCCCGCCCTCCCTCCCTCCCTCCCTCCCTCCATCCATCCATATCAGCTCCCTCCCTCCATGTCAGCCCCCTCCCCAATCCCTCCATGTCAGCCCCCTCCATGTCAGCCCCCCTCCCTCCATGTCAGCCCCCTCCATCCCTCCTTGTCAGCCACCCTGCCTACATCCATATCATCTCCCTCACTCCATTTCATCCCCCCTCCCTCAATCCCTCCATACATTTCAGCTCCCTCCCTCCATGTCAGCCCCCTCCATCCCTCCATGTCAGCCCCCCTCCCTCCATCCATTCATATCTACTCCCTCCCTCCATGTCAGCCCCCCTCCCTCCATGTCAGCCCCCTCCATCCCTCCATGTCAGCCCCCCTCCCTCCCTCCCTCCATCCATTCATATCAGCTCCCTCCCTCCATGTCAGCCCCCATCCCTCCATGTCAGCCCCCCTCCCTCCATCCATTCATATCTGCTCCCTCCCTCCATGTCAGCCCCCTCCATCCCTCCATGTCAGCCCCCCTCGATCCATCCCTCCATGTCAGCCCCCCTCCCTCCATGTCAGCCCCCTCCATCCCTCCATGTCAGCCCCCCTCCCTCCATTCATTCATATCTGCTCCCTCCCTCCATGTCAGCCCCCTCCATCCCTCCATGTCAGCCCCCCTCGATCCATCCTTCCATGTCAGCCCCCCTCCCTCCATGTCAGCCCCCTCCATCCCTCCATGTCAGCCCCCCTCCCTCCATCCATTCATATCTGCTCCCTCCCTCCATGTCAGCCCCCCTCCCTCCATGTCAGCCCCCCTCCCTCCATTCATTCATATCTGCTCCCTCCCTCCATGTCAGCCCCCTCCATCCCTCCATGTCAGCCCCCCTCGATCCATCCCTCCATGTCAGCCCCCCTCCCTCCATGTCAGCCCCCTCCATCCCTCCATGTCAGCCCCCCTCCCTCCATCCATTCATATCTGCTCCCTCCCTCCATGTCAGCCCCCCTCCCTCCATGTCAGCCCCCTCCATCCCTCCATGTCAGCCCCCCTCCCTCCATCCATTCATATCAGCTCCCTCCCTTCATGTCAGCCCCCCTCCCTCCATGTCAGCCCCCTCCATCCCTCCATGTCAGCCCCCCTCCATCCATCCATTCATATCTGCTCCCTCCCTCCATGTCAGCTCCCTCCCTTCTTCTGCAGCCGCGGCTCCCTGCCTCTTACGGAACCGCGGCTGTGCTTTTAAAATCATCTCGGAGCCCTTCCTGTCTTGACGGGCTCCGTGCAGCATTGTCCCGCCTCCAAAACTTCCTTTAGAGGCGGGACAATGCTGCACGGAGCCCGTCAAGACAGGAAGGGCTCCGAGATGATTTTAAAAGCACAGCCGCGGTTCCCTAAGAGACAGGGAACCACGGCTGCAGAAGAAGGGAGGGAGCTGACATGGAGGGAGCCCATAACGCGACGTTTAAAGCGGGCAGTGTGCTCCGGAGCCGCGGCAAAGGTGAGAAAGAGCCGCATGCGGCTCCGGAGCCGCGGGTTGCCGACCCCTGATCTAGTTGCTTCTGCCAATGGGGATTTCTTTGTGTTGCATCAGTCAGATCTATAAGCTGAGCCACAGGCCTGACTTCAAAAAAAAGTTTTTAAAAACAAAAAATTAACTGACTTAATAAGCAGGCACAAGGCCAGAATGATTCCCAATGTGTCCCTACTGCCCTTACAATCAGTTGAGTTGTTCTAAGACAGATGAGGAGGAAGTTGGGTGCAATGGTATTCTAGCAATTTTAATCCCCTTACTAAGAAAACCCTAAAAGGTACTGGGTAAAGAATTATCTAAAAACAACCCAGACCTGCACGTCCAAAAAACTTGAGTCAGAGGTTCTTAAAGCATCATAAATCACATAGACAGATATATAACAGCTGTATTGCACACTATACATTACAACAAAGATCATAAAAACCTCCCTTCCTCCCTTTTAACAGTGAAAACAATATCTTAAGATCAATTTACTGATAAACATATGCATATTTGCTGATATGCATAGAGCCAGTAGAAGTTTTTCTAGTTTGATGGCTCAGCTTGACCCTTAGCGCTAGAAATTCCCAGTTCAACGAATCCAGTTTCCTTTCCCTTGCTGAGCCCCCCTCCTACCCTATGTTTCATACACACCACACTCTTCCACCTAACATTAATTTCTTCTCCACCCACCTCAACAGCCATTCTCAATGTCTACATTCACTGCCTTACAATCTCCATGCATTCCTTTGTTCTCTCCTCCCCCCCCCCCCGACTAGGTTATCCTCTATTACATGTGTGGGACTCCCTGTTTCAGCAACCCATGAAACACGCTCTGGGCAGTCTAGGTCTGGATTCACAGTGGATTGGCCATGTATGGAGACTGAGGAGGGGGGAAACCACAGACCCCATCAGAAGATTGCAAGAGACAGCATCCTGGCCAGACCAACCAAGGTTTGCCCCCTCCTTGAAGCCAAAATGGATCAACCCACCTTGGGGATGAAGCTAGGCCTCCTCTGCAAACCGCAGCAGGTTCTCTTATGACCGGCGCCATCCCTTCCCCCCATGTGCCTCCCTGCCACCCCCCCCCCCCATCTGAGCCCCATCCAGGACCAAGGCTTGCCAGTATGGGGAAGCCTGATTGTTGTGGCTAGTAGGAAGGGTGCCCCATCCCACATCCCGCATGCTATTAACTGGGGGGGGGGGGGGAATAGGAGGAATCAAAGAAGCGAGTAGGTGGTCAAAACAAAGTTTAAGTGCACAATTCGCAAAGTCCAAACCATATCAGTCCATTAAGTCAGTCCAGCGATCTCTGCTGCAGCCCCCAACTTGGGTCCAGTATCCCAACCCCTCCCATAGCAACTTCAGTTTTGGGTTCAACAAGTCATTTCTTTCCCTCATAAATGCTCTGTGCTATAGGCTTGCGCTTCCTCGGAGGTGAGAAATGTCTTCTGCTGTCCATTAATAGTGAGTCTCAACTTCGCCGAATATAGGAGGGAAATGTGGATGCCTCTGCATTATGGAGCCGCAGACCCCTGCAAAGGTCTGTCTTTTTTGAACCACCATGGTTGAAAAGTCTTGGAAGATTACAACCTTCCTTCTCTCATGTTCAACATTGCATTGGTTCCGAGCAGCTCTTAGCACAGTCTATTTTTGTTGGAAACTTAGAAAATGAGCAAGCACTGCCCAAGGTCTGGAATTGCTATCCTGTTGAAGGCCGAGCCAATGCTGCACTCAGTCTGTAGCTTGCCCGCCAAAATCTGGGAGATGCAGGCCCAAGGGCAGCCATGTCTCCATGAAGGCATGGAGCTCTGCATCCAATATGGATTCAGAGATGCCAAACACTCTCAAATTTTTCCTTCTCCCATGATTTTTCCAAATCATCAATTTTTGATCTTGACATCTGACTTTTTCCATCAGTTTTCATGCCCACTGCTTGAGTTCTTGGTCTCCATCTTGCAGCTCTAAGACTTGGTGCTCAATCTGTTGAATCCACCCAGTAAACTCAGTCACTGAAGTGGTAAGTTGGTGTAGCTGCACAGTGAGTCCTTGGAATTGCTTGTTGAGGGCTTTTACCACTGCAGCAGAGACTTCTACAAGTGCTGTTGTTGCTGCTCTTGGACTGGCAGGGCCTGACCATCTACCATCTTATTGTCAGCCCCTAGGCCATTTTCCTTGCATGGGGGTTTAGCTTTCATCCACCCACTCTTCTCCCAGAGCTTGGATTTGGCTGGTGCCCATGTTATGTTGCATCTCTGAGGGGGGGGGGGGGCTGGCTTGTAAAGATACCTTGCATTGGAGAGCCCCAGAGCCAAGTCTCTTGCATCCAAGCTAGCCCCTCACCCCACTGGAACTGTCTTTTACATGTATGTGTACTGTGGGGGTTTTTTAGTGCCATTAAGTCAATGCTGTCTCCTGGTAATCCAGCTGCCTCTTGGTTTTCTTAGTAATGTATCACCAGGCCTTTTTTTCCATGGCAATGGAGAGTAAAGTGACTTGCCCAAGGTCACAAAGAATGCCAGTGAGAATTGAACCTCTGATCTTCTGGGCATTACACAGCTGCTTCCAACCACTAGGCTACTCCTCCACTCCTAGGTCTTGTAGTGCTATACAAATAATAATTAGTAGTAGTATTAATAGTGTTCCAGAGGTTAAGATTTAGAAGCAGCCTCAAAAAAGGGGTATTTAGGCTGCATCACTGGCATTATGGAATGGAGGAGTAGCCTAGTGGTTACAGCACTGGCTTGGAAACCCAGAGACTAGGGTTCATATTCCCACTTAGTACTCCTTGTGGCCTTGGGCAAGTCACTTACCCCTCCATTGCTCAGAAAAATCCAAGTTATCAATGTCCCTGTTTAATGTACATTTACCAAGTTTAAGTTACAATGTAAACCACTTTGATTGAAATGATAAAGCGGTATAAAAAACCTCTTAAATAAATAAATCATTTAGAGCAGAAATTCCAAACTCAGAAATCCATTTAGAAAGACCCATTTTAGCTGCCTTAATTTAGGAAGACAGTATTCGAATAACTAGAGGACAGATTTAAATCAGCAAGGATTGATACATTTCTTTGTGATTTGCAATATGTGTAGTGTAAAAACAATGCAAACTACTGGTCCCCTGATGCTGTCAAACCACTGGCAGGTGGGGGGATTCCTGCCAGTACAGGGCTGGCATCGGGATGCCATTTTCGGTCCAGTTTGGCAAATGCGGCCTGTGTCAGTACCGGTTTGCGTGAACCAGGCTGAACTGGCCAAATCCCATCACTGGGTAAAGTACTTCTGTTCACAAAAGAAGAGCAAGACCTAGGGGTGATTGTTTTTGATGATCTCAATGTGGTAAACAGGTAGAAAATGTGATGGTGAAAGCCAAAAGGATATTTGGGTGCATAGGGAGAGGATGTAAACAGGATGGCATCGGTGCTGAGGGCAGCTACTAAAATAGTCAGTGGTTTTCATCATAAGGCATAAGGGGTAGTCTTAGAAATCCAAATATGTATTCTTTGGAAGAAAGGCAGAAGGGAAATATGATAGAGACATTTAAATACTTCTGTGGCAGAAATGCACAGGAGGAGATCTTTTGTCAGTTGAAAAAAAGCTCTGCAATGATGAGGCATACAATGAAGATAGACTCAGGAGTATTCTGAGGAAATATTTCTTTATGGAAAGAGTGGTAGATGCATGGAATAGCCTCCCAGTGGAGGAGATAGAGACGAGGACTGTATCTGAATTCAAGAAAGCATGGGACAAGTACTAAAGATTTCTAAGGAAAAAAGGGACTGTAAAGGTTAGTTGAAGAAATGGAAATGCAGACTGGGTAGGCCATATGGTCTCTATCTACTGTCATTTTTTTCTGTTTCTATCTTTTTTTAAATGATGACAATGGCTTTATAAAAACCATGTGGGGGATTTTCAAAACCATTCAGGCAATTTTCAGACCTGAAAACTACCTAAAAGGTGCTTAGTGGGATAGATATTCAGTGGTACTAACATGATTAGTACCCATCCACTACTACCACTACTACTAATCTTTCAACCTCCTCTTTGCTAGTCTTCCTCCGAATCATCTCTTCCCCCTTCAGTCTTTCAAAACTCAGCTGCATGGCTAATTTTCCACCAGTCTCGCTATGCTCAAGTCACTTCATCGGCTCCCTATGCATTTCCGCATCCAGTTCAAACTTCTACTACTGAGCTAGAAGTGCCTTCATTCGGTTGTTACTCACTACCTTTCCTCTCCTCTCTTATCTCACTCTACACCCCACCTAGGGAACTCTGCTCTTCTGGCAGATCCCTTCTATCTGTGCCCTTCTCTTCCACTGCCAACTCCAGACTTCGATCTTTCTACCTTGCTGCTCCCTGTGCCTGGAACAAATTCCCTGAGTAGGTACGCTAGGCTCCATCTATTGCCCTGTTCAAATCCAGGCTAAAAACTCCTTTCTTTGAGACTGCTTTTGGATCCTGATCCCCCCTAGTCTCCTGTTCACTTCCTATGTGTTTTCTTACCATTCCCCTAGACCAGGGGTCGGCAACCCGCGGCTCCGGAGCCGCATGCGGCTCTTTCTCACCTTTGCCGCGGCTCCGGAGCACACTGCCCGCTTTAAACGTCGCGTTATGGGCTCCCTCCATGTCAGCTCCCTCCCTTCTTCTGCAGCCGCGGTTCCCTGTCTCTTAGGGAACCGCGGCTGTGCTTTTAAAATCATCTCGGAGCCCTTCCTGTCTTGACGGGCTCCGTGCAGCATTGTCCCGCCTCTAAAGGAAGTTTTGGAGGCGGGACAATGCTGCACGGAGCCCGTCAAGACAGGACGGGCTCCGAGATGATTTTAAAAGCACAGCCGCGGTTCCGTAAGAGGCAGGGAGCCGCGGCTGCAGAAGAAGGGAGGGAGCTGACATGGAGGGAGGGAGCAGATATGAATGGATGGATGGAGGGGGGCTGACATGGAGGGATGGAGGGGGCTGACATGGAGGGAGGGGGGCTGACATGAAGGGAGGGAGCTGATATGAATGGATGGAGGGAGGGGGGCTGACATGGAGGGATGGAGGGGGCTGACATGGAGGGAGGGGGGCTGACATGGAGGGAGGGAGCAGATATGAATGGATGGAGGGAGGGGGGCTGACATGGAGGGATGGAGGGGGCTGTCATGGTGTGCGGGGGGCTGACATGGAGGGATGGATCGAGGGGGGCTGACATGGAGGGATGGAGGGGGCTGACATGGAGGGAGGGAGCAGATATGAATGAATGGAGGGAGGGGGTCTGACATGGAGGGAGGGGGGCTGACATGGAGGGAGGGAGCAGATATGAATGGATGGAGGGAGGGGGGCTGACATGGAGGGATGGAGGGGGCTGACATGGAGGGAGGGGGGCTGACATGGAGGGATGGATCGAGGGGGGCTGACATGGAGGGAGGGAGCAGATATGAATGAATGGAGGGAGGGGGGCTGACATGGAGGGATGGAGGGGGCTGACATGGAGGGAGGGGGGCTGACATGGAGGGATGGATCGAGGGGGGCTGACATGGAGGGATGGAGGGGGCTGACATGGAGGGAGGGAGCAGATATGAATGGATGGAGGGAGGGGGGCTGACATGGAGGGATGGGGGCTGACATGGAGGGAGGGAGCTGATATGAATGGATGGAGGGAGGGAGGGAGGGGGGCTGACATGGAGGGATGGAGGGGCTGACATGGAGGGAGGGGGGCTGACATGGAGGGAGGGAGCAGATATGAATGGATGGAGGGAGGGGGGCTGACATGGAGGGAGGGAGCTGATATGGATGGATGGAGGGAGGGTGGGGGGGCTGACATGGAGGGAGGGTGCTGATATGGATGGAGGGAGGGGGGCTGACATGGAGGGATGGAGGGGGCTGACATGGAGGGAGGGGGGCTGACATGGAGGGGGCTGACATGGAGGGATTGGGGAGGCGGGCTGACATGGAGGGAGGGAGCTGATATGGATGGAGGGAGGGAGGGAGGGAGGGAGGGGGCTGACATGGAGGGATGGAGCACTGGTAATGGGGTTGAGGGGACGAGCACTGGAAATGAGCTGATTAGGGGAGGCTAGGACTGGTAATGAGCTGATGGGGGGTAGGACTGGTATTGGGCTGATTAGGGGAGGCTAGCACTGGTAATGGGGTTGAGGGGGGATTAGCACTGGAAGCGAGCTGATTGGGGGGCTTTGACTGGGCATGGGCTGATTGTGGGGAGGGGAGGATAGAGCTGCTGGCCCTGGAAGATAACTGGGGGCTAAGGCTACAAATGGGCTGATATGAGGGGATGGGAGAATGGAACTGGATCTGAGAGGGGCTGCCATGGTATTTGTACTAGAAGGGACTGGTCAGTGGGGAAGGAGGGGACTGGAAGGAAATGGACACCAGTGGCAATCATGGGAATGCAAGTTGACATTGGAAGGTACTGGGAGTGAGGACTGGAAAGGGGCTGATATTGGGGAGGGTTACTGGGACTGGAAATAGGCTGATGGAAAGAAGTGAAGAAAACGAAAGAAGAGATAAGAACTGGCAGATGGACCATAGACCACAGAAAGAGAGCTAAGAGAAGACAGGAAAGCAGAAGCCTCAGATCGGGACCAGCATGATCAAAGAATAAATTGGTCAGACAACAAAGGTAGAAAAAATAATTTTATTTCATATTAGTGATTTGACTACAAAATCATCATAATTTTGAAATCAAATATTGTTACTTCTTGTTGTTATATTTTCTGGCGTATTTTTTTTGGTGTGCGAAGGAAGAGGGGTAGTCTTATACGGCGAGTATAGGCCAAACACCTATATTTTAACAGGAAAAGTAGGGGGTCGTATATAGCATTAAGGTAAGAAACAATATATGCAGTGTTAGATTTGTTTTAAATGTCGCAATGGTTTTGCGGCTCCCAGTTTTTTTTTTCCCTTCGGAAACGGGTCCAAGTGGCTCTTTATGTCTTAAAGGTTGCAGACCCCTGCCCTAGACATATCATAGTGCCCAGTTGTGTTGTCTGTCTTGACTGTTGTGCTGTCTGTCAACTAGATTGTAAGCTCTTATGAGCAGCGACTATCTCTTGTATGTCTCTGTACATTTCTGTGTGTGCGCTTGTAGTGCTATACAAATGATAAGTAGTAGTAGTAGTGAATATCCCCAATTTCAGTCCCTAAGTGTCCCAATGCTAGTCGGCTAGCTTAAGGGCATTCCAGGGGCGGAGCATAGATGGTACTCAAGGATAATTGGCTAGCAGCACCTGAAAGGCTCCCCGAACTTGTGCTACTTTAGCTAAACGGGCAGCGACTGAATATTACTGCTGCCCGGTTAGTTGTGGTGATATCCAGCTGACCCAGATATTCAATTCTGGTGATCAGATATTGTCCCCAGAATTGAATATCCAGGGTCACAAACAGCTAGCTGTTTTACAAGTGCTGAATATCGCCCCCCCTCCCCCCCATGTATATCCACTGCTGCTATCCAGATAGGCAGCAGGCGAAATGAGCATACAGTGCTGGTTGCAGCCACTATGGAGGTAATTTTATAGGTAGTTCCTACATTGCGCACACGTTCACATGCATAAATCTAGGTATTATAATCATTACACACATAAATGAGCTTTTATGCATATATTGACACAGCCACTATTCTGAAAGTATGTGTTAGGCTGATCACGCATTTGGGTGAAGTACTGGTAGAACACAAAGTTACATGTATAAACTATATAATACTATAATTTCCAAGTGTTCTTGAAAAATCTTAGTGCATGCATTCTGTGTAAGTGCTCACAGCTTAAATTAATGTGCATTTGTGACAACTTTACACCCCTATTTTACAAATTTATTTATTTTATTATTTATTTATTAACATTTCTTATATACCGCACTATTTGACATCAGCGCGGTTTACATGGAACAGAAACATCCGACAAAATTACATATGTCTGGTCTTACAATTAACAGGAAGTAGAACCTGGATAACAGGGGAAACTATTTACATGAAGAGCGTCGCAAGAAAAGGAGACTGTTTGGTGGTTTACAGTGTTAGGGACACATGTTGAGAGGGCTTGCCTGCCTGATTGCCACTGTTGCTGATGTTCTCGCTATTTAAGTGGGGATGAGGTTCAGTGTTGTCTGTGAAGTATCTGATGAAGAGGAAATGTTTAAGGGCCTTCCTGAACTGGCTCAGATTGGGGATTGCCCTGATGTGTGCCGGTAAGGTGTTCCACAGTCTTGGGGCACAGAGTCTGAAGGCCCTGCTAGCTGTTGTCGAGGTGCATCTTGTCATTTCTTTCGGGATTGTTAGCATGTTTGACTCTGCGGTTCTTCTTGGTCTGTTAGGTGCGATTGGTTGGATGAGTTCAGATAGGGAGGAGGAGGAGAGCCCCTTGCCAGCTTTGAAGGTCATCAGCAGTGTCTTAAAAATAATCCTGGCTTGTATGGGGAGCCAGTGTAACTGTTTCAGGAGGGGTGTTACATGGTCTCTCCTGGATGCCCCGAAAAGCACCCTCGCTGCACTGTTCATAGCAAGTTGCAGGGGGGTTCAAGGTGGATTGGGGGAGCCCTTGTAGTATGGAGTTTGCGTAATCGAAATGGGGAATGATCAGGGGTAATTAAAGTACATATGAACTTGACTTTATATGATAGGTGTGAAATATATGTTTAACAATGCATATTTATCTAGGTACATCTTATAAAATACCCTGCGGCGATATTCAGCCATCTGAGACCATTATTTTAAAATCATCTCTACATATAAATAATATAAATAGCGGCATTGGCATGGGTAGCTTGCCTACATGTAAAAACAGCGAGCCTGATATTCAAAGGGATTAACACGATTAGAGCCACTGAATATCCACGGGTGCCACCGCTGTATGCCCTGATGATATCCAGTTAGCAATGAGGGCATTCTGAGGGCAGCATTTATAAACCACTCCAAAGACAGAACTCTTACTTTGGCATCTTGCCACTGTACCATGCAGGAGTAAGGTGTCTGCTCTTAAGAAGCAGTTGTCTTTGGCACCTAGCCACTGCACTAGAAAAGAGCAAAGGCATCTACCTTAGGGAAGGTGTCTTTTGGCATCAGAGCATCCAGAGTGAGCAGCAGGAATCAGAACAGCAGCATAGAAGAAGAAAGCAGAGGGTTGATATCTGTGCAAAACCTGGCAGTGCTCCACTATTTCAGAAGGAGAATAGCTCTGCCTGTTTTAAAGGAGAGCGGTTCTAAGTACTGTATCAACAATTCAACCTTCCAGTCCATCAGAGCTAGAAGCAATGTAAAACACTTTTGGAGACCTGCATCTACAGAAGCCACCAGCTCTCAGGAAGAAAGGAACCCAAACACTTATCATGCACAGTGATAACAGATCCAAAAATAAGAACTGCACAGTATCAGGGAACTGTGTCTGCCTCACTACCAGCTTCGGGTACCCGGAGAAAGACTGATGGGAACAGGAGAGAAAGATTCCCACTCAAGAAAGCCAGATGAAGAAGAATGGAGTAATTGTTTAGCTAAAGAGTAATTGAAGGGAGTCTGGTAATATATCATGCTGAGAGGAGAAAAGAAGTAATTTATGTGCAACTATTTTTGACTAAGGAGAAGGGGTTAACTATCTGTAATATTTTATGTAATTTTTATGTTAACTACCTATAGTATTGTATGTATTATGTAATAATAATAGTTATTCCTGTTACCTCCTTTCCTCCCCTCCCCTGATCAAATATTCTTGTATACTGTTCAATGGTTCTATGTATAATATTCAGTTACAATGTAAACTGCTCTGAGTGAAGGACAAAGCAGTATAGAAAAATGGTTAAATGAAATAAATAATATAGTTTATATCTGCTTCTTTTGCCAATTGTTATTATTGCTCTTGTTGGTTCATCCTAAAGTTCAAGAAACCCTTGGTTCAGAACACATTTTTTGGCTTGGACTCAATTATTTGAGAAAGAAAGAGGTATGACAGTGTAGATCGCGGAGGGGTCAGAGGTAGATCTCCAGCCCCACTTGCCTCCATCTCTCCAGCAGCTCGCCCTGTCGCTAGGAGAGAGCTCATGCCGGTAGGTCATCTGCCGAGGGCTTGCCGCCGCTGCTGATCCTTCGCCTGTCTTTTTTCCCTGCCTGCAGGAATCTTCCCTGCGGGTGTATTGGGGGCGCTTGTTGTTTTCTTGACAATAGTTTGTGGGTACCCCAGGGGGCTGCCGCCCGTGCCCCGCAACGAGATGCCACAGGCCCGGTGTCATACTTGGTCTCCTGCCTCTCAGAATCACCCATTCCTGCCCCCGCCCCAACACCCCTTATATCAACACCCCTTGTGTTATATATCAGGTGATATCCATTCGCCCGGGCTTTACCTGAATACACTTATCGCATTAGTTGTGTCGTGTGCTGGTCGTTGGTCACTTTATAGTTCACTTTCATTAAATGTTTTCGGGCAGACACAACAAAGTGTCAAGAATTTGGTGATTTTGGCAGGCTTTTCCAATTTTGTTCTAACTTGCCTATGCCTTGCCTTCGAATTGGCTCAAATCACTGTGACTTTTGCTTGCCTTTGCAATTTTATTTCACCTTGCCTTTGCGTTGATTCTACACACTGTGTGCAGAATTTAATAAATCGCGTGTGGTGGTATTTGAACTTATTTGGCGGTATTTGATTTTATCTGGTTTGCTGGACAGGTGTTTGAGTTTTTTTGATGATTCTTTGGTGGTATTTGATTATTGGTGCCAGTATGATGAATTCTTATTTTTACTTTTAGAACTGCATGTATGGTTTTGGCATCTCCAGTCCTTGTATTGCACATCATCCAGAGGTCTTCAGTTCCTGTTGATCTTTAATACTTTGGGACAGTGGCAGTTTTGGACCAGATTCAACCAGTGTTTATACTAAATTAGAAGATTTGGCCTTCTTACATACAGCCACCCCAGTATAACGAAGATGAGTGTCCAAAGAAGAGCAAAACCTACCACTTTCATGATGAATGGGAAATGGACTACTTCTTCATCATGGTGAAAGACAAGTGTTGTTGTCTAATTTGTAACGCCCCAGTATCCTTGCCCAAAAAGGGTAATCTGGAACATCATTATAAGGCTCTGCGTAGCAATAAGTTTGATACTGATTTTCCACCCAAAAGTGAAATTCGTAAACTGAAGTTCAAAGAACTTAAATCAAAATTGGCTACTCAGCAACAGTTGATGGCGAAGCCAAGGTCACATTCGGTCAATGCAACCATAGCATCCTTCAAGGTCAGCAACATGATCACAAAGAAATGCAAACCTTTCACTGAAGGGGAATTTGTAAAAGATTGTTTTCTTGAAGCAGCTGACAATCTTTTTGAAGGATTTAAAAATAAGAAAGAGATCATAGCTGCTATTCAAGAAGTACAATTGTCAAGAAACGCCGTCGTGCGGCAAATAGAAAAGATGTGTGGAGACACAACTGAACAATTGCTGGAAGATGTTTCAAATTGTGTTGCTTTCTCACTCCAACTGGATGAATCTACAGACATAAGAGACATAGCCCAGTTACTAGTCTTTATCCGGATGGTTTTTGAAGACTTCAGTGTTAAAGAAAAACTACTTGGAATGATTTCTTTAAAAGGGAGAACTACTGGTCAGGAAATATTCAGTTCTTTCCATTCTTTTGTGACAAAGTGTAATCTTCCATTGCATAGACTTGTTTCCATCACTACTGATGGAGCAAGAGCATTGAGAGGTGAGGTTAACGGTTTCATAGCCCTCTGCAGACAGCATGACGACTTCCCAGATTTCCTTTCTTACCACTACATCATTCACCAGCAAGTTTTGGCATGCAAGAGACTCAATACAAAGACTGTCATGGACATCACTTTCAAAATTGTAAATTCAGTTCGTGGAAGATCACTTCAAAGACAGCTTTTTAATCTTATTCTTGATGAAGAGGCAGCAGAAATCATTTTGCACACAGATGTAAGGTGGCTAAGTAGGCACAAATTTCTGCAAAGATTTTGTGATTTGCTGAATGAAATAAGAAGTTTTTTGAAGGAGAGGGGAGATGACCAAGCAGAGTTGGAAGATGAGGAGTGGTTATGTGATCTGGCATTTCTCGCTGACTTTACAGGCAAACTAAGTGATGTGACCCTTGAACTACAAGGTAAAAACAAATGCAGTGGCAAGTTTTCCGAGACTCATCAAGCCCACTGACTATTTCCCAATGTTGCTAATCCATGTTGGAACAAATGATACTGCCAGGTATACCTCGGAATGTATCAAAAGTGACTTCATGGCTCTGGGACAGAGGGTGAAGCAGTTAGGTGCACATGTGGTGTTCTCTTCAATCCTCCCTGTTGAGGGTAAAGGCCAAGGCAGAGAGACTCGCATCCTGGAGATGAATGCATGGCTGCGTGGATTGTGTCATCAAGAGCATTTTGGTTTCCTAGATCATGGGATGCTGTTCCAAGGGTTGCAGAGCAGAGATGGCATCCATCTGTCCAAGAAAGGTCAATGCATCTTCGGTAGTAGACTGGCTAATCTACTGAAGAGGGCTTTAAACTAGATTCGTTGGGGATGGGTGAAGAAAGCCAACAAGGTAAGTGAAAACCCCCAGGTAGGTGATACATTAAATACCTTTATGGAAATGGGTAACAGGGGTAACATATGGAAAGCAGTGTGTATAAATGCCCGTAGCATGGGAAATAAGATCCCTGATGTTGAAGCTTTGGTAGGAGTGGCTGACTTGGATTTAGTGGCAGTTACAGAAACATGGTTCACAGAAAACCATGATTGGGATGTAACTATACCTGGCTATACTTTATTCAGAAAGGACAGGGTAGGAAGAAGGGGAGGAGGAGTGGCACTATATGTAAAAACTACTATTAAAGCTTTGGAATTACAGAGCTTAAAAGGGAGAGAGGAGGCATTGTGGGTTAAACTAAAAGAGGGAAAGAGAAATATATTTGCATTGGTGTGATATACAGACCTCCCTCACAAAAGGAAGAGGTGGACAGAGAGTTAATTGAAGACATACGCAGCATTGCTAGGAAAGGGGAAGTGCTACTGATAGGAGATTTCAATATGCCAGATGTTGATTGGCACATTCCTGCTGCAGTATCATCTAGAAGTAAGGAGATCCTGGATTCTCTACAGGGAGAACTATTCAGGCAATTGGTAACAGACCCCACACGTGAAGGGGCCGATGTTGTAGTGGGAGATCATTTTGCATCCAGTGATCACCAGAAGGTGTGGTTCAGTATTAGGACTAGGGCTGTTAGAAACCATTCAAAGGTGAGGATCTTAGACTTTAGGAAGACTAACTTTGCAAAGATGGGCCAATACCTCAGTGAGTCGTTAGTGGGATGGGAACAGCTGGGGGATGTAGAAAAACAGTGGGCAAAACTGAAAGGGGATATTTTAAGAGCAACCAACATTTTTCTTAAAATGGTAAATAAAGGGAAAAGCAAAAGGAGACCGCTATGGTTTTCAAAAGAAGTAGCTGAAAAAGTGAAGGAAAAGAGGGAGGCCTTCATGAAATACAAGAGACCACAGAGGGAGGAAGACAGGAATCTGTATTTGGAAAAACTTAGAGAAGCTAGCAAAGTAGTCAAGAAGGCAAAGATTCAAAAGGAGGAGGAAATAGCCAATGCAATAAAATGGGGAGATAAGACATTTTTCAGATATATTACTGAGAAGAGGAAGGGCAAAAGTGGTATTGTCAGACTCAAGGGTGCAGGGGAGGAATATGTAGAAGCTGATAAGGATAAAGCGGAATTGCTTAACAAATATTTTTGTTCTGTGTTCCCAGATGAAGAACCAGGAACAGGGCCTCAGAAAACACCCACAAATAGGAACAGAAGCGAGGGACATCTTGAGCAATTTTGCGAGAAACTAGCTCAACTTAAAGTAGACAAAGCGATGGGACCGGATGGGATACACCCTAGAATACTGAGGGAACTTGGGGACGTTCTAGCAACTCCACTGACTAACCTTTTCAATACCTTGTTGGAGTCGGGAGTGGTGCTGAAGGACTGGAGAGAGGCTCATATGGTGCCTTTACACAAAAGCGGAAGTAAGGATGTGGTTGAAAACTACAGGCCGGTTAGTTTAACTTCGGTGGTGAGTAAATTATTGGAAACGCTGCTGAAAGAGAAAATAGTGAGGTTTCTGGAGTCCAGCGGATTACATGATCCGAGGCAGCACGGGTTCACCAGAGGCAGGTCTTGTCAGACAAATCTGATTGATTTCTTTGACTGGGTGACCAGGGAGTTGGACCGAGGGAGAGCTCTAGATGTGGTGTATTTAGATTTCAGTAAAGCCTTTGACACTGTTCCTCACAGGCGACTTATAAACAAACAGAGCTCCCTAGGGATGGACCATAAAGTTACTGCTTGGGTTGGAAATTGGTTGGGTGGGAGGCGACAAAGAGTACAAGTAAATGGAGCTCACTCTGAGGAGATGGATGTTACCAGTGGTGTGCCCCAGGGATCTGTCCTTGGTCTGATTCTTTTTAACATCTTTGTTAGTGATATAGCGGAAGGGCTGTCGGGTAAGGTTTGCCTCTTTGCGGATGATACCAAAATCTGCAATAGAGTAGACACCCAGGAGGGTGTAGATAACATGAGGAGGGATCTAGCTAAGCTTGAAGAATGGTCTAGAATTTGGCAGCTGGGATTTAATGTTAAAAAATGTAAGGTCATGCATTTGGGCTGCAGCAATCCAAGGGAGCAATACAGTATAGGAGGTGAAGTACTTTTGTCCACTAAAGAAGAGCGGGACCTAGGCGTGGTTGTGTCTGATGATCTTAAAGTAGCTAAACAGGTAGAAAAGGTGACGGCAAAAGCTAAAAGGATGCTTGGGTGCATACGGAGAGGAATGGCTAGCAGAAAAAAAGAGGTGATAATGCCTCTCTATAAGTCTTTGGTGCGACCTCATTTGGAGTATAGTGTGCAATTCTGGAGACCGCACCTTCAAAAGGACGTGAACAGGATGGAGTCGGTGCAGAGGGTGGCTACTAAAATGATTAGTGGTCTTCATTATAAAGCATATGAGGACAGACTGAAGGATCTTAATATGTACACCTTAGAGGAAAGGCAGGATAGAGGTGATATGATTGAGATGTTTAAATACCTCCGTGGCATAAACGTTCAGGGAGAGAGCCTCTTTCAATTGAAAGCAAGTTCTGCTACGAGGGGACATGGGATGAGGGTGAAGGGAGATAGATTCAGGAGTGATATGCGGAAATATTTCTTTACGGAAAGAGTAGTGGATCCGTGGAATAGTCTCCCAGTGGAGGTGGTAGAGATGAGGACAGTAACTGAATTCAAAAAAGCATGGGACAAACACAGAGGATCTCTAAAGGTAAAAAGGGGACTGTTGTAGTTGTTGATATGGAAGGACAGACTAGATAGGCCATGTGGTCTTTTTCTGTCATCATATTTCTATGTTTCTATGTTTCTATGATGAGTACAGTTTCATCCTACAAGAGCAAATTTGAGCTAATGATGACTGACCTTGCAAACAACACTTTTGATCATTTTCCTAATATGCAGGATCATCTGGGACAATATCCAAATTTTGTTTTTCAGAACAAGAAGTATGTGACAGATATCTGTTCTGTTATCCAGAAATTCAAAAATAGATTCAGTGACTTACAGAAAATTGGAACAGTTGTTGAGTACTTGTCATACCCATTCAAAGTAGATGTGGACATTAAAGAAACAGCTGCTGCTATCAGTAAAAATTACTCATTGAACAAGCCGTCTCTTGAAAACGAAGTATTACCCTTAAATGACATTTTTCTCAAGACCCGTGCTGAGCAAGAATCGTTTTGGAAGCTAGTGCCTAGAGACAAATTTCCCAACTTGAGAAGATGCAGTGAAGGTGTACACTCCTGTTTTGGTTCAACTTATTTGTGTGAATCTGTGTTTTCCCATCTGAAAATGACAAAGAGTACACAACGTTCCAACATGACAGATGAACATCTCCAGGATTCCCTGAGACTGGCCCTCACGCACTATTCACCCAAATTCAAAAAGCTGGTGGATGAAATGCAGGCTCAGATGTCTCACTAATGAGCAAGAGCGAAATATTAAAGATTGTGCAAGATCAGCCTGGATCAATACTCTACCTAAATTTAACACAAATTACTCAATAAAAGTTAAGTTATTAAGACAGTTAAAGAAAGTTATTACTCAATAAAAGTTTAAGAAAAAATGTACTTTCCATTTCCCCTTACAGTTCTTACTGGATCTTCATCTCTCTGTTTTGTTTTTGCTTAATTTACTGAACAGCTGATCACATCCAAGTAAATGACAGAAGGTTCATTAAAAATAGGGGGGGGGGGATCCTCCAACTTTATTGGGTTAAAATTTAATTTGAAACTTAATTTTCATGGTGGTAGATCACCGGCACTTTTGGCCGAAAAAAGTAGATCATGACCTTTTTGAAGTTGGACATGCCTGTCCTAGAGTATGCTAGTTCCCACCAAGGAACCTTGATCATTAAAAATCCATGAGCACCTGCCTAAAAAATTGCAAAAAAGCTCATCGGATTAGTGTTCCCCCATGCCTGCCAAACTGCCAATAGCAACAGCAGCGACAACCACGTAGGTCTGGGTTGTTTAATTGTTTGCTAATGACAAATGATTAATCTATCTTTAGAAAAAGGATGATTTCCGATAGTTTTGAGGGAAGCAGTAATCTGTCCTTTCTTGAATTAGACAACACAAATTATCCTTTTCTTCTAAGATCTTATCAGCCTGCATCTCATTTGCAGTTTGTTGGCAAAATAATGGGATATGTGGCATATAATTAGTTACATAGTTATGAAATCTTAGATTCTTACTGGTCAGCTTTTCAAATTAAGCATAGAACAGAATCAATGTTTGTATATGAGCAGAGTCTTGAAGTACTACCAAAAGGGACTGCTACTGCTGGAAAGAAATCTGCACTTGTATTGTAAATATTTACTTCTGGGAAATTCTCTAAGGGGTATGTTTACTAATCAGTGGTAGTGGCTTCCGTGTAATATCAGAGCCGCGGCCCCAAATGCAAGGAAGCCACTACCACCAATTAGTAAACATAACCCCTAAATCTTGGGGAAAAGGGAATTCTTTGGGTTAAAACTGATAAATCTGTATTTTAGAATCCAGTGTATTTGTTAACTCAATCAGGGCCTAGTATCAGCAGATAGCTTATAGTTTAAATTTAAAACCCAACAGAGAGCTTTTAGATTAAATTTAAAACCCAGGAGAGAGCTTTTAGTTTAAGCTTTTAGTTTACTTTTAAAACCAACAGACAACTTTTAGTTTAAAGTTAAAACTCAGCAGAGAGCTTTTAATTTATTTTTTAAACTGGAAGAGAGCCTTTAGTTTACTTTTAAAACCAGAAGAGAAATTTTAGTTTGAATTTTAAACCAGCAAAGAGTTCTTAGTTTAAATTAAAAACTCAGTCAGGGCCTAGTATCAGCAGAGAGCTTTTAGCTTAAATTTAAAAACTGCAGAGATTTTTTATTTTAAAATTTAATGCTGGCAAGGACTAGTATCAGCAGAGAGATTTTAATTTAAATCAAATCAGAGTATAACAGCATAGAAGGAAGAATAGAGCAAAATATTATTTGAGTTGAAAGAAAGAAATTGTTTCTAGATACAATTACAAAGAAGCCTTCCACTTAGGAGGCAAGAGATCTGGGAATTTGATGTTAAAGCCAAGTGAAAAGTCAAAGGGGCAATTTGAAAGGCTCTCTCTATCAAACCAAGGGCTGTGTGAATCACTAAGGAAATTGTTAACAGATTACCTTAGAAGCACAGTTCTGGAACCTGTGCAGCAAGCCAACCTTTACTAAGGGGTATGTTTACTAAAGAGCGGTAAGGGAGCAAGTGTGCCATTAACACCTATTATCAGCACCCTTGTGCCCTTAATGTTGCGAAAAAGCAGCATTAATGAGTATTAAAGGATTCTGCAATGTTAAGAGAACATTTGGTGGAGAGTGAGCATTGAAAATGGGTGTTCCCTTAACGCCTGTTGCACAATCGTGTGTTAAAGCTCTTTAATGCTGGGAACCCTAACAGTAAATAAAATCTCACGGAAAGGGTGTATTTTGATGGGAAAGATCCTATTTAAACATCTGCAATGTGATGCACAGACAAGGGAGCCAAAGATAGTGATAGTAGTGCTCCAGTAGCAGCAACAGCATAGTGCCCAAATATGAAAGGGCACCATGTTGATGGTACAAATGGGGAAAAGGGGGTGGAACTTAGGTCAATCTGTGGGGGTTGCTGGTACACAAGGCAAACCAAGCAGATGCCCAGGTGGCACATCTGTGATGTCTGTCATGTTCCCATATTGACAATGGTGTCACATAGACATGTTGCTGCTGCAGAAAAGTGATGCACCACATGGGGAGGTCCAAGGATTACTGGCACACTAGGCAGAGACTCCAGCTGGCCTACCCACCTGCAGCTGAAACCAGCTCTGGAAGAAGTGGCCAGTGGCACCAGCAGCTGTAGCTCTAAAGGCAGCTGCAAAATGCACTCACCTGGGGAAATACCACAGCTGCATCTATCTTTCTCCCCCCAAAACTTATCAGCAGTGGGGATAGGGTCCTGGCAGCGGCAGATGGTTGGGGAGGGAAATGTACCCATCTATGTGTGCCTCTGCCCCTTCCCATCCAGACCTGGTGCCTTAGGTACCTACCAAACCCACATGTTGAACGGGCCGGATCTGCGTACCACCCCCACTGACAGCATGCTGTCGTGTTAGCATGATGTGAGGGTGTTGGCAGTGGATGCAGCGACACCCGCCTGCAGCAGACAAAAGCCATATCCTTGTCCTGTGTTCCATGCACATCACAACATTAATTTTATTTACATTCTCTTATATACCACACTATTCTGCATCAGTGTGGTTTACATTGAACAAACTGAAATTACATTGAACAGGGCATTATAACTTGGAGATAACTATTTTACAGGGAACGTGGGCTATGGAGGGTTAAGTGGCTTACCCAAGACCACAAGGAGCACCTGTGAGACTAGAAACCCCAGTCCTTCTGGCCCAAGGTTGCTGTCCTCTAGTGGGATTTGAACCCCCAACCTTCTGGCCTGAAGTACCTTGCCCCAACCACTAGGCCACTCCTCCACTCTTGTGCCAACATCTGTCTGATGAGAAACATGTCAGCCCTAGGGACTGCAGTAATCATACACCAGCACTGTGGTTCAATATGCAAAGCCAGTGTGTATATAAGTAGAGGGTCACAGGTTGAAAGACCCAGATATACATTCTGTATTGAATGTCCCTGTGGGTAAACTTTAGCCTACAGTGCAAGTACAGAACCAGCATGTGTAACCCCCAATGAATCGGCCAGCAAGGATACAACCACACAAACAGGCTCCACTATCCAAAGTTGAATGGAAAGGGAGGCTGATAGCACCAGCATAATGAATGGGCATTAACAATGGGTGTGAATAGTGTACTACTAGCACCTATACATATTAACAATGCTTGAGCTGATATGGAGACCAAAGTGGCAGGCAGGAATGCCAACCATCCCCATTTTTGCACAGCACAGCAATGTGAGATTGCGCGTATGTGTGTGTGTGTGTGTGTCTCCAGAGTTCTGTGGCCTTCTGCACTGCACTGTGCCTCACATTGCCTAAGCTGTTCCCAGCGTTAGTCTGCAAATGTGCATGATGAGGAGCAGAGGATTTTAGGTATGGCCTGAAACAGAGTGGTTTGGCCAGGGTGTGTCTGCATTGCAAGTTGGGCCAATAGCTGAGACGTCGTAGTGCCCATCCATCACGCGCATGGCTTGGGTGGCCAGAGCATTTCATGCTGCAAGGGCAATATCACTCTGACTGAGCTGTGACCATGGCACAGCTATGTATCCACATAGTATTCTATCATGCACAACTCCAGTGATGTGGGTGCATTCATTCCCTGTCCTGGAAGCCTAAACACTGAGCCACATGCTGGGTATCTATGCTGTTTGTCCTAAGCCAGGGGTGTACATGGTTGTTCTGTGCACATGCATTGTGTGCTTTCCAGCAGATTGGCCACAGTTGGTATGTACATGGCTGAATCAATCCTGTGTTGGGCAGAAGGTGCAGTTTTGGTAGCTCCAGATGGTTGGGACAGGATCTGTTCTTGCCCTGCTCACTGTGATCAGGACAGAATGGTGGTAGTAGCCCCAGACAGGCCTAGTCAGCCCCCATGGCATTTGGCATCCTTGGCAGCAGCTGCTGCTACAACACTGGGTACTGACATGTGCTTCCAACAGGAGCAGGATTCAGGGCCAAATGTGACAAGCACTGCAGACAAGAGTTGCCACACACTGATAGAGAGCATCTCTAGCCGTGCAAGCTCAGAAGACCAGGTGCTGGGAGCCCATCCTCACCTTCAGGGTGACTTCTGCAATTGCTCTGTAGCACAGCTTGTAGCTGTTCTGTGCTTGTATCACACACTGTCAGTGCATCTTACTGATCTGAGGTTATGGATCAGTGCATTCTCCAGTTGGTGATCAGCTGCAGACTGCTGTTCTGCATGTGCAGTGCATCATGGGTACTGGAGGGGCTAACCTATACTGGCACACATAGCAGACATTTTAGGTAGTGACCTGCAGTCTCTTTGATTCCATACATTGCTTAGTAGATAAGTGTGGAAGTATAGCTTAGTGCAATGCCTCTGTAAGCATGGGACAGGGATTTGATTCCCATTTGCTCTTTTTGTGATTGCGTGCTACTTAGTTCATTTTCATGCCTGTAACAGTCTAGGCTCTGCTGTGACTGGCAGAAACACATAGTTTGTTATGCGTTCTGGTCAACAATTTGGGTCAGCAAACAGACTATTCGCCATCATGCCCTTCTGAGATCATGGCTTTATTGGCTTTGCTGCAGCCCATTGCAAGGGGTGAAACATGTTCGTGTTCTTCTCATGCAAGCTGCTATACTATGGCCTACACAGGTACTCTTTGCCGCAATTGGACGCTTCACTCATGCCTCTCCTGTGCCTGTTCTTCACATCGCCATTCCTTCTCTGTCCTCCTTTCAAAGCACATATCGTGCCACTTCTGACTCCGCTAGGGGACACGTCTTCCCCATTCAATGCCACATACTGACATTACGGCATTTTACGAGGACACCCCCACCCCATGCATGGGTACAGCTGCCTCCCACATGCTCATCACACTTACTGGCTGGCACATTGGATGCGCACAGATCTGTCAAGCCCTTCATCTCCCTCCTGTCCTTTCATTCATCACCTTTACATTGGCTTTTGTTGGGGCTCCCTTATCCAGCGATAAAGTGACAGCCATTTTTGGGAGTTAAGGGGCATGCTTGCCACCTTAATGCCTGATGTCCTGTTAGTGCTCATTAAATGGCCCATTGCGCCCTTACCGCCCAAATGCCTCCTTCCTGCCTAGAGCCTTTTATCCATGGAAAACCCCTTATCGCTGCCGTTAACACTCGGTAATGCCTGTTCCCTTAATGCCCTTTAATAAACATACCCCTAAGTGTTAGTTCCCTCCCACCCACCCCAATTTCCACTTACCCCAGGCATTTATCTTATAGGCTCCTAAACCTATTAAAGGGGAAAAATTTATTAAAGTCACTATCAGATTAATTTGGTTATCATCACCAGGAATAGGTTAAGGCACTGAAGTTAACTAATCTTGAGGTGAACCTAGTCCCTTAAAGGTAATTAGTATATTAGTATCAGTACAAGTATCCCTAGCAACTTTAAGTAAACAACTTAAATAGCTAAATAAAATCTTAAAACAAAGATGCAGACAGCATCCAGCAGTAGATGGGTGCTATCCAGTCTTTTGCATTGAGTGTCACATTTACAAATTTCTCCAAGTTGGTGATGTGTCTTACATATGCACTAGGTGCAAGGAGCTCTTTGCCCTCAGGGAATGAATCTGATCTCTGGAGGCTAGAGTAGTAGAGTTGCAGGACATAAGGAAGACAGTGAGGTACATAGAAGACCTACAGGGACATTATACTAACATCCCATCTCCAATCTGGCAGCCTCTCAGATGCCATGGAGGAAAGAGGTCATGTGAAAGGAGAACATCACCTTGGTGAGGGAAGAAGTGATTCTGTAGTTAGGACCTGTCTACCAGTAGAAGAAAAAACCCTCTCACACTGAGGAGGTTTCTTCAGGGCCATGTGCCCATGAGGAAAGGGTTAGGATGGCCAGGCATGTAGATAGCTGATGGTTGATGGATGTGAGGATTGCTCGGTAACATGCCTGCCTGGTGTGAAGGTACAAACCTCAAGCTCCTGGGGAGGAGTCTGCTGTCTTGGTATGTGTTGGCACCAATGACATAGAAAAATGTGTGTGTGGGGGGGAGGTTCTAGAGGCCAAATTTAGGCTGTAGGTAGGAAGTTGAAATCCAGAACTTCCAGGGTAGCATTTTCTGAAATGCTTCCCGTTCCACACTCAGGACTCAAAAGGCAGACAGAGTTCCAGAGTCTCAATGCATGGATGAAACAATGGTGCAAAGATGAAGGGTTTGGATTTGTTAGGAAAAGGCAACATTCTGGGGAAGGGAGCAGCTCTTCCGAAGAATGTGCTCCACCTTAAGCAGGATTGAACCAGGCTCCTGGCATTAACCTTTAAAAAAGAGATACAGCAGCTTTTAAACTAGATAGTAAGTAAATGCCGACAGTCGCCCAGGAGTGCATGGTTTGAAAGGATGTATGCTTGAATGATAGCAGCAGAAGAGGGAAGTTAGGTCATCCTGACAAAGAGGTTTCAGCAAAGATAAAAGTAACCCAGATGTCCTTCAACACAGAGCCAAAAGATTCCAAATTACACCTATCAATTGATAACCAAATTAATATGAATAAAATACAACCTCTAAAATGCCTGTATGCAAATACTAGAAGTCTAAAAAATAAGATGGGAGAGCTAGAATATGTAGCACTAAATGAAAGGTTAGATATGATTGGCATCTCAGAGACTTGGGGAAGAAGGATAGCCAAAGAAACACTGTGATATCTGGGTACAAACTATATCACAATGATAGAGTAGATCAAATTGGTGGAGGGGTTGTGCTCTATGTTAGAGAGAGCATTGAGTCACATAGGATTAAAGTTTTGCAGTGGGGGTGTACTACCGACCTCCTGGCCAGAATGAAAAGATGGATGATGAAATGCTAAAATAAATTAGGGAAGCTAACAAAAGTTACAACACAGTAATAATGGGTGATTTCAATTACCCCGGAATCGACTGGGTTAATGTCACAGCAGGCCATGCTAGAGAGAGAAAATATCTGATGAAATAAATTACTGCTTCTTGGAGCAGCTGGCTCATGAATTGACAAGAGGGGAAGCTATTTTGGACATAGTGCTTAATGGAACACCAGATCTGGTGCAAGAAATAAGGGTTTTGAGGCCAGTTGGCAATAATGATCATAGCATGATCACATTTGATTTAATAAATGGAAAAAGGATGGCAAGGAAATCCACAATGCTACCTTTTAACTTTCAAAAAGGAGACTATGATAAAATGAGCAAAATAGTTAAGAAAAAACTGGTCTTTATCTGTCATCATATACTATGTTACTATTTTATTTTATTTTATTTTATTTTATTTATTTATTTAACATCTTTTTTATACTGCGCTCTTTAAAATCAGCGCGGTTTACAGAAAACAAATTTGTGCAGTGCAGGCAGGACCTACACTGGACTTACAATGAACAGGTGTTTCTAACAAGGCTAACAGGGTAACTATGTACAGACAAAACTGGCTATCACTGTCTACATGGGCAGCTCACAACTATTTACAGGTTAGCCTGACTATATACAGATTGGCAGGTTAGAGTAGGTATACATTGTTCCTGCGGGGTATTGGAGTCTAGAGGGCGGGGCTGCAGATGGGCATAGTGGATGCTTTGGGGATGTCAGCCTGGTTCCTGAGTGTGACAGGCTGTGAGATGGCATCTAGGTCGGTGAAGTGCTGGAGGAAAAGATAGTGCTTCAGAAAATGCTACCCTGGAAGCATTGACAGAAAATATATTTTCACCTAGTAGTCCTAAAAGGGTGTAAAAAGAGTGGAAGCTGTTCAGAGGAAGGCGACCAAAATAATTTGGAGCCTGTGTCAGAAGCCTTATGAGGAGAGACTTGAAGACCTAAATAAGTACACTTGGAGGAGAGGAGGGATAGGGGAGATATGATTCAGACCTTTAAATATTTAAAGAGAAATAATGAACAAACAAACCTTTTCCAGAGACGGGAAAACTGTAAAACTAGAGGGCATGACATGAAGCTGCAAGGTGGTAAATTGAAAGGCAATGTCAGGAAATACTTTTTTACTGAAAGGGTGGTGGATGCTTGGAATGCCCTCCCGATGGAGGTGGTGGGGGCAAACACAGTGACGGAATTCAAAGTGGCCTGGGACAGACACAGTGGATCACTTTGCAGGGGTCACCAACCTGCGGCCCGCGGGCCGCATGCGGCCCACGAGGTCCCTTCGTGCGGCCCGCGAGGCTCTACCACTGTTAACATTGCGTGCGGCCCGCCACACACTGCAGATCATCAGACACAAACCGTGCCGATTGGACCTATGGAGGCGGCTCGTTGACGCCAGGCGCCCTCTGATTGGTCACTCTTCATTAACCGGCTCCCTCCGACTTCCCGCGGCCCTGCGCTCCTGACATTACAGGCGGAGGTTTGGCGCATTCCGAGATAATTGAAATCTGCCATTTTCATCTCATTTCTTTTAGCATATCATCTCCTGTCTCGAGTGTAGATAGACCCATTTCGAGATAGAGCTGCATTTAAGAAATGCAACTTGCAAGTTCGCCAGTGACACCTTCTCCATCCCATCTGTCCCCCACCTTGCAGCCAATAGTTCCAGGTATCTCTGATAATGTGCCGGTCATACCATGTCTCGGATCTCCTTTGCCTGAGAGCCCCCTTCAGCCAAATGTGCAAAAAAGGGTCTCTGTGTCTCTGTGCCTGCCTGAAAAGGTAAAGGGAAGTAAACAGAAGGGTGACATCAGCAGGGCATTTGATTGGCGGTGCACAGCTTGGCTTTCATTGCAGTTGGTAGTGCATTGCACCACTATGCACTATTGATGCTACACCCCTGGTCAGTGTCATGATCACCAGCAGTGAGGATGATAGGAATCAAGCAGGGGTGACAAGCAGTGGCAGCATTTGTTCGTAGCCCTAGTGAGGAGAGGCCCAGGAGCACGAGTGTAAAGAGTATCTTAAGGTAGGTGCGCCACATGGTGCAGTTTTGCCTATTGCAAGTGGGGGGGTCTTTGTCCTTGTTGGCACTGTATGGCTTCTGCAGAGTTGATTCAGGGCTTTGATCAGATATCGGCGCTTCCTGTGCTGCAAGTTTGTGGCTGATGGCATTGTTTGGCCAGGTGGGCAGGCCGTGAAGGGTTTTGCGTTGCGTGTAGCACTTCTGCTGATATGTCAGGGCACTAAGCCATGGGACACTTCCATAAGTCGATGTCTAAGGATTCAGTTCAAGATATTTAACACCCATCGGGTCTAATATTCCTGTCTCCGATTCTTCCTTGCTGACCTTTTTGTCTCCTGTGCGCCTCTGTTCTTCACAATTATTGCGTCACATTTGCCAAATTGCTTAGAAGGCATCTGTAAGTCTTGTTTTAGTGTGATTGCCCCTACTCTGGAATTACCTGTCCCTAGACCTCAGGAATGCTCACAGAAGAGATTCAAAAGTTGGCTGAAGAACAGCTGTATTGTGCTTTGTACGTTTGTTAACTGCTTAGCAGGCTTTAGTAACAGGGTCACTTAGTGGTTTTTCTCTGGCATTGTACTGTAATGAATGCGCTTACTGACTGTGTCCTACTTATTGTACTTCTTTCCCAACTGGGGGAAGGGATAAGGGAGAAACAAAGGGCTCCAAAGGCGGAGAAGAGGTGCTGACCCAACAACGACAACAACACACAGCATGCCCCACTCCTAGCCCCCATCTATCTCCTAACACCCCACCTAATCCTCCACCCCCACTCAGCCAAACCCTGCAACCCCTCTGCCCAGACACCACAACAGCTCAACCCACGAGCACCCACAATCATGCACACAACCATGCACACAAGCACACACACTCACCTTGCACACCAACCTGCACCACTGACCCCACAAACCACCACCACCTCCCTTGTTATGTGTTACACCGCTTTGACCCGGTGAAAAGCGGGATATAAATACAGTTAAATAAATTAAATAAATAAATAAAATAAATAAATAAATTAGAGGACCAATCAGCAATAAGGCTTAAACTTTGATTATGTTTTTGCAGCTATCGATAGAATTCCTGTTCTCTTTTTTCCCCATGGCTTCCCCCATGAACAAGAAGCGCAAGCTCAGCGATGAGAACCGCGGCTTCAACCCTGAGTGAAACAAGCTCTTCTTCACGCTGCACAAGGATCGTGCGCTGTGTGTCATCTGTCAGAAGACCGTTGGCATTCTGAAGGACTACAATGTGAAGCGCCACTTCGAGTCCGTCCACCCAGAGTACGCCAAGATGGATGCAGTCAAGAAGAAGCAGGAGTTTACCCGCGTGTCGTCTGCGCTCCAACGCCAGTCCGCTCTCTTTGTGAAGAGCGTGAGAGCCGCCCAGACTGCAGCCACCAGCAACACCACAGCTAGCTACCGCGTTGCCTACCTCGCCGCAACTCGTCTCAAGCCCTTCACCGACGGCGAATTCGTAAAGGACTGTGTACTCGCCATCGCCGACGAAGTGTGCCCTGAGAAGAAGGCGGTCTTCGAGAAGGTCAGCCTGTCTGCTCCGACCCTCACTCGCCGCGTCGAAGATATGAAGGACGACGTCTTGGGCACCTTGAAGCAGCGCTTCCGTGACTGTCAGCACTTCGCGATTGCCTTGGATGAGTCGACAGATGTGAAGGATATCGCTCAGCTGGCGATCTACTTCCGTGGCATCACAGACTCCTTCGACGTCATCAAGGAGTTCGCTCAGCTTGTGCCAATGAGCGGAACCACCACTGGCGCTGATGTGTTGGCAGCTGTGCTCTCCTGGATCAAGAACTTTGAACTTGACTTGTTGCGTCTGTGTGGTGTCACCACTGACGGCGCCCCTACCATGTTGGGGAAGAAGAACGGCTTTGCCTCGCTTCTTGTGAAGCACGTGCGCGACCTCGGCCACAAACAGGATATCAAGACATTGCACTGCATCGTCCACCAAGAAGCCCTTTGTGCCAAGTCTGCAACCATCGCTGAGGTCATGTCGGTCATTGTGAAGGCTGTGAACTTGGTGCTGTCGCACGCATTGAATCATCGCCAGTTCAAGGACTTGCTCGCAGAGGCTGACGCACAGTATGGCGATCTGCTGTACTACTGCGAGGTGCGTTGGCTCAGCCGTGGGAGGTGCGTTGGCTCAGCCGCTTGAGCGTGCCTACGAGCTGAGAGAGGAGCTGGCGTCTTTCCTTGAAGCCAAGGGATTCGACTTCCCGCAGCTGCGCGATCCTCAGTGGTGCCAGGATTTAGCGTTCCTTGTTGACCTGACAGCTCACATGAATCAGCTCAACACCCAACTGCAAGGCAAAGAACTCCTCGTCTCAGACATGGTCACCAAGGTCAAGGCCTTTCAAGTGAAGCTAATGCTGTGGGAAAAGCAGCTGCAAGCACGCAACTTCGCACACTTTGCGCAGCTCGCTGCACTGACGCCTTCGGCTGCTGCTGCTCGCCGTTATGCATCCACCATCCGTCATCTCAAGACAGAGTTTGAGGCTCGTTTCCAAGACTTCACCAAGCACTCGCAAGACTTTGCCCTCTTCAGTGCCCCCTTCGAGATGAACCCCACCGATGTGCCCTCTGACCTTCAAATGGACTTGATCGAACTGCAGTGTGATGACGCACAGAAGTCGCGCTTCATGGCTATGGGCCCTGTCGCATTTTGGAAGACACAGGCGGCCACCCACCCGTCCATGGCCGCCAACGCACGCAAGGTCGCTGCTCTCTTCGGCTCAACCTACTGCTGCGAACAGCTGTTCAGCCGAATGAAATTGATAAAGTCATCCACGCGCTCGCAGCTCACCGACGACCACCTGCAAGCGTCCCTTCTCCTGTCAGTGTCATCTGTCAAGCCAGACTTTAAGCGTTTGTCTGCTAGCATGAATCATCAGCCATCTCATTAAATTCAATAAAGGTGATCAGCCATTGTTTTCATAATTTTGCGTTTGTTGTTTTTTTTCGCGGGGGCGGGAAGAAGGGGGGTGCGGCCCGCGAGGCTCCCGGTAGTCGGCTGTGCGGCCCGCGGCCCTCTGGAGGTTGGTGACCCCTGCTTTACAGCAACAAGATTAAATCAAAATAAACTGAACTATCTAATTTCTCAACAAATAGGGGTGTCCTACATGGAGCGATGGGGGGAGGAGCGGTGGGTTCACCACTAAACAAACAAAAAAACGAAGATATGGGGAGGGTGAAGACATGGGGAGGGGTGCACCTGCTTCTAGTGGGGTGCACCACTAAGCAAAGAAATGGGTAGGGGTGCACCTACTTCTACCATATTGCTGGGCAGACTAGATGGACCGTGCTGGTCTTTATCTGCCGTCATTTACTAAAATCTGGAATTCGTTACACGAGAATGTACTAAAAGCTGTTAGTATAGATGGGTTTAAAAAAGGTGTGGACAAGTTCCTGAAGGTCCATAAACCACTATTAAAGAGGACCTGGGAAATCCACTGCTTGCCCCTGGACAAGCATTGTCAAACATGTGTGCCTCTCTGGGAACCTGCCAGGTACTTGCGACCTGGATTGGAAACAGGATACTGTGCTTGATGGATTTTGGTCTGATTCAGTAAGGCATTTCTTATGTTCAGATGAAGACAAGATTCTCTATTAGTTTTACTGGATTTATCATCACAATTTAATGCTTTTGATCATAGTAGCCTATTAAGGTGACTGCACAATGTTGGTCTAAGAGGCTCATTCTTACTATGGATAACTTCTTTAAAAAAAAAATCACTGCCAGAAGCTGTTGTAATGCATTGATCGGTTTTGTCTCCATTGTTGTTTAACATTTATATGGTACCCTTGGCTTCTTTGAACAGAACTTTTAAGATAATCTTTTGGTTCTGGACTTGACTCCCTAGCAGTAGTATTACAAGACTACCACTAGGAGTTGTGGGTACCATTTTTATCCAGCACCAGCTCAGATGGGAGCGAGTTGGGGTTGCTCTCATCTGGGCTCCACTAGAGCATCAGGACCTCATTAAGGTAAATGCAGGGGGACCATTTTTACTCTACAAAAACTCCTATCCATTAACAAATCTTACCTTTCCTGTTCTCCACACACCCATTCTGTAGCTGGTCATGTCTCGCTTACTTCAATAATATCCTCAATGGTACCACTGCTACAAATCTGTCCAGTCTCCACCATATTCAAAATATGGCCACTAAGCTCCTTCATAATTTGATCATGTTACTTCCTTGCTGATGAAAAAACATTGGCTCTCCATTTCTTACCATATGAAATTCAAGGTACTAATGATAGCCTATAAGGCCTCCCCATTACCTGACTAGCCATTTAATGCTTTGTTCTCCCAGTTGAATGATCTGCTTATGAAATTCCCACCTACTATTTCTTTTTTTTTAGTGCTATCAAGTCAGTGTTGACTCATAGTGACCCAGCTACCTCTGGGTTTTCTTAGCAATGTATCACTGGAAGTAGATTGCCAGCCTTTTCTTCTGAGGCAATGGAGGATAAAGTGACTTGACCAAAGTCACAAGGAGTGCCAGTGGGAATTGAACCCTTTATCTTCTGGGTATTAGGCAGTTGCTCTAACAACTAGGCTACTCCTCCACCTACTAATAGTCCTCACCAAAGGTACAGCCAGATTAAAATCCACCTGCACTTCAGCTTTCTATTTTCTAGCCTCTGAATTATAGAACTCCCTTCCATTATAACTTAGAGAAGAACTGTAATTTAAAAAGTTTACAACTTTGAGTTTGCTTACAACCAGTCAAACTGACAGCCTATGAATCAGAAGGCTATTATCCCCCGTTCCCTGTTTTCCCTCCTCCAAATATTTCTAATCCTTATGTATAATATTCCCTCTTGCCTTTCTTCCAATCTCTCTCTTGTATACTTGATTTTATAGTACTCTTTTAAAATTTTATTGTATACCATCTTGATACATTATAATATGGTGGTATATCAAACCTGAAATAACTTATAAACTATCTATCTGCTCATTCACAAGATTTCTCATGAACTGTCCTGAAAATATGCATGACTAAGCTTATCCTAGGCTCTCACTGCACACATAACAATGTACAGGATGTTTTAGCAGTCTTTCAGGGAAGATCATCACCATCGTTACATCCAAATCTTGTAGTTGTTCTAAATTGAAATTATCCTGTTAAATTTTTGCAGGTCCTGCCTGTGATTTATTTTGACATCTTAACATTTTCTACAGCTGTTCAAAGACTTGTATTGTCAGCACAGCAAAAACTGTCTGCTTGATTAATTGCTGAGCGTATGTTGTTAACATTCATGATAAAAAGAAAAGAACCCCAAACGAATCCCTGTAGAATGTTTTAATGAATAAGATGAATTCAGAAGGCAAATTAAACAATTTAGCATATTGATTTCTACTAAAATTCCTATTGTACTGGTTCTATGAGAACGTGACTGTCAGAACTCAATTTAGCTGTCCATAATAGTACATTATAATTTATTATGGGGTCATTCTGTCCCACTATTCGTCCCCCTGCCAATCCCAGCAATATCCTCCCCGTAAACAGCAGATTTGTATGGGGAAGCCTAGACGGGGGCAGGAGGGGGCATTCCGAGGCACAGCAAGAGTGGGGCATGGGCGGACTGTGACCCTGGATGTACAGGACCAATTCAGAGGTCGGCCCTGTATGTCTGGGGCCTCGAATCTAGACAGGGGACTTATTCCACCTCGAAGTTGGAATAAGTCCACCTGGACAGAGGGAGATCACGGCGTGGGATCCGGGGCCACAGGTGAGGGGGCACAGAGGGTTCCCCACAGCCCAATCCAGGCCTTGGAAGACCAGATCGGGGGTTGGGCTGTGGGGAAAAAAGAACTTGGTTGGTAGCTGGGGATCGCAGCTCCTGAATGGAACTGTGGTGCCATGGCGGCAGGACGCCATGGCACTGTGGCTCCATTTGGTAGCATGGCTGAGGTACAGGGTATGTGGCTTTGCATGGAGGCTGATCAGAACTGGGCCCACCTGCATTTCCAGGCTGTAGACCTATTTCTGATCCCACAGGCACATCAAGCCCCCATGGTATCAGAATCGGGTCTACCTCTGTACGCCCCACTTCTGATTGGCCACACAAGGGCTGCACAGCTTGAATGGAATTGGCCTCCACATCAATGACAATTTAGAAATTCTGTGAATTTACAGTGTTGCCCATGAGGCCGATTCTGATCCTGGCACTTCTGGTCACCCTGCCCGCCCAACACATAGATGTGCTGGAGATGTCCCCGATTCTGCTGCAGCAGGGCCAGGACATACCCACGATGATAGAATTAGGGAGATAGATATCCAGGTGCTCACCGTATGCCAAGCAGATCAATGTACGGGGAGCTGCCTGTCCCAACGCCAGAACACCACTGCTGGTGCGAGGGAGCAGTGGCGTCCTCAACCATGGCAATGAGCCATCCACAGGATAGCTCGGAATGCCATGGCATATATCTACCCCTGCAGCCTACTGTCTGGTCATCACCAGAGGCCATTGTGGGCCGGATTGCAGCTGCAGGGGCACAGCATGGCCATAGGACTGTGGTGTGGGGGGGGGGGGGGTGGCACATGATGTGGGGGACACCTGAGACTTATTCCAAGCCAGGTGTGCAGCTTTGTGCCAGTGGACATACAGGGGTCTGTACTGACTAGACCCCGTATGTCCCGGCACCTGGTCAGTACCCCGCTCTGCCCCCTCCTGCCCTCATACAGCACTCCCCACACAGATGCTCTGTACATGCAAGGAGCACTGGCAGTGGAATCAGGGCCAGGATCCGAGTATGGATTGGACGTCTGGCCCGCACGTCCAGTCCCGCTATTCGCGGAACAGAATGTCGGCCCATAGATTTTTTTTTAGATTGTTACAGAGTCCAAACAGCCTGATCAACTAAACGTTGACTGGACGTAACCAAATTAATTGAACCTAGAAATGATAAATCTGGTTGACTCTCCAACATTTTGCTGTAAGTGGGGACTAAGCATTAATTATTCTTCCAGTAAGCACAGAATGGGGAAAAAAAACCTTTAGTACCTCAGGCTGGTGAGAAAATACTTTGTGTATTTTCCTAATAATTTAAGTAATGTAGCTTTAAAAAACAGAGGTGATTTACAGTGGGAAGGCTCAGAACTCAAGGGACAGGAAATCTATGGGATTTACAAATTTGCTTAAACAAGATTTTATGATATCATTAAAGGTCAGGTGAAAAGCACTGTAAAGAATTAAATATTTTTAGAAAATGAACATCTTTACCAGTCACTGATTTAGCTAATAGATACTCTTTTATTTTGTCCTTCCTCTGGCACTAGGTTGGTACAGGTGCTCTATCAAGCAAGCTAGTAAAACCCAAATGTTGCAGGCACTAATGGTGATCTGGTACTCCTACCTCCACATGCATTGCTTTGAATGTCACCTACACATGCAGCAAAAAGTGCACCCATATACTTGCACAGCATTGAAGAATAGCATACATAAGGGCATGTTTACTAGGCCCCATGCCAGTAACACATATGTGGGCCATGTTACCAGCATGCAGCGCTGGTCCAACCACCAGGCAAATGAGATAGTCACCTAGAGCAGCAGTTTCAGGGGAGGGGGCAGCAAAGAGCAGCTACAGTCAAAGCAAAGCAATGGGTCCTCGCAGCCACACAAATTCAAGAGTCATCATTGTGTTATTACGAATGTAAATAGTAATACTGTAATTACAAATGTAAATAGTTAATACTATTACCCAAGTTGAGCTACCTGTTATATGTAATACGGTGTTAACCCCCACCGTAAAATACCTCATGTTCTTTGTAAACCGCACTGATGTTAAAAAGCGCGGTATATAAGCGATTTAAATAAATAAATAAATAAAATAAATTGTGTACTTTTACCTGCAGGAAGAATGGACAATATGCCAATAGTTCATTTATCCTTGTAAGTGGCTGTTTGAAATCTCCATCATTAAACTATACCTATGTAAAATGGTTGTTTCAGGTTCTAACAATCTTTCCTGGAAAAGCAAAAATTAGAAAGAATCCAAAGAACAAGATTTTACTCATCCTGAAGACAAACGGTAGGAATGTAACCAGTGGGTATACTCAACACTTCTTTCCTTTGTCCAAGACCTCCACGAAAATCACAAAGAACAAAGAGGAAGAGCTCACAAATTTTTTATTCTCCAGCAAATGTAACTATAGTGGCCTCACCACTCTGAATGAGTCTGATCTCATATGACCTCGGAAGCTAAGCAGGGTTGGGACTGCCAAGAAAACACAGGGGATGGGTCACTAGGAGTCAGCATTGACTCAATGGCACACAACAACAAATGGTTACTTTCTTATCCCATGCAGATCACTGCAAGACAGAGAGGATAAAAACTGCTTTCCCTCTGCTTCAACTACTGAATTCACTCTGTCACTCTGGATCTCTCAAGGGGGTTTCTTTTCTGGAATCATTGGGGCAATTTCTCCAAATGGGTGAATCGTTCATTGAGGCATAGGGAATGTTTAGGAAAAATTGTTCATTCCACTATTGCGTAGTTACTCACCTGTAGCAGATGTTCTCTGTGGACAGCAGGAATAAGTTTTCATGTATGGGTGACATCACCAACAAAGCCCGTGCGGAATGCTCCCTGGCTTCCATTGGAAGCTTTTGGGAGCTGCCCCGCGTATGGCATGCCTGACTTTCTGCCTGCCACAGTGCCATCTTCTCCAGTCAAAGCAGTAGCCAAGAGAACCAACTCCTGGAGGAGGTGGGAGGTTTGTGAGGACTTAGTCCTGCTGTCTACGGAAAACACCTGCTACAGGTGAGTAACTACGCTTCTCCATGGACAAGTAGGAAGTAAGTCCTCATGTATGGGATTCCCAAGTTATAGGTTACCGAAAACCAAGGAGACAAAAGCCCAATAGGGGCAACAAAACTGGTGAACAGGATAAACAGAAATGTAGTCCCTCTAAGGACTCCGCCGATTCAGCATTCTCAGCGTACAGTAGCACCAAGGTTAGTCATCATTTGCAGGTAGCCTGGATGGAGAGAAGAGCTGGTGGGCAGGAGTTGGACCTAATAGCTAAAAAGATGCCAGAGCATCGACTGACTAAAGTTGCTGTCCCATTGGGAATCCTCATCCAGAGAAAAGTGGGCTGTGAACATGTGGACCAAAGACCACGTCACTGCCTTACAGATTTCGTCCTTGGATGCTGAGTGCACGTTAGTGATGGAAGTTGCCATGGCCAGAATGTTGTGAGCCATGACATGACCCTTGAGGTTCAAGCCGGCTTGGGAATATGCCAAGGCAATGCAGTCCATCAGCCACAAGGACAGTGTGTGCTTAGAAAACAGCCTTCCTCAGTCTATTAGGGTCAAAAAAGACAAATAGCTGGATGGACCACCAGTGGGCCTTGGCACATTCAATGTAGAAGGCCAAAGAAATTTTAGGAAGTTATTCTAAGCTACAAATAGCATGGATGGATGGCCCAATGGGACATCCATCCCCGCTATTCGTGCCCTTGCCAGCCCCCGACTAACTTCCCCACTGGTTATGCAGGGAAGTTAGAATGGGGCAGGGAAAGGGTGGTCCGGGAGTGGAGTCTGGGCGGGCAGTGAGCGGATGCTGGCCCTGGACATTGTGGTGTAGAAGGTCCCTCAGATCCCTTAGAGAGTGATAAAATGCGGGATTCAGCTTCAGTTAAGGAAAGTAAACAAGTGCACATGGCTCCTGGTTTCCAGGGAAACCACAGACAAAGCAGATTAGAGGAGAGGAAAACACGCCCCTGCTGCAGTTCAGCTCAGCAATCACGAGCTAAGGCTGGACACCTGTTGAAAGGAGTGGTCAGGTTAAACCCAGAAAACCAGAGATTTAAGAGAAGCTCATTAGGAAGGGAGCAAGCACATGAGCAGGCAGATCTGGAGGCAGATCTGGAAGCACACTTGGAAGCAGAGTTGGAAGGCCAGCTGAGAGCACAGCCACGAGGAAAGCAGTCACGAGAAACAGAGGATTTGCTTGAGAGTGAAGACACAGAGGAATTCATGGTAACAGAGGATTCTCTGACCTTTAATTCAGAAGGGGAAGTCAGCACAGGAGACGAGCAGAGAGTCTGTGCAAAGGAGCAAGGTACAAACAGCCCAGGTTTGTTGCCGTGGGTAAAAGGCAGCTATAAGGGGAATGTACCAAGAAGGCAGACTTGTGTGCACGTAGAAACTCCAAGGCTTACAGCTGTAGCTGATCCTGGAAAGCAGAAGGAATCTCTAATAAGGAAGCCAAGAGGTAGGCTGAGTGACTGGTATAAAAGTAAAGCTGTTTTTAAGAAGTGCTCTGCTGTTAACCCAGAAGGGTGGGGCTTTCCAAGTGGTGAACACTGTGGCAATTACAAGCCGTGTGTAGCAGAAAGCTACGGGGAAAAGTCTATTGCTGAAGGAACAGGTGTGTGCCTGGAAACACCTTGTAAGCAATTGCAGACATTTCCATCTGAGAGTCAGTATGAACCGATGGAAACTGAGCCATCTGTAGAATATCTGCCTATTGAGTCAATGGACTGTACAATGTCTCTGTCTGAGAAGATAAAACCTGTATAATAAGTTTAAGCTGTGCAGAGAGAGAGAGAGCTGCCAGTAGCAGCCAAAGGAAACAGCACCAAAGGTTTTGGAACAGAAGTGCTCTTTATGTTGGATTATAGTGATGCTGATATAAGAAGCTGTTTGAGTTACATTCTTATATTATTTCATGCCAGAAGTTGTATGGCTTTGTTCTTTATTTTCCATTAGTGTCTGGGGGTGTGAAACAAACACATGAGGGATTTGTACTTCAAGTCCAAGTAGAAGGCGTTGAGGCCCAGACACTGCTTGACTCTGGTGCTGACCAGAGCATGGTTTCCCAAAGGCTCTGGCAGGCCATCGAAGCCCACCTGCCCTCAGCACCGAGTCAAGCAGTGGGGTGGGTCAAGATACGATGTGTACATGGGGCAGCCTCATACTACCCAGTGTATAACCTAGCAGTAAAAGGGCTGGGAGCAGAAAGAGAGGTAAGGGTGGCCATAGTCCCAAAGCTCTTATACGACATAATCTTAGGGAGAGATTGGCCTTCATTTAGCCAAGGGATAGAAAAGGGCCTTGGGGAGAGAAAAGGCTTGGTATCTACCCGGCCTCAGGCTGGAACCTCTACTGCTAATGCTGACCCAGCAGAAGAGCTAGAAAGTTCATCCCAGGAGGGGGAGGACTCATCTGAGAGAGAGGTGGAAAGGGAAGAAGAAGTAGCAGACACCCTACCTATGCATGATGATCTGGTACAAACCTCATCAAATAGGATTAGGAAAGGGAAGGCTGAGAGGAGGCAAGAAAGGCGGCATAGGACCCAAGGGAGGGCTGGATTAGAGGCCGGAGAGGGATTACCCTGGGTTCCGTCAGAACTTGTTAAAAAGTTCCCTTCCTTTCCCCAGGAACAGAGAGATGACCCTGCTTTGAAACGTGCCTTTGAATATGCACAAGAGGATAGGAACATCCTTCCTCGATTTCTTTTGGAGAAAGATGTGCTTTATCGGGAGAGTAACAACCCACATACAGGAGCTGTGAGAAAACAGTTAGTGGTGCCAACCACGTTTAAGGCCATAGTCATGCGGTTAGCCCATGACCATCCTATAAGTGGCCACAAGGGGATCCAGGGGACATTGGACCAAATCTTGTCCCGTTTTTACTGGCCAGGGGTCTTTAAAGAGACCACTCGCTACTGCGAGTCATGTCCCATGTGTCAACGGGTTACTGCCTCTAAACCAAAGGCTGTACCCCTAATATCCACACCCACAATATCCACACCGATCCGCCGGATGGCGATGGATATTATAGGACCCCCAGTAAAGACCCCTCGGGGCTTTCAATACGTTTTGTTGATTATAGACCAGGCGACTCGTTTTCCCTGGGCTATACCCTTAGAAGTACCTCAGCTAGAACAATAGCGTTGGAATTAGTTAAACTGTTCTGTGAGGTCGGTTTCCCACAAGAAATGCTCACTGACCAAGGGAGAAATTTTATGTCCAAGTATCTGGCCACAGTATGGGATGCCTTTGGCATACATCATGTGTGCATGGCGGCCTATCATCCCCAGTCCAATGAGCTGGTTGAAAGGATGAACCAAACTATTAAACAAATGCTAAGGAGAGGCCTAAACGGTAAGATGACCGAATAATGGGATACTTTATTGCCATTTGTTTTGTATGCATGCCGTGAATGCATACAGACATCCTTAGGGGCATCGCCCTATGAGTTGTTGTTTGGCAGGGCTCCCCGAGGGATTTTGGATATATTGCACGAGCAGTGGGTGGAACCGGACAGAGAGGAAATGGGCGTACCCCAATTTCTCAGAGATTTGAGAAACCGGTAAAGAAGGACGTCCCAAATCTCCGTAGAGAATCTGCAGGCCAGTCAGATTCATCGAAAACAGTATTATGATAGAGGAAAGAAACCTCGCCAGCTGGAGGTGGGGATAAGGTGATAATATTGGTGGCTGATGTGGGACCCAAGTTTGAGTCGCATTGGAAGGGCCCATGTACAGTTGTAAAGAAGGTAGGTCCTGTCTCTTACACTGTAGAGAATGATAAAGGGCGCCACCAAACATACCATGTGAATGTTTTAAAACCATGGTTAGAGAGGTCAGCAACAGTGAGGTTAGCTACTCTAGAAAAACACGTGAACCCAGTATCAGGGAATACGTGCTGTCCGTTAAAAAATACGGCAGCCCGTAATATCTTAAGGGGGGGGGGGGATATGTGGTGTAGAAGGTCCCTCAGATCCCTTAGAGAGTGATAAAATGCGGGATTCAGCTTCAGTTAAGGAAAGTAAATAAGTGCACATGGCTCCTGGTTTCCAGGGAAACCACAGACAAAGCAGATTAGAGGAGAGGAAAACACGCCCCTGCTGCAGTTCAGCTCAGCAATCACGAGCTAAGGCTGGACACCTGTTGAAAGGAGTGGTCAGGTTAAACCCAGAAAACCAGAGATTTAAGAGAAGCTCATTAGGAAGGGAGCAAGCACATGAGCAGGCAGATCTGGAGGTAGATCTGGAAGCACACTTGGAAGCAGAGTTGGAAAGCCAGCTGAGAGCACAGCCACGAGGAAAGCAGTCAGGAGAAACAGAGGATTTGCTTGAGAGTGAAGACACAGAGGAATTCATGGTAACAGAGGATTCTCTGACCTTTAATTCAGAAGGGGAAGTCAGCACAGGAGACGAGCAGAGAGTCCGTGCAAAGGAGCAAGGTACATACAGCCCAGGTTTGTTGCCGTGGGTAAAAGGCAGCTATAAGGGGAATGTACCAAGAAAGCAGACTTGTGTGCACGTAGAAACTCCAAGGCTTACAGCTGTAGCTGATCCTGGAAAGCAGAAGGAATCTCTAATAAGGAAGCCAAGAGGTAGGCTGAGTGACTGGTATAAAAGTAAAGCTGTTTTTAAGAAGTGCTCTGCTGTTAACCCAGAAGGTTGGGGCTTTCCATGTGGTGAACACTGTGGCAATTACAAGCCGTGTGTAGCAGAAAGCTATGAGGAAAAGTCTATTGCTGAAGGAACAGGGGTGTGCCTGGAAACACCTTGTAAGCAATTGCAGACATTTCCAACTGAGAGTCAGTATGAACCGATGGAAATTGAGCCATCTGTAGAATATCTGCCTATTGAGTCAATGGACTGTACAATGTCTCTGTCTGAGAAGATAAAACCTGTATAATAAGTTTAAGCTGTGCAGAGAGAGAGAGCTGCCGGTAGCAGCCAAAGGAAACAGCACCAAAGGTTTTGGAACAGAAGTGCTCTTTATGTTGGATTATAGTGATGCTGATATAAGAAGCTGTTTGAGTTACATTCTTATATTATTTCATGCCAGAAGTTGTATGGCTTTGTTCTTTATTTTCCATTTGTAAAACCGTGTGGGAAGGGGAATTAAAATCCTGTTATTTGCCTGAACACTTGAGCTCCACAACGCGCCTTATTTCAAATAGTGAAAAAAAACTTCAGCTCCCAGAAGGCAGTGCTTTCCCCAAGCACCATTTTACTAACTGAATAAGGAATCAGGCTGCTTATATCCACAAGCTCCAGCTGTGGAGTAATAGCAACATTACAACATACAGGGCCAATTCTAATGTCGGCCCTGTATGTCCAGAGCTGGCTAAATGTCCAGAGAAGTTAGTCCACCTCCGAAGTGGAATAACTTCCTTGGACATTGTTTTTTTTATGGCCCAGGGAGCAGATGGGGCAGGGTGGCCAGGGTTTATTCCCCGCAGCCTGACCCTGGCCTTTGGAGGCCAGATCGGGGGTCAGGCTGTGGGGAATAAACCCATTTGGCTGGCAGCCGGCATCACGGCTTTTAAATGGAACCACAGTGCCATGGCAACATGACACCATGGCACCACAGCTCCATGGGAGGGAGGAGTGGCCTAGTGGTTGAGGCAAGTTACCCCAGGCCAGAAGGTCAGGGGTTCAAATTCCACTAGAGGACAGCAACCTTGGGCCAGAAGGACTGGGGCTTCTAGTCCCACAGGTGCTCCTTGTGGTCTTGGGAAAGCCACTTAACCCTCCATTGCCCATGTTCCCTGTAAGTATTAATGTATATGTCTAATATCCCCACATGTTAAATGTATCCCCCAATTGTTGTGACCACTTTGATTGAAGGATAAGGTGGTATACAAAACTGTCTAAATAAATAAATTTAAAAGCCCTGACTGAGTTAGCCAGGTGCAGGCCAGACAGAATCACTGCTTTCTCCTCAACCAGCACCTTACTGGCTTTGACATGTCTGGGAAGACCACATCAGTGATCTGAAAAGCCTCAATTGTGACAGCAGGAAAAAAGAGCTGGAAAGGGAAAAGCACAAAAGATAACACAAAAGAACAAACAAGGAAAACTAAAAATATTGGCTGCAAGCTGACTAAATGAAAACAGGTGGTGAAAATTACTGAAGAAAAAAATACCCACAGGGGGTAACAGAGAAAAAGGTTTTCCACTGGTGCAGAACATGTCATTTGGGCTCCATGGAAAAAAGGAGACTGGGGAAGATAGTGTCACGGCAGAAAGGAATGCATGCACAGGGCAGTTCCCAAAAGCTTCCAATGGAAGATGGGGAGAGTTCCGTGCAGGCTCCGTTGGTGATATCACCCATAAGTGAGGACCTACTCCTTGCTTATCCATGGAAAAATTGTATTATATTATATTATATTTTGAATGATCTGTCACAATGGACCCAGAGTAGATTATAATCTAGCAATACTAGCTATCATCAAAATTACAATAGTCTACATCAGTGGTTCTCAACCCAGTCCTCTAGGACCACCAGGCCTGTCAGGTTTTCAGGATATCCATAATGAATATTCATGATATAGATCTGCATGCATTGCTTCTATTATATGCATATCCCTTGCATATTCATTGTAGATATCCTGAAAACCTGACTGGCCTGGGGGTCTCAGAGAACTGGGTTGAGAACCACTGGCTAGATGAAATAAAAACAAAGCAATCAGCAGCAGATCAGCAACTATCACTGATTGTCCCTGCTATACCACCATATATAATGGGCTGACTCGGACGGTATAGGAGATGATGTTTGGAGAGAGAAACATGGCTTTTCTCTTTACTCCTGTGAAGGTTTCAGTCTCAAAATGTGTATTACAGAGGTTGTCAATTGACAGCTTGTGACCCTTTTACTAACTAAGTGTAGCTCTCCTTTTGCTGGCATGCCTGTGTCAGTGACTCATATTGACTACTGTGGCCGCAGTGAATGGCAATATGAGAGCTGACGTCATCTGACAGATCAGTGTGGATTGGTCTAGATAGGTATTTAAATAGGTGTGCAGAATTTTTGCTCAGGTGAGTTTGCCATGTGGAGAATTTTGGAAGAGGGACATTTTGTGTAAAAAGTAAGTTATCCGTGTGCCTTTGGATTGATAGTGGTTTGAGAATTATTATTTTGAATCAATACTGAAGGTGACTGTGTGGATATATTTTTAGGTCTAGTATAAGATTTGTGCAATGGTGGCAGACTATGCTGTTGCATTGGTAGTTCAGTGGTGTTATTCTTGTCTGCCAATTGGGAGATCCCAGTTCAAATCCTGACAAGTGCAGCTGCAAGTTTATAGTGTTGCATGCATCTTGCAGTGCTATGCAAATGATTAATAGTAATGTAGGGTTGATGGATGTGAGATAAGGTTTTGTTGATGGCAGGTTTTTAAACATGTACCGGGACAGATATACGAATGTCATTGTGTATGTATGATTGATGCATTGCTATGGGTGGAATGAATGTGTGCAGATTGAGATTTTATGTATAAAAATATGTGTCCTAGGGGTTCCCATCACAGTGGAATAGGGTCTAGGGTATTAGTGGATAATAATCAAGGGGGTCATATTTAATTAAGTAGGGAGGTCTCGAGTTAGTGGTTGGAGGAAGGTTGTGTTTGGGAAGGGTTTTAGGTTTGACATGCTCTACAAATTTATGCATTTGTCGTTTATCAGAGTTTTCTTGCTTATGCTGCATGGGCGAAACACTGACAGCATCGGAGAACTGATAGTGAAATTTGCATATCATATTTCAGGGAAGTAACCCTATGTTGTTGCCCAGAAAGGGGATAAAGGAATAGCATATTAGTGATTTAACAATATATAAAATATTTCAAAGGTGTAAAGAAAAATTGTTTAAACTAGCCAAAAAATGAAAAATATGGAAGTTTTTTTCTCTGACCTATTATATTTGAAAGAGACATGACCAGTGAAGCTTGGCCTGTCCCGGCCTTAAGTTTGGCCTGTGAAGCTCTTTGAAGTCCTTTACCTTCTCATTAGTTGAATGTTGATGAAATTGAAATTGAGATTGAAGATCAAAAGAGTTTTTAAAGTTTGTCTTCTTCATTAAATAACAGGAGTACATTGTCTGTTGATCTCAGCTATTGAAAACATTATTTTAAATCCTAATCTACTTTACTGTGTAACCCCCTTTCTGGGTTGTCCTCACAGCTGCTTCTAGCATCATGGAAGACAAGGGGCACATCAAGCCAATGAACCTTTCTTTCAGTCTTTTAGTCTGGAGCTTGCAAATTATTTTTTTATCAGGGTTCCTTTAGTGGGGACTGGTATAAGCCAGGAAGTCCTGGGCACCTAACACATTCACACCACTCCCTTTTCAAATAAATGAGTCCAGATCAAAAACTGTGTTCTGAATGAAGGGTTTACATATACTTTAGGGCCATCGAATAAAGCAACAATAACAAATGGCAGAAACATCAAGCAACTGTTACAAGCAGTTAATTACTTCTCCTTAGTCTAAAAATGGTTACAAGTAGTTTACTTGTTTCTCCTCTCAGTGTGGTATTTTACCACACTCCTTTCAGTTGTTCTTTATATTAATCTGAGAAATTACTCTCTTCTTTACCACTCTTTACCTTGTTACTCAGTCTGTTTTTTTCACCATTTATACATTTGTGAAGGGGCATTTTAGAAAGGGCGTCCAAATGCAATCTGGGATGTCCAGGGCATAATGTGCAGAAAACTGATGGGGACATCTATGTTTCAGACCGATTTTAAAAATATTGATGCCCCCCTGATGTGGACGCCTGTGCCAGAATCCATATGGATGTCCTCACTATGAAACTGTGGGCCAGAGACATCCATCTCAAGCAAGGTTGCTGGATCATCCCCCTCCGTCCACAAGTATATTTCAGATTCCATCTGCTGTTGAAAAGTCTAATTTTCCCTAAATCTTGAGTTCTGACAGAGACATTCTTACACTGAAATAGATCATGTTCCCAAATCAAAGTGTGTGGAGGGAGGAGAGATCGGAGGGCATCTTTGTCATACAGGGAATAACACTGGATTTTTCATCTTCAAACAGAAAAACCACTGGGTCTCAATGATAGTATAGAGTGGAACACTCTTATTTAAAGTGATTAATATGGTTCAGAGTTTAGCTGAAACTTCTCTGCTGATCTCACCACATTGGTCGACCAGCATAGGGGTCAGACACTTTCAACAATGTAAAAAAAGACTCTTAGGGGTATGTTTACTAAACGTGAATAACGCGCGTAGTATGACGTTAACGACCGTAAGTGCAGTGTAACGCGCGTAAACACGCGCCAACGACCGGTAACGTCGTACTACGCGCGGTAACCGCGCTTAACGATCGTAAAGCCTCGCGGCGCGTTAAAACAGCGCAGAAGGTGGAGAGTGGGCGGAGAGAAGGGGTCAATGGGCGGAGAGGGGGCGTGGAGAGGCTCCCCCTCACTAACGCGCTGTAATTCTGAGCTCAATTCCAACGCGAATGAAAACCTGCCGTTAAAGGCATTTAAAGGGAAGAGAAACCATTTCCGTCAGCAATGTACAGAAAAACCGGGGAAACACACAAAACGTGAGCAGTGTGATACATGTGCACTGAACAAAATAGCACATAAAACGTTAAAAATGACCACAGGAAACATTTTAAAAAGCATAATACAACTGGGCAACAGTGATAGCAATGGGCAACAAGGAACAACACTGCCTGGAAAGCACCAAATAAAAAAGAAATGATGTGTGGAAGGGTGTACGCTCCACAGACCCTTTTAAAGATTATTTCATTGTAATGGATTGTCCTGGGAGTGTTGTGTAATGTTTCCCAATGATATCATTGTTGCCCAGCTTGGTTATGGGTGTGTGCCCCTTTTGTGAGGTATTCTCTGAGGTTTATGTGCACCGTTGTCTGCATACAAGGTAAATGAGGTCACAGTAAACCTGTTGCAGAGCTGGGTTTCTGACTCGTCAGGCCGGTTTAACTAACTCCAGGGACTGCACTGTTTTTGTGGCCACAGTGTGGTGCAACAGACACAGCCAGTGCCTGTAAGACCAGAGGGTCACAGGTTCAAATCCCAGCTGGGACTCCTGCCAACCCAGTCCCCATAGCTTTACCCACCACTAAACAGTGATAGTAAAGACACACCTTTATTGCAGAGAACATACGCATGGCCTATATTTTACCACACCAGAAACAGGCACATTACCTTAAAGCAGAGTTCCACAAATGCAGTCCTGGAGGGCTCCACAACATTCCGGTTTCATGCTGCCTCCAATAAAGATGCCTGTGCTGCATAGCTATGCACCACCCCCATGTTATGCAGATGTAGCTCATGCATATTTATGAGGGACAGCATGAAAACCCGAACAGTGTGTGGAACACTAGGACTGGAGTTGGGGAACTCTGCCGTAAAGCAGCAGCCAACAGGGCCACACACCCACCCACAGGCCCCATTGGCCAATGCCACCTGGAGAGGCAAGACATTGGGTCCTGCCTGTATCCCCCAATACTAGCAGTTGCATACCTTAGCAATGCCACTCTACACCTGGGTATATGGTACACAGCTATCAAACGTTTGCTATGAGAACTGGCAGATATCAATTCCTCTGTTAAGCACATTTTGCTCATTGAGCTCCACCATAACAATCATTCTGATGTCTGCGGTGTGTGCTGCAGGTCTGGTCTCTGACAGTGTTCACCACCCTGGGGAGTGACCCCCCAACAGTCTTGTGTACCATATCCATGCCTGTACTATGCCCATGACTGGTGTGGTGTGTATGGCTGCTGACCACCTCTATAGTAGCACAATGCTGTCATCGGTGTGGGGGTGGTTGTCTGTCTATCCAGTGTGTGGTGGCTGCAAACACCTTCCACAGCCCACACTGCTAGCAATGTTGCCAGTATTGGGCTGCCAATGTGCATAATGAGGAGCAAGGTACCATGGGTATAGGCCGGACAGGGTGGCCTGGCCAGGGCGCATCTGCACAGGGCATAGGGCAGTGACAGGCACATTGTAGTGGCCGGCCACCACCTACACAGACAGGGTGACCTCAGTATGTGCTGCTGAGAGATCACTCTCACCCTGACTGTGCAGTGACCACAGCATGGCTAGGCACCCCCATAGTGCTATCTAGTATCTCTCTCATGTGATATATATGGGTTGCCTTTTGGGGCCCTGTCACTGATTTAACTGTGTATGCTGACATCCCAGTTCTGGGTGCAGGCATCTCCACTGGGCACTAGCAGACTATTTGCAGCTGGTATGTGTTGTGATGGAGTGGCTTGCAGGGTGCAGTGGCTGATGGCTTGCACCAGGGGAATATCAGATAGTGGTGGGGTGCAGCATGCCATATCTAGGCCTAATGTCTGTCTGCTATTGTGTTCTGGATGTGTACAGAGCTGCATTGACTGCTCTGTGGGGTGTGTGTCCCTCAGCAGGACTGGGGTTGATGTTCCCCTCTACGTCCACCTTGCAGGGAGGTAGATGTTGTATCTTTTGATAGGAGACCCTGTTTGCCGCCCTGGGGGAGGGGGTGGTGGTGCATGGGCCCTCCTAGGGGTTCATGGGGGCTACACCTGACTGATACAGACAGAGATGTCCAAGGTGTTTCTGCAGAAACTACCTGTCTCACACTATAACACTGCTGTGGACCTGCACCATGGCCTCTTTCAGCCATGGACGTTGCTGTGGACCTGGTGCTTGGCGCCTCACTGCACCCTCAGGGTGAGCACAGTACCCGCACGCTGTGACGGTGTGTGGCTACCCTGTGCCGGTACAACACACGGTCAGTACCCCCTACCAGGCCGAGGTGCTGTGGGGGTGCACATGGTCGCTTCCCCCCTACCAGGCCGAGGTGCTGTGGGTGTGCATTCCCCATCTTGTGTTTATCTGTGGACAGCTGATTTGCATGTGCAGTGCATCATGGGTGTGACTGGCGCAATCCAACCCTAGGGGAATCCAGCGCCTGCTCACAGGCTTTGATAACCCATAGGCCATCCCACGTACATCTGTTAGCATTGTGCATAGGTGCAGGACACCCTACCGAGTCTGTCATATAAGGTACCCACACAGGTAAAAACACACATACCCACGCACGATTGTACGCGCGACGCTACGCACGCCCCAATGTACATTGTTACGCACACTGCGAGGGTGTGTTTCTGTATGCAGTACTCGACGTAAAGCAAAACATGCCTTCTTACGGCACACTGGGGACTCGAACCCATGCTCCCTGTAACAGTGGTCAGTACACTAACCATTGTGCTACAGCTCTGTGTTAGTGCTCTGTGTCTGTACATCTTCCTATGATGTACGTCCGCAGCAACGCACGCACGTACGCCCACAGTAACGCACGTGGCCACACCCCCAGCAACGCACGTGGCTACGCACCCAGCAACGCACGTGGCTGCGCAGCAAAGGCATTTGGAAGAAATGGCATCCATGTCGAGGAAGCCTCCCTTCAGCCAGAGGGACATCTACCTGCTAACAGAGCTGTTCTGCCTCCGCCAGCAGAGGCAGAACCTGGCAAGGGTCAGGAGGGCCTGGGAGCGCCTGGCCCATAGGTTTAACAGGAGCTCAGACTACCCACGTGAGGTAAGTGCATGGGGACAAGTCCCCCAAATGATGAGACAAAACAAAACACACCCAGTAACGTCAGCACAAATACACAATGCACTGACAGGGAATAGCAGGTGCTGACACATCCTGCGGCTAGCAAAGTCTGCCACACACCCCAGAAAAAGGCACCCCTGCCCCAAGGGGGTAGCTGCAACCATGGCAGAGGAGCACCACAGATCACAGAGGTATGGTATAGGGTGCCTTTGCAGGCCAGGGATGTCCCCCATCCACAAGACACCCCAGTCCCACCTCTCAGGCCAACAGGAAAGGAAGGGGGTCTGCACCATGTCTCCTTTAACCAACACATTTGCAAAATGCATCCTCTGATGCTGCAAGCCCCAAATGAGGGCATCTCTCCCCCACCCTGCCCACTGTCTGCTGGTGCCTTGTGTGATTACAAAAGACAACCCTCAGCTCCAAGCAGATGTAGGCCCCAAATGAGGGCATCTCTCCCCCACCCTGCCCACTGTCTGCTGGTGCCTTGTGTGATTACAAAAGACAACCCTCAGCTCCAAGCAGATGTAGGCCCCAAATGAGGGCATCTCTCCCCCACCCTGCCCACTGTCTGCTGGTGCCTTGTGTGATTACAAAAGACAACCCTCAGCTCCAAGCAGATGTAGGCCCCAAATGAGGGCATCTCTCTCCAACCCTGCCCACTGTCTGCTGGTGCCTTGTGTGATTACAAAAGACAAACCTCAGCTCCAAGCAGATGCAGGCCCCAAAAGGGGTCCCCTGCACCAACCCGGTGCCCTGGGAAACAGGCCCTGTATGGGATCACAAAAGACAAACCACAGGCTAAGGGGTTCCCAGTGAGCACTGTAGGTGACAACCTCCCACCCCAACAGTGGCTGATTGGCACATGCAGATGTGTGTAGGTGGCAACCAAAGCTGTGATGTGTTATGTACGTGGGGCGCACATACAGGGCACATGGTGCACCAACAAGGGTGGCGTGTGTGTGGCCCACACATGGGGCTATCCCACGTTAACGCAAGGGGGCATGGGTGCCTCACCCAATAGGGGCAGGCAGGCGCTTGTTGTATGAAGTGAGAATGTGAGATGCAGAGGCAGGGAACCACCACGTGTCCACACAGTAGCTAAGGGCAATGTTCGGTGTCACCCCTACAGGTGGAGGACCTTCAAAAGAAGGCACGAGAGCTGAGGGCCCGGTACCCCAGGTTTGTTGCCAGGGTGCAGCGCGAGAGGATGGCCCAGCAGCATGGTGAGTACCGGGACATGGCCATGTAGGGGAACGAGTGGTGGAAACACAGGTCTACAGTGACATGGGAAGAGGATGTTCCCCCAGGGGATGACATGTGTTATCTCTCCCACAGCTGATGCACGTGCAGCCATCGAGGACGAGGGGCTGGAGGAGCTGCCAGACGTTGTGGGCCTGGAGGGAGACCAGGAGCCCCGCGACAATTAGGACAGCGGACAAGAGAGGGGTGCAGAGGATGGCGAGGAAGGAAATGGGCTCACAACCCCACGCCCCAACGAGGGAGTGGAGGGGGATGAGGAAGGGGGCCAGATGGGAGGGGATGTGTTGGATGCAATGGAAATGGGGACTGATGTTGGGGAGCCTGGGGACCAGGATAAGGAGGGGGGGGATGTGAGTGGAAGGGAAGGGGAAGGGGAGGAGGTGGGTGGCAGGGAGAGGGAGGGGGAGGTGGGGGGGAGGGGGATGGGGTTGTGGGGACGATGTTGGAGGCCCAAGGGAGGGAGGGGATGTACAGCAGAGGGGGTGCGGTGGGGACAGGTTCCCAATGGCACGCTCCGCCACAGGGCACTGGGGGCACCAGTCACCTGCCCCATGATCAGGGCACGGCAGGTCCTCTGGACGTGTGCCTGCCACACATGGCCGCAGGCAGGTCTGCTGTCCATGCAGCCACACAGACACGGGGAGATGTGTGTCTGTGCGGCTGCATGAGCGGCCTGCGCCTGGCTGCAGCTGTGCGTGCCGAGGCACAAGCCCAGAGGCAGTTCGCCCTAATCCAGGGGCAGGTGCTGGCGACCCTGTCCATGGTGGCTGACCGTCTGCGGGAGCGGGATGAGCGCCCTGACCGTGCCGCACACGGTCAGCCACCATCCGACAGGGGTCCCCAGGGTGTGTAATATGTGGACACACATAGCACACCCGCCCTGTGACGGACCGTGCCATTGCATGTACATGACAAGGGCCACAGGGAGGAGCGGGGACATAGATGTTTGTCCGAGCATGCATTGTTAGCCATGCTGCTGTCACCTGCCATCAGTTAAGATATGTGATGCATGGCCCATGTGTGGCCGCATGTAACTTTTGTACATAGGTTTTACACCCAAGTTGTTAAAAATGATGAATGTTAAACATACAAACTGTGTGGTCAGATGTCCCTCATTGCTAGGTGACAGTGATGTGCGAGTGATGGGTGTGGCTGTGTTCACTATGAGAGGCAAGGGGCGACGTGGAACAGGTATGGTCCATGCCGAGAGTACTCCCACAGACATGTCACTATTACGCTGCTGCGAGGGTGGGCCAACGAGAGGGGTGGTGAGTGGCGTGCATGACTGACGTGCAACAGCATATGTGTGGGTCCCTGTGGTACACACAGCACAGAGTGACAATGATACATATGCTTTTGCCTGTGACATTCAGTTTTGCAAAGCGGTCTGTGATGTTATTGGGCCTTCTATATTTGGTAATGATCATGACCTTGGTCTTGATTGTGTTTGCCATATGCCCTTGTTTGCTGAGACCTTGCTTTGTTTCTTTGTCAGGCAGCCCTTGCATGTACATAGTGCGACCTCTGTGATTTTGTTTTGGGGGATTGGGTCATTTGGCGGTTTTGCCCCAGACGATGTCCACGTCATTATTGTGACTGTATTATGTGCACTGGCAATATGGGCATATCGTTGGTTCCAGACGTGTGGGTGGGGCCCAGGTCATGGGTTTTAGCACACAGTTGATCATTGTGAGCACCTTGGGTGGCATTTTGTTATCTTGCTTTACATTGCTGCTGACATCAACAAAGCCCTCACACTGCAGACTCCTCACAGTGACTCATCATGGACCGTGTCACATGCCCTATGGGGCGCTTTGTGAAATGCCCTATAGGGTGCTGTGGCACACAGTGAACATTGGCCTTTGCCCTCTGGGGTGGCTTTCATACGGATACACCTAATGACACCTTCCAATTACATTCCTGTGGGTGGATGATTGCCAGCAATACTTGTGGGACGTACAAACCTGATAACCTATGACATTACTGATATAGTGTAGCAGTCAGGGCGCGCACTCATCCACAGATACGCCCACCTTGCTGGGACACATCCACCTAGTACTGGGCCCATAGTTTTGTCACACAAAGCATGTCCTTGTGCTGTCTGATGCTGGATTCCCATGGCAGGGCAATTGGGTTGTCCCCTGCATTGTTTCTGGTACCATTTGACGTGTTCTTTCCTTTCTTACCTGATTTGTGTATATATTTGCCTTTGTACGTTTCACACACCCGGTTACGGCTGCACATTCACAGCGTTTCCTACCTTTGGGGGCTGCGCCTCTCAGGCTTACACGGACACTCCCAATGAGGGGTTGTGGGCAATCCTTCCTACCTCTCATATTCGTTGTGTCAGAAAGGAAAACTTGGGTTATCTATGGTTTAGACAGAGGGGTGACTGGTTCTACATATGTGTGACTACTGTTTGTGGAGGGTACTGTTGCAGGCAGCCTTGGTCCTTTGCCAACACAGGGGGACTTGCACTCTGAGACCCTGCACCACCAGGCAGTTCCTTACCCATTGTGCTAATGATCAGTCTGCCTTCACAGACACTTTTTCTTGCTTCTTCTGGGGCACCATGTTGGAATACTGTATGTTACTACTATGTGCAGTGACGCACACAGTCATTTCACCGTACCATACCCGGGGGCTATGTGGGTATGTGCCCCTTCTGGTGTTCATCTCTGGACTCCTGGTCTGCATGTGCATTGCACCATGGGTATGGCTGCATTGGTACAGATCCTGGCCAGGACAGCAGCAGTTAAGTGGTGTTCTGCTGGCCTTCTGTAGACAGCCAGGGGGTGGTTAGCAGCTCTGGGGCTGAAGGCCAGTGGGTTATTCATTGCCTGTTGAGCCAGTAGTCATGGGTTCAGACCCACAATGGGTTCCTTTTATAGGGCTGTCTGCAGCATTATATGTTTTACATACACCGGACTGCTACCGGTGACAGCCCCTCCGCGTACTATTACCTTACTGCGCCTCATGGGCCCACCATGTGTCACCTTCTCTGGCTCCCTTTACATTACTTTGTGGACTGCTCTATGGGGGACATTTTGATGTGCCTCAGTGGACACTCCACTTTATAATGTGGCATATGTTGTGCGTTATGGGGTGCCTTCTGCAGCAACCTTGGGTACGCCACTGTGTGTGTGTGTTTGCTAGCAACTGTACAACACATACATGACATATACATGCCCCCTCACTCACTAGATAACGTGTGGGTGTGTTTACTTGCACCCCAAAAGGAAAGTGAACATAGACATGCCCCCTCACTCACTATCTAATGTGTGGGTGTGTTTGCTTGCACCCCTCCAAGATGAGGACAAATAAATGCCCCCTCCCTCACTGTATCATGTACAGGATGCTACATCAGCCAGCCTTCTGAATCTGGCACCCTGGGGACTCGAACCCATGCTGCCTGTATCAGCTGTCACTGCAGTAACCATTGTGCTACAGCTCTGTTTGGGTCAGGTATGTATGCTAGCAACCCTACAACACATACAGGACATATACATGCCCCCACACTCACTATATAATGTGTGGGTGTGTTTACTTGCACCCCAAAAGGGAAGGGAACATAGACATGCCCCCTCACTCACTATCTAATGTGTGGGTGTGTTTGCTTGCACCCCTCCAAAACGAAACAACTAAATGCCCCCTCCCTCACTGTATCATGTACAGGATGCTACATCAGCCAGCCTTCTGCATCTGGCACCCTGCGGACTCGAACCCATGCTGCCCGTATTAGCGGTCACTGCAGTAACCATTGTGCTACAGCTCTGTATTGATCATGTATGTCTGAGTGGCTTCTTATGCTTAACGTGCGGTGATGCCGCTAACACGCCATGTAACGCTCGTTACTTTAGTAACGCGCGGTAGGTGTTCCGCTATCCCACCCATTTCCTTATTTGGGGGTTTGTCTTATTAACGCGGATCCTAACGCGAACTGCAATAACGCGATTTAGTAAACATACCCCTTAGTGTGGCTTGAGCTTTAACTACAGCATCAGATTGTCTCACTGCAGAAGTGTTTCTTACAATGATAGTGACAAACCCCTGACGCAGTAATACAAGACCTGTGGGCAGGTTGAGGACAGTGGGCATGGATGTGAAATGGCAGAGCAATGGAAGAGAAGGCAGGTTCTTAAAACAGGCAAGTGTGGCTTTGTGTGTGCAGCAGTAAAGGTAGGGCATTGAATATGTTGAAGCAATGACAGAGCCATTTGAGCAAAAAGAAAAAAATGAGTAAAAAGATAAGAGTTTGCTAAAATGGATGATTGAGAAGGAACTTAAATGTATATTGTGGTGAAAACTGTTGTGAAGAGGAACAAAAAGTATTTAAAAAATGTTTTTGAACATTTTTTTGAAAAGTTAAATGTTGGTAATAAAATTGAACTTTCAGCTCAAGGAAAGACTGTAGAATGAACTGGAGGAGTGATCAATGAAGTAGGCAAAATATTGCAAAGTGTTTCACAAGTTCTCCATTCTTATGGTTCCTCACACTCTCTCTTTATATTTTTGAACTATTTGGATGCAACATCCAGATAGTCTCTACAAGTCTCTACAACTGTACAGTAAACTAATCAATAAACTGGCTAGATATAACCCAAACATCATTAGATAACTATTGAAAAAAGGACTCCATACATAAACTAGAAAAGGAGTTAAGAAAAACTGATTTGATTCAGACTGCTCCTAATGGCTTGGAACCACCTAATTGCCTGTTAGATTCTATTGTTTAAATTGTTTTTAAATATAACATTGTTCAGCTATTAACTTTGAAAATAATATTTATTTTTGCATTTTCTTATCACTTTATAAAACATTATAACATGCATTTAATAAAACCAATATGTGAAAAGATGTGTGGATCTTAGTTATATGTTAAGGAAAAATAGTCCCATTGTGAGCTTGCCGTTAATTATGCTAGCAAAAGAAAACCTTTGCATATTTTGTTCAGTTTCTGTTGTGATACTTCTCAAAAAGGATGGATTTAAAGAGTCCCTTTCAGATATGCTTAATCAGGTATATATAATCTTCTGCATATATATATATACGAAGGGGTACCCAAAAAACCCAGGAATTATTTTTTAAAAGCTATTTATTTCAAATTCTTTACAAAACAACCTTATCCCCTTCAAAATACTCTCCATTACAACTGATACATTTGTCCCACCGGTGCTTCCACTGTTCGAAACATTTTTTGTAGTCATCTTTAGAAACGGCTGACAGCTCCTCCCTCTTTTTTTTCTTGACTTCTTCAATGTTGTCAAATTGGTGTCCTTTCATGCCCCTTTTCATGCGTGGAAATAAGAAAAAGTCGCACGGAGCCAGGTCAGGCGAGTAAGGCGCGTGGGGCAGCGGAACCATGCCATTTTTAGCCAAAAACTGTCTAACAGAGATGGCTGTGTGTGCAGGTGCGTTGTCGTGGTGGAAGGACCAGTCTCCTGTCTGCCACAAATCGGGTCTTTTTTGACGAACACTGTTGCGCAATCTTCTTAAAACTTCCAAATAAAAGGTTTGATTGACGGTCTGACCTGGGGGAACAAACTCTGAATGAACTACCTCCTTGGCACCAAAAAAGCAAATCAGCATTGTTTTGATGTTTGATTTGACTTGACGACATTTTTTTGGACGGGGTGACGATGACGTCTTCCATTGGCTTGACTGTTGCTTTGTTTCTGGGTCATAACCATAGCACCATGACTCATCACATGTAATGACCTTTGACAGAAAATCTGGATCAGTTTCAAGCTGTTGTTTCAAAACACGACATGTTTCAACTCGATGTTCCTTTTGATTGTCAGTCAGAACCCGAGGAACAAACTTGGCAGCAACCCTTTTCATTCCCAAATCCTCCGTTAAAATTTGCTGAACTGAGCTCCAAGATAACCCACTAATCTCTGACAGTTGATCAATTGTCTGTCGACGGTCTGTGAGCACAAGTTCTCTAATTTTTTCAATATTTTCGTCGATTCGGGCAGTTGATGGACGCCCAGAACGAGGTTTGTCATCAATCGACATGTCGCCATTTTTAAACCGAGCAAACCACTGGTACACTTGACTTTTTCCCATAGCGTCATCTTGATAAGCTGTTTTCAACATTAAAACAGTTTCAGCAGCATTTTTACCGAGTAGAAAACAAAATTTCACAGCTGCACGTTGTTCACTTAAACTTGTCATCATAAAAAAAGAAACAAGAACAAAACAGCGCCAGCAAAAACAATCACTGCAGATGAACAGAACAAGCCAGGTCGACAACACAGGCGGCACTGAACTGACAATGAGTTGCACTATACACGCCTAGTGGCAGAAGTGCGTACTACACAAGCTCCGCCCATGGCAATGTTAGGTGGGGAAAGTAGGCGACCGGAAAGTAAAGGAAGGCTCAACACATTTTGACCACCACTGCCTCTTACCCCAACTGGTAAGAAGCATACCCCAAGCAAATCAACTTACCCGGCACTGCCTATAAACTCCCTTGCTGCCTCACTGCTTGAACTAATCATCCCACCCCATTGCCTGAAACATCTCATGCTGCCCAGCCTCTAGCCACCCAACCACACTGATGCTTCAATCACCACATCAACTCATTGCCTAAATAACTCTTGTTGCATATTTGGTGATTCCTGCTATCCCATTGCTTCAAATAACTCTTGCTACACAGCCTGCTGTCTTCATTACTGCCTATAAATCGTCACACTGCCTAGCTTGTAGTTTAAATGCCTAGCTTGTAATCTAGCCTGCTGACTCCACTGCTGCTTATCCAATCATTATATTTGAAATTGTTTGCATTGCCTGTGTATTAACTGTATGAATTGCATTGCCTGTGGATTAATTGCTTAACTTGTATATTATCTGCATAGCCTATTGGACTCTTGACTATTTGACTGCCTATTAATTAATTATGCTACATTGCCACCCCACTATTCCTAAGATAACATTTGCTGCACAGCCCCCTCCACTCCTTCTATGGCTCCACATCACATTATCCTCTTTTTCCTCGTTCTCCCTAGCTGTTTCCCCTCCTACCAACACCATCACTCCTACACTCCTCATCCCTTCCTTATCACCCTCACTTCACCCTCCATTCTGTCTTCTACCCTCTCATCAGCTCTTAAACTCCATCTCTCTCTCCCTCTCATCCAACCATCCCCACTCTCCCTAAGGCAACCCCACCATCACTTCCACTGCACTGTCTCCTCTCGATCCCATACTCTGCTACTCCTTCTCCTCCTCTCATCCGGTAATATCAACCCTAATCCTGGCCCCCCTAGTTTTAAATCTCACTCTGATAAGAGACCTTCACGTAACTTGTCTAACCTTATCCTTATCAACCCCATTCCTAGACCAACTCGATTTATCTCTCACTCTGACAAGAGCCCTTCACACAACTTGTCTAACCTTATCCATATCACCCCCTATCCTGCCCCCCCAGACCTATCTCTCACTCCATGAAGAAGCCGTCATGCAACTTGTCTAACCTTATCCATATCCCTCTCCTCTCCCCCTCCACTCTCCCCTTCTCATGTGCCTTGTGGAACGCACACTCTGTCTCCAACAAACTTGCTTTTACTCACGATCTTTTTATCTCTAATGCCCTTCACCTCCTTGCTCTAACTGAGACCTGGCTTCTCCCTCATGATACCGCATCCACTACCGCTCTCTGTCATGGTGGCTATCAGTTCTCCCACATGCCTTGACCCTCCGGCCTTGGTGGTGGCATTGGGCTTCTACTTTCCCCCTCTTGCCAATTCCAACCCCTCATCCTACCCCAATCTCACTCCTCTCTCTCTTTTGAAGTCCACTCCATCCGCCTCTTCACTCCACTTCCTCTTCGGGTTGCTGTTATATATCGCCCTCCTAACAATTCTGTTTTTACCTTTCTCACCGACTTTGACTCATGGCTATCAGTCTTTCTTGATCCCTCCTCTCCCACTCTTATTCTTGGGGACTTTAACATTCATGTCGATATTCCCTCTGATCCTCATGCCTTACAGCTCCTCTCCCTTACCTCCTCGTTCAACCTCCAACTCTGTTCCACTGCCCCCACTCACCAGCTTGGCCACTACCTTGACCTGATATTCTTCTCTAACTGATTATCCTCAAACTTCTGCAACTCGGTTCTTCCATTATCTGACCATCACCTTTTACGTCTTAATATTCACCATCCTCCACCCCAGCCTCGTCCTGTCTCCACCAACCTATTTAGAAACCGTCATGTTATTGATCCTCTAGCTCTCTCCTCTGCCATCTCGTCACCTCTCTTCCACTTTCTATTCTACATCCATTAATGATGCAGTAACCACCTATAATGCTGTACTCTCCTTGGCCCTAGATACCCTTGCTCCGATCACCCTACGCCCTGTGAGGCATTTGATACCCCAGCCCTGGCTCACTTCCACTACCCAAGGGTTTGGAGAGGTGAAGGAAAGGATATATATATATATATATATATATATATATATATATATATATATATATACGTATATTTTAATTTTAACTGGAATGAACGTCAAGTGGGTGGAGGTGAAAGAATTAGCTGGGAGAAACTGAACACAGGAAAGCAGAAGTCACACATATTTCTACAGGTTAATTTGATCCATCAGAATGTAATCAGGCAAGTGTTCTACTCAGGGAGAGAGCAAGCAAATCATTGGCTTTCATATACCATGTATTATTTACACACAAATAATAATGTCATTCTAAAGTTGAGAAGTGTGTATGTTAAACTATATCCTGGGAAATATGAGATAGTTGCAAAACTGTGTTCAGTGGAGACTGTCTCCCCATGACCTTCCAACATGGCTTTAGACAAGGAAGATCTTGTCTTACTAATCTGATATGTTTCTTTGAAGGTGTGCATAAACAGGTAGACAAAGGTGAGTCGGTTGATATAGTGTATCTGGACTTCCAGAAAGCTTTTGACAAGGTCCCCCATCAGAGACTTTTGGCAAAACTAAAAAGTCATGGGATAGGAGGCAGTGTACTATTGTGGATCGGGAACTGGTTAAAAGATAGAAAGCAGAGGGTAGGGCTAAATGGCCAATATTCCCAATGGAAAAAAGTGAATAGTGGAGTACCCCAGGGATCTGTACTGGGTCCGCTACTTTTTGACATATTCATAGATGACCTGGAAAAGGGAATAACTAGTCAGGTTATCAAATTTGCAGATGACACAAAACTGTTTAAAGTTGTTAAAACCCAAGAGGATTGTGGAAAGCTGCAGGAGGATCTGGATAAATTGGAAGACTGGGCATCCAAATGGCAGATGAAATTTAATGTGGACAAATGCAAAGTTATGCACCTAGGAAAGAACAACCCACACTATAGTTACACGATGCAAGGCTCCACATTAGAAACCACCACCCAGGAAAAGGACTTAGGAGTCATCGTGGATAACATGTTAAAACCCTCCGCCCAGTGTGCAGCGGCGGCCAAGAAAGCAAATAGAATGCTAGGTATCATAAAGAAAGGGATGGAGAATAAAACAAAGGATATTATAATGCCTCTGTATCGCTCCATGGTACGACCGCACCTTGAATATTGTGTGCAATTCTGGTCACCGTATCTTAAAAAGGACATAGCGTTATTAGAAAAAGTACAGAGAAGAGCCACCAAATTGGTGAAGGGGATGGAAGGCTACTCCTATGAAGAGAGGCTAAAAAGGTTAGGGCTCTTTAACCTGGAAAAGAGACGGCTGAGAGGAGATATGATAGAGGTCTATAAATTAATGAATGGAGTGGAACGGATAAACGTGGATCAATTGTTTACGCTAGCAGAATATAGAAAGACTAGGGGACATGTAATGAAACTACAGGGTAAACTATTTAAGACAAATAAGAGAAAATATTTTTTCACTCAACGTGTAATCAAACTCTGGAATCTGTTACCGGAGGATGTAGTAAGGGCTGTTAGTATAGCTGGGTTTAAAAAAGGTTTGGACAAGTTCCTGGAGGAAAGGTCCATAAACCACTATTAAAAAGGGACCCAGGATATCAATGCTTGACCCAGTACAAGCATTGTGGAACCTGTGGTCTTTTGGGGATATTGCTAGGTGTGTAGGACCTAGATTGGCCACTGTTGGAAACAGGATACTGGGCTTGATGGACCTCGGTCTGACCCAGTATGGCATGTCTTATGTTCTTATGTTCTTATGTTCTTATGAAAAGGGAAGGACCCTGTATACCTGACCATGGAATGCATTTAGATTATGTTTAACAAGAAAGAGTGTGCTCGTCGCCTCTTTTTAGCTTCTAGCCTGTCTCTTGGCCTTTGGCTAAGAGATGGAGGATGTCTGCAAGCTGGGACACTGAATTGCAACCCAGTCGCTCAGAGAGTTGTAATCAGAAGCTAAAAGAGCCATTGATACAGTTCCAATCCAGCACATGGGCGAGAATCGTGGGAAGGGAAGGGGGGAGAATACCTCATTATAGAACATGGAAGAGAGAAAAATAATTTCACCTTTCTAACTGGTCAAATCACATAGAGATCAGTACTCCAAATGGAACTGGATGGCTATCTGATATTTTGGAGGAATATACTGTAGTATAAGAGATTCTTCCTCATCTTTGAATGATTATGCTTCAGGATGATTAATGCCTGCACTGTTTGAACCATTGATACTCTATACAAACTTATAATTGTGCAAGTTAATAAAGCTTGTAAATATTGCCAGGCAGACTTCTTCACAATTATACTGTACTTTTTAGGGTTTCCTAACAACCTTCTTCCCCAGGCGGAGGCACCAGGCGCCAATCATTTAGGGATCAATGGAGCCTGCCTGAGGGGGGTCTCCTAGACCCGTGGACCCCAATAAGGAGGCACTACATGAGGTACTGTCACACTGCATTTTTCTACTGGTAGGGGTTAGTTACTAAGGTACACTAACAAGAATGCATGTTAATTCCCTATTAACATGTGCTATTTTAGTGCAAGTCCCCTGTTATTCAAGGAGGCCTAATTACTAATAAATTAACACAGATTCACATTTTCACATCTTATTATCTAGTGTCCCTAGTCTATAAAACTGAAATCTGAAAACAAAAATTAACCAAATTAGATACAGATGAAACCTAAGGGGGGGGGGGGTTTCTGCTTGAAGAAACTGGGCATTTCCTTCCTGGTCATCGACCCATTTGAAATTATAAGTTTAATTACTGCAATTTGCAGTTTCAATTGACAAAGAGAAAATTTATCCAGAGCTTCAAAAACAGTAGGTTACTTTATATTTGGAGTGGGGGAACATGGAGATAGAGAGGGAAAATGAGGAAGGGGTCAGGGAGAGAAAATCTATTTGATGAGAGAATAAATATTTAATAAGAAATGATTAAAGCATAACCAATGACAGTTAAATAATCTAAAATGTGTAATTGGTAGTACAGGTTAATGGTCAAACCAGAGAACTGTTAAAACAGCATACCCAGAATTAAACCATTTCTGTTCATATGAGTATGCCTTTTACAAGTCACTCGACATGTCTCTGTTTATATGTAAAGATAACAAAGTACAGATGATAACCTTTTATTAGAATAACCTGAAACATTTTTTACTAGCTTTAGAGAACTGAGATCCTTTCAGTAGTCAGTGAAAAATTACCTAAAAATGATTATGTTGTAGGTTAGATTGCAGGATTAGTGTTTGTTCTCATATTGTAAAGGACCTTAAAGTTTAAAAAATGTATGGAGGGGTCATGTGCGACATGAACAGCAAATCATGAAGACTGAATCACAGGGATCAGTAATCCTTGCAGGAGACTTCAATGTCTTGCATGATCCAAAGCAGGACAGGTCTGCAGGTGGTCAGAGTGGAGGATGGAGGACTATGTAGGATGGGAGATTTGGTGGATGTGTGTGTGTCCTGCTCCCAGGAGAGAGGAACTATATGCATCTGTTCAGGGCTTATGGGACATGGTCCTGAATAGAATTATATTTTAGTTTCAACAAAAGTGTTTGAAAGGGTGCTAGCTACCAACATTGAGCAGATAGTGGTTTCTGACCATGGAATAGTCTGGATGGAATGGGACAGTAGGATGGAAGTACAAAAGGGTGGAGATTTCCAGCTTACTTGGGGGAAGATGAAGATTTTAAAAAATATTTGAGGGAAACTCAGAATAGAAAACAAGGATAATACAATTTTGTACTGGGTAGATAGGGAAGCTGCTTTTAGAGAGGCTAACATAGCATATATAACACAACATAAGATGCATATAAATCAAAGCATTCTTTAATTTAGAAGACTTTTCAGGCTTAGAAATGGGAGGATGCATGGTGAACTTGTAGAGAACAAAGCACGCCTCTTTAACCACCCAGGTGGCATTGAATACCTTGTTGCAAAAGATGGCAGTCGCTAATGTTCAGTTTTTCAAACACTGCTTTTGTAGGTTTGGGAATAAATCTGGGAAATTTCTGGCCAGAACAGTATGAAACTGGGGTGGGTCGAAGCATGTGTCAGTTATTATGGATGAGCAAGGGAGGGTATGAAATGATTATAAGAAAATAGCTTGGATGTTTAAAACATTTTATGGAAGATTGCACACAGCAGAGGCAGTCCGGGAAGGGTGAAATTGCACACCTTAACCTTGGCAGAACTTTAAATTCTGAATAGTCCAATCAACTATCAGAAGGTGCAAAAGGGCATTAAGAATGGGGATTCCTATAAGGCTCCCGACCACTGTTCCCTCTAAGCTGTGCGTGTGTGCGCGCGCACACACCTCGCCGAGCGAGCGCACATACTTTACAACAGAGCGCACAAAAATTACGGTTCTGATTCTGATAGAAAACAACACAGATGTCTTAAAATTTAAAAGTTGTTGTGTATTTACGGTTTTCACAAGTTCTACAATATTTTCTAGTGCAATCAATGTGGTGTACGTACTGTATTCTGACGTGTAGTCAAATTTTAAAGTATATAACTCCGAATGTCGTCATGTGGCGCACAAAAATTTAACCTTCCTTCAAAAGCTGCACAGCTGATATTTTATGCGCACACAGCCTACAGAAAATTAGAGGGAACATTGCTCCCGACCCTGATAGGTATGGGGCAGAATATTATAAAATTCCATCCATACACGTTACATCGACTCTTGTAGAAATGTATGTGGAAGTGTTGAAGGTGGTGATGTTTCCTAGAGATATGAGACAAGTAGTGACAACCGTAAATTGGCCTTGATCAATAATGATTCTAAAATTCTCACCTATATTCTTGCTAACAGATTGATGGAATTGCCCAGATTGGGGGCAGTCAAGTAGGTTTTGTTCAACGGCGAACAGCGGCACATGATTAAATTGGTGCTCTCAGTGGAGTACTGCATGAGGAAGCATCTATCTCTGCTCTTAGTGAGCTTTGATGCCAAAAAGGCATTAGCCAGGGTTTTTGAGTACACATGATGCAGACCCTGTGGAGGTTTGGCTTTCAGGGGAATTCAACCACAAGCTAGAATTTGTGATAAGGAAGCTTATCATAGCTCAGGAAGGGGCTATAGAAAAGGTGAAGTGTCTCTGAACAAGCAACCTGTCAGTTCTGGTAGAAATAAGAAAACAGAATTTTCCCATAAAAGACTACCAGTCCCAGAATGCACCAGGTTTCCAACAGCCATTAGAGGAGCTGAAGTGAGTAAACGTGTGTTCAATCAGGAGGGCTATGAGGTAATCCCTAAGCACTCATCTCAAAGGGCAGGGCCTGATTCAGCACAGCTGCACTGTGTTAGGGAGGATCACTCATCTAAGCAGAATAAGAGTAGAGTTTATTCTACAGATGACCATCTTCATGATCTTCATGATCACCTTGGATATCCAGAGTTGTCCTCAGTATCCTGAGAATCAGCTTGAGTTTGATCATCAGTTTCATCTGAAGGATCATCAGAAGCAGAAGCCAAACCGGACGGACAGAGAGGGAAAGAGACCCTTTGGAAGAAGGAAGAGAAAAGCCTTTGAGAGGTCTAGAAGAGTCCAAAGCAGTACGTATACTGGGAGGTATTCCAAGGGTCAGCATACACCATTGGACTGGGGAAAGCCAGAGGAATGGTGCTGCAGAGCTAGGAATCACCAGAGGCTACCTGTGAGGGAGACGGCTGCACGTGGAAGGGACCCTAAGACCTGTGCCAGAAGGTATGTGAAGAGAGATCCAGTGTCCAGGGATCTGGATTGGAAGGCTGGACATAAGAACTGGACTACATACTGGCCAGGCTATATAGAGAGGAACTCTAGCAGCAATGGAAGCTCAGGTATGAACACTGATCTATGCCCTAGCTATAACCTTGAAAGACAGCAGGGAAACAAGTATTCTCCTGAAAATGCTCCATTGAGAGATTCATCTGTGCCAGTCCATGATATTGAACCCATGCTTGTTGAACAAGGGGGAATAATAGCAGATGAGGATCCTGTTTATATGGACTGCTCTCTATCTAAACTCCGTTGGTAACTTTCTGTTATAAAGTACAGCAACCATCACAAAGAAATACAAATTTGTTCTTTAATCTACTCAGAAAAGCTCCTGAAGCAGGATTTGACCCACACAGTGGAAGGCAAGCCAGCTAAGGGGTTTCAGCTGGTAACTGCTAGCAATTAAGCCTTACCTAATTGCTTGTGAGCTAGGAGAGAATCACTTCTGTATCTATGTGGGAAGTAATCAGAAGTTAACCTGAAAAGAACAGTTTGTTTCTTGCTTTGTGGCTTTTCATTTGTTGTTTTCCTGATTTTAACTTTGTTTTTCCAAGTTAACACTGAAAGCAAGTAACCTAATTTATGTGCTACCAAGCATATCTGTGTTGGGAGAAATAACCCCATAAATAAATATCTTATTGGCTTTACCCAAGAGCACAACTAAATTATTGTCAGCAGCTGTGTCTGGTGTGAATGAACTACATTGCCCACAATACCTTGCAAATCATATAGATATATGCACTTGACAAGACTGTGAAGATTCTCACCCAGGCAGCCGTCTGACAAATTTCAGCGGGAAGTATACTCTCAGAACCTTTTCATTTAGGGAGAGGCACCCATCAGGGCTGTCCCATGCCCCCCTCCCTTCTATTTGTACTAACACTAGAACATTTTTTTACAGGCCTTGAGGGAATCATTCATGGTGGTTGGACCTAAGTTGGAATGGGAGGAGCTTAAAATGAGCGTTTTATAGATTATTTACTTTTAAATCATATTAAGCCTGAGACACTTCTGCCATGTGCAATATGCCTAATAGAGCAATTTCAGAAATTTTCAGAGTTAAAAGGTAATAAAAATAAATCCTTAGCATTGGATGGGGGGGGGGGGGGGGATTTGACAAGAGTTTTTTTTTTCCTTTGGGTGGATGAAGGACCAGTTTAGGTCTTTGGGGATTCAGTTACATAGGCCTTCTTAGCAGATATAGGAAAGTAGATTCAGATGCCTGCTGGCTCATACAGCTGAGCACTTAGATTTGGTTGAGTTTACCTCTAACACTGACTGGGAAGATGGCTCTTTTTAAAATGATGGAGTTGTCATGCAACAGCTACCAATGTTACTGAGGTGAAGAGAATGGGTTCTTTTGGAGCTAATGATAGAGTTTATCTGGGTGGGGAAGAAAGCTGATAGTTTCTTTAGGGCATTGTTAAAGAAAAAGGAGAAGGGAAGTTTGAGATTTCCTAATCTCAAAATGTACAATTTAGCCTGCATGTTGCACTATATGGAAAACGTAGTGCATAGCATATCTAGTTGTACTCTTCTGGAATTGTTGGAATGGTTGTTAGCACTGTTGCCCAGGGTATTTGCCTTAGATGTGGAGACAGAGCAACTACATGATGAGATTAGGTCTAGTATTTGCCTTAAAGTGCTTCAGGATGCTATGTAGGCAACTGGGAAATGTGTGGAGAACAACAGGCATATTGCCTTTGCCTGGTAATCCTGATTTTCTTCCTGGGATGCAACAATGGGTGATTCAGTTGGGGGGGGGGGGGCGCTAAAGAACTCAGGAAGATGTGGTATTTTAAAAAGCAGGAAAGGGGTGAGTTAGATTCTTACTCTAACTTAAAGCAAAGGTTTGATTTGGATCACAAGGATCTCTTTTGCTGTCTTCAAGCTAGACACTACATATTTAGGTTAAGACAGAAGGTGTTGGATTGTTTTGGATAGGGGTGTTGCTAGTTTTTTTTTTTAAACAAGGATCTAGGAAAGTCTTGTGCTGTGTTTTTCAGGGCACTAGTTCCAGCTTAGAGCAACATAGAAATTCTATCTGCTCACTGACTCAACTATCAACTTGTGTGATTCCCAACTTGGCTAAAGTTCTCCTTCTGTAAGTGCACCTCTCTCTCAGAATATGTGATCTTACAGGAGCTACATTTTAAGTTCCTAACTATGTTCATAATGTTTGGGTCTATAAAGTGGGTCTATCTGGGAGTGATATGTGCAAAGACTGTAAGGAAGGATTGGATACATTGGCTCATCACTTCTGGTTCTGTCAGAAAATACAAGGGCTATGGAAGAAGGTATGTGCCCATATTAGAGAATTGCTTGGGGATAGGCTGACATTGGAGGAGGAGATGTGTTTATTTGGGAAATACTCTTCTGGGTCTCTCCTGAATGCTCTTCAATGGGAATTTAGTGATAAAGGCTTCTTGATTGTTTAAAAAAAAATCATTTTATCTAATCAGCTCTCGGATAAAGGGTCAGCTTTCACCCAATGGTCAAATGTTATACATAGTATGATTAAGTGGATGACGGCAAAGGAGAAGGGAAAGCAAGCTCCTGAGAAATTTATTGCCGATCGAGTGCCATTCATCTCTAAACTTCCTCTATCAGTCTGAGTGCAATTCTAAATGTATAAGAGTTTTAAGGCATGTAGGGCCCGATTTTCGAAGGCCTTTATATGAGTTATTTCCCTAGTTACCTGTGTAAAGGCCTTTGGGGATTCTAGGGCGGAGCGGAGATGGGCCATGGCGCTACCCGTGTAGCACCAATTTTCGATGCTACACAGTTAACGCTCTGCACCTGAAAGATAGGCATGGGAAAACCTTGCCTATCTTTAAGGCACTGGGGCTAACTGAGTAGCCATAGACATGCACTTTCACTGGTTTCCAGAGTGGCAAGCTGGAGGAGGGGGTGGGGGGCAATGTCAGGGTGAAATTATCATCTGCATGCATACTTTTAAGTTTTAAAAAGTATGCTCCAATTTTCATGGCAAAACTACCCACGCCAAATGACAGGTATAATTGCATGCAAGACATTTCCACATAAGTTTGAAAAATGGTGTAGCATCTGTGTGTAACGGCCCACAAATTTATGTGGGTTGTTACAAATTTATTCCCTAAAGCATTAACATGCATGTCAAAGCTCCTGCTAACTCTTTAGCAAGAGAAGAGTAAATGAAACATTTAGGTACATGCCAATGAGCATAATAAAATGCTAACTAATGCACAATGTATTGACTCTAATTTATTACCCTATTAATTAAACCATGTTCTAATTAGTAGCTGCGTGCTATTGCCTAAAATTTATCATCCACTCTACATATTACGCACTCCTTGCACACACCATAAAAACCAACTACAGTTTGCTAGGGAAAATGGAGGTAGTTTTGCTGCGACACCAAGAAAAGAAAAAGGAATGAAAAAATAGGAAGACGACAAGGGGAAGTAAAGTGAGAAAGGCAGCGGAGGAGAGCAAGGAAGTGGTTGCATACTGGGGTTTGCAGGTCGCTCATCTGCAAGAAACACTGCTCTCTTGAACCCCTCATGGCTGTGTACTTTGGATTGACCCTTTCTAAGTCCTCATGGCCAGAGATGTACTTTTGTTTGAATTCCTTTTAAAAACAAAAGAACAACGAACACAAATTTGTCCATTTTTCATTATGTTTCATTTAAAAAACATGTTTCATCTGCTGAAAAATGTGCACTTCTAGAAAGCAAAACAAACTCTGGCTGGGTTTCTCCAACCTCCCCAACCTACTAGCGAAGTATGCACCTTCATGCCAATGTGTGCACTTTTGTTACACTGATTGGTGCTCTATAAGGCATTTATGTGCCTTTTATGGCCACATATGCATGAAAATCATTTCATAAAATTACTCCATAATCTGTCCATTTTTTCAAAGCTATAAAGCAAGATAGAATTTAACAGAAGATAATGTGAGTGAAGATTAAGCAAGGATAGAGTGAAGATATTTGAACTGAGTTATTTCAATGACTGAAACATATGTGCCCATGTGCCTTTATAAATCACCCACTAGAGCTGACAAAGATAAGCTTTTCGCCAAGACATTTGAACCCTAGTGGCAGTCTTACATTACTACCACTAGGGGTTAAGCTGCCATATAAGGAGTCTCGTGTTACTGAGATGGGAAAAAGAGGATAGCATGCAAGAAGAAAATGGCATGCTGAAATAGCTGGCAAAATAAAACTGACATTACACATTAGACAGGGGCAGCAGCACAAGAACACCGACAGGCTAGAACGGATAAAATTCTATCTTTACACCCAAGCTGACAAAGGAATGGGACGGAGAGGTAGAGGGATGTTTTTCCTAGAGTTTTCTTTCATATACACACACTAAAGAGTAGGGCTTCAGACAGCTTAACTACAAACGCCCTGGACTGCAAGGAGAGATAAGGTACCAACCCTCAACTGACCAATCAAGGAAGACTGGGCATCAAAATGGCAGCTTAAATTTAATGTGGACAAGTGCAAAGTTATGCACCTAGGGAAGAACAACCCAAACTATGGTTACACGATGCAAGGTTCCACATTAGGAACCACCACCCAGGAAAAAGATGTAGGCGTCATTGTGGATAACATGTTAAAACCCTCGGCCCAGTGTGCAGCGGCGGCCAAGAGAGCAAATAGAATGCTAGGTATCATAAGGAAAGGAATGGAAAATAAAACAAAAGATATTATAATGCCTCTATATCGTTCCATGGTGAGACCGCACCTTGAATATTGTGTGCAATTCTGGTTGCCGTATCTTAAAAAGGATATAGCGTTATTAGAAAAGGTTCAATGAAGCTACATGGTAAACTATTTAAGACTAATAAAAAAAAATATTTTTTCACTCAGTGTGTAATCAAACTCTGGAATTTGTTACCGGAGGATGTAGTAAAGGCTGTTAGTGTAGCTGGGTTTAAAAAAGGTTTGGACAAGTTCCTGGAGGAAAGGTCCATAAACCATTATTAAGAAGGGACCCAGGATATCAATGCTTGACCCAGTACAAGCATTGTGGAACCTGTGTCTTTTGGGGAAACTGCTAGGTACGTATGATCTAGATTGGCCACTGTTGGAAACAGGATACTGGGCTTGATGGACCTTGGTCTGACCCAATATGGCATATCTTATGTTCTTATGACTTTTAGCAGTTAGGTACTCTCCAGATATGCCACCTAGATAATTTTATAGAAAGGAGAAGTCAAGGGGCCCAGAAGATTCTTCCAAAATGCTATCCTGCTCTAACCCATGTGACAAACTGCTATGCTAAGATTGTATAAAAAAACCCAGCTTGTATCCTGTATGAGGGCTGGACTCCTTGTGCTTAATTCGCTGTGAGCCAGCCCTGCTATAACAGCAAATAAAAAAGGTATCTGCCTGGAAATTGTGTGTGTGTGTGGGGTGGGGGGGGGGTTTCTTGTCTTGCTTTCCCTTGTTTTCTCCTTACAAGGTATCATCTGAACTGGACCGGGATCCTGCTAGATGCTCATGCCATGACATTACTACCGCTAGGGATCAAGCTGCCATTTTGCCTTTTTCATGTAGTTGCATGTTATGCATCTCATTATTATATGTCCTTTATTAACTAATACTAATGCGTACTGCAGTAAATAATCCACATTTTTGCTTTTTAATGCATATTAAGGGGCAAAATATTCAGCTTTATTCCTTTAACACATATTAGTAACTTCTCCCCTAAATCTCTTTCCTCAACCAGCACCTTTGGAAGCTCTCCGGTCACTGGTATTCACTTATCTTTTGGTGGTAGGAGGCTGCTCTGTTGTAGCTCCTGCAGAACTTTGCCCAGGCTTGGGCCATCCTGTACAGAGGTGGAGAACAGGTTTCCTTGGTTAGAAGGAGTGTGTCCTCCTCACCACAGGTGGGCTTCCTGCTTCTGGGTGCCATTTTTCCTATTTCCCCTCACGCGAAACATCAATGTGCATGTATAGATTGGGAGAAGGTGTGACCTAGTGGTAAGGACAGCAGTCTAGACCCTGAAGGACCAGGGTTCAAACCCCACTGGCACTCCTTGTGGCCTTGGGAAAGCCACTTAACCCTCCACTGTCTCAGGTACAAACTTAGATTGTGAGCCCTTTGGGATGGAAATACATATTGTACCTGAATGTAACTCACCTCGATCATCTAATGGAAAGGTGTGAGCTAAATACTTATTATAAATAATACTAATAATAATACATAGAAGTAGCTGCACATGTATGGCAAATATTTTAGTACTACTAACAAAAATGGTGATGATCTCCTGGTGCTCTCCCCCTAACATGAGGGTGCTAGGGGACAGTACCATGAGAATATGGCCATTTTGTGCAGCCATAATTCTGGGGGCAGGAGCGAGGAATACTGCTTCTGTCCTCAGTGGCCACTAGACTTCCAAGGAATAAAGGTAAGGGGGCAGGGGTGTTACTGCTACACTGACTGGCTATTGGTGTTGAAGAGGGGGAGGCAAGGAAGTGTCAGGGGCCAAACTAACTAGACAATATTCTTCATCAGAGATTGGGGGGAGGAGGGATGGATGGGAGCATGACTAGATAGCCAGAATTCTTCATCAGAGATAAGGGGGTGGGAGGGGATCCGACTAGCTACTATGCTTTCAATTTTGTCAGATGTTTCATCAATCCCCCCAGAGACAATTTCCATTGGGGATTAGGAACATTTTGGGGGGATTGGTGCTGAAGTGGGGAAGACCACTCTGTAAACATTGTGTGTACCGTGGATCTATATATTCCTGGCACTGAAAATGTTCTTAGTTCGAGAGAGGGGCCAATCAGGGCGTTGGAGTGGTGAATGCTAACAATCCAGGGAACAAAGCTATTACTAACTCTGCCCTTACTGCAGAAACTTGCATTCCCTGCATCAGCAGGCATCATGAATTTGATCACGGGTCTCCATGGAAAGGGCAAACACTCCATGGTATCTGCAAGGGTTAGGCTGGGAGCACCACCTGCAGATACTGTGGCCTTTTTGCTGTTACTGTGGGCCTTTTGCAGCTATTGCACTTCCTAATCTTTTCCACTCCTTCCCACAGTTCCATGGGCCTACTTCTCATTACCCACTCCTTACCATCCCCACCTCTCCTACCATTTTGTCTTCTACCTTATCATCTGCCTTTGAACGTCACCTTTTTCTCCCTCTCATTCAGCCATCTCCACTTTCACTGAGGGAACCTCACCCTCGCTTCCGTCATGCCGCCTCCTCTCTCCCCCATTCTCTCCTACTCCTTCTCCCTCTCTCATCTGGAGACAACCCCATCCCTCACCCCATCACACTTTTAGTGTATGTTCTGGCGGTTCCTCCTCTAATCATGCTTTCAGTTGGTATACCTCAGGGCACTGTCTTGGGACCTCTACTTTTCTCTCTCTACACTTAGTCCCTTGGTGCACTTATTTCCTCCTATGGCTTTCAGTACCATCTTCAGCCTGATGGCTCTCAGATCTACCTTTCTGTGCCTGAAATCTCTCCAGGAATCCAGGCCCGGATCTCTGCCTGCTTATCTGACATTGCTGCCTGGATGTCTCACCGCCGTCTGAAACTCAACTTGGCCAAAACTGAGCTCTTTATCTTTCCCCCTAAGCCCACCTTCCCACTTCCTCTCTTCTCTATTCCTATGGACAACACTACACTCCTCCCTGTTTCCTCAGCTCACCGACCCCTGGCAACTAGGGAAGTTATTCCACTTCGGAGGTTGAATAACTTCCCCGTGCAGGTCGCTGGTATTAGAATTGGCACTGAAAGTCCAGGGCCAATGACCGCCCACCACCTGCCCTAACTCTGCCCCTGATTCACCCCTTCCCTGCCCCTGTCTAACTTCCCCATACAACCGGCAGGGAAGTTAGCCACCAGCAGGAAGGGGCACGTATAGCGGGGATGGATATCCCATTGGTACGTCCATCCCCACTATTTGCCGTTCGGAATGACCCCACATGTGTTTAACATGTCAGTTAATGTACACAGATTTTTAATGTGGCACATTAAACTCTTTTTGAACTCTGCATTAACAGATGTATTTCAAAACTTGAATTAAACACCTAAAGTAGCATTTTAGAAAGGGTGATCAAGTGCAATCTGGGATGTTCAGGGCTGGGGATATCTTTTAGGTCCGATTTTAGAATCATAGATGTTCCAGACATGGACGCTCATGCCGGCGTCCATATAGACATCCCCGTTATGAAACAATGGGGTGGAGATGTCCATCTCAAGCAAGGTTGCATATGGCGATGTCCAGCAGCATGAGCCCACATTCCTCATCAGTGTTCATTGGCAAATTGTAAAACAAAAGGGATATGAGTGTACCTCCTTCTTTACACAGTTCAGACATTTGTCTGTCAAAACAAGCACTTTTCTGATGCCTATTCATGCCTTTGATGTAGCTTAGTATGTCCAGGACATTTCTGAAATCAGGTGAGGATGTCCACGTTTTTGGGATCACCCTAACTGTGTCTCCATCACGTCCCCATTCTGACTTGGACATCCTCATACTGGGGGCATCCATATACTTAGCTTCTAAAATGGCTCCAGGGAAATCTCTGTGCTTTGGATGTCTCTATGCCCATTTTCAGATATCGAAAGCATGACTAGGGCTTCTAAAATAACCCACCCTAAGTGGTTTAGTAAATAGGCTATTAAGGGACATGTTTTCTAAACCGTATTACCCAATATTATGGGGTTTGGGCACAGAGTTAAAAAGTAGCAAGAGCTCTCATGCTAAGAATACTCTGCAACCCTGGTAGCACACATCAGGGAGGGGGTTAAATTACTTGCAGACTTTACACCTGCCCACAGGGTTTCAAAACCGTAATTATGGTGGGTAATTTTTTTTTAAATATGTATTGTGCTTATTGAAGTAAAATACGTATTTAAGTACAATAGTCATAGTATATTCATTTATGAAGTAATTTGATTAACTCTGTACATTTATAGAGTATCCAATGAAATGAAGGGAAATTGTTTGGCTACAACAAAATTGAGATGCAGATAATGTGATGCTTCAAAGTATTTTCTCTCTAAAATAGTGGGAACTTGTATCCTTCACCAACAGATCTTCAGTGGGCCCTACTTACAAAATAAATCTGCTTAAACAGTGACTGTTGGAAACCTTTTCAAAAACATTCCTACTTTTTATTAATGCTTGATAAATTACTTTAATGCACTACACTATATCTGACTGCATTTTCTAAGGAATTTTCAGTGGGAGAGAACAGACTCGAAAAGGAATTTTTACATCATGCTAAAGGACAAATTTAACTTCTATTTAAAACACAAATTGAAATAATAAAGCAGGAAATAAATAGATATATTCCCATTTTTAGTGCCCTCAAATTGCTCATGGCATTTATTTTAAATGATATCTCACATCAAGTTGTAGGCCTTGGCAAATATTAATTCCCTTTCTGTGGTAGGCAAAGGCCTATGATCCACGCTGCTTGAACTAAACAGACAGGCCTAAGCAGCTTGACCTGTAAGTAAAGCCTGTGGTTAAGCCCAGAGGAGTGAAACCCCCCCGCCCATGCTGCTTCCATAGAATCGAAACTTAACTAAGCATAACCAAGCATAGCTAAGCAGAATCGAAACTTACATAAGATAGAAAAACAACTTTAATTGGTACTGATAAGATGTGTGAAGCTTCTGTGAACTAATTAATTCTGCTGAGAGAAGGGTTACAGTGCCCTGCTTTCCCACATGTTCTAGTCAGCTAAGTGACCTTGGAGGAGAATTGTAGCAAGAGTCTAAGAACTGTCCATTGTAATGGGGACTGTAAGGGGGGCAACCAGGTGCTGAGCCCAGACCAAGGTCCTCATTGGATGACTACGTAGTGGTACCGGGACCAATAGATGGAGCATGAAGGGTTACCGGGACCAATGAAAAGTTTGCCTATGTACAGAATGGAGAAGAAAGGTATAAAAGTTGTTGTTTTGCTAGTAACCATTGCTCAGCCATTTTGAATGTGATTCTGCTTGAGTCTTGTGCACAATAAATGATTTGGACCTTCTGAACAGACTCCTGGTATTATTGGATTGTTTGCGCTCTGCCGCTACATTTCCATTTATTATTTTGAATTCCATTGATGAATTTTTGGTATATAATTCTAATTTTTATAGAGAGAGTGGTTTGCCACCATTTTGAAATCATGTTCTCTGTTTTGTTTGAGCTTGTAACCCTTTGTTTGAGCTTGCTCCTAAAATGTGTTGTTTTGCTTGGCCTAACATCTTGCAGCAATCTTTATTACAACATCTGAGCTTTCAAGGCCTAGTTTAAAATATCTCCTTTCTGCCTCATAGATCTTCATCTCCTCTTGATCACACAGGGAGCCAGGCTTTCACTCTACTCTTTCATTACAGTCAGTTTTTCCTGGCACTATTGGCCCTTAAAGCTTTCTGTTTAAAAGAGCTGGATTAAGCCAAGATTGGTTGCTTTTTACATTACAACACAATTTAAATGAGTTAGCATCATACATGAAGCCTTTTCCAAAATTTGTAGATTAGAAAAAAAGCTAGATGGCTGTACAGGTTCTGAGAGCTGATACAAACCTTCTAACACAGAAGGAGAAGCTGAGGAGTTAGGCAGCAACCTGTTTTGTCCACCTCCCCTCCCCAGTGATCACAGTGCTAATTTTAGAATGTTAGGTTCTTGTTTAAGCAAATTTTACATAAATGCACAGACTTGTATTTTTGAAAAAATATAACTTTTATGGTTTTGATTCCATTGGGCCTTGTAGTGCTGGCTTGGGACAAAATTCATTAGTTCTTGGAAAATAAGCAGGATCAGGACTGGTTAGAACTTAGATGGGAACCACCAGGAAAGACCAGGTGTCAGGACATCAGAAACTATATCAAAACTCCTTACTATTTAGCAAGGAAAGATCACAGTGCCTGTGATGGGCTCCACGAACATGTGCAAGGTAATTTTATAAATAATTTTCATGGGTAAAGCAATGTCTTACATTTGTAAATGGGATCTTAAAAAAATAGGTCATGCCTAAAATTACATATGGTGCAAGCTGGCACATACTTGCACAGTAGGGGTCTGAATCTGTATAGGGTGTGCAGAGATTTTCACGCTTGAAATGTACATATGTCCCTATTCTGAAGGACATATTTGCATGAATCGGCACCTACACATGTGCTTTGGGCAGTCGCTATTCGATGCGTAAGGCCCATTGCGTGTATGTTCAGTTGAGGTTACACAGGGAGGAGCATAGGTGGAGCCTAAATCTACCCACATAAGTTATAGAATATTATGACTTAAGCATGTCACTTTGCTGACCTAGGTCTGGGCAGTTCTAGAACAGGCGTAACTACCATGAATAGACCCAGGCACATCCATAGGTCCCTATTCTATAAAACAAAGCCTGTGCATGCTTTATTTTATACAATGATCTCAAAAATGCATACAGCAGTGTGGTTTACCTGTGCACAATGTTATAGAATTAACCTCTAGGTGTGCATGGGGTGAGGTTTGGGAGGAACATGGGCAGCGTCATGATTTATGCACAAATTTTATAAAATATACACGTAGAAATGTAAAGTTGCCTTGAACTGCTACTGGAAAGGCGTGAGCTAAATACTAATGAAAAATAAAGTACATGCTAACGTTACACCCACTCTCCAGCAGCCATGATGTCTGCGCCACCTTAAAAGTAGTCACTATTGCTGTTGGATTTGTTCTAGCATCATATAAAGGAATCCTTTCACTAAAGGGCACTGAACAATCAGCATGGGTTTTGGCATGTGTTAAGCATATGCTAAAGTCCACAGAAACCGAAAGTGCAGGGCCAAGACAGCACAGACTGATTTCCATGTTAATAGCCCATCATGCATTGGGGTGGTAAAGGGATGTGTTAGGGACAGAGAGGAGGCATGGTGAGCACCGCACACTTAGTGCAATTAGCACGGGTTCAACTAATGCCACCTCAATCAGTGGCATTCAGTGCACCTGCGGAAATAGTGCACACTGCCATGGTGCGGTAATTGTCCGGAATCTGCTGGCCATGCCCCTGGTATTTAGTGAACAGCAGTTTCAACTACCACATGTTAGTTGCTAAACGTTAGTGCACTTTAGTAAAAGGGCCCCAAAGACACACAAGCACCTGGATAGCTTTGTAAAATTATTATTCAATAGGGTGGCCTTCCTACCGAACTTAACCTATGCACCCTGTAATAAAATTATGCATATACTGTCCTTTTCCCTATCTGGGTACCAACACATTAACAAATTAAAAGTGTTTGCATAACTTGGCTTTGAAAATTACACCAAGGAATTTATGCACTTTTGTTTATGTCTGCTTTTTGCATTCACAAATGTTCTAGGTTAATATTGGCGTCCCCAGTATTACCTCCACTCAATCTGGTAAAGTTATGCATGAATGGGCTATGCACATGTAATGTTCTGCAGATATCATAAGAACATAAGAGTTGCCATGCTGGGTCAGAACAGAGATCCATCAAGCCCAGTATCCTATTTCCAACAGTGACAAATCAAGGTCACAAGTACTTGGAAATTTTCAGAGTAGCCAGATTCCATGCTATTTACCCTCAAGGCTAAGCAGAGGCTTTCCTCAGATCTAACTTAATAATGATTTATGGACTTTTTCTCCCAGAATTTTTCTAAGCATTTTTAAAATCCAACTGAGCTAATTGCCTTTAATACATCTTCCAGCACTGAGTTCCAAAGCTTAATGGGGGATGTTTACTAAAACACGTTAGCTGCTACTGTGGCAATAACCTGGGATGATCACACCACGGTAGCAGCTAACGCGGGCCAAAGGCAGGCATCAAAGCAATTTTCACACAGTAGCTGCAGGCTCGGCAAAAAGTGGGTGGGATTAGGGTGGAGTGTGGGTGTGTCTTCAACATGCAATTACTGAGGATGTAAACATCGCGTGATAATCACCAAAGTTGCAGACACCGCAGGTGCACCTAATGTCATTAGGTGTTGGTTGACCACAATCCCTATATTTTCACTGTGGTATCTGCTGAGGGATTTTGCAACTAACATCTGGTGTTTACTGCAAAAGCCAATTGTACTCTAGTATTTAACAGGTTTCTTTATACCACTTTATCATTTCAATCAAAGAGATTTGCATTGTAACTTAAACTTGGTAACATACATTAAACAAGGACATTGATACTCGTAACTCAGATTTTTCTGAGGCAATAGAGGGTTAAGTGACTTGTCGAAGGCCACTAAGAGTGCCAGTGGGAATCAAACTCTGGTCTCTTGAGTCTGAAGCTTGTGCGCTAACCATTAGGCTACTCCTCTGCTTCTAGCACATGTCCCTATGTGTTGAGAGAAAAATATTTTCTTCTAGTTGTTTTAAATGTACTACTTTGTTACTTCATGGCATGGCCCTAACCTTTGCACTTTTTGAAAGAGTAAAGAATAGATCTACATATACCTGTTCCATTCAGCTCAGGATTTCATAGATCTCTATTGTATCTCCCCTCAATTGGCCCTTCTCCAAGTTAAACAGCTCTCACCTTTTTAACCCTTCTTCATAGGGGAGCCATTCTATCTCCTTTATCTTTCTGGTCACTCTTCTCTGTACCTTTTCAAATTCTGCTGTATCTTTCTTGAGATGTGGAGAGCAGAATTGCACACAATACTAAAGACACAGTTGCCCCATGGAGCGATGCAGAGGCATTAGAGTATTCTTTGTTTTATTCAGCATGCCATTCCTAATAACTCTTAACATTCTGTTTGATCTTTTGGACATTACTGCACACTGCACACAAAAGAAAAAGGGACACCTCCACAATATAAATGATGCAGAAAAACACAGCAGCGGTGATATAGAATTCCACAGAATTAACAAGCTTTATTCAGCTTGACACAGCTGTATTTCTGTGTTAACCCCCTGTGTCAGGGACAACGTACAATCCATAATGAAGTATATAACAAAAAACTAAATACATATACAAGCATTTATACACACAGGGATCTTTTCTGTTCTATTCACACCCCTGCCAGCCCTGTCAAAAGCCTCCCCATATGAACAAGGAGTTTGTACAGGAAGGCTTAGATGGGGATGAGAGGGGGCATTGCGGAGGTGGAGTTAGGGTGGGCATTGAGTGGTCCACGACCCTGATTGTACAGGGCCTATTCTGAAGTCAGCCCTGTACGTCCAGTGTTGGAAGACTGGAAGAGAGATGGCAGGCCCGGGAAGCGCAAGTGAGGTAAGGTGATGAAGGAGGTTCCCCGCAGCCTGACCCTGGCCACAGATGGCTAGATCAGGGGTCGGGCTGCAGGGAAAGGAAATAGCGGTCAACAGCCGGGGATCGCTGCTCCTGAATGGTGTCGCAGTGCCATGGCAACGAGACATTATGACACTGCAGCTCCATTCAGGAGCCTGACCGAGTTAGCCAGATATGGGTCTGCATGTGCAGGCTGATCGTAATCGGGTCCCAGCCAAGATCCCAGATTAGATCTTAAGAAAATTTTACATTGGACTCTGAGTCTGAAGACCCTCCCCATACCAACACATAACCCAAATAGTCCTCTGGTATCTTGAGTGCTCTTTGAAATATATAGTGGCTACAGCTGCAATCAGTGTGAATGCTAAGACAAAAATGTTTGTTCCATGCATTGAAATTTCCCTTCCAATTCAGCCTGTGAAGGGCTAGTTTACTTAGTGAATTTTATACCCTCTGATACCTCTGATTGTGGCAGGTGAAGGCCTGTGATCCACAGTGTCTGAGATAAGCAAGCAAGCCTAGCTAGCTTGACCTGTAAATGAAGCTTGTGAAGAGGCCCATAGGAATTGCACATCCCCCAATATGCTACTGTAGAATTAGAACTCAGTAAAAGCATTGATTTAGCTTAGACAAGCAGAACAGATGGAAAAATACAGAAAAATATGTTTAAAACTGCTGACAGAGAAATTACAGAGCCCTGCTTCCCTACACGTACAAACTAGCTGAGTGGCCTTGGAAGTAGGAAAGTAACAAGTTGGTGAACTGGCCATTGTAATTGGGACTAGAAGGGGGGTGAGCAGGTGCTGAGCCCACTGAAAGAACATAATTGGATAATCATATCAGTACCGGGACCAATAGAAGGGGTACGGGAGGTACGGGAGGTTACCGGGACCAATGAAATGTTTTTCTATACCTAGAATGGAGCAAAAGTCTATAAACGTTGTTGTATTGCCAGAGAACATTGCTCAGCCATTTTGAAATTGACTTTGCTTGAGTCTTGTGCACAAATAAATGATTTGGACCTTCTGAACAGACTCCTGGTATCATTAGTTTGTCTGAGCTCTGCTGCTACATATTCTTGGTGCGTTGGCCGGGAAGTTGTGGAATCAGAGTGTATATAGGGCAATATACCACGACTTTCCGCCTCTATAGGTTTGGTCCTGCCGGGATCGCGCCCTTCCGACGGGGGCTGCTCCCTGGCGCCGCCGGTCCCTTGCATCGGAGGGAGCTGGTCGGACCTCGGCGGGTGCCGGACCCGGCTGGAGCCAACACCTCGAACCCGAGTGAGGGGAGTCCGAGGTCCAACTCATGCGCCTGCTTGGGAAGTTTGAGGACCGGATCCGGTAAGTAAAGTTTTGATTTGTTATGTCTAGATAGATAAGAAAGAGCAGTGCTGCCATTTGAACTTGGAACTTGGAAATTGGTAAGAGAGCTTGATCACCTCTCAAAGACGGGCCGAGTAACTCCGTATGAGTATTCGCAGGGCGAAACCCCCGTCTTCTTGTATTTTGGAAATTGAACAAGACTAGTCAGAATAGATAGAAACGAATGCATTCTGGGATACGTTGCTAGCATGATTGTATGAATGAAGTGTGAATGAGAGGTCTGGCAGCACGGACCAAGCGAAGGCGGACCCCTGAGTAGCGCATTTCCTGACCGGGCGACCGCGTTCAGGTCGCGAAAAGGGGGAAGCGATTGTCGTCTTGTCTTGTTATTTGTTTTCCTTATACGTTTCTAGGACCGTGAGGACCCCTTACCCACGGTCCGCCCTCCTTTTCCCTTTTGTCTGTTGTTGCGCGCACACATCAAAATGGGAGGGGCGGGGTCTACTAGGAATACTCCATTAGAATGTATGATCGCACATTTTAAAGAAGGATATTCCGGAGACTATGGTATTAAAATGACTGCAGCCCGTTTACAGATTTTGTGTACTAGGGAGTGGCCCGATCTAGACCCTACCTGGCCCCGAGAGGGAACCTTTAATGTAGGAATTATCCAGTTAGTGCACCGTAGAGTGCGAATAGCGCACCCCGATCAGTACCCCTATATAGATTCCTGGCTAAGTATTTGTGAAGATCCGCCCCCTTGGGCGAAGCGCTGTTATGAAGAACAGTGCAGAATAATGTTAGCAAAGACAGATTATAGTCAGAAAATACAACAGCCTAGTAAGAAAGGGAAAGGTGAGAAATCCAGGAAGAAACCCATCCTGGTAGATCCTGATTCCCCAGAAATGATTACCCGACAGCCCCAAACTCAGCGCCCAGTGAGAGTAGCCCCACGTCCTGCCCCAGAGCCCCGGAGACAGCAGGAACGGGACCCAACCCCCGAGCTATTACCTAGAGAGCAGGTAGATGAGCTCCCTTTAATTGAAGAAGATGATTCTACCGAGACAGAAAAAGGAGAATCAGATACAGAAAGAGAAGGAAGAAGCTGAAAATTCCCCGAGTGATACTGACAGTGTAAAAGTGGCTGCCAGTGTTAGCGTGCCAGTGAAAAGTAAATCTAAAGTAAAGCATGTAGAAAAGAAGAAAATAACCCTTGATAGGACAGTTACAAAGATATCTCTCAGATCCCAAAAGACATCTACTGCCAAGATGATGCCTTTACGGCAAGTCCCGGGAATACCCATAAGAAATGAAGATAATGAGGTAGTGGCGGGACCCCTAAATTATGTGTATGTCCCCTTCTCTACCACTGATTTGTTAAATTGGAGGACACATTATGCCTCCTATACCAATAAACCCCAAGAGCTTACAGAATTAGTGAATACCATTATGGAAACCCACCAACCAACATGGGCAGATTGCCGCCAGCTCCTGTCCACCTTATTTACTACAGAGGAGCGGACACGAATTAGAAAAGCAGCTATAGACTGGCTGGCAGATAACCCTGTAGCTCCAGGAGAAAGGGGGGAGGAAAGAATAGATAATCGGGAAGCAGCCCAGAGAGAATTCCCAAACGAAGACCCCCGATGGGATCCCAATACAGAAAGAGGATCCAGAGCCCTAGCCCGTTTTCGCCAAGGCTTTATACAAGGCCTGAAAAGGGGGGGCCAGAAAGCTATGAATCTTTCCAAAGTTACTGAAGTTACCCAAGGCATAGATGAGAGCCCAGCAGTGTTTTATGAAAGATTAACTGAAGCATATAGAATGTACACTCCCTATGATCCCGATGCACCAGGAAGTTTATGTATGGTGAATTCTGCTTTTGTAAATCAGTCTCAACCAGACATTAGACGTAAATTACAGAAATTAGAAGGGTTTGCGGGCATGAATGCAACTCAGTTATTGGAAGTCGCTCATAAAGTGTATGTGAATCGTGATAATGAAAGGCAGAGAGAATGTGATCGAAAGATGAAGAAGAAAGCTGACTTTTTGGCTGCGGCCATAGTTGAAAAGAAAAGGGGAGGCATCCCTAGTCGACGGAGCAGAGGAAGGTGGCGGGGCCGAGGCGGAGGCCGGCCCCAGCTAGGCGTAAACCAATGCGCCTACTGTAGGGAGGAAGGACATTGGAGAGATGCATGCCCGCAACTCAAAGACGCCCATCAAGATGACGAAAACAATCATCAATGGAGAGAAGAAAGACGAGGCCGTCCCCGGAACCGCGGAGGAGCCAATCGAGAGCAATACCAGCGAGAAAGAGGAGAAGCCATACAAGCATTGGCTACGACAGCCCATGATGAAGATGACGTGGATTAGGACAGACCGGGCTCCGAATTTGCTTTAGGTCTCCAGGAGCCTATGGTCAGAATACAAATAGGAGACCAAGTTATGAACTTTATGGTTGATACTGGAGCAGAACATTCAGTAGTAGACAAGAAGTTAGCCCCATTTTCTACAAAAGCAGTCACCATTGTAGGAGCAACTGGTGCCAAAGCTACAAAACCTTTTCTTCAGAATCGCATATGCAGTCTAGGAGGACAACAAATAACTCATCAATTCCTTTACATGCCTGAATGTCCAGTACCATTACTGGGACGAGATATGTTAGCCAAGCTACAAGCCCAAATATCCTTCACCGAAAGAGGAGAAATGCAAATGACAGTAAATTCTCAAGCCAAACCAGCAGGAATAATGCTGCTTACAGTTCCCCGAGAAGAAGAATGGAGATATTACAGTGATGATTCTGTCCAAGACACCTATTTTGAACAAACTTTGAAAAGCATTGATGCACCACCTGGAGTATGGGCAGAAGGCAGTCCTCCAGGCCTAGCCAAACATATAGCTCCAGTAATTGTAACCCTTAAGCCTAGTGCTACACCAGTACATATCAAACAGTACCCTCTCCCAAGAGCTGCAATTGAAGGCATCCATCGCCACTTGCAAAGATTACTAGAACATGGCCTACTAAAAGTATGTCAATCCCCATGGAACACTCCACTTCTGCCAGTGAAAAAGCCTGGAACAGATGACTATCGCCCAGTGCAAGATCTAAGAAGAGTGAATGAAGCAGTTGAAACCATACATCCAGTTGTACCCAATCCTTACACTCTTCTAGGACTGATACCTGCTGAAGCTACCCACTTTACTGTACTAGATTTAAAAGATGCATTCTTTTGCATAAGATTAGCCCCCGTAAGTCAGATATTGTTTGCATTTGAATGGCAGGACCCTATCTCTGGAAGAGGGGGCCAACTTACTTGGACACAATTACCCGAAGGATTCAAGAATTCGCCTACCATCTTTAGTGCTGCACTGAATCAAGACCTTTCAAGCTATCCAGTGGCCCCGGGGAAAAGAGTGCTTCTCCAATACGTGGACGATCTGCTGATAGCTGCCGTATCAGAAAGTGAATGTATACAAGCCACTAAAGATCTCTTGCAGTTACTAGATGAAGCTGGATACAAAGTTTCCAGAGAAGAAGCACAACTATGCCAAAAAGAAGTGAAATACTTGGGCTTTCGTATAACCCAAGGAAGCCGAAAATTAGGCAGAGAGAGAAAAGAAGCAGTATGCAGAATTCCAACCCCAACTAACAGAAAGCAAGTCAGAGCCTTTCTCGGAGCGGCAGGATATTGCCGAATCTGGATTCCCAACTTTGCCCAAATTGCCAAGCCACTGTATGAAGCCACAAAAGGAGAAGAAAAGTCGCCACTGGAGTGGGGACCTGAGCAGGATACAGCCTTCAAGACGTTAAAGGAAGAATTGATGTCATCACCAGCCCTTGGACTACCAGATGTTCACAAGCCTTTCCACTTGTTTGTACATGAAGCACAAGGAAATGCCTTAGGCATGTTGACTCAGAAATTGGGAAATTGGGAGCGACCTGTAGCATACCTATCGAAACAATTGGACACTGTGGCCAAAGGATGGCCACCTTGCCTGAGAGCAGTCGCAGCTACAGCATTGTTAGTGAGTGAAGCAGATAAGCTCACACTAGGACAGAATCTACGAGTCACTGTGCCACATGCAGTCCTTGCCCTTATGGAACAGAAAGCAAATCATTGGCTCACCAATTCCCGAATGTTGAAATATCAGAGTATGTTATGTGAAAACCCACAGATACAACTGGAAGTGAGTCATGCCTTGAATCCAGCCACATTGATACCTGTTAGTGAAGAACTTCCAGAACATGATTGTATCGAAGTCATGGACACTGTATTCTCCAGCCGACCTGACCTGACAGATGTGCCCATAGACAATCCTGACCAAGTCTATTACGTAGATGGAAGCAGTCTCATCATCAATGGACGATGCTGTGCCGGATATGCAGTTGTCACTCAACATGAAGTCGTTGAGTCATCAGCTCTAGCCTCAGGCACATCAGCCCAGAAAGCAGAATTGATAGCACTTACTCGAGCACTACTGTTAGGTGCAAAACTGGTGCTAAATATATATACAGACTCTAAATATGCCTTCACTACCCTACATGCCCATGGAGCTCTCTATAAAGAACGAGGGCTCATCACATCCGGAGGAAAATCAGTCAAGTATGGCCCCGAGATACTGATGTTACTTGATGCAGTATGGGCCCCAACTCGTGTAGCTATCATGCATTGCAGGGGACACCAAGCAGGAAAAGGAGAAGTTGCCCGAGGAAATAGGTTTGCAGATGCCTCAGCACGACAGGCAGCTATGACAGGACAAATTACACCACAAGCTATGCCGATGCAGGCAGCATTGTTTCCAGTACCCTTAAACTTATGGACACCACGATATACCACCAAAGAATTAGATTACTACTGTAACAAGGAAGATGGAGTACTGAAAGACGGGTGGATTGAGCTGCCACCAGCAGAGGGTAGTCAACCCCCAGGACGAATAGTAATTCCCGAAGTGTTAGGTCCAGCTTTTGTCAAAGCTTTCCACGAAGCCACCCACTATGGGAAAAGTGCTATGGAAAAAGCACTCAGACCACATTTCTGCATTACCATGTTAGCAGCCCTATCAGCTTCAGTGGCACGCCAGTGTCTAATTTGTGCCAAAAATAATGCCAAGCAAGGTCCCACGCCACCACCCCGAGTTCAGTTAGGAGGTATAATCCCCATGCACCACCTGCAAATTGATTTTACTGAAATGCCAAAAGCCAATGGATACCACTACCTATTAGCATTAGTTTGTACTTTCTCTGGGTGGGTAGAAGCTTTCCCAACCAGAACTGAAAAAGCTCGAGAAGTCACCAAAGTTTTACTGAGGGAGATTGTCCCTAGGTTTGGAATCCCAGCAGTAATAGGGTCAGACAATGGGCCCTCATTTGTCTCCCAGATTACTCAACAGTTAGCAAAAGCTTTGCAGATACAATGGAAGCTTCACACTGCATACAGACCCCAGAGTTCAGGGAAAGTTGAGTGAATGAATCGTACCCTAAAAGCCCAAATGTCTAAGCTTTGTCAGGAGACACGCCTGAAGTGGCCCCAAGTGCTCCCAATAGCTTTACTCAGAATATGCTCAGCTCCTGTGAAGTCAACAGGCTTTTCCCCTTTTGAAGTTCTGTATGGTAAACCCCCACCAATAGTACAGGGAATTAAAGGAAGTCTAGCCCAAATTGGTTCAGAAATAACCAGGCAAGAACTCCTAGCTCTTAGTTTTGTTCTGCAGACTCTCCATGCGTGGATCCAAGACCAGTTGCCTATCAACTTGACGGAACCCTTGCATCCCTACCAGCCTGGTACCTCGGTGTGGATCAAAGATTGGAAGAAGACACCGTTGGAACCCCATTGGAAGGGACCATACACCGTCATCCTGTCTACCCCAACTGCAGTAAAGGTAGCAGAAATCGATTCCTGGATCCACCACAGCAGAGTCAAGCCCGCAGCTGATCCCGAACCTGAGCAGTGGACAGCAGAACAGCATCCTGATGCACCTTTGCGAGTTACTCTGAGACGGCAACCAGCAGCTTAGACACTTTGTCACAGTGCCCTGCAGTAGCCAAGTCTTTCGAAGAGGATTGCTGTTTTACATACAGCAAGAGTTTGTTTCAACGAACCTCATGTGTGTGATTTTACACACTACTTTGATGCTACATTGATTGACCATACTTCAGAAGCCAACTGAAATTGCTAAGTTGGTAAATGTATGATGGACAACTTGAGGATCTTCAATCAACACTCAGCACCCGTTGAATTGCTTCATTAGCAAACGGGACGAAGAAAAGAACGTCGTGATCAAGATTTTCAAGCTGAGGATTCAGAAGAACTCCAATCAACATGTATCTTTACCTTTGCTTTGCCCTGGTTGCCTGTTTTGGAGGCTTTGAACTGACTCATGCCTTACCTCCATGCACTGCTTGCATTACTTCTACTCGAACTGGACTGAAAGTAACTCAGACTTTGATTTACCATTCTTACTATACCTGCACTTGTAAAGTGACTCGGTGTATTTATAACACCACTGAACTAAATGTTTGCACTAAAGGTAAATCTAGAGTATGCTATAATCCGCATCAGAATCCATCCTATTACACGTTGGAAATACGATGGAATGATGCAGATGGACCTTTAATCAATGCCACATTCCCCCCTTCTTTCCCCATCCTGTGGCACCTTCTGGGCACATATACATATGATCATTACGGTATGCTTTTTCCCAGGTACCACATTTGGAGCGACTATCTCTGTTTATAATATCACATGCATCAAAATTTAAAACAGCAGGTATACTAGAATCTCTAAGTGGTTGTGTGGCATTGATTAAAGGTCCATCTGCATCATTCCATCGTATTTCCAACGTGTAATAGGATGGATTCTGATGCGGATTATAGCATACTCTAGATTTACCTTTAGTGCAAACATTTAGTTCAGTGGTGTTATAAATACACCGAGTCACTTTACCAGTACAGGTATAGTAAGAATGGTAAATCAAAGTCTGAGTTACTTTCAGTCCAGTTCGAGTAGAAGTAATGCAAGCAGTGCATGGAGGTAAGGCATGAGTCAGTTCAAAGCCTCCAAAACAGGCAACCAGGGCAAAGCAAAGGTAAAGATACATGTTGATTGGAGTTCTTCTGAATCCTCAGCTTGAAAATCTTGATCACGACGTTCTTTTCTTCGTCCCGTTTGCTAATGAAGCAATTCAATGGGTGCTGAGTGTTGATTGAAGATCCTCAAGTTGTCCATCATACATTTACCAACTTAGCAATTTCAGTTGGCTTCTGAAGTATGGTCAATCAATGTAGCATCAAAGTAGTGTGTAAAATCACACACATGAGGTTCGTTGAAACAAACTCTTGCTGTATGTAAAACAGCAATCCTCTTCGAAAGACTTGGCTACTACAGGGCACTTTGACAAAGTGTCTAAGCTACTGGTTGCCGTCTCAGAGTAACTCGCAAAGGTGCATCAGGATGCTGTTCTGCTGTCCACTGCTCAGGTTCGGGATCAGCTGCGGGCTTGACTCTGCTGTGATGGATCCAGGAATCGATTTCTGCTACCTTTACTGCAGTTGGGGTAGACAGGATGACGGTGTATGGTCCCTTCCAATGGGGTTCCAACGGTGTCTTCTTCCAATCTTTGATCCACACCTAGGTACCAGGCTGGTAGGGATGCAAGGGTTCCGTCAAGTTGATAGGCAACTGGTCTTGGATCCACGCATGGAGAGTCTGCAGAACAAAACTAAGAGCTAGGAGTTCTTGCCTGGTTATTTCTGGACCAATTTGGGCTAGACTTCCTTTAATTCCCTGTACTATTGGTGGGGGTTTACCATACAGAACTTCAAAAGGGGAAAAGCCTGTTGACTTCACAGGAGCTGAGCGTATTCTGAGTAAAGCTATTGGGAGCACTTGGGGCCACTTCAGGCGTGTCTCCTGACAAAGCTTAGACATTTGGGCTTTTAGGGTACGATTCATTCGCTCAACTTTCCCTGAACTCTGGGGTCTGTATGCAGTGTGAAGCTTCCATTGTATCTGCAAAGCTTTTGCTAACTGTTGAGTAATCTGGGAGACAAATGAGGGCCCATTGTCTGACCCTATTACTGCTGGGATTCCAAACCTAGGGACAATCTCCCTCAGTAAGAATGGCTGAGCAATGTTCTCTGGCAATACAACAACGTTTATAGACTTTTGCTCCATTCTAGGTATAGAAAAACATTTCATTGGTCCCGGTAACCTCCCGTACCTCCCGTACCCCTTCTATTGGTCCCGGTACTGATATGATTATCCAATTATGTTCTTTCAGTGGGCTCAGCACCTGCTCACCCCCCTTCTAGTCCCAATTACAATGGCCAGTTCACCAACTTGTTACTTTCCTACTTCCAAGGCCACTCAGCTAGTTTGTACGTGTAGGGAAGCAGGGCTCTGTAATTTCTCTGTCAGCAGTTTTAAACATATTTTTCTGTATTTTTCCATCTGTTCTGCTTGTCTAAGCTAAATCAATGCTTTTACTGAGTTCTAATTCTACAGCAGCATATTGGGGGATGTGCAATTCCTATGGGCAGGTTACCGGGACCAATGAAATGTTTTTCTATACCTAGAATGGAGCAAAAGTCTATAAAAGTTGTTGTATTGCCAGAGAACATTGCTCAGCCATTTTGAAATTGACTTTGCTTGAGACTTGTGCACAAATAAATGATTTGGACCTTCTGAACAGACTCCTGGTATCATTGGTTTGTCTGCGTTCTGCTGCTACATATTCTTGGTGCGTTGGCCGGGAAGTTGTGGAATCAGAGTGTATATAGGGCAATATACCACGACTTTCCGCCTCTATAGGTTTGGTCCTGCCGGGATCGCGCCCTTCCGACGGGGGCTGCTCCCTGGCACCGCCGGTCCCTTGCATCGGAGGGAGCTGGTCGGACCTTGGCGGGTGCCGGACCTGGCTGGAGCCAACACCTCGAACCCGAGTGAGGGAGTCCGAGGTCCAACTCATGCGCCTGCTTGGGAAGTTTGAGGACCGGATCCGGTGAGTAAAGTTTTGATTTGTTATGTCTAGACAGATAAGAAAGAGCAGTGCTGCCATTTGAACTTGGAACTTGGAAATTGGTAAGAGAGCTTGATCACCTCTCAAAGGGGGGAATGTGGCACAGTGACTCGTAGATTCTGTCCTAGTGTGAGCTTATCTGCTTCACTCACTAACAATGCTGTAGCTGCGACTGCTCTCAGGCAAGGTGGCCATCCTTTGGCCACAGTGTCCAATTGTTTCGATAGGTATGCTACAGGTCGCTCCCAATTTCCCAATTTCTGAGTCAACATGCCTAAGGCATTTCCTTGTGCTTCATGTACAAACAAGTGGAAAGGCTTGTGAACATCTGGTAGTCCAAGGGCTGGTGATGACATCAATTCTTCCTTTAACGTCTTGAAGGCTGTATCCTGCTCAGGTCCCCACTCCAGTGGCGACTTTTCTTCTCCTTTTGTGGCTTCATACAGTGGCTTGGCAATTTGGGCAAAGTTGGGAATCCAGATTCGGCAATATCCTGCCGCTCCGAGAAAGGCTCTGACTTGCTTTCTGTTAGTTGGGGTTGGAATTCTGCATACTGCTTCTTTTCTCATGCACTCATGATCACCGAAACTTGGTTATCAAAAGAAGACAATGTACTCATTAACCAACTCATTCCACCAAACTTCTCCATACACACAACCCACAGAGAAAACAAGAAGGGAGGAGGAGCACTCATCCTCACTAAGTCTGAACTCCTTTTCAACACGACTAACTCCTATAGCACCAACAACCTGGATATAATCACTATAGTGAACAAACAATGCTCCATCAACCTGGTCTACAGAGCCCCTTCGAGCTCCCCAGATGACCTTCCCACCATATTAGACCTAGCCGCCAATACCAGTAACCTCAACACTCCCAACTGGATAATGGGAGATCTCAACCTCCCGTCACTGCAGCAAAACCAGTCCTCCTCACTCCTCGATGCCATTGAAAATCTGGGATATAAACAACTAATCATGGAACCCACTCATTCCAAAGGAAACATTCTCGACATGGTTTTCGTTCCACAATCTGCTTATGAACAAAGCAGCAACATTGTAAAGTCGATCACCGATGTACCATGGTCAGACCACAAACTCATAAACCTACAAATTCCCCTGAGCAACACACATCCTAACAACAGAAAACCAAACGACCCACCTAGAGCCCCCACAAGGGGTTTTCGACCTTTCAACAGGGAACTCATACTGTCAAACACCCAACCACTCCTCAATGACCCAACACTCAACCTCGAAGAATCGATTGACGCCTGGAACAACAGCCTCAACTCCGTTGCTCAATTACCACGCAAAAACAACACATCAAGGAAAAGAACCTCTGCTCCGTGGTTTACCCCCGAATTGCGGTCTTCTCTTACCCACCTACGGAGACTCGAAAAACGGTGGCGTAGATCACTATCCATCGATGATCATACAGCCTACAATCTCCACCTAGCATCTCACCGCGAGGCAATCATAACCAGAAAGAAGCAATACCACACGGATACACTCAAAAGATCACTAAACAAACCCCGTGACCTTTTCAATTTAGTCAAATCACTATCAAAGGAACCATCCCCCGAACAAAAAGAAGACATCCACCCACAAGAATTTGCTGACTACCTGCAAACAAAACTTCTACAGACAGATGAACTCTCAACAATCAATGTACAAGAAACATCCTGCCTAACATACCTGTCTGCACTTGCCACACCTTCTGCCAAACACATCGAAGACACAATCACCTCACTGAACATCACCACTGCGCAAACCGATCCTTGCCCAGCCTTTTGGATAAAGGATCTTCGAAGTACATTTAGCCCTTTCATCGCAAAAATCATGAACCTCTCATTTACAACTGGCTCCTTCCCCTCCGCACTAAAGCTCACATCCATAAGACCTCTACTAAAAAACGCCAAACTAGACCCAAAACGGCCTGACTCCTACAGGCCTATAGCCAGTATCCCCCTCTTAGCAAAGATTTTTGAGAAAGAGGCACAACGTCAAATCCAAGACCACATAGACTCCGCAGCCCCTGTTGACCATTCTCAACATGGATTCAGAGAATACCATGGCGTGGAAACACTGCTTACCACCCTATTCAATGATATTCTCACTAGCATAAACACCATCCGGCAAGGCGTTGTTCTAATCTTCTTAGATATAGCAGCAGCGTTTGATTCAGTAAACCATGAGATTCTCCTCGGGAGACTGAAAGAGAAAGGCATCTGCAACTCCGCACTTGATTGGTGTAAATCGTATCTTGACAACAGAAAGCAATATGTAAAATCTACAACGGGAGAATCAAAACTCTTCCATCAAAAACAAGGCGTTCCTCAAGGATCCTCTCTTTCATCTCTCATGTTTAACATATATATGCAGCCTATCTGCAATATCATCAGATCATTCAATGTGAAATGTATGATATACGCAGATGATATCCTACTCTACATGCCATTTTCCACAGTGCATATGGATTTATTGCCTATAATAAATTGCTTCGACGCAGTATCAGAATGGCTCCTATCACAAAACCTCCGCATTCAACATAAGAAAACGGAGGTTCTTTTCATCACCAAAGACCCCAACTTCATTCCACCACCACATATAAGTGTTAAGGGAGCAGATCTATGCACTAAGGAAACAATAAGATACCTCGGAGTCACACTGGACCATCATCTCAACATGAAATCACACATAAATAATATTGTAAAAGCTGTGTACTTCAAGATACGCACGCTCAGGCACCTACGCTCCCTACTAGACCAAGAGGACTTCAGAACCATCTATCAGGCACTGATCCTACCACACTTCGATTTCGCCAACTCCATCCTGCAAGGGCTCCCACAATCCACCCTGAGCTCACTTCAGCTTGCTATGAATACTGCTGCAAGGGTTCTACAAGGAGCGTCCAAGAGTGAACATGTTACACCTATCCTCAAACAGCTACATTGGCTCCCTATACACGGAAGGATTATGTTCAAGACCTTGATTCTCACCTTCAAGGCCATCAATGGTCTCTCAGCCAACTCAATCACAGAGCTCATACGAACTGTACCACCAAACAGAAATAGGAGACAGGTAGCATTGAACTCCCTAATAATGCCAAAGGCCATAACAACATGCAGCCTATCAACAGCAAACAGAGCTTTCATATTTTGCGCACCAAAATGCTGGAACTCTCTACCACATGATATCCGTGCCATAACCGACTTAGCCCAGTTTAGAAAGGCTCTCAAATTCAACCTATTCATCAAATACTACCCAACATAAAATAAAACTTACAGTCCCACCGCAAACGTAATCACAGATTTCTCATTGTTACTAACATTCTGGCTAAAGTGTGTAAATAGTTTGAGTATGTTGTCTAGTTAACCGATCATATACTCCATGTAGATAGTTCTCCCATTTTAATTGTTTTTTCCAAGTTTATGCTCCTGTTATATGTAACACCGAACAGCTTGTTGTTCTGGTTTTTGTTTTGTTCTCTGTAAACCGCGCTGATGCCGAATAGTGCGGTATATAAAAAATGTAAATAAATAAATAAATAAATAAATAAATTTTCTCTCTCTGCCTAATTTTCGGCTTCCTTGGGTTATACGAAAGCCCAAGTATTTCACTTCTTTTTGGCATAGTTGTGCTTTTGCTCTGGAAACTTTGTATCCAGCTTCATCTAGTAACTGCAAGAGATCTTTAGTGGCTTGTATACATTCACTTTCTGATACGGCAGCTATCAGCAGATCGTCCACGTATTGGAGAAGCACTCTCTTCCCCGGGGCCACTGGATAGCTTGAAAGGTCTTGATTCAGTGCAGCACTAAAGATGGTAGGCGAATTCTTGAATCCTTGGGGTAATCGTGTCCAAGTAAGTTGGCCCCCTTTTCCAGAGATAGGGTCCTGCCATTCAAATGCAAACAATATCTGACTTACGGGGGCTAATCTTATGCAAAAGAATGCATCTTTTAAATCTAGTACAGTAAAGTGGGTAGCTTCAGCAGGTATCAGTCCTAGAAGAGTGTAAGGATTGGGTACAACTGGATGTATGGTTTCAACTGCTTCATTCACTCTTCTTAGATCTTGCACTGGGCATACCTCCCTCAAAACAGTTGTTTTTAAGGGTAGAGTTCTCCCACAATCAAGGTTGAGATGACTCTCCAACCTCTTCTGACCTCTATGTAATGATTTCTGTTCACTTGCTAGCATGACAATTCCTAGTGGTACTCCACCATAAATGAGGAGTACAATAGTGCTGGCAGGAAAGCTCTCCAGCCTTCTTCTTAACCCTATTCTTCCTCGTCTTTTCTTTCCTATTCTAATATTCCCTATAGAATGCCTGATCTACTTACAACAAGCTTATTGACATTCATTTTTCATTTCATTTATACAGTACCTTGTCTATCACTACACTTCTAAGGGGCTAACAAAGAACATTAGCGATAAAATGACGGAACAAGTGGCATACTTGTATAATATAACATAAGTATAATTATCACTGCCACCTTCCTTATTTAATTTCAGATCAGTGCTTATATTCTGCTCTTTCAGTCACAGAAAGTAAAGAGCAGAGTATAGCAAGGCAGAATTACATTCAGGCAGGAACATACCTAGCCCTGTGCGAGCGGTGCAGCCGCACAGGGCGCAAAGGCTTAAAGGGCGCATTTTGGCTGTCTGCCGTTGCCTGCCGCCACCACTTTTTCTTCTCTCAGCGACTGCAGGCAACGGCAGACAGCCGAAATGCGCCCCTTAAGCCTTCTTGTGGCTTAGCGTGCTGGCGACTTGCACATCAGGTGCGCGCCTCTTCTCTCCCGCCCCCCATAAAGTGGCTAGATGGAAGTGTGGGGGGGCGCACACCCGATGTGCAAGTCGCACAGGGCGCATTTCACGATCAGTACGGTCCTGCATACAGGAGTGCTTACAATCTAAGTTTGTATCTGAGGCAATGCAAGGTTAAGTGATTTGCCCAAGATCAGAAGGAACTTCAGTTTCCATAACTCATGGCTAATGATACTGTAATTATTTGTTATTTAATATAGTCTAAAATACTAGCAGCCTATTAAAAATGTCAAAATGGTGTCAAAACAACAACCTCTCAATAAACTACAGCAAGACCGAGGCACTAATCATCACTCGTAACCCGGACTTCATCCACCCACCAGACATCAAGATACAAAACACAACCATACCGATAAGACCAGAAGTAAAATACCTCGGAGTGACCCTAGACAAGGAGCTGAACCTCAAGCCACACGTAAACAATACCATCAAGAATGCGTACTACAGGATGAGAATCATCAGAAGACTTAAGCCCCTCCTCGCTCCTGAACACTTCCGTACGGTCTGCCAGGCACTAATAACCCCCATACTGGACTTCTGCAACCCATTCTACCTTGGCCTAGCAATACAAACACTCAGACCACTACAACTAGCACAAAATACTGCAGCCCACATAATAACTGGATCAGCGAGACAAGATCACATCACACCCATTCTGAAAGACCTACACTGGCTCCCAACCAGTTCACGCATCAAATACAAAACAATCATAAATGTATTTAAGATCAAACAACACACTTCAGCCAACAGCCTACACACCCTCATACAACCAGACTCAAGCACACGCCCAAGAAGAAAAGGAACCTCCAACCGTGTTAACCCACCTAAGGACTTCAGAAAAACACGAAAGGACACCACAGAACGAGCTCTCTCCCTGGCTGCTCCAACAATCTGGAACACTCTCCCAGACGATCTGAGAGCGACAACGGACCTTAAAGACTTTCGCAAACTGCTGAAGACAACGCTATTCACGGAGTACTATGGACAAGTCACATAATCCACTAGTACAGAAAGAACAACCGACTCCCCCTCTGACCTCGTATAGCACACAATGTACTATAGCACACAATGTATAGAAAATTGTATAATAGCTCACAATGTATTATAGCGCACAATGTACATAGCCTCACCTAATCAAACACTACACTTCTAACACACCTAACACAACATCCCCCTCACTGCATGAAGACACATGTTCACCCCTGATTGTTTGCTGTGCAAACCACCTTGATTGTAGGAGAAGGCGGTATAGAAATACTGTTAAATAAATAAATAAATAAAATATCCAATATTTAGCCTACAGTGGTCAGCATTTTTAAAGCATCAGCTGCCATGGGTAAAAATGAAACTGGATATTCAGTAGAGGTGCCTAATAGTGAGAGGAGAAAGGCTAGAGGTGGAATTGTAAAACACCAAAAAATATCGAGGACCACTGAGCAGAGAGTGATGAGGAAGAATAGGAAATGCCACATTCACAGAATATGGGAATGGAGTAGCTACCAAACCAATCATGGAAGAAACTGCTTATTAACAACCTGAAAAACTGAAAATGGACAAAGTCATGGGGACAGATATGATACATCCCAGGCAATGTTCCCTCTAATTTTCTGTAGGCTGTGTGCGCATAAAATATCAGCTGTGTGCAGCTTTTGAAGGAAGGTTACATTTTTGTGCGCCACATAACAACACTCGGAGTTATATACTTTAAAATTTGACTGCACGTCAGAATACAGTATGTACACCACATTGATTTTAATCAAATTAAATGAAAATAGACGATTACTAAATGAAGCAGGAAATTTCTAGTAATTACAATCATAACTTTTAAATTTTAATACGTCTGTGTTGTTTTCTATCAGAATCAGAGCCATAATTTTTGTGCGCTCTGTTGTAAAGTATGTGCACTCGCTCAGCGAGGTGTGTGCGCGCGCACACGCGCACAGCTTAGAGGGAACAGTGATCCCAGGATACCGAGGGAGCTCAGAGAGGTTCTGTCAGGTCTTCCTAAAGATATGTTTAATAGATCCTTAGAGACAGGAGAGGATCCAAGGGCTGATGCGGACCCTCTTTACAAAAGTGGCAACAAAGATGAGGTGGGTAACTATAGGTGGGTAAGTGGATGGAAAAGCAATGGAGATGCTGCTGAAGGAAAGGGTAGTGGACTTTCTGCAATCTAACGACTTGCAAGATTCAAGGCAGTATGATTTTACCAAAGGCAGACATTAACAAAAGACCAAAACATTGCCAGTATGGTTAAATGGTAGTATAAAAGCACTTAATAAAGTCAAATAGATATCTTTCAAAAAATGGAATATTAATCCAAAAGATGAAAACAGAAGAAAGCATATACAGTACACTGGCAAGTTAGAAATAAAGCTTTAATAAGGCAGGCCAAAAGAGAATCTGAAAAGAAACTTGCCATAGAGGCAAACTCTAATAATAGCTTTTTCAAGTATGCTCTAGCCTGTGACTGAATCAGTCATATTGTTAAATGACTGAAGGATTAAAGGGGTACTTAGCAGTGTTGCCAAGTTACCAAGTTTCAGGAGTGAGATTGTTTTGCCCATTCTGGTTTTAAATTTGCATTGTGTTGCAGCATGGTTTTTGTGATCCCTGATTTTACCCATTGGAATTAGTGCTACAGGTCCCATAATGCATTAAGTTGGACATGGCAGAAATCCAAGACTAGCCTAAAATCTTATTCCTGGAAATGCGTAACTTGACAACCCTGACTTAGTGAGAGGAAACTTGTGTTTAGTTCCATGCATTCAAACCCCTTAATATTCTAGAAAAGGATCAGCAAACATGCATTCTTTTCTAAATCATGAGTAGCACCACTAAAGCATCACATATATTTTTGGTGCCATCCTGTGGTGATGGAATCCCATTTTCATGGGAGGGGGGGAGAATTCTGCCCCTCAGCCAGCCAGACTGAGTGAGGTTGTGATCACCTGCCTTACCCTCCTGTTTGTCCATCGTGATCTATCTCCCGTGGGGAGATAGGAGGGATCTTTTCCACGATTGCGGAGCTCTTCTGCCCACAGAGGATGAGATCCCTGTGGGCAGCCCCCTGCCTGCTGGGTTGCGATCTCGGCAAAGGCCCCTTCTGTCTGCCTATGGAAGATCAGATCCCTGAGAACAGACAGGAGGCAAAGGCTGGCAATTGTGGCTGTAAGGTTTTGATAGGGCCCACCCCTTTCCAACACCTCTGGTGCCATTCACAACAGATATAGCCATGCTTCCTTTTGTCTACTTGGCATGCTAGGTGGGGAATCTGACTTGGTCTGATAGGACTCAAGGAATGTCAGTTATCAGGTAAAGCATAACTGATTTTCTTTTCTCTTCATCCTTGCCAGACCAGACCAAAGAAGTGGGGTGTACCAAAGTGACCTACTCCCATGAAGGGCAGGAAAAGAGAAAAGTGGAAGCCTCTTTGTTGTAGTACACAAAGTGCAACCCTCTGTGCTGCTCAGTTCACCATCTCACATCAAGTGTTGCAGACAGTGAGGGTACCCCCTACTGTTGTGTACTTGCAGAACCATTATTAAGAAGGGACCCAGGATATCAATACTTGACCCAATACAAGCATTGTGGAACCTGTGTCTTTTGGGGAAACTGCTAGGTACGTATGACCTAGATTGGCCACTGTTGGAAACAGGATACTGGGCTTGAAGGACCTTGGTCTGATATAGTATGGCTTATTTTATGTTCTTATGTTCTTATGTCTTTCCAGACATCCAAGCTGCTATTACAGATGTCTAACAGTTGCTTCCAGCTTGATGACTCTGATGATGTGGACCTAACTACATTTCTACTGGTCTTTGATATGTAAGACCAGGACACGATCTCCATTTGCAGAATCCACACTGACAAGAAATATATGCCTATTTCAATTAGGGAAGAGGAAATAACTTCTCTTTTCCACAAAGAAAAATATTTATTTCCCTTACATGGTACCTCCTAAACAGCAGCAGCTAATCTCTCATTCTATGACAGGTATTAAACACTGCTCAGAATGGTTCCTGAGTCATCAGGGTAGAGAAAGCTTAGCTTTATCAAGAATCATCCTTAATAACCTTGTCTCTCCTAAGCATTGCTGTTATAAATCTTAACATTGGCAAAAAAATGCTACACTAGCTGGTGATGCTTGGTATCTGTCCAGGGTAGGATCATGTATTGATCTACTTCCAGTGCCACCCATCTCAATAGGCATTCCGTTACCTCTCCAGGAAACCACCTGTACAACTTACAACCTTCCCCCACAACTTCAATTCAAATTAGAGTTCCAGGCTAATCTAGTATCCAGGAGAAAGAGTGCAGATCCATTCCTGATCAAGCTAGGGATGATACCCACTAGAAATTATCCAGTGTCTTCACTGAAACCATGCTAACATTAGTGGCCAGGAATGATGGATTTGGGCCTTGTTCTCATATAAACAACTGAAAAAAAGCACCAGCCATCATAGGGGGTAGTATCAACCAGAAATAACATCATCCACTAAGGAAATCATTGTTTTTTCAATTGCATTCAACCTAGTGCAGATCTTCTTGTGGAGTGTACACAAAAAAATGCCAACATCAGGGTGATACACAAAGGGGGTCATTCCGAGCCACGGATAGCGGGGATGGACTTCCCATTGGGACATCCATCCCCACTATAAGTGGCCTTTCCCGGCCCCATCCTTCTTCTTTGCACATTGTACGGGGAAGTTTGATGAGGGTGGGAAAGGAGAGTATCGGGGGTGGCGTTAGGGTGGGCAGTGGGCAGTCACTGGCCCTGGACATGCAGGGCCGATTTTAATGTCAGTCCTGTATGTCCGGGGCTGGTGACGTGAACGGGGAAGTTATTCCAGCTCCAAGGTGGAATAATTTCCCTGATGCGGCAGAATTGGCAGGCCTGGGGCATGGCAGAGGTGGGAAGGGGTGGAGAGCATTCCCCACAGCCCTACCCAGGCCCTGGGAGGCTAGAGCGGTGGTCGAGCTGCGGGGAATTCACTTTTAAAGTCCACAGCCAGGATCGCGGCTTTTAAATGGAGCCGTGGTGCCATGGCACCTGGATGCTATGGCACCGTGGCTCCATTTAAAAGCCCTGACTGAGTTAGTCGGCCATGTCCTGTATGTACAGGCAGGGCTGAATTGCAGTCCCGGCCTGCACATACAGGATTGTTTGCAATTCTGATCCCGTGAGGCTAGACATACCCCATGGGATCAGAATCGCGACTCCTCTGTGAACTGCTAGATAATACACAGAACACAGTGAGAGTGCAACACAGTGCACAGGGAGTGCAAATTGCAGCAGCAAACACAGAGAATGCAAACACCAGCAGAATACATGGTGTGCACAGAGTGTAAACTCTAAATCATTTTGCAAAGAGGCACATTCCAAATAAGATGTCCACATGCAATATCAAGAAGGTAATAACCTCAAGATAACATTCCATTTTCTATTTGTAGCCAACCTGAAACTCTACAGTTCCAGTGACAAACAATTAGCAGAGAAACTCTGTGTTGTGAAAAACTTTTCTGATGACAGCAGGATAACTTTTGGCCTTGACAAATCTGTTAAGGCAACTTTTATTAAGAGGAAAATTGAGCAAAACAGAAAACATCTCCCTGGCTGAGGACTGTGACATCAAGGAACTTGAACAGGAAAGTGTATATAAATATTTCAGAGTAGAAGATGGAAAGAGAAAAGATCAGTAAAGAATATTATAGGAGACTGAAATCATTATTGAAAGGGCTTCCGGTTCCAGTTTTGATGTGAGCAGGTGTGTGTGAGCATGGCTCCGGATCAATTTATTAAAAACCGCTCCTACCCTCACGCCTGTTGCTGCTATTGAGGCTGACAGTGTATGGCAGGATGACTAAAGTGCTGCGAGTGTGTCCCAACAAACCATTCAAGGAAGTCAAAGCAGGAAGAAGCAAAGCACCATTGGCAGGCAGTCTGAGCCCATGGCCCAAGATGGCAGCAAATGGTGAGGTTGGTATGCAGGTGGAGATCCATGCATCCAAGTTGGAGATCATCAACACGGTCTCTGCATGATTTTATGAGCGTTTTGTAACTCTTTTGGACCGGGTAATGGAAGTAGAGGACAGAGTTGGGCACTTGGAGGATTAGGAGGTGCATTGTAATAAAGAGGTGAAGAAGCTCAGAAGGGCCGTCTGATGGCTAGAAGTAAAGGCGAAGGATCACAAAAATCATGGCAGCAGACAGAATCTTAATAATAATATAATAACACCACTTATTTGCAAACAATACACATGCTAAAAATACACAATGCAAAAATTATTATAAAATATAAAAGACTACTAATAGTAAATAGTAAATAGTTACCTCAGCAATATCCAAGTTATAGTACCTGTTCTCTGTAAATACAGAGCAGCCTGGCTGCTCTGTATAAGATACTGTTGTATGTAAACCGCACTGATAATAAATAGCGCGGTATAGAAGAGACATTAAAGAAAATAAATAAAATAAATAATACATTCACCATATGCAAAATGCATATATCAAAAATTAATGTTCTCACTAGTGTGTATCAATATTATTTTATTTCATAAAAATATAAATTCTTCAATTACACATATGAAATATCAATATATCCCAATATAGAATCCATTGGTTCTTTAAAAACCTTATATCTAATATATATCATATAACATTAACAAAGTCCCCAATACAATTAATCACAATGAACAGCTATATATCATTCATAAATATATGTTAACAAACATTTTTATATACTATATTATTCATACACTGCATAATCCCAAATTCCTATAAAATTCATAATCCTCTATATCTCATTCGCTTCATCAACTCACACAACAATCACATATGCACCTTCATCTCATTCCATTACAAATGTGATGTACATATCAACGATTCCCTCTTCATTTCTCTACATTACCTCCCCTTAGACCAGATTTACAAACCATACCAAAAAATAAATTCTTTCAACACACACTAAAAATAGACCCAAAACAAAAAACAACCAACCTTTGATGAGCCACCACTCCTGTAACATGTAGCTCTCTTTGACAAAACGACCTCACTAAAAAACGCCAATGCATGCATAGGAGTGGCCTAGTGGTTGGGGCAAAGTACTTTAGGCTGGAAGGTCAGGGGTTCAAATCCCACTAGAGGCCAGCAACCTTGGGCCAGAAGGACTGGGGTTTCTAGTCCCATAGGTGCTCCTTGTGGTCTTGGGCAAGCCACTTAACCCTCCATAGCCCATGTTCCCTGTAAAATAGTTATCTCCAAGTTATAATGCCCTGTTCAATATAATTTCAGTTTGTTCAATATAAACCACATTGATGCAGAATAGCACAGTATATAAGAAAATATAAATAAAAATAAATGTGCTATTATATACAAATCTCATCCAATCTCAGATCAGTAAAACCAATGCCACTCAATTTGGGAATTTAACCCTTGCGGTTCTACACTCATCCAACGAAAAACAAATTGTTGTTCCTTACCGCATAATAGCTGTTGAAAATTACCACCCTTACTTGCAATAGAACAAAACAACGAAGATCATCTAAGGAATGATTTTTCAATCTCCAATGTGTCACTAAAGGTGCTGATTCCACACCATGACGAATAGCCGACATGTGTTCAATAATGTGCGTTTTAAATGGCCGACAAGTCTGTCCAATATACAACAATGAACAAGGACATAGGATCACATAACATACTCCCCTAGTCAGGCAGTTTGTGTTGCTCCTTAACTGGTAAGTAAACCCTAAAGAAGGATGCGTAGAAGATTGCATCTCCAATGTAACTGCACATACTACACATCTGTTACATTTATGATGTCCCCCTACTTGTAAACCTAAAGCCAAATCCTGTTGTGAATGGGAGTGTACCAACATATCTCTCAAATTTCTACCCCTTCAAAATGAAAAAATAGGAGGCGTTTTAAAAGCAGGATGTTCGTTTTGCCAGACTCCCCCAATATCAAGTACGTATGTTACAGCTCATTTAAAACACCACGGCTCGGCTCATCATGCATGCTTCCCGTTATGATCACGTCACTCCCCTTCTTATTGGTCTCCACTGGCTTCCCATTCCCTATCAAATCCAGTTCAAAGTCCTCACTTTTGTTCACAGGGTCCTGCACACTGGTGTCCCCCACTATCTCTCTGACCTGGTTCGTCTTCACGTCCCCCAACGTTCCCTCTGGTCTATTTATGCCAACCGCATGTTTCTTCCCTCTCCTGCCTCTGCCCCTCTTGAATATACCCGTTTGTCCGCTTTCTTCTTCCTTGGCCCCAGGCTCTGGAACTCACTACCCCCCCCCCCCCCCCGCCCTCCGCCTCGAGTCATCATTCACCAAATTCAAAACCGGTTTAAAATCTCTTTTTTCTGTGCCGCCTATGATCTCCCACCCCCTCCCTCCATCCCCACGGCCCCTCCTTAAGCCTTGTCTTGTCTTGTCTGCCCCAGTTTGACTGTCCCCCCCTTTTCTCTTCAGCCTACTTTTTGCTTTCTCTTTACCTTTGATTCTGTCCCTTTCCTGTCATATCAATGGTGTTCTGTTTCCTCTATCCCTCTTTTTTTCAGCAGCAACTCTGACTTAGTTTTTGTTTTTGCCTATTGTGAACAGCTCTGGTACCCGTGGTGTGGGCAGTATATAAAGAAACAAATAAAGATAAATACTCCCAATATATTCCAATGGGATAAAATAAAATCCCTAACATAACAGGCTTGGGTTGAGAATGGTAAAACGCAAGTCAATATTGGTTCAGACTTCTTTTGTGGCCTAAAAGTAAACCATTCCTGATGTACATTAAATGCCCATTTATATGCCCTCTGAATGATTTGAGTTAGATATCCACATTCATTGAATTTATTTTTCATATTACTTGACTGTATAATATATTCCTCATGAGAGGAACATAACTTAGAAACATAGAAACATGATGACAGAAAAAGACCACAAGGCCCATCAAGTCTGTCCTTCCATAACAACAACTACAACAGTCCACTTTTTACCTTTAGAGATCCTCTGTGTAGGTCCCATGCTTTTTTGAATTCTGTTACTGTCCTCATCTCTACCACCTCCACTGGGAGACTATTCCACGGATCCACTACTCTTTCCGTAAAGAAATATTTCCGCATATCACTCCTGAATCTATCTCCCTTCACCCTCATCCCATGTCCCCTCGTAGCAGAACTTGCTTTCAATTGAAAGAGGCTCTCTCCCTGAACATTTATGCCACGGAGGTATTTAAACATCTCAATCATATCACCTCTATCCCGCCTTTCCTCTAAGGTGTACATATTAAGATCCTTAAGTCTGTCCTCATATGCTTTATAATGAAGCCCATTAATCATTTTAGTAGCAACCCTCTGCACCGACTCCATCCTGTTCACATCCTTTTGAAGGTGCGGTCTCCAGAATTGCACACCATACTCCAAATGAGGTCGCACCAAAGACTTATACAGAGGCATTATCACCTCCTTTTTTCTGCTAGCCATTCCTCTCCGTATGCACCCAAGCATCCTTCTAGCTTTTGCCGTCGCCTTTTCTACCTGTTTAGCTACTTTAAGATCATCAGACACAACCACGCCTAGGTCCCGCTCTTCTTTAGTGGACAAAAGTACTTCACCTCCTATACTGTAGTGCTCCCTTGGATTGCTGCAGCCCAAATGCATGACCTTACATTTTTTAACATTAAATCCCAGCTGCCAAATTCTAGACCATTCTTCAAGCTTAGCTAGATCCCTCCTCATATTATCTACACCTTCCTGGGTGTCTACTCTATTGCAGATTTTGGTATCATCCGCAAAGAGGCAAACCTTACCCGACAGCCCTTCCGCTATATCACTAACAAAGATGTTAAAAAGAATCGGACCAAGGACAGATCCCTGGGGCACACCACTGGTAACATCCTTCTCCTCAGAGTGAGCTCCATTTACTTGTACTCTTTGTCGCCTCCCACCCTACCAATTTCTAACCCAAGCAGTAACTTTAGGGTCCATCCCTAGGGTGCTCAGTTTGTTTATAAGTCGCCTGTGAGGAACAGTGTCAAAGGCTTTACTGAAATCTAAATACACCACATCTAGAGCTCTCCCTCGGTCCAACTCCCTGGTCACCCAGTCAAAGAAATCGATCAGATTTGTCTGACAAGACCTGCCTCTGGTGAATCCATGCTGCCTCGGATCCTGTAATCCGCCGGACTCCAGAAACCTCACTATTTTCTCTTTCAGCAGCGTTTCCAATAATTTACTCACCACCGAAGTTAAACTAACCGGCCTGTAGTTTTCAACCACATCCTTACTTCCGCTTTTGTGTAAAGGCACTACATGAGCCTCTCTCCAGTCCTTTGGCACCACTCCCAACTCCAACGAGGCATTGAAAAGGTCAGTCAGTGGAGCTGCTAGAACGTCCCCAAGTTCCCTCAGTATTCTAGGGTGTATCCCATCCGGTCCCATCGCTTTGTCTACTTTAAGTTGCGACTAGGGGAGTAGTTTATGTGATCCTATGTCCTTGTTCATTATTGTATATTGGACAGACTTCTCGGCCATTTAAAACGCACATTATTGAACACATGTTGGCTATTCGTCGTGGTGTGGAATCAGCACCTTTAATGACACATTGGAGATTGAAAAATCATTCCTTAGATGATCTTCGGTGTTTTGTTCTATTGCAAGTAAGGGGTGGTGAGGGTGGTAATTTTCAACAGCTGTTATGCCGTAAGGAACAACAATTTATTTTTCATTGGAAGAGTGCAAAACTGCAAGGGTTAAATTCCCAAATTGAGTGGTATTGGTTTTACTGATCTGAGATTGGATGAGACTTGTATATAATAGCGCATGCATTGGCCTTTTTTAGTGAAGCCGTTTCGGCAAAGAGAACTGCATGTTACAGGAGTGGTAGTTGTTTTTTGTTTTGGGTCTATTTTTAGTGTGTGTTGAAAGAATTTATTTTTTGGTATGGTTTGTAAATCTGGGCTAAGGGGAGGTGATGTAGAGAAATGAAGAGGGAATCGTTGATATGTACGTCACATATTATTTGTAATGGAATGAGATGAAGGTGCATATGTGATTGTTGTGTGAGTTGATGAAGTGAATGAGATATAGAGGATTATGAATTTTATAGGAATTTGGGATTATGCAGTGTATGAATAGTATAGTATATAAAAAATGTTTGTTAACATATATTTATGAATGATATATAGCTGTTCATTGTGATTAATTGTACTGGGAACTTTCTTAATGTTACATGATATATACTAGATATAAGTTTTTTAAAGAACCAATGGATTCTATATTGGGATATATATACATAATTGATATTTCATATGTGTAATTAAAGAATTTATATTTTTATGAAATAAAATAATTTTGATACACACTAGTGAAAACATTAATTTTCGATATATGTATTTTGCATATGGTGAATGTATTAGTAGTCTTTTATATTTAATTTTTCACAGACAGAATCTTTGCATGTTTGGGGTGCTTAAGGGGGTCGAACTGCCAGACACCTGGGCTTTAATACAGCAGCTGCTTTCCTGCCAAAATAACTGATTCTTCATATGAAATCTAGCGTGCTCTTAGAGAGACCAGACTAAAAGCACCTCCTGAGAAATGTTCTCGGGCACTGATTGTCCGTTTGCTCCATTATCATGAAAAGGACTTTGTTATCACCAAGGCACATAAATCCAAAATGGTGTGCTAGCAGAAATGGTCTATTTCAATCTTTCCAGATGTTAGTGCAGAGACTGCCAGGAAAAGAAAATCTCTCCTTCCTTATCGGGACTCGCTCCTTAAAGACAGCTCAGAGCTGCCATATTGTTTCTCACTCACCTCACAGCTGTCTGTCACAGGGAGAGAATCTTCCCACAGTCCCTGGAAGAAGTAGAGAAGCTCTTAGAGCTTGCAGGAGTTGGACAATATGCCAGGAGAACCTCATCGCAGACATCTTCAGTTGGCTAGTCACAGGGGAATTAGGTGCGCTCTGGTGTGCTCACCTCCGTCATTAGTGTCAAATACCAGCACCCCAGATGGCTTACACCCCTCCTCTCCATTGCTTTCTCCATCTCATCCCTGGGGGCATTGACCACTGTAAGCAGCAAGATGTGGCCAAAGAGCTGACGGAGTGACACTGTGGCATCTGCAGGCCTGTATTTATACTTCACTGGCTGATTTTTATTGATAATCTTGGCCTCGACTGAGACAGTCATGTCCTGAACTTTGTTTCCTTGTGATCCTGAGTTGCAGAGGAAGAGGACAGATTTGGTCCTGCCTTGCAGGGTTTATAGCTGGAGGAGAGGGGGTGTGATCTTGGGACGCGCTCCCCTTTGGGGGCAATTTGTGTTATTGATCCGTGTAGCTTGTGCAACTCGGGAGAATGGAAGCCTATTGTTTTCTTATTGTAAAAATGGGACAGGATATGTTGTTTTATATGTATTGTTCTAGGTTTTCAGGGGTTTGGGAGAGGAATGCAGCATGTTTGTGTGAGAATGGGTATGTATGGTGTATGGATTGGTCTAAGTGGGGTGGGGTAGGGAGGTGGAGAGAGTGGGTGTTTGAGAAGTATGAGAACTGTGATGGTGTTAGTGTCTTCTTTACTGTAATTCTGTCCTCTGTATTCTTATTGTTCTCTGGGTTACAGCATGGATCTTCAGTTGGCTACCTTAAATGTGGGTGGTTTCAACAGCCCTGTCATGCAGAAGACAGTTCTTAGCTATTTACAAAAATAAAGGGTAGATATTGCCCTCCTGCTGGAGATACGATGGATCCATTCCAAAGCAGCTAAGCTGTGGGGAGGGTATTGGAAGCAACTTTTTAGTTCAACCTACAACTCTAAAAAAACATGGAGTGGCCATCCTAATAAGCAAGCGTACACCCTTTGTTGTGATTGACTCAGGGGGAGATTCCCAATGGCGAATGATCTGGGTAGTAGGGCATATTAGCAATCAGATACTGTCATTTCTAAACCTGCATGCTCCTAACGGACCTAAAGGCTCCTTTTTTAAGCTGTCATTCTCCACCTTTCCGCAGAAAACTTGTGGTTCTATCTAGGTGAGGGATGACATGAATTGTTTCCTCAGTTCTCTAGACAGATCTGGCCCAGTATAGAAGCACGCCCCTTTCCTTAAGGGGCGGCACTCCACAAGGCTTTATTAAAAATGGGATGGATAGATGTGTGTAGAGTGGTTAACCTGGGTGAGGGGGACTATACGCATTGCAATATTTGTTACCCCAGTTATCCCTGTTTTATTCCCTGTTATCTGTAAACTTGACATATGTTATATGTTTTAAGTATAAATTTGTTAAATTGTAAACCGCGCTGATGATGAATAGCGCGGTATATAAAAGCTGTTAAATAAATAAATTGCTCTACTAAGAAACATGGTTATTTGCATCTTGACCTGTACTGTGGACAACAGGGAGAGCTTTCACGCTTGTTAGACTGTTGGATTGCGACCTCACTGGTCAGTGATCATGCTATGGTCTGTCTATGGCTAGATTTTGATTAGGTGACCGGATTGGTAGGTATGGGCCATGGAGGGCCAATGTACGCCTACTCCTTGATAAGGCAGTGCAGGACCTCATGCGCATCTGGTGGGCAGTATATTTGAGTGTAAACCATACTGAGGGAATATCTGCAGACTTGTTCTGGGAGGTCGGGAAAGCATACATGTGAGGCCGTTTGCTGCAACTTGCCTCACACCGTAAGTGGCAAAGAGACACAGAAGCCAACCAACTCCGCACACGTCTAGAGGCACTGCAACTAGATCACAAACACACTGGCTGCAAGAAATGTTATTTGAAACTGGTCGAAGTCCATCACCAAATTGAATCCTTTGAAGTAGAGTGCATTGAGTTCTTTCTGCGACTTACTCATTGCAATTTTTTGGAATGTGGGATTAGGTTAGGTCAGCAACCTGTGATCACAAAGAACCAGGGTTTCAATCCCACTGACTCTTCCTGTGACCTTGGGCAAGCCATTTAATGTAGGAGGTTTGTAAGGAGGCTTCAGTAGGGAGGAGTGGCTCAGTGGTTGGGACAGATTACCTCAGGCCAGAAGGCTGGGGTTCACATGGGGACAAGCAACCTCAGGCCAGAGGGACTGGGGTCTCTAGTCCCATGGCCACTCCTTGTGGCCTTGGGCAAGCCACTTAACCCTCCATTGCCTCAGGTACACTTAGATTGTGAGCCATTTGGGGACAAGGGAATAAAAGGTACCTGTTAGTATACATGTAAACTGCACTGATTCTGAATAGTGCAGTAAAAAAAATAAAATAAAAGAAACCCCTGCATAAAGCAAACAACTAAAGGCTGTGCAGAGATGGGATGCACCAGGTGGGGTATGACTACCATATAAGGTAGGAGGGATTCAGGGGCCAACAAGGATTTTTGTTATTGGGTGAGTGGGATTGGGGCTGCTGGGCCAGCAGGGGTTTTTTAATTGAGTGGGTGTGGAGATTGGGGCCACTGGGCCACCAGGGAATTTTTTATTGGGTAGGTGGGGGATCAGGGCTGCTGGGCATCTGGGTACTTTGTTTCTGTCAGGGGGTCGGTGTCTGTGGGGAGCACCGGACCCTGAACAGTATGCTGATGGCATTAAGGGCTTTCCCCGATGCCTAGCTCATCTGAAGTGAAGTTTAAACTTTCACCTCAGATGAACCTGTTTCTTCGGGACAATATGCCAAATCTGAACCGACTTCTGTGCGCATGTGTTTGGCTTTCTCTCTCAGTTTAATGCTGACTTTTTGCATGCTGAGTAATTTGAATATTGCATTCCAGCACAAAGAGTCAGCATTAAAGTCACACTATGAAACCCTGCTCTACAGCTTTAAGCACTGGGCTCTAGTGCAGGTTTTCTGCATCAGCCTGTATGAGACAGGAAGCAATGTCCTATTGTGGCTTAGGAAATGGTTAAAAGATAGAAAACAATGACATGGGATAAATGGTCACTTTTCTCAATGGAGAAAGGTGAATAGTGGAGTGTTCAAGGGATCTGTACTGTGATCCATGCTTTTTAATGATCTGGAAAGTTCCACTGCGCATGAACGGCATCTTCATACCTGCTGCCGCGGTGCCATTTTAAGATAGTTTGATACTATAGCTATAGTAGAATACAACTCCCAGCAGAAGTGGGAAGGTTGTTAGGACTTGTTCCTGCTATCCATTGAGAATACCTACTACAAGTAAGTAACTACCGTACCTTTTCTCCATGAACAAGCAGGAATGAAGTCCTCACATATGGGAATCCCTAGCTACAGGCTACCAAAAGCCAAAGAGAATGCAGACAATACATAACTATGTACAGAACAAGATGACATTCTTTTTTCCTGTTTTTTTTTTACATTGTCTGGGGGATGGAGTTGGATTCTAATCCCCAAACAGATATCAAAGTATTGATTGGCCAAAGTTGCTGTTGCATCGGGAATCCCCTTCTAGACAGTAGTGAGATGTGAATGTGTGGACAAAAGACCACGTTGCAGCCCTGCAGTCCTCTTCAGTGGAGACCAAGCACAAGTTGGCCACCAATGCAGCCATGGTTCTGTGTGAGCTGTGACATGACCTCAAGGATCAGGCCTCTCTGGGCATAAGTGAAAGACATGCAGTCTGCTAGCCAACTTGAAAGAGAGCATTTTGAGATGGCAGCCCCTAGCTTGGTGGGGTCAAAAGCAACAAAAAGCTGGATGGACTTTCTATGCACTATTATCTGCTCAAAGTAGAAGGCTAAGGCTCATTTGCATTTCAACATGTGTAACACAGCTTCCCCCTTGTGGGCATGAAGTTTTGGGAAAAATGTTGGTAGAACAATTGACTGATTAAGATGGAAATCTGATACTACTTTTGGAAGGAATATCGGATGAATACAGAGGAGCACTCAATTATGATGGGATTTGTTGTAAGGTGGACGAACTATGACAGCCTGAAGCTCATTCATTCTGTGGGCTGAAGTGACTGCTACAAAAGAACCTTCTAGGTCAAAATCATCAGGTGGCAGGAATTGTGTGGCTCAAAAGGAGTTTTCATCAGCTGTGCAAGAACCACATTGAGGTCCCAAGACACCATGGGTAGTTTGTAAGAAGGCTTCAGGAGAAGCAACTCCCACATAAAGTGAACAAAGGCACTGCAGAGATGGACTTCCCTTCTACATCTCGATAATAAGCTGCAATTGCACTGAGGTGGACCCTGATGGAGCTGGACCTATGTCCAACCTCGGAAAGGTATAGAAGATACTCAAGTAGTTTTTGTGTGGGACAGGCTCTCACACCAGACAGCAAACCTTCTCCAATTGCATGAATAAGATTTTCTCATTGAGGCCCTCCTGGAGGCCAAAAGTACATCAGTCACACCAGCCAGCAGTTTGAGCTCGGATACATTAACATCTCAGCATTCACACTGTGAGGGCAAAGGACTTAATGTTTGGATGCAATATCATTCTGTTCTACTGCGAAATCAGATCCTGCACCTGGCCCAGTTAAAGTGGCTCCTGACTGGAGAGCTCTAGCAGGAGAAGAAACTAAGACAGTCAAGGCCAGTAAGGAGTGATAAGAATCATCGTGCCTCTGTTTTGAGCTGCAGGAGGGTTTTTGCAATGAGAGGTATTGGAGGATATGCATACAGAAGACCCTCCCCCCAATGTAGCAGACAAGCATTCAAGGCTAGTCTGCTGTGTGATCTCATACCGGAACAGAACTGATCTACATGGGCATTTTGAGGAGTTGCAAACAGAATTATAGGGGGGGGGGGGGTCCCCACTCCTGAAAGATGCAAGTTGCAAACTCCCTGTCCAGTGTCTATTTGTGTGGTTGGAGGACTCGACTCAGTCTGTCTGCCAGAGTGTTTTGCTTGTCTGGTAGGTATGTGTCTCAAGTCCATCCCTTGTGCGATGAAAACCTTCTACAACCCGACTGCTTCCCAATACAGGAGGTATGCACCTGTTCCTCCTTGCTTGTTGATGTAGAACATTGTTACTTGATTGTCAAGCTGAATCAGAAAAGTTTGATTGGCCAGTTGATTCCTGAAAGCTTTTAGAGAGTTTGCTAGGTCTCTTAACTCCAAGAAGTTGATCTGGTGGAGACTTTCTTGGAAAGACCAATCATCCTGAGTGTGAAACCCATTGAGATGAGATCCCCAACCCAGTTTGGATGCATCTGTTGTCAAAACGTCTTGAGGTGAAGTAATTTGGAAAGGGAGATATTTGAGTAAATTGTGATGGATTGTCCACAATTGCACAAGTAGACCGGTGACATACAAACAATCCCTGAGTCGATCTGTGGCTTGGGTCCACTGAGTCCTCAGAGTCCACTGAGTCAGTCTCATATGAAGAATAGTTGGGTAGGTCGTAGATGGGATTTCAGATAATTTATGATCAACCCTAGTAGTTCCAGCACCTAAATGGTCAACCATGCTGATTCTCAAACTCCTTCCGGAGTAGTATTCTTGATCAGCCAATTGTTCAAATAGGGGAAAACAAACACTCACAGCATCCAGAGGTAAGCTGCTACTACTGCAAGGCATATTGTGAAAATGTGTGGTGCTGAGGCTAGGCCAATGGGCAACATCTGGTACTGGAAGTGTTGTCCCCCCAGGATGAATCTGAGATACTTCCTGTGATGTATCTCTATGTGGGTGTATGCATTCTTCAGATCCAGGGAGCATAGCCAAGCTCCTTTTTGAAGATAAGGAAGCAGGGTGCCCAGAGAAATCATTCTGAACTTTTCTTTGATGAGGTATCTGTTCAGATCTCTGAGGTCTAGAATGGAACGACATCCCCATGTTTTCTTGGGGTTCAGGAAATACCTGGAATACAATCCTCACCCTCTTTGCTCTGGTTGCAGAAGCTTGATCGCAAGATCCCCCAAGAGAATGGTGATTTCTCACTGAAGCACGTCCTGATGCAGAGGGTCAATGGGGGGGGGGGGCGAGTTGGGGGGCGATTTTTAGATAGGTTGAATAGATGTAATTTGTAACCATTCTGGAATTAGAAAAAGTACAGAGAATGGCAACAAAAATGATAAATCAAATAGAATGACTTTCGATAAGGATAGGATAAAGAGGTTAAGGCTCTTTAGCTTGAAGAAGAAACTGTTGAGGAGGATATGGCAGAGGTCTTTAAAATCATGATTAGAATTGAATGGGTAAACATGAATGTATTGTTTACTCTTTCAAAAATTACAAAGACTAAGGAGCACACCATGAAGTTACTAAGTAGCACATTTAAAAAAAATCTGAGAAATATTTTTTTCAATCAAAGCATAATTCAACTCTGGAATCCATGGCTGGAGGATTGATAAGAATAGTTAATGTATTTGGGATTAGAAAAGGTTTGGCTAAATTTTTGGTGGAAAAATCCATAAACCATTATGAACAAGATAGACTTGCATTGAATTTATCTACTCCTTGGGATTCTGCTGGGTACTTTGACCTGAATTGGCCACTGTTGAAAAAGGATACTGGATCTCATGGAACTTACATCTAACCCAATATGGCAGTTCTTATGTTGTAAGGGCCCAATGTTCAAAGGCATTTATTTATATGGTTGGCAGACCTGTAAACCGTGTAAATGCCGCTAAGCAGGATATTCAGCAGCACTAACATGGTTAGTGCCGCTGAAGATCCACAGGTGCAGCTGCTTGGCAGTTAGCCTCGGGGCATCCCAAGGCGTTCCATGGGTGGCAACTGGGGATAACTGGTCAGCAGTGATATTCAGCCATTGTCTGGTTATCCCTCTATGGTGAAAGGCACAGAAAAGGATGCCCTAACTTTTGCTACTGAAGCTAACCGGGCATCGGCCGACCCAGATATTTAGTGCTGGTGGATGGATATGGCCTTAGCATTGAATATCCGCTTTTAGCATTCAGTGACAATGGCTAGCTGCTATAATTGCGTTAGCGGCCACCACTGAATATCAGGCCCTAACTATTTAGTACTAAAATCTGGTCTACATTTTCAGCAGGGTTGGCCTTGTTTTGGTATTAAAAAGCATTGCACTAGCAATGAATTAAGAAAATATTCTAAGTGACAGAACCATAATAGGCAAGTCTACAGCAGCAAGGTATTCTATAAAATAGCATTCAACTTCCTCAACTTGTAGTAGTTGCCATAATTATTCTAATTATGCGTAGTATATCATACATAATGCATGCTGCTGTCAAATAAAGGAAAGATGTTTTCTGCCAGAAGAGTGAATGAACAGAAACGTCAGTCACCAGACCTTTTGTTTTGAGCACAGTATTTATTTCTTTAAGAGCCATTTTTCTCTGTGACACACGTCATTAAAAAATAGCAGAAGGTCCTATTCTACTTTCTACACAGATCATAAATTATAAATAATGATATGTGCCTGCACAGCAGGTTCGACTAAGGCATTTTGTATATGATTACTGAATTATTTGAGGCTCTACTTTCACAAGTCAGTAAAAGACATGTAGGGACCTAAAGAATAAAACTCACATTTTTTTTATTTGCATGAACTTGCTAGAAAGTCACTTAACTGACAATACACATACAAAGTGTAGACATGTTATCCCCCAAACCAAAGCATCTACTTTCAACTTTTGGTTGTGCACTAAATATCACAAACACTATTCAAATCAGTATTATGTGATAAACTGAGCATGCATAGCCCTATTTTATTTTATGGTTCACCCTCTTGCTGCAAACCTGTATAAAAATTTGCCTGGAAAATAAGAACAGAAAAATATAAGAACTGCCATTTTGGTTCAGTCTAATGGCTCATCAAGACCAGTATCCCATTTGCAGCAATGTCAAATCCAGACCAAAAATATTTAGAAGTCTTCCAAAAACTAGCAAGATTATATGCTGACCATCCCCAGGGATAATCAGTGTTTTTCTCAAGTCTATCTTAATAAGACTTTATGGACTTTTCCTCCAGGAACTTGTCCAAATGTTTTTTGAATCCAGCCATGCTAACTACTTTTACCATATCTTTGGGCAACGAATTCCAGAGCTTAATTATACGTTGTGTTCAGTGGAGTAAATTCTGCCCAAGGAGCCCCTACATTGGAGGGGAGGGGCCCAGGCAAGAAGGAAGCCCCCACATCCCTCTGACCCATACTGCAGTGACCAGGGAGAGCGCTGCAAACACCTTACTTTAAATGAAGTTTGCTTGCTGCCTCTCGAACCTGCTTGTAACTCCAGGCTTTGATCTTTCCACCTTGCTGCTCCTTATGCTTGGAATAAACTAAGATTGTACATCAGGCATCATCTCAGGCCATTTTGAAATCTAGGCTAAAAACCCACCTCTTCAATGGTGCTTTAGATCCTGATCCACTTAGTTTCCTGCTCTTCAGCCAGGGCTGGTGCTACCTGGTAATCCGGGTGAGCGCGGCAAGAGGATGCCAAGGGCGAGGGTGTGCTGTCGCTAGCTGTCTGCCACCCAACGCTTCAAAAAAGAAAGCAGCTGCGGGAACATTTCTCTGCTCCCTTGGCTCTGCTATCTTTTAAACTCGTAAGAAACAGGAAATGCTTATTCTTGCCTTTAGAAACTCTATGACTTAGCAGTTTAAAAGTTAGCAGAGCCACGGGAACAGAGAAATGTTCCCGCAGCTGCCTTCTTTTTTGAAGGACGAAGCGGAGCAGACATGGGGGGGGGGGAGAGGGGGGTTGAAAGGGAGCAGACACATGGGGGCAGGGTGCTGAAAGGGAGCAGAAATGGGAGGATACAAGGGAGCAGACACTGGAGAGCTAGAAGGGGGCAGGCACGGGATGGGGAGCTGAAAGGAAGCAGATACTGAGGAGCTGAAAGCAGGGCCGGCACTACCCAGTAAGCCGGGTAAGCACGGCAGGAGGGTGCTGGCGACAGGGGAGGATGTCGTCGATAGCTGCCCGCCACCCACCGCTTCAAAAAAGAAAGCAGCCATGGGAACATTTCTCTTTTTCCACAGCTCTGATAACTTTTAAACTGCTGGGTCCCGGAGTTTCTAATAGCAAGAATAATCATTTCCTGTTTCTCGTAAATATTTGTAATGTTGCTTTTTTTCTGGGTAGGCCCCTTATTGTATGAGTTTTGGAAGTGTATGCTGGTATGGTATGGTAGATTTGACTTTGTAGATTTTCAGTGACTTTTGCAGTGTTTTATATCAGTTCACAATATGCCTGACACTGGAGAATGTTTATGTTGTTGTTAGTGAGATGACCAGAATCAGATTTTATTTATTTTGAACTGTCACAGCCTGTTTGTATGATGCTAAGTATTTACTGCTAAGTATTTTTATTTTGGTTATGCATTTGCTCTTTTGCTGCAATTTTCTTTCAACACTAGATTTGAAGGAGAAATACTAATATCTCTTGAAAAGAGTTCATAAAGCAGTTTTGGGAAAAAGGAGGGTAGGGTGCAGCCAACATTAATAAATTTATAGGTTGCAGGGGGGTGCTAGAAACCCTAGCACCGACTCTGTCTCCAGTTGTTTGTCTCCTTCCCATTTCCCCTGGACATATCCTAGTCTCCAGTTGTTGTGCTGTCTGTCTTGACTTAAATTGTAAGTTCTGATGATCAGGGACTGTCTCTTACATGTCTCTATACAACGCTGCATATGCTTTGTAGTGCTATACAATTGATTAGTAGTTGTAGTAATACTTTTCTTGCCTGGCAGCTATTATTTCATGCTGCCAAAATCTCATGATAACAGCTTGACCTCCTAGCAACAATACTACTACTACTACTATTATTAATCATTTATATAACTCTAACTCAAAACTCTATCACATCAACAAAAGTATCATCTCGAAATTTCAGAGCCTTCAACAAAGAACTTATTCTTGCTCAAACTCATCCTCTCATCAATGACTCCTCTCTCAACCTGGAGAACTTGATCACTGCCTGGAACAGCAATATCAGCACTGTTGCACTACAACCAAATCAAAGTAACAACCCAAAGAAAAGAAAACCATCTCCCTGGTTCTCCCTTGATCTACGAACCTCCCTCATACACCTAAGAAGATTGGAAAAACGTTGGCGTCGATCACGCTCCACGGAAGACCTAGCAGCCTACAAATTACACCTATCCACGCACAGAGAATCAGTCATCGCCAAGATGAAACAATTCCACACTGATACACTGAAAAGATCACTAAATAAACCTCGTGACCTTTTTAATCTAGTCAAGACCTTAGCTAAGGAGCCTTCATCCAAACAGCCCGAACTCATTCACCCACAAGTGTTCGCGGAATATCTACAATCCAAGCTACTAACAACTGACACCATCGCAACAATCCCCGATCAAGACTCCAACTGCCTATCTAACCTATCTATGTTCTCCACACCATCAAATAAACATGTCGAGAACATTATTGCTGCCCTTAACACATCCACGGCACAAACTGACCCTTGCCCAGCCTTTTGGATAAGGGAGCTACGAAGTGATCTTAGTCCTCTCATCACTAGAATGATGAATTTATCCTTCACATCTGGGTCTTTCCCATCAGCCCTCAAGAGAACATCCATTAGACCCCTCTTGAAGAATCCCAAACTCGACTCTCAGAAAGTCGAATCTTACAGACCCATAGCGAGTATTCCCTTTCTAGCAAAAGTAATTGAAAAGGTAGCTCAAAGTCAAATACAGGATCACATCGACACTGCATCCCCTCTAGACCAATGCCAGCATGGCTTCAGAGAGTTCCACGGTGTGGAAACCCTCCTCACTACCCTCTTCAACAACATCATCACAGGCATTGACAACATCCATCAAGGCTTTGTCCTTATTTTCCTGGACATTGCCGCTGCTTTTGACTCTGTACATCACGATCTGTTACTAGGGCGGCTAAAAGAAAAGGGCATCAATGACACTGCCCTGGCATGGTGCAGATCATACCTGGATCAGAGATGGCAGTATGTAACTTCAGGAACAGCAACCTCCACACCTTTCCATCAAAAACAGGGTGTGCCACAAGGGTCATCCCTATCATCACTCTTATTTAACATATACATACAGCCAGTCTGTAACATCATCAAATCTTTCAAGGTCGACTGTCTAATATACGCAGACGACATTCTCCTCTACATGCCTTTTTCCACACTCAACATGGATCTTTCACCGATAACCAAATGCTTTGATGCAGTGTCTGAATGGCTTCAATCCCAAAACCTCCGTATTCAGCACAGGAAAACGGAGGTTCTCTTCATCACTAGAGACCCATTGTTCACCCCCCCTTCCAACTTAAAAGTGAAAGAAGCCGAGCTCCAAACTAAGACTTCAATCCGATACCTGGGGATCACATTGGACCAGCATCTGGATATGAAATTACACATATCCAACGTAGTCAGAGCGATTTATCTAAAAATCCGGACACTCCGCCACCTTCGCTCCTTGATTGATCCTGAAGATTTCCGTACCATATTCCAAGCGTTAACCCTACCGCACCTTGACTACGCTAATGCCGTTTTTCAAGGCCTCCCGCACTCCACCTTAAACCCCTTGCAATTTGCCATGAACACTGCGGCCAGAGTCCTCTACGGAGCATCAAGAAGAGACCATGTAACACCTATTCTAAAACAGCTCCACTGGCTCCCCATACACGGGAGACTATTGTTCAAAACTTTATTTATTTATTTATTTATTTCATATTTCTATACCGCATCTTCCAAAGTTCAGTTGCGGTTTACAGTTAACAACAATTAACAAAGCAAGTTTGTTTTACATGGAACATTGAGATATCACAGAACTTATTTACAAGGAACATCATATTAAATATAGAGTAAATAGTGCAATATAATACCAAACCGTGTGCAAACTATGTACAAGTTTATATATGAATATATCGAGGGTGAGTGCTATCTGTGTGGGTTAAGGGCTTTTGCATGGAGCAATCTGATTATCTCTTTAACCTTTGTCTAAAGTAGATAATGAATTATCTGTATTATAATGTTTGGCAAACAGATAGGTTTTTAATTTCTTGCGGAGTTCCATTATTTCTGTTAGCTTTCGTAGCTCCTCTGGGAGGGAGTTCCAGATTGTAGGGGCAATATGGGAAAAGGCTCTATTGTTTGTTGATTTATGGGCTTTAGTACTCACTTTCAAGGCTATCAAAGGTATCACCTCCTCCTCTCTAATGAACCTCATTCAGACTGTTCCACTTAACAGATCCAGGAGAACTATATCTACAAACTCTCTAATAATCCCTAAGGCAGCAACTAAATGCACACGAGCTACATCTAACAGGGCTTTCAGTTTCTATGCCCCTAAGTGCTGGAACACTTTACCACCCGAAATTCGGGCTATCCCTGATCTAACCTCATTCAGAAAGGCAATCAAATCCCATTTATTCCCCAACTACTACCAGAACACCCTATCACCTTCCTGACCTCCAACCCCCATTGAACACCCAACCTTACTTAAGAATAACTCTGTCATATGTACATGTAAATACTTTGTAAATTGTTTCAGTTAAATTTTCCCCATGTATTATCCAAGTTCATTCTCCTGTTCAATGTAAAACCAAACAGCTTTTTGTTCTGGTCTTTTTGTTGTACTGTAAATCGCGCTGATCCCAAATAGTGCGGTATATAAGAGCTTGTAATAAATAAATAATAAATAAAATATATAGTGCTACAAGACAGACACAGCACTTTACAAGAGCATATAGAAGATGGGTCCTGCTCGTTAGAGTTTACAATCTAATCAAGACAAACAGTACAATATAAGAGAAACAAGGGGTTCAAATAGGGAAAGGAGACACAGGAAGAACAAGGAGATTAGGATCCAAAATCATCCTCAAAGAGGTGAGCTTTTAGCATGGATTTGAAAAGGAGGAGAGATGAGACTTGACATATAGATTCAGGAAGTTTGTTCCAGACATAAGGAGCAGCAAGGTGAAAAGACTGAAATCTGGAGTTGGCAGTGGAAGAAAAAGGCATAGAGAGAAGAAAGCCAGAGGAAGAGCGGAGAGGAGAGAGGAAAGGTAGTTAGGGGCCATAGAGTGAATGCATTTCTAGGTCAGAAGGAGAAGTTTAAATTGGATATGGAAACGGAAAGGGTGCCAATGAAGTGATTTGAGAAGAGGGGTTATATGAGTGTATTGGGACTGGCAGAAGATTAACTGCACAGCAGAGTTCTGAACAGATTGAAGAGAGATGTCTCTTAGGGAAACCAGCAAGGAGGAGGTTGCAATAGTTGAGATGGGAGGTGACCAAAGAGTAGATTAGAGTTTTAGTAGTATGTTCAGAGAGGAAGGGGTGAATTTTGTAATGCTATAGAGAAAAAAAAAGACAGGTTTTAGCTATCTGTTGGATATGTATGGAGAAGGAGAGGGAGGAGCCAAAGATGACCCCAAGATTGCATGCCAAGGAAACGGGAAGCAGAAGAGTGTTATCAACAGAGACAGAAAAAGAAGGAAGGGGAAAGAAGGTTTAGGGGGAAAAATAAGAAGTTCAGTCTTGGCCATGTTCAATTTTATATGGCAGTGAGACATCCAGGCAGAGATCTCAGATAAGCAGACAGAGATATGTGCTTGGAGTATAAGAGAAATGTCAGGTCTAGATAGATAGAGTTGAGAGTCATCAGCATAAAAATGATACTGAAAGCCATGGGAAGAGATGAGGGCACCAAGGGACTGGGTATGGAGAGTGAAAAGGAGAGAACCCAGAACAGATCCTAAGGGTAAACCGAGAGAGGGATGGCAGCAGAGGAGGATCCACCACAACAATTATCCCTATGCTCCACCCGACATGTCTACTGGCATGGATGATCATTCATACCAATGTGTGTTCTTTTACACTGATTGGTATTTTATAAAAGGTCTTTTATGTGCATTTGTGTCTACCCTCTAATGGGGTAATTTTATAACCCATTTTGCTCATAAAGCAGTAATTTTATGCACATAAATGGACTCTTGTAAAATTAGGTCACACCTAAAAGCATGTGTAGTACATGCCAGCACATATTTGTGTGGGCAAAGTTTGGACAGAGCATGGGTGGAGTTGCAATTTACATTTCTATTTTATAAAATACTCACATAAAGTGAAACATTAAACATTCCTACTTGCCCTGAAGCAGGCCTAATGTTTGCTCCTTTAATCCAGACATGATTTCTGTAGGAATTGTGCTAGTACTTTATAAAACTATAAAAATGATAACGTTATTCCACTTTAATAAATCTAGCACATAGCCAAAAACTGATATCTGATAATGTCCAATGTTGCTAATACAGAGAAAGGTGATAGATAACGGAAGGACAGAAGTCAATCTGCCGAGAAAGATCACCCACACATTTTGTTACCATAGCAGACATTATTCTGGATTGAACTTCACTGACTCTAGTCTCACAAAGGATATTGGACACATGAACCAATTATAACTCAGTGCAGGCCCAGAATTAGGCATGGACAACATAGGCCATTGTCTAGGGACTGGGTGCCAGATTTTGAAAGAACTAAATGCCCAGACCAAAGAGGAGTCTGCTCTTGCTTTCTTTAGAGCCATGTATATGTGCTGCTTCAAAGAAGTGTCACAGTGGCACAATGACCTTCCTTTGCCCCTCTTCTGACTCTTCAATCTTTGGGATCTCTGACTTTCCCCCTGCCACTGCTCACTGGGATCTGCTGTCTGCTCTTGCCTAATGGTGCCAGACTCTTAGGGGCATGTTTACTAAAACCCCGCTAATGTGCGGGCCGCGGTAGTGTGCGGATGCCATATAAGGAGTGGGCGTTCCGTCCTGAAAAAGAAAAGCCGTGATTGACATATGTGCTAAGGTGCGTGGAGCCCATGTGTGCCCCGCACATTAGCGCATGAGGAAGCTGCAAGGAAGGCATAAGTGGCGCACTGATGTGCACACAGAAGAGCAGAGCCACAGCACAATGGTTAAGACACTGACCAATGATACAGGGATCAGAGGTTCAATCCCCCACAGTGCTCAATGTAGACGGCTGGCTGAGGCATTACTTTAGGAGCCAGTTTAATATTGGGCGGCATGCTGATGGGCATTAGGCGACGTGCTATTGATTTAGGAGGCTTTTTAATATTGGGCGGCATAAGGCGGCACGCTAATGTACAAACACAGGAACAGAACCACAGCACAATGGTTAAGACACAGACCAATGGTGCAGGGATCAAGGGTTCAATCCCCCACAGTACCCAATGAACAAGGTTGGCTGAGGCATTACATATTATGGGGAATGCACCCCCACAGCACCTCGGCCTGGTAGGGGGACGTGACCATGTGCACCCCCACAGCACCTCAACCTGGTAGGGGGTACTGACCGTGTGTTTAACTGGCACAGAGTAGTTACACACTGTCACATTGTGCGGGTACTGTGCTCACCCTGAGTGTGCGGTGAGGCGCCCAGCACCAGGTCCACAGCACCTTCCATGGCTGAAAAAGGCCATGCCGGAGGTCCAAAGCAGTGTTAAACTGTGAGATGGGTAGTTTCTGTAGAAACACCTTGGATATCTCTGTCTCAGTCAGGTGTAGCCCCCACCACCCCCCTCCTCCAGGGCCAAAGGTAGCAAACAGGGTCTCCTATCAATAGATCCACATTCTACCTCCCTGCAAAGGTGGCAGTAGAGGGGACCATCAACCCCAGTCCTGCTGAGGAACAGACACCCCACAGGGCAGTCAATGCAGCTCTATACACATCCATAACACAATAGCAGACAGACATTAGGCCTGGATATGGTAAGCTGCACCCCACCACTATCTGATATTCTCCTGCAGCAAGTCATCAGCCACTGCACCCTACAAGCTGCTCCATCAAGACACATACCACCTGCAAGCAGTGTGCTAGTTAGTCCATAGTGCATGTTCCCAGTGGAGATGCATGCACCCAGAACTGGGATGTCAGCATACACAGCAAGCAGATAAATCAGTGACTGGGCCCCAAAAGGAAACCCATATCTATCACATGAGAGAAATACTATATAGCACTATGGGGGTGCCTAGCCATGCTGTCGTCACTGCCCAGTCAGGGTGAGAGTGATCTCTGAGGTCACCCTGTCTGTGTAAGTGGTGGCCGGGCACTAAAATGTCCCAGTCAGTACCCTATGCCCTGTGCAGCTGCACCCTGGCCAGGCCACCCTGTCCGGCCTATACCCATTGTACCTTGCTCCTCATTATGCACATTGGCAGCCCAATACTGGCAACATTGCAGGCAGTGTGGGCTGTGGATGGTGTTTGCAGCCACCACACACTGGATAGACAGACAGCCACCCCCACACCTATGCCAGCATTGTGCTACTATGGAGGAGTTCAGCAGCCATACCCACCACACCAGTCCTGGGCACAGTACAGGCATGAATATGGTATGCAATACTGTTGGGGGGTCACTCCCCAGGGTGGTAAACACTGTCAGAGACCAGACCTGCAGCACACACCGCAGACATCAGAATGATTGTTATGGTGGAGCTCAATGAGCCAAATGTGCTTAACTTAGGAATTGATATCTGCCAGTTATCATGGGAAATGTTTGATAGCTGTGTACCATATACCCAAGTGTAGGGTGGCATTGCTAAGGTATGCAACTGCTAGTATTGGGAGATACAGGCAGGGCCCAATGTCCTGCCTCTCCAAGAGGCATTGGCCAATGGGGCCTGTGGGTGTGTGTGTGGGTGTGTCTGGCCCTGTTGGCTGCTGCTTTACGGCAGAGTTTCCCAACTCCAGTCCTGGTGTTCCAAACACTGTTCGGGTTTTCATGCTGTCCCTCATAAATATGCATGAGCTACATCTGCATACCATGGGGGTGGTGCATAGATGTGTAGCACAGGCATCTTTATTAGAGGCAGCATGGAACCTGCATGGTGTGGGGCCCTCCAGGACTGCATTTGGGAGACTCTGCTCTAAGTAATGCGGCTGTTTATGGTGTCTGTGTTTGGTGTGGTAAAATATAGGCGTATTAACCATGCGTAGGTTCTCAGCAATAAAGGTTTGTCCTTACTATCACGGTTTAGTTGTGGGAAAACATGTGGACAGGATTGGCAGTAGCCCCAGCTGGCTTTTGAACCTGTGACCTTCTGTTCTTGCACACACTGTCTGTGTGCACTGCACCACCGTGTTGCCACAGATATGCTGTATTCCCTAGGGAGTCCATGACTGTACATCCAACAGAGCCTGTCTTACGGTGGACGGTGCCAGCCTGCACAGGCCTAGGCCACTGTCTGCTGTGGCTTGCAGCCACTGCCCCCTCCATCACCTGTACCCTTCCGCCAACATGCAGACATGTCCTTATCTGGGAAAAAGCATATGACCTGATTGACTGGTGGCACTCCAGGACTGAATCTGGGTGACTCGGCTGTAGGTAATGCCCATTGTTATGGTTTGTGTGTGGTGTAGGGTAAAATATGTGTGTTTGAACCATGCTTATGTTCTCTGCAATAAAGGAGTGTCTTTACTATCACTATTTAGTGGTGGGTAAAAATGTGGAGACTGGGTTGGCAGGAGCCCCAGCTGGGATTTGAACCTGTGACCCTCTGGTCTTACAGGCACTGACTGTGTCTGTTGCACCACACTGTGGCCGCAGAGACAGTGCAGTCCCTGGAGATAGGAAACCTGGCCTGACGAGTCAGAAACCCTGCTCTGCACAATATTACTATGGGCTCATTTACCTTGTATGGAGACAAAAGTGCAAATAAACCGCACAAATGACCTCGGAAAAAGGGGCAAACACCCATATCCAAGCTGGGCAACAGTGATATCACTGGGCAACATTAAACAACACTCCCAGGAAAGCTCCAATAAACTGAAATGATTTTTGAAAGGGTCTACGGAGCGTAGACCCTTCCAAAAATCATTTCTTTTTTTTGGAGCTTTCCTGGGAGTGTTTTTTATTGTTGCCCATTGCTATCACTGTTGCCCAGCTGACCTATAATTTTTACAATATTTCTTGTGGTCATTTTAAAGTTTTATTTGACATTTTGTTCTGTGAACATGTATCACACTGCTCACGTTTTGTAGGTTTCCCCGGTTTTGCTGTACATTGCTGACGTAAATGGTTTCTCTTCCCTTTAAATAGGCTCTAACGCGAGGTTTTCACTCGCGGTATTTTTTGGACCGAAATTCCGCTCCGCTCCTGTGCGGGGAGCCTCTCCCCTCCCACTCTCCACCCATTGACCCCGTCCCCCCGCCCCTCGGGAGCCTTCCTCCGCCCTCAAAATGCCTTTCCATGCCTCTATCGCACATCAGCGCGCCGCGCACTTTTGCGGGCGGCGCGCACGTGTGCGGGGCACCAAAAATGCACTATTAGCGTGCGCTAAGGTACCTTAGCGCACGCTCAAGTGCGCCCCGCACAATTGCGCGGTTTAGTAAACATACCCCTTAATTTCAACCCTGCCTCAGTGAAGTACTTTGCGATATATACAATTGTTTCCCAGGAGTTCAGGAGAACTTAGAGAGTTAATTCACTGAAAAAAATAAAACTTTACATAATTCTAAATTCAGACAAGGCAAATATTACTGCATACAATCATTCACTGCACAGTACAAGGATGGTAAAACATTCCTCTAGATCACCGAAGTGAAGAAGGTAATACTTCTCACTTTTGTTCTGTTAATTAATTTTAATTTGGAAATGTTTTAGGAAAATCAGCATGGATAGGGAAGAATCATTCCTGCAATATGAGGGACTCTGAAGGTTTTGAACTGTCTATCAAGGTGCAGAGATCCACACTGCATTTTATTTATTTAGCAATGCTTATATTCCGCTTTTCACCAGGTCAAAGCACTGTACATTCAGGTATGGTATATATTTTCCCTTGTCCCCAAAGACCTCATAATGAGGCCTATTCCATAAAGAACATCCAGCCCCTGTAGGGCCAGTCAGGATTGGGGCGTACAGCAGTAGACTGGATCCTGATCCCGCAGGGGCAAGACATGCCCACAGGGTCAGAATCAGGTCTACCGGCCTAGATGTGTAGGCTGGGCCCCGATTCTGACCAGCTGCATGCCAAGCCACAACACAACTGGTTCAGGCAGGCTCCTGAATGACCAGGGTCCAGATGCAGAGAACTTCCTGCACCTCTGCCACACCTGTCTCCACAGGCTGCTGCAGAAGCACCATGTCCAGGGGGACTTATTCCACCTCTGAGGTGGAATAAGTCCCCCATCTAACCCAGACCTACAGGACCAACCTCAGAATCAGCCTGTAGGTCTGGGTGCTGACCTACCCTCCACCCTTACTCCACCTTCTGCCCACCCCCCCTCACAGCTCCCTGTACAACTCCATAGTTTGTACAGAGAGCCTTTGTGCAGGATCTGCAGGGATATACCTCCAAGCAGGGTGTACATCGCCACTCTTTGTGGCTCAGAATGACCCTAATATGTTTTGTACCTGCGGCAACAAAGGGTAAAGTGGCTTGGCCAAGGCCACAAGTAACACTTGTGGAACTAGAAACCACAGTCCCTCTGGCCCAAGATTGCTGTCCTCCAGTAGGATTTGAAACCCCAACCCTAAGGCAACTTGCCTCAACCATTAGGCCACTCCTTGCTCTTCCTGTTGACTTAGAAGTCAGCTTGCTAAGCTGAATTAAACAGTGTATTTATGTACTATTAACCATGGAAAAATTATACCATGTGGTAGCTGTTTAATTTTTCATGCATTGCCACAACTGGGAACCATGCATTCCTGCCTCTGGCAACAGATGATATGAGTGTGGTTACCAGATTCAAGGAACCTCACCAAGGCTGAACTTCAAAATGATTGTAAATGATTCATGGCATGTCTGAGGGGCAAAGGCACATCTTTTTTTTTCAAACTTTAATTAAACTTTTTTAAAATACAAAAAAAGGAAAGATATATCTCATTGCATTACTTTCATAAATCCCTTCAAACGAAAATTTAAAAAAAGGCAGAGACAGTATTAAAAAGAATGCAACAAATAAGAAAAAAGGAACAACAGTATTAAAGGCTATACAGCTAGGGTTTTCCATACTTTTTCAGTGTTAGCAATGCAGCACCAAGATACAGATGCTGCGCCTTTCATCTGCGAACTAAACAAACATCATGCCACCAGAGAGTTATATTAAGGAAGGTTGTATACTTCCAATAACTTAAAACATGTTTCCCCCTATCCATGCTGATTTTCCTAATACACTTCTGGCAGGCATACTGATCAAAATATTATTAATTTTATAGCCAAAGCAAAATCCATCTTAAAAATTTCAAAAATATAACATCACACATCAACCCAAAAGTCTTTGACAGAGGGGCACTGGAATAACATGTGCACTAGAGTGCCCGACTCCGCAGAGCGCCACCAACATATCCTAGATGGCGCATCATCAGTCAGCTGGCACTGGTTTGAATTTCAGCACAACTGCAGCAAAAAAACCTGGATATCATTACTGTCCCTGAAGACCTCGGGAATTGCATTTGAGGTAGTGGACAAGGGAGGATGGATGATAAACTAGTGAGACCCTAGAAAGACTCTAAGGGAGTCATTTCATGAAGTTATTCCAATCCATGTTGTAAATGACCTCTTATAAAATCCCAGCTGGTGTAAAAGTATGCATGATGGTATGTACTTGCTGGTAGGCATACCTGAGGGGTGTGGTCTGGGTGGAGTCTACAATTATGCACAAAAGACCTGAATCTACTTGAGTATGTGTGTAAAGTATGAGGGTTTATTTATTTATTTAACATTTCTTATATACCGCTTTTCAATGTTATCAAAGCGGTTTACAATTTACTCAAAAACTATACATGGAACCAGTAAAAAGTCAACTATAATACATCATACAGCATTAACTGTGTTAAACTGACAGCATCAACTATTTACATTTAAAAGTTGAAGGTAGACATTCGGAGTATGGTTAACAAGATGAGTTTATTTACAGTCCAACTGAGGGTGGTATGCGAGTGATAAAGATATGTCAATGGTTGACCTAAGTACTTAGAGTTGTGGTTGAGTGCTAAGTTGTTGGGCCATAGTATTCTATGAATAGATGAGTTTTTAACATTTTCCTAAAGTCAGAAGTGTCGTTAATTGATCTGAATTAATTTGGTAGTGAGATCCAGAGTGTCGGTTTGTATATTTCAAAAGCTCTTTGGTAGGTTGTTTGGGAGCTACTGGTCTTGAAAGATAAAGTGGATAAGGTGTTTTGGTGCTGTCTTCTCCTTGTTCAAGATTCTGGGGCCATCCTGATCAAGGGTTGTAGGTAGTCGGCTGACTGTGTGTAGTCTTAAACATCATCATTATTGCTTTGTATTTTATGCGGGTTTGTATAGGCAACCAATGTAAGGATTTAAGAATCGGTGTGATGTGTTCTTGTCATTTGGATCCAGTGATTAATTGGGCTGCAGTATTTTGAGCTAGTTATAGAGCTTGGATGGTGTATTTGGGGATGCCTTGAAATATTAGATTGCAATAGTCCAGGTGTGGAGTAATTATGGCCTGACATATGGTGCGGACATTGTTGTGGTCTAGTAGAAGACTTAGGCTTTGTAGCATCTTCATTTTGTAGTATGATTTGGATATCATCTTCTTGATATGTGCTTGAAAGTTGGACCTCTGGTCTAGGATTACTCCTAGATATTTGACTTCCTTTTTCACCAGAATAGAGAAATTGTCTATTTCAAGCACATCAGGTGGAGTGTAGGTGGTATCTCTCGTGATTGTAAGGACCTCTGATTTATTGTAGTTGATTGTGAGATAATGACGTTGTAGCCAGTTTGTGATAGATCTCATGCAGGATGCTATAGAGGAGTAGTCTGGTTTTCTGGATTCAAATGGGGCATAGATCATCAGATCATGTGCATAGAGGCATTGATAACAGAGGGGTCGGTTCTGAGTGACTACTCTGTGAATCGTGTAGAGAGGCAGAAGATCCTGAAATACCAGGAAATGCAGTCAGGATCAAGAAAATGTGGCATAAAGATACAGAAATCATTCCCATTGTTCTGTGAGTGACAGGCTTGATAAGAGACTTTCCAAAGCCCATTTTGACAACTACCCATACACGTTACATCTTACAAACTCCAGCAGGATGCTCTCTTTGACTCGATGCAAGTACTATGCCGAGCCTTAGCAGTAAATTGAGAGACTGAGATCATACTCCCCATGCCCTGGCTTAGAAGTGAAGTTCACGACTGTCATGGTATGCGCAAAACTATCCCATTTGGAGAAACTGCCCCAGGTGATAGTACAGGATCTGTCCTTATATGATTTTGCAGACTGGTTGTATGTATAAGTTGAATAGAAGGGCTGATAGTGAAAGTGATTATGCTTACATTCAAGGCACATTCCTTGCCACATACACTAGTATTTTATAAAGAAAAATTGGTGCTTACTTGTCCTTATAAAAATAGCACCTATGTAAGTTCTTCTATAGGTGCCTACCAATGGCGCCGTGTCACAAAACTACCTCCCACATGACAATAGAGCATGCTTAGAGCATGATTTAGCAAGGGCAAGGCTTCACATTTACTGTTTGGAGGGACTATAAAGGGGCTTCTATGGAGAGGGGGTGGTGAATTCACTACCATGCTTTTCTTTTTCATAATTACAGAAATATTGCAGATTATACTGTTGGCGAGGGATACATGCCCTTGAAAGCTCCTGCTTGGGAGCTTCACCTCTTTAGGTATAGTTAACTTTTTCAGAATTATTTGACTTTGAAGTTTAGTTCACGTTGTGTAATTCGTTTAGCATAGTAATGAATTGAGCCAAAGGCATTACAGGTGACACAGCTCATTACTATTTTCCTTACATTATGACTGATTTTCTCTTTCTGTGGTAAGGCAAATACCATGAGAAATCGGCAGATAAGCGCAGCCTGCAAGGGCACTGCAAATAACCAGGGCACCATTGCAGAAAGACCTTAGCAGGGGGACAAAAGACTGTATGGTGTTGGTTTGGTGGCTGCATGCATGGTATCCATCTTCATGGCACCACATTTTGTAGGTCAGGATATGGCTGAGGATGCCAGGCCTTGTAACCATGACAGCTGTTACCAATGCAGCACACATGCAACCATATCAGTATGGCTGCAACATGAGTGGCCATGTGGGCAGCAAAAAGGTTGATAATTCACATTGGTAACCCCTTCAACCCCTATGCATCCAAACTCCTCTCACTTACCACCTCCTTCAATCTCCAACTCTGCTCTTCTGCTCCCACTCATCAGCTACGTCACTGCCTTGACTTCATTTTCTATTCCGATTGTTAACCTTCTAATTTCTGTGCCTCAGTTCTCTTATCTGACCATCTCCTGTTAAGCATCACCCCCCCCAACCTTGTCCAATCTCCTCTTATAACTTAGAAATCTTCATGATATTGACTCATTGACTTATCTACTGTTATCTCACCCCTTCCTTCTTCAACTTTGCCCTCTCATTCTGTTGATGTAGCTGTAACTTCCTTTAATACCGCCTTCTCCTCTACCTTAGACTCCCTTACTTTTCTCATAACACATCCTGTAAGACGCACCTCACCTCAGCCTTGGTTGTCTTCAATTATCCGCTACTTACGTTCCTATGCCTGCTCAACTGAGCACTCCTGGCTCAAATCCTGTTCCTTCTTCAACTTTCTTCACTTCAAATTCATGCTCACTTCTTTCCAGTCCACCATTGCTCTTGAATAACTATCCTTTTGAATAACTATCTTGCCTCCAATTTGCACCGTCTCTTTTCTACCCTCAAATTTCTACTTAAGGCACCTCTGTCTCCTACTTCTCACTCTCTCTCCACCCAAACTCTAGCTGATTATTTCCATGATAAAGTACTTAAGATTACTCTTCAATTCCTCACCAAATTTTCTTATTCATCTTCCCCCTCTCCATTACCAACTTTCCCCTCAATCTCTTTCACCCTTTCATCCTTTTCTAAAATCTCTGATGATGAAATCTCTCTTCTCCTTTCCTCCTCCAAACCTATTACCTGCTCTTCTGATCCCTTCTGCACTCACCTTCTCAACTCCATCTCCTCCATCTTCTCCTCTATCATCTCTTCCATCTCAGATATTCTGAACCTTTTGCTCACCACTGCAACCTTCCCCACAGCCTTCAAACATGCTGTAGTCACTCCTCTTCTAAAAAAAACCCCCTCACTTGATCATTCTTGTCCTTATCGACCCATCTCCCTTCTCCCATTCATCTTTAAACTTCTTGAACATGCAGTTCTTCACCGCTGTCTCAGATTTCTCTTCTCTCATGACCTCCTCGATCCACTTCAATCTGGTTTTCTTCCCTTTCATTCTACTGAAGCTCTTGCCAAAGCCTCCAGTGACTTATTTCTTGCCAAGTCAAAAGGCCTTTTCTCAGTTCTCATTCTTCTGGACCTTTCTGCTACTTTTGATACTGTTGAGTACCTCCTCCTCTTTGACACCCTCTCCTCTCTTGGTTTTAGGGACTCTGTGTTGTCTTGGTTTCCTTTATATCTCTCCAATCGCTCTTTCAATGTCTGTTCTGATGGTTCCTCTTCTTCTGCCATCCCTCTCTCAACTGGTGTACCCAAAGGGTCTGTTCTGAGCCCTCTCCTTTTTTCTCTCTATACCCAGTCCCCTGGTGCTCTTATTTCTTCCCATGGTTTTCAATATCACTTTTATGCTGATGATTCTCAACTCTATCTATCCACTCCTAACATCTCTCCTTCTCTCCAAGATCATATCTCTGCCTGCCTATCTGACATCACTGCCTGGATGTCTAACCGCCAACTAAAATTAAACATTTCTAAATCTGAACTCTTTATTTTTCCCCTAAACCTTCCTCCTTCCTTCCTCTGTTCTCTGTCACTGTTGAAAACACGTATCTTCTCCCTGTTTCCTCAGCTCATAACCTCAGGGTCATCTTCGACTCCTCTCTTTCCTTCTCCACTCATATATAACAGATAGCCAAAACCTGTCACTACTTCTTCTACAACATTAATAAAATCTGTCCCTTTCTCTCTCAACACACTACTAAAACTCTTATCCATTCTTTAGTCACCTCCCATCTGGACTACTGTAACCTCCTCCTTGCTGGTCTCCCTTGATGTCATCTTTCTCCTTTCTATCCATTCAGTACTCTGCTGCACGTCTAATTTTCCGCCAGCCCCGATACACTCATATTACTCCTCTTCTAAAATCTCTTCACTATCTCTCCTTCCACTTCCATATCCAATTCAAACTTTTTTGTCTAACTCATAAATGCATTCACTCCGCTGCCCGTCATTTCCTTTCCTCTCTCCTTTCTCCTTACTCCTCCCCCCCCCTTCGTGAACTTCACTCCTTGGCTGGCTTTCTTCTCTCGATGCCCTTTTCTTCTACAGCCATCTCCAGGCTTTGATCTTTTCATCTTGCTGCTCCTTATGCCTGGAACAAACTTCCTGTTTGTTTGCATCAAGTCTCTTCCCTTAATTCAAGTCAGAGCTCTTTGAGCAGGGACCGTCTTCTTTATGTGTTTGTGCAGCACTGCGTACACCTTGTAGCACTATTTAAATGATCAACAGTAGTAGTAGTACAAAGCAAGCTCTGCTACGAGGGGACAGAGGATGAGGGTAATAGGGGATAGACTCAGGAGTAATATGTGGAAATATTTCTTTACGGAAAGAGTGGTGGATCCGTGGAATAGTCTCCCAGTGGAGGTGGTAGAGATGAGGACAGTATCTGAATGCAAAAAAGCATGGGACAAACACAGAGGCTCTCTAAAGGAAAAAAAGGGACTGTTGTAGTGGGTAATATGGAAGGGCAGACTCGATAGGCCATGTGGTCTTTTTCTGCCGTCATGCTTCTAGTAGGGGCTGGGGCATGTGCAGGGAAATATTATCAACTCCTGCAGTTTACACGCGCTAGTATGCCGATATTTGAGGCCTATTTTATAAAGTTAAGAATGCACACATTTACTTTATAAATGGCAGCATAAAGGTGTAAAGATGAATGCAAACTAGGCGCAAGCACTTACGTCTACCCTATGACAGATGTAAATGCCCATGCCTGGATTTTGCAGGCTTGCACATAAATTTCATGTGTAAATCTGCACTCTGCCCATGCTCCACCCAAACTGGAAGTATGTGCAATTGGTATCATTCATGCACTTATAGAATAGAGACTACCAAGCATAAGTGCCCATTCACACATGCAAGTGAGTGCTGCATTGGTAACAGCTATCATGGTTACAAGGCCTGGCATCCTCAGCCTCATCCTGACCTACAAATTGTGGTGACTTAATGCATAATAGGTGACTTAATGCAAATAGGTGACTTAATGCATGTAAGTGGTGTGCATCCTAATGTGGCTCCATACAAAATCAACCTCTGAAGGCCATTTGTCCCGGTCTCTTTTCCAGGTGTCGCATCTCCCAACCAAACATACCTTTCCTCCCACCCTCTTGTGATCTAGAGGATTAGCATTTTCTAGCCAAAGGATTTTTTAAAAATCTTGTTATCCCTGTTATTGATGATTGCATGTTTGTTGCAGAATAGGGTACCCAAGTCAAAGGGGATTCACCGAAGCTGCTAACAGATAGGAGGATTTATTGCTGGGGTCATCTGCTGTCTAGGCTAAGAAGATTTCGCAAGATGCCAGACAGGCTACCTGCAGTGATAGATTGGCCAGAATTGGAGGGCAGGTTACTCAGAGTAGCCTTGAAAGCTACAGTCTTGCTTAGTAGTGCGGAAGACAAAGCAATTGTATGTTGTTCACCTCCATCAATGTTTCCTGGCAAGGCTCAGGTACTTAGCTTAGATTCCTTTGCGGAGGTAATTATAATAAAACTGTGGTCTATTCCATTCCACTCAAAACTGGAGTCCTATAATTTATTTGAGCAATGAGTAAACTGGGTGATTCGGTCATGGCCACCCTCGTAGCATGCTAATAATGCAAGTTATTTGATACTTTTCCAAATTTGCCTTACCACGGGTCAGTAAATGAACTGCTTAATGCCAAATAATTGCAGTTGGAAACTCAAGACATTTATTCTGTAGGAGTTAGTTTCCCTAGAACCTGCTCATAGAAATGAAAAAAAAAAACCAACAAAAAACCATTTTATTGTACACTACTGCACCGCTCTTTCATTCTTATATATTTCCCAATTAATTAATTTGAATAATGTTAAAAGGTATAAAAAGATTAAGCAGTTAGAGATTTGTGGATATTCCCAATGGGCCATATAAATTAATGTAGTTCAGATTTATTATGGTGAAAAGCAGTGTTTAAAAGAATGGTCAAATTAATCCATTAATGAAGTGATTGCTACTGCAGAATGATACATAGCAGAATAAATGTCTTTAGTAGGTCACTTGTTTGCCACAATTAATTGTATTTAACTCCAGGAAGAATTTTTGAATGCACCAAGCTGAAAGCAATTTAGGGGTCCGATGACTAAAATGTGGCAGTTTTCCCACTTACAGCGTGTTAGTTGCAAAACTTTACCTACAGCAATTGCTAGGCTTGTGCAGTAACAGCTTGGGGTGCGCTCAGGATCAGCCCATGCAATTGCCAGACACTGCAGACTTTTACCACACGTTAAATGCATTGCTGACAATATGGTTGCATCTGTGCTATCGACAATGCACTAAAGGGCTGGTGCAGCTAAAAAGCCCCCCTCCCCCCAATTGGCACTTTAGAATCCCTCTGAATGGCACTTATTTATACAATACTAGAAGATAAATCATAATCCACCATAGCTGCACATAATGCCTACTTTTAATACCTATCCGTAGATTGATTACTGTTACATATGTAAATAGCTGTTTTGCATGTCCCCTAAGTTATCCAAGTTGTATTTCCCTGTTCTATGTAAAAAACAATACTTGTTATTTATGGTTTCTTGTTCCATGTAAACCGCGCTGATACTAAAGAGTGCGGTATATAAGAAAATAAAATAAATAAAAAATAAAAATAAATAAATGTCAGAAACTAACCAGCAGCCCTAAACCTCTGACATCTTCAATAATAATCCCCATCCCAATCCACCATCTCTTATCAGGGGATTCCCTGGTGGCTAGTGGGTGACTGGCAGGATTCCCAGATGCCTGGGTTTAAAAATGGCACTTCTAACTTGTAGCAGTAGTCTTGTGGTCTTACTGCTAGGGATCAAGCTGTTAAAAAAGGAGCACGTTTCCCTAATTTGACAGCTTGACCCCCTAGTGCAGCGATGGCGAACCTATGGCACGCGTGCAAGCTGTGGCACGCGAAGGCCTTGCAGCTGGCACGCGGGAAGGTCCGCAAGTAAAATAAAAAAAAAAAAAAAGCTGCCTTCTCCCGCTGCCGGGGCCGCCGCGGCAGAATCGAGTGTGCCGCGGGGCCCCCCCTGCCCAGCACAGCCTGCCCTCCCCCTCTATCCGCTCTCTCATTGCAGCTCACAGTGACACGCGCCGGCTTTCAGAGAGCGAGGGAAGAGTTTCTCCCTCGCTGCTCTGTTAAGCCCGCGGGGGCTGATGGGAAGTTCCCATCAGCCCCCGCGGGCTTAACAGAGCCGCGAAAGGGAAACTAATCCCTTCGCGCTCTGAAAGCCGGCGCGTGTCACTGTGAGCTGTGACGAGAGAGCGGATAGAGGGGGAGGGCAGGCTGTGCTGGGCAGGGGGGGCCCCGCGGCACACTCGATTCTGCCGCGGCGGCCCCGGCAGCGGGAGAAGACAGCTTTTAAAAAAAAAAAATTCCCTGGGCTGGGCTGGGCTGGGGGGGTTAGGATTGCTGATGGGCTGGGGGGGGTTAGGAGTGCTGATGGGCTATGGGGGGGCTGGGGGGTTAGGAGTGCTGATGGGCGGGGGGGGTTAGGGGTGCTGATGGGCTATGGGGGGCTGAGGGGGGGTTAGGAGTGCTGATGGGCTATGGGTGGGCTGGGGGGGTTAGGAGTGCTGATGGGCTATGGGGGGGCTAGGACAGGAAATGGGCTGATGGGGAGGGGTTAGGACGAGGTGGGTTGATGGGGTTAGGACTGGTAATGGGCTGTGGGCTGTTGGGGGGGTTAGGACTGGTAATGGGCTATGGGGGGGTTAAGACTGGTAATGGGCTGTGGGCTGTTGGGGGGGTTAGAACTGGTAATGGTCTATGGGGGGGTTAAGACTGGTAATGGGCTGTTGGCTGATGGGGGCTGTCTGGTAATGGGCTATGGGGGGGGGTTAGGACTGATAATGGGCTATGGGGGGGGCTAGGACAGGAAATGGGCTGATAGGGAGGGGTTAGGACTTGAGGTGGGCTGATGGGGTTAGGACTGGTAATGGGCTGTGGGCTGATGGGGGGGGGGTTAGGACTGGCAATGGGCTATGGGGGGCTGACTGGAAATGGGTTGATGGGGTTAGGACTGGAAGTGGGTTGATGGGGGCCTAGGACTGGTATTGGGTTGGGGGGTTGCTAGGACTGGAAATGGGCTGATGGGGGGCTAGGACTGGAAATGGGCTGATGCAGGGACTAGAAGGGACTGGATGCTGGGTGAGGCTGGAACTAGCAGGGAGCTGATGTTGGGGGAGGATTAGAAGGGGATGGGGCTGGGAGAGTAAAATGGAGAGGGGAAAAATATTTTGTGTGGGAGGGATAAAAAATCTACAATTGGCCGGGTATTGGGAGAGTAAGTGGGGATTGAGGATGGAGGGGTAAAATTTGAGTGGATGAAATAGGAATGAGGAAAGAGCAAAAGGAGAAAGATTAGTATGTTAAAGCGGATGTAGAGAGAGAGAATGGAAAAAAAAAACTAGAAGAGAGAAGAAAGAACAAATGGACAGCAGATGATGGAGAGTTAGCAGAAAACATGAAGAAACCAGAAGAAAGTGGCTGGAGCAATTGCAACTGAAAAAAAATGCACAAAAGGTAGAAAGATATCTCTTTGACAAGTTATCAGCATGCATGAAACAACAAACATCACATTAATTTTTTTCATGTATAGATTCTTTGGGAATACACACCGAGTCCTGACACAGTTAACAGTTTTAAGAAGTTTATCTTTTTTTTACTCAGGATACATTTGACATGTTATGTGAATAATACATTTAAAATATATTGTGTAACTGAATCAAATTCTTCCTAAATTCATTAAATTGAATGAAATCATTAAAACATTATAAACTGCCAATAAATTGAAATGAAAACCAAAGGATTGTGAATCAAATTGATTCTCTGACAATACAAAGATTCCAACCTTTACAAATGATGTTACATAGTTCAGGCAACTTTATAAAGAGTTTTTAGATACTAAAATCTTGTTGTTAAGGTTTAATTGACGTGCTGGCACTTTGAGGAAATTCTTTGGTTTTGTGCGGCAGTTTGGGCACTCGGGCTCAAAAAGGTTAGTCATCACTGCCCTAGTGGTAGAACAATGAGACTGCTGCTAGGGGTCAGAGGTGTTACTTTGAACCCAGGGATTGCTCTAGCCTCCCCTTACCATCAGGGAAACCGCTGGTACAAGCCTGGGGGCAGGCAGGGTCAGGGGTGCAAGGTATTATTGGAGGCATATCATTCTGGGGGGTTCTGCAGCAGCTATAGTTAATGCATCACCGATAGCACAGATACATATACCATGCACATACGACTCCTTTTTGGAAAGCAGTGAGTGAATTCACACTATCTGCTGTGGTGAATGTTAGCATATGGTAACTTATTGTATGCTGACTCAAAGGCAGTGTCCATGCCTGTATATCCAGATGAAAGTTTTTAAACGTCTGCAGAGATAAGGGGCTTTTTGACATTGCAGTTAGCCTTTGCTTTTGCCATACAACACTTTATCCACCATCACTTTTAAGACCAGAGCTTAAATTTGTGCATGCACGCGATATGCATTGCACTCTCTCCAAGCCCTCTGTATGCCAGTGGGGCTTTATATTTAAGCTCTTCATGGCTCGCCTTCCTAAGCACTGAGTTCAAAAGGCTTGAGCCTACATAATAAAACATTCCTCCCTGGCCTTGAAGCTCAAGCTGCTTTTTGGCATCCAGATCTGAAGTTTGGCATCATTCCCTGCCTCGGACAGGTTGTAAGACTACGGTTTTATGTATGGTCCTCCTGACATTTGGACCATTTAAAGATATATCCCTTTGATAAGTAAAGTGCAAGCCTGGCCTTGTGACATAACGCTTCTTATATTTTGTTAGGGAAGAGTATATTAGCGTGCAATAACTGCTTAGTATTTGCTGCTATTGTTATGTATTAAATTAATCATTATAAAACATGAGTCCTGTTCTCAGTCATTTCATGGCTAGGCAATTACAAACCCAAAACAGGGATAGGTGCAAGAAATCCTCCTAGGCAAGATTTATCCATCCTACAGGCTTCTTAGTCTGTTATTTAACAGGTTTTATATACAGCTTTATCATTTCAATCAAAGTGGTTTACATTGAAACTTAAACCTGGTAATGTACATTAAACAGGGACATTGATAACTTGGATTTTTCTGAGGCAATGGAGGGTTAAGTGACTTGCCCAAGGCCACAAGGAGTGCTAGGGAGAATCAAACCTTGGTCTCTGGGTTCCCAAGCCAGTGTCCTTAACCATTAGGCTACTCCTCCACTTTGTTATGGTGTAATTTCATGTCCTGCTGTGTGTTTGTACAATATGATATATCATTTATTTTAGGGATAATTCTATAAAGTCATGTTCATACATATGTGGCAATATATGCATGTATCACAGTTCTTATAAAATTGCACAAGGCATATGTGCTTAGATTATAAAATACGTTAATTGAGGCATTTACCATTTACTTCAATAATGACTGGACAATTACACTTTTGAGTAGGCATAATATCCACATCTGCAATGTGAAATCTCTGCAGACTTTACGCTAGAATTTTCTAAAGTCAAAGACATGCCTATTTGTCTTTATAGAATAGATGCAAAACATGTGCCTTCCAGCTCACTTAAACAAGGTGCCGTTATAAAATAACCTTTCACATGTTTCCGATGATGTCATACACAGGTTTGGAAGGCTCTTTATCTCTGGGCATCTCCCTTCCTGGTCATCGATAATTATAATTAATAAGGTTCTGTAAAGATTTTAACGCACTCAATAGAACTAGCAGAGTTGCTAACTGACTAAAACCCGGTCACTGTGACTCAGTTTGTGTTGCTGAATATCCCAACACACTGCCAAAAAAACACCCGGTTAAATCCTAAGGCAGTCTGTGGCTGGGACGGTGACCCGCCCCCCCCCCCCCCTATACAGTTAGCGGCAATATTCAGCTATTAGCAGGATAGCTAAGCTGGCTAAACCTAGGACATGTGAATAGCTTCCCTAACTTTAGCCAGTTTTCAATATATGGCTAGTGACTGAATATTACCACTAAACAGATAGAGACATCTCTATCCAGTGAACTGAGAGATTCAGTGATGGAAACCAGATATTTCTGCCACTGAATATCCAGTCTTAATTAAAGCGGCAGCAGCTAGGTGTTTTCGTTAGCTTAGCAACTGCTGCTGAGTATGCCCACATTGTTTTTAATAATCACATCCCAATTTTATAATGTTTTAATTAGATAACTTGCATTAATTGGTACTATTTCATCGTATGTTCTGTTTATTTTATAGTACCTTGCCTTTCCTTTGTTTCTGTTAACTGTTTTGAATAATTGTGTGCCATCTATAAATTAGATCAGCTCAATCATTGTTCCTCTTTCCAAAGCATTTATAAATATGTGAAACTCTGGCACCAGTACAGATCCCTGCAATATTCTAGTATTCGCTTCTCTGCATTAAGAAAACTGACCATTCAGACCTGATATCTGTTTCTTATACAGTATTTTAGCTAGTTACTAACCTCAGAAAGACACTGCCTTCCTATCCCATGATTCTCTTCTTTTGCTAAGAAATCTCTCAAGGGGAACTTTACCAAATGCCTTCTGAAAATCCAGATCGACAATACTGACCACCTCACCTGTATCTACATGTCTATTTACACCTTCAAATAATTCAGCAGTTTGGTAAAGCATGGCTTCCCTTTGTTAAAACCATGCTGGCTTTTTCCTATTGGGCCATGTCCATCCCTATCCTTATCATTTAGTTAACATAAGAACATAAGAAATGCCATACATGGTCAAACCAAGGTCCATCAAGCACAGTACCCTGTTTCCAACAGTGACCAATCCAGGTCACAAATACCTAGCAGTTTCCCTAAAAGACACAGGTTCCACAATGCTTGTATTGGGGCAAGCAGTGGATTACCTGGGTCCTCTTTAATAATGGTTTATGGACCTTTCCTCCAGGAACTTGTCCAAACCTTTTTTAAACCCAGCTACACTAACAGCTTTTACTACATCCTCCGGTAACAAATTCCAGAGTTTGATTACGCGTTGAGAGAAAAAGTATTTTCTCTTATTAATCTTAAAAAGGTTACACTTCAGCTTCATTGCATAATACATATAAATACAATATAATACATATAATACATATAAAACCTACCACATTCACCCATCATCACACCCAACCAACAACCATCCAAACATTGTCTTGTATATTAATAAATGCAAGATCTATGAAAAATAAATTACCCATCTTCACTGACTTACTAAATGATCAAAAGCCAGACATCCTATGTGTTACCGAAACTTGGCTAACCGACTCTGATGTTGTTTACCTAAACCAACTTAACACCAACATCTATGACATATCTCACACACACAGAAACTCTAAAAAAGGAGGTGGTGTTCTTATAATGACAAAAAAAGAACTAAAGGCTAAACCACATCCATCTGATCTCCCAAATAACATTGACACCATCATTTTAAAAATAGATCATTTCAAAATTTGCTTATTATACAGGCCACCGGACCAAAAATCTGAAAACTTAGATGCCCTAATAGAACTCCTCAGCTCATCCACAATCTCCAACCCTATTATATCACTAGGAGACTTTAACCTCCATCCTTGCCACCTTCACACTCAGCCCTTTTCTTGGAATCAATTGCAGATATGGGTTTCCTCCAAATAATCAATACAAAGACTCATAAGAAAGGTGGAACCCTTGATCTAGTCTTTTTACCAGATGCTTTCCAAAAACATTTCAACCAGTCTTCGCTTGAGTGTATACCTGTTCCTTGGTCAGACCACCACCTGATCAAATTCACCTTAGCCTACACTGTAAGAAACAATAAAAATAATCCACAACTTACCCCTCCACCTAGATTTACAAAATTTAATGCCGATGAATTTATCAATCTAACTATACCCCATCTCACCCTTATACCAACTGACCTAGATGAAGCTGTCACAACTTGGCACAAAACAATTAAAAATGCAGCTGCTTATAAACAATCCATCAAAAAGAAAAACTACTCTAGAATAGGAGATGCCCCCTGGTTCAACAGCACCTTAAGACATATGAAGAGAGAATTGAGAAATATTGAATCTAAATGGCGCAAATCCAAATCCATCCCTTATTACAATGCGTATCACAGCCACCTTAAAATGTACAAAGAAGCTTCAGATAGCGCAAAGAAAAATTACCACTCAACCATACTAAACAAATCCATTAATAGACCAAGAGAACTTTTTAGTATCGTCCAAAACTTAACCAATAACTCATATGGGACCAGCAACGATAATATTGATATCTCTGCCCAGACTCTAGCAAACCACTATATGAATAAAGCAAAATCATTTGCTTTCACACCAAATCCTCTATCCCTTTCCCACCAACACCAATCTGAAAAATGGTCCAACTTTCACCCTATATCCAAAGACACTATCAAGACTACTATTTCAAACCTTAACACTACGACCTCTCAACTTGATCCATGTCCGGTAAACTGGATCAAGCATACCCTCACTACACTATCCCCCTTTATCCTTCCCATAGTCAACCTGTCGCTGCGCCAAGGATACTTACCACCTTCCCTCAAACATGCACAAATCCGTCCAATAATTAAAAATAACACCCTTGACAAAACATCACCCAACTCCTACAGACCTATCTCTAGTATCCCATTTATGGCTAAACTGATTGAAAAGATCGTCCAAACTCAAACACAAGATCATATAGAAACCTTAGCCCCACTTGATGACCAACAATATGGCTTTCGCCCCTACCATGGTGTAGACACCCTATTAACAGTACTCCTCGATACATTAATAAGAGGCATTGATAACCCTAAACAAGCTTTCATTCTCCTCTTTCTAGACATCTCTGCAGCGTTTGACAGTGTACACCATGCTCTAATGCTTAACAGACTAGAACAAATAGGAACCCACTCAACTGTACAAAACTGGTTCACCTCATATCTAACTGATCGAACACAAACCGTCCGAACTAACACTGAAACTTCTAAAACATACAAACAGGAAATTGGTCTCCCACAAGGCTCCGCCCTCTCTGCCCTCCTATTTAATATATATATCCAACCGGTCTGTGACATCTTCAAGAAATTTAAAGTCCACTACCACATATATGCAGACGACATGATGATGTACATTCCATTCACAATCCCAACACTCCCACTCCAACTGTTAACAGAATGCTTCTCTGAATTAACAACCTGGCTAAAAGAACACAATCTCCATATCAATCATTCTAAAACGGATATATTAATAGTAACTAAAAATCAATCCTACATACCTCCAACACACATCACTCTCCAAAATCACAACATTACTATAAAAAATGAAGTGAAATATCTGGGTGTCACTCTTGACTCACACCTTAGTATGGACACACATATTAGAAACATCACTAAGAAGATCTACTTTAAACTTAAAATTTTAAAACAACTACGTCCTCTTGTACTTCTACATGATTTTCTGAGCATTGTACAGGCCATCATCACACCACATTTTGATTTCGCAAATCTCACCCTACTAGGAACAACAAAACAAAACATTAAAAGACTCCAACTTGCCCAAAATGCAGCAGCAAGAATTGTAATGAAGGTTCCACCATTTGAACACATTACCCCTATACTAGCAAACCTTCACTGGCTCCCAATTCAATCCAGAATAAATCACAAATTGATTATCACCACATTTAAGACTTTAAACACAATGGCCCCAGTCCCCTTGACAAAACTTATCACCAAAGACACATCCCAAACTACGCTTCGGAGAGGCCACACGAATAGAATTAGGATCCCGAAAGAATTCACAACTGCTAAAAAGACTACTAATAGGAAAGCGTTCTCACACGCAGCTCCCACCCTATGGAACTCCCTCCCTGAAGAAATAAGGGCATTAAAAGATGCAAAGGAACTCCGCAAGAAATTAAAAACTTATCTATTCACCTCCCATTTTGGCACACTTGAAAATACCTTACCTCTGACAGGTAATGGTTAATAACACCCTAGGGTACACCAACTCTAATTCTCCTAGCTAACTACAATTACAATTAAAATCGACTAAATAACTACTTGTAAATCTTGTAAATAGATATATGTAATAAATCAAAATATGTAAATAAGTTTGTCTGTTATATAACAACTTGTCTGTTATTTAACAAGTTTTACCATATTTAGTCATTCATGATTAATGTATATAGCAAAATTGTACCAAGTTAACAAATGTTCCATGTAAAACAGCTAAATTGTACCTAGTTAACAAATGTTCCATGTAAAACAGACTTGTAAATCTGTTCATTTAACAAGTCTGTTATTTAACAAGTTTTACCATATTTAGTCATTCATGATTAATGTATATAGCAAAATTGTACCAAGTTAACAAATGTTCCATGTAAAACAGCTAAATTGTACCTAGTTAACAAATGTTCCATGTAAAACAGACTTGTAAATCTGTTCATTCCTTGTTCATTGTAAACCGCACCTGATCTGTGGAAGGTAGCGGTATATAAGCAACTGTTAAATAAATAAATAAATAAAATAAATAAATGTCCCCTAGTTTTTCTGCTGTTTGATAGCGTAAAGAATCGATATACATTTACCTGTTCCTCTCCAATCATGAATTTATAGACATCTATCATGTCTCCCCTCAGCCGTCTCTGTTCAAGATTGAAAAGCTGTAACCTTTTAAGCCTCTCCTCATATCTTTCCATCCCCTTTTACCATTTTGGTGGCTCTTCTCTGTACCTTCTCTTATTCCGCTATATCCTTTTTAAGATACAGCGACCAGAACTGCACACAATATTCAAGGTGTGGTCCCACCATGGAGCCATACAGAGCCATTATAATATCATTTGTTTTATTCTGCATTTCTTTCCTTATGATTCCTAGCATTTTATTTGCCTTCTTGGCCGCCGCTACACACTGGGCAGAGGGTTTCAACATGTTATTTACGATGACACCTAAATCTTTTTCCTGGGTGGTGGTTCCTAATGTGGAACCTTGTATCGTGTAACCATAGTTTGGGTTATTCTTTCATAGGTCCATAACTTTGCACTTGTCCACATTAAATTTCATCTGCCATTTGAACATCCAATCTTCCAATTTTTCACAATCCTCTTGGGTTTCAACAACTTTGAATAATTTTGTGTCTTCTGCAAAATTGACTACCTCACTCCTTATTCCCATTTCCAGGTCATTTACGAATATGTTAAAAAGCAGAAGACCCAGCACAGAACCCTGGGGTACTCCACTATTCACCTTTCTCCATTGGAAAATTGACCATTCAGCCCTACCCTCTGCTTTCTATCTTTTAAGCAGTTCCTGATCCACAATAGCACGCTGCCTCCTATCCCATAACTTTTTAACTTCACCAAGAGTCTCTCATGAGGGACCTTGTCAAAGGCTTTCTGAAAATCCAGACATACTATATCAACCATCTCACCTTCTTCTACCTATTTATTCACACCTTCAAAAATATATAATAGATTAGTAAGACATGTTTTCTTTCTCCCATTAAACCATGAGTATGTACATGTTCAGTAATTTTGTTCTTTACAATGGTTTCTTCCATTTTGCCCGGCCTGTAGTTTCCCGGATCACCCCTGTAATGCTTTTTAAAAATTGGCATCTGATTGACCATTTGCCATTCTTTAGGTACTATAGATGATTTTAATGATTGTTCACATATTACTAATAGTAGGTCTGCAGTCTCATATTTTGGTTGTTTCAATACCCTCCAGACAAGGTGAATTGCTATTGTTTAGTTTATCAAATAGTTGTAATATATCTTCCCAGTTTATCGCTATTTCTTTCAATTCTTATGATGCATCACCTTTAAATACCATTTCAGTCATGGGTAACTTCCCTACATCTTCTTCAGTAAAGACTAAAGCAAAGAATTCATTCAATCTCTCCACTATGGTCTTGTTCCCTCTTAGTGCTCCTTTTACCCCTCTATCATCTAATTGTCCAACTGACTCTCTCAGTTTTTTGCTACAAATGTACTTTAGAAAATCATTATTTTTTTGCTTGCACAGCAAGCTTCTTCTCAAATTCTCTTTGCCTGCCTTATCAATGCCTTGCATCTAATTTAGCAATGCTTATGTTTTTTTTCTAGTTTTCATCATTTGGCTCCTTTTTCCATTTCCTGAAAGATGCTTTTTTTGCTACAACAGCCTCTCTGACCTCACCTTTAAACCCTGTTGGCAGTTTTTTTGGACTTCCTTCCACCTTTCTAATTAATTCCTAATTTGGTTCCATTGCAACTTGCACAAAACACAGCAGCAAGACTAATATAAGGATCACCACGAGAGACCCAGAAATACCCCTGCAAGTTTCTTATTGAGTAAGGCTGGTCATGCCGGTTCAGCTTTCCTTGGAATATTTGCTGCATTTGTTTATTAATTTAATTTAATTTTGGAATCCCCTCATTGTTGGATGGGGGATGGGAAGCTATATGGGGTTTTTGTGTTGCTTCTTCTTTTCTGCTTATAGTAGATTTCATGAATTTTTTGTATGCTTGTATCTTAGATTACCCACATTTCATGATCAAGTGTGATTGCTTGTAAGTTAAAAAAATGTGCAAAATAAAATAAAAAAAGAAAACCTCAAGTTCAATATAAAGCAAAATACAATAATCTTATAATATAATCCTAATGGGTGGAATTTCATAACCGGATGTTGATGTCAACTATACAAAAATGCATCTAATTTATGCCTATTTTATAGAGGTATCAAAAGTACTGCAACCATATATTCTATCCATCCCACAGAAATCATGTCTGTCTATAATTAATTAGTGATATGGCTCATCAAAATTGAGAGAACTATAGTGGATAAATATCTTTTAAATAGAGCTCATGAAATTCCATTATCAATTCATTCAGCAAAAAAACTTTAAGGGGGGTATTTTAAAAGCATTCCCACATCCCAAAAAAAGCATTAAGACGTGCAGATTGAAAGGCATGCCTTGATGCCATTTTAGAATCTGCTTTTTGCAGACATGGGAATGCTCAACTTGTCTACAAAGCCAGGGTGAATGATGGGGTGCAGAGTGGGAGTGGTGAGGGCAGGGCCAACCATGCAGAAGTGGAGTCCTGATTTTCTAAAGGGAATACACATCTGGAATGAAAAATGTGGATGTTAACATTTATACCAGCCTACCGGCACGACCCTGACCAGATATGACCCATGCAACATCACTCCAATCACCCTCCCACCTCACCCCCATTGTCCACAGAAGCAACAAAATGATCTTCTACATGCCACCCATCCCTTGCAGCAACAACTGGATTCCTTCCCACCCCTCTACAGAACAAACAATCCAAACCCCCTCCTCCCTACAGAAGCACCAACCCAATCCCACCCCCTGCAGTGGCACTATGACCCCCCATCCCTCAAGGCATCACAGCCAGCCCCTGCCCCCAAATACCCAGCACTAAAAGGGAGAAAGGCCATGCCCCCCCCCCCTACAACACCCTCCTAACTGTCCAGGCCCCTCCCCTCTCCCAATGAAAAGTGAAGCTGCGGGACTGGGCTCACGCAGCATATGGAGTTCTGAAGGCATCGGAGAGAGCCACAATCACTGTGGCTGCTCCTGTTTAAGGCCCGTAGTGCTTGTGGCAAGTGCTGGACTGCTGTGAGGATTGTGGCAGCAGCGCCCAGGAGTAGCCACAAGCACTGCGGGCCTTAAGGAGCAACCATGGTTATCACGACTCTCCCCGACACCTACCGTGACCCCATATGCTGCCTGAGCCCAGCCCTATGGCTTCACTTTTCTTTTTAAAGTCTGCCGCTGCTGCCAAGGGATGTAATTGGGTCCACCGCAGCCACTGACAGCACCGATCGCAGCCCAAAGTTATCCTGCTGCATGTGTATGGCTGGCCCTGGTAGGGTTGGTATTAGGGTTTCTGGTGACCCCTCCCTCATTATTATTATATATTATAAATCAGTGCCCCCTCCCTCATTTTTATTAATGTTGGCTACACTCCATCTTCCTTTTTCCCCAAACTCCTTTGTGAACTCTTTTCACGTAATGCTAGTAGTTCGCCTTCAAATCCAAAATTGCAAGAAAATTGCAGTGAAAGGGCAAATGTACAGTCAGAATAAAAATAACTACTTAGCAGTAAATACTTATCATCATTCAAACAGGCTGTGATAACCAGAATCAGATTTTTATTTTTTGAGCTATCTCACTAACAGCAACATAAACATTCTCCAGTACCAGGCATATGTGAACTACTATAAAACCCTATAAAAGTCACAAAAGATCTACAAGGCCAAATCTACCATACCATATCAGCATAAACGTCCTAAACTCAAACAAGGGGCCTACCCAGAAAAAACAGCACTATAAATGCTGGAGTGGGCCCTAGAATATCCATACACCTATCTGAAAAGCTGAACAACTCAAATTACTACAGTACAGTATTGATCCCTACGTACAAACTCGATGTTTAAGGAACATCTGGCCTCGGTCACACATTCAGAATACAGATCCCAATTTGAGGTTTCTGCTTTCCTACCTTCTGTTAGCTCTCTTTCTATGGTCTATAGTCCATCTGCCATTTCTTGTCTCTCCTTTTGTTTTCTTCACTTCCTTCCATCAGCATATTTCCAGTCCCAGTAACCCTCACGAATATCAGCTCCTTTCCAGTCCACCCTGCTTAGTACATTCCAATGTCAATCCCCTTCCATTCCTAGAACTGCCACTGGTGTCCATTCCCTTCCAGTCCCCCTCCTTACCCATCACCATCACAGGTATCAGCTCACTTCCAGTCCCAGTGCCCCTTCCAGTCACCTTACCCTCTTGTCCATCCCCCTTCCAGTGCCATCTTGAGGTGTCAGCTCCCTTCCAGTCCATGCCCCCTACCTTCCAGCCACCTTCCAGTCCCATCCACAAGTGCCGGCTCCCTCCAGTCCCACCCTCAGGTGTCTGCTCCCTTCCAGTCCCCTCCTTCCCCCCTCTGTCAGCTCCTTTCTAACCTCCACCTTCCCCTGTGTCAGCTCCCTCCTAGCCTCCTCTTCCCCCATGTCTGCTCCCTTCCAGCCACCTCTCCCCCCCCCGTGTCTGCTCCCTTTCAGCCCCTACCTTCCCCCTAGTGTCAGCTCCCTTCCAGCCCCCACTTTCCCCCTGGGTAAGCTCCCTTCCAGCCACTTCTTCCCTGTGTCAGCTCCCTTCCAGCAGCCTCCCTCCCCCATGTCAGCTCCCTTCCAGTCCCCCTTCAGTACCATCCCCAGCATCAGCTCCCTTCCAGCCCCTTCCTTCCCTTCTTCTCAGCTCCCTTCTAGCCCCTGTGCCAGCTCCCTCCTGTATCTGCTGCCATGGCTAGCTGCCCATCCCCTACCCCTCAATGATTCGCCATGCTTACCCAGCATACTGAGTAGTGCTGACTCTGTGCTCTGGCAGCTATGGCTCCTGTTTCTTACAGAGCTGCGGCTGCGATAGCCCTAATAATTTAAAACAAAAGTGAAAGCAGTGTGGAGCCTTCTGGCCCTATGGAACCCTTGCTGCTGCATCCCACCCTTAAAAAGAAGTTACCCTAGTGGGAGCAGGATGCAACAGCAGGGGTTCCATAGGGCCAGAAGGATCTGCACCGATTTTGGTTTTATTTTAAATTATTATCGTTATCGCAGTCATGACCCTGTAAGATGCAGGAGCCACGGCTGGATCACATGAGAGGGTGAGGCTGTGGGAGGCACAAGAAGAGATTAGTGAAAAGCTGTTTTTTTCCTCTGGCCGCAGTATTGGGAGCAGCCAGAGCAAAAAAAATGGCTTTTCAACAGACGGTTTTAGATCTCTGTCGGAAGCCAGCCTGACCATATAAAAACTGGCCAGGTCGAAAGAATATCAGCCAATTGGCAACCCTATTTGCATAAGGCTTATCTTAGGCAAGGAATGGATGTGCTGTACATAAAAAGGGAGAAGGGAATGAAAATGTAAAAGATATAACTTGTTGACAATACTTATATTATGATCTGCTGTGAACATGACTATTGCACTATAAATGTTCAGCTGTGCTCCTTTTGTTTTAATACAACGTTTCGACATAAATATAACACAATGAATGAAAATGAAATTAAACCAAGTAGAAAGCAGAATAAAAATCATTTAAACCACCCATATAAAAATCACAGCCAACTAGAAATCATGTCAAAGTTAGCCATTCAGTATCTAAATTTAGACCTCCTGGGGCTTTGGTTTTCAGACAGAAGATCCATGATTGCTTTTTATAATTAAGAAGATGCTCTCTGGAGCTGATGGATTTCTGGTATTAATTCTATTTTTATGTTCATTTAGTTGGAGTCTCATTTTCTGCTTTGAGCACCCAACAATTACCAGTTGGCATGGACATATTATGATATAAATAATAAAAGTAGAATTTCAGTTTGTTAAAGAATAAAATTTCACTATCTTTCCATTTTATAGGATGTTTCATTCATCTTTTTCAATGACAGATATGCAGTGAAGACTGGATGATAGCTTGTTCAGCAGATAAATAGTCTGAGTAATACTGGACATATTGCTTTAACAAATTGGGCTCCTACATGGATGAATTGGTTTTAAGAGCAAGGGACTGATTTTATAAAAAGTCATATGAAAATATGTGCCATTAATGCCTGTAAAACACCTATTTTCAATGACTTACATGTGTGACTTGGTATTTACACGCGCACTTTAGGAGGTCTCTGTTCTCTCAGCACTCGCGTTAATTCTGATCGCACATATTATGAATGGACATGGACATGCCCCCAACAGTTAGCATGGGGCCACTATATGTCTCCTCCTAATTTAGATTCACAGCATGCATTACTACTACTACTATTAATCATTTACATTGTACTACAAGGCATATGCAGTACTGTATAAAGATGGTCCCTGCTCATTAGAGCTTACAATCTAATTAAGACAGACAAGACAACAATTAAGAATAAGGAGCAGCAAGATGAAAAGAAAAAAGTCTGGAGTTGGCAGTGGAAGAAAAGGGCAAAGGGAGAAGGACGTCATTAGAAGTGTGGAGTTCACACGGAGAGATGTAGGGAGAAAGGAGAGAGGAAAGGTAGCGAGGAGCAGTAGAGTGAATGCATTTATAGGTCAGAAGGAGAAGTTTGAATTGGATACGGAGCAGGAAGGTAAGCCAATGAAGTGACTTGATAAGAGGGGTTATATGAGTATATCGAGGCTGCCAAAAGATTAGTCATGCAGCAGAGTTATGAACAGATTGTAGGGGAGAGAGGTGACATAGAGGGAGACAAGCAAGAAAAAGGTTAAGTTATTGAGACAGGAAGTAATTAGAGAGTGGACAAGTGTTTTAGTAGTGTGTTCAGAAAGGAAGGGGCAAATTTTGTTAATGTTGCAGTCAAACCTCGGTTTTCGTATGCCCTAGTTTTCGTACGATTCGGTTTTCGTTGACTTTTTTCATCAAGATTTTGTCCCAGTTTTCGTACATTATCTTGGTTTTTGTACAGTTGAAAATAGAGCACCATCTTGTGGCCAGAAGTGGGATTTTCTTTATTTTGATTCTCTTGCTAATTACTGCTTTCCATATGCCAACAAGAGTCTTCAATAAAGGTAAAAGTGATGTTAAATGTTTATTTATCCATTTCATTAATCATTTATATTTATTTCTCATTGTTTTCTGTATGTTAAAATATAGTTATTATCTATAAAATGTATTTTTTGTTAATATGTTTGGGTGTCTGGAACAGATTAATTGGGTTTACATTATTTCTTATGGGAAATATTGCTTCAGTTTTCATACATTTGGTTTTAGTCAGACTTTTTCAAACGGATTAATCACGAAAACTGAGGTTGCACTGTATATAGAAAGAAACAGGTTTTAGCTATCTGTTGGATATGTGAGGGGAAGAAAAGGGAGGAGTCAAAGATAACCCCAAGGTTATGGGCTAAGGAAACAGGAAGCATACGAGTGTTATCTACAGAGAAAGAGAAAGGAGGAAGGAGGGATGAAGGTTTAGGGAGAAAAAAATATGAAGTTTGGTTTTGGTTATGTTTAATTTCAAATGGTGAAACATCCAAGTGGCAATATCAGACAGGCATACAGATATATGGGTATGGAGTGTCGAAGATATATCAGGTGCAAACCCTTAGAACGCTTTAGTAAACATGACCTACTTTAAATTAGGCATGTTCTTGAAAAATCTAGGCACAGGCTTTTACACCTGCCATAAAGCAGGCATAAGTGCTCATGCCCAGTTTGCTTGCATTTTGGCATTACTTATGCCCTATTCTGTATAGTAAAGTACACACGTAATTCACTTTGAGGGTCATTCTGAGCAACAAATGGGACGTCCATCCACACTATTCGTACCCTTTTGCAGGCCTGACTACCTTTCCCACGTGTTGTACGGGGAAGGTAGACGGGGTGTAAAAAGAGGCGGATCGGGGGTAGCAAAAGGGTGCACAGTAGGCGGTTATTGGCCCCGGACATACAGGGCCGATTCTAATGTCGGCCCTGTACGTCCGGGGCTGGCGACTTGAATAGGGAAGTTATTCCACCTCCAAGTTATACCACCTCCAAGATGGGATAACTTCCCCGATGCGACAGGATCGGCAGGCCTGGGGCTGGGAATGGGCAGCAGGGGGCAAAGGGCATTCCCCGCAGCCCAACTCTGGCCAAATGAGGTCAGATTGCGGGTCGGGCTGCGGGAAAAGTAATTTGGAGGCCGGCAACCGGGGATCGCAGCTTTTAAATGGAGCCATGGTGCCAGTATACTCATCCTATTAGTGGTCGTGTGTTCCCGTTGGATGATTTCTCCAATTGTTCTACCAGCCATGTTGTTTATGTTGTCCAATGTCCCTGCATGAAGTTATATGTAGGTAAAACAACTCGCCCTGTTCGTAATCGTATTATTAAGCATAGGAGCTGCATTAAGAGGGGTGCGGTAGACAAACCTCTTGTCTCTCATTGGTTAGAGACGTCGCACAAACTTTCAGACTTAAAATACTTTGTCATTAAAAAAGTAAAAATTAATTGGAGAGGGGGAGATGCGGATCAAACTATCTGGCGGTTAGAGGAACGTTATATTTTAAATCTCGATAGCATGTCACCTGATGGTCTTAATATGGATAAGGATTTATCAGTTTTCTTATGATGTCTGTCTATGTCTCTCTTGGTACCTAGTGGGTTTGTCTGGACAGTTGGGATATGAATTCCATATTTTAATAATTTTTATATGTGCTTAGTTTGTTGATGTTAGGATTAAAAAAGATTTTATATAAAAAATTAATACCTGCCTATTCTTTATTTGAATTGATGTTTTTTAATGTGATTAGAAACATGGATTTTATGTCAATGGTTGTACACTGAATGTCTCTTTCTTTTAGATGTGGCTGGTTCCCCTTACCCCTGAGGCTCATAGTGATAGGGTTTAGCGCTGTCTTCTTGAGGCGACGTCATCATCATTTACATACCGCGGGTAATATCTGTAATCAGTACGCAGTCGCCGGCGTTTTTAGTTTCACTTTGGCAGATTCGGCAGGGATCTCCGACTGAGGCGTTTAAGTGTTTAACGCTTTCAAAAGTGAGTTATTGATGTGCCGTTTGATGTTGTACACTGACCTTGGTGTGCAAGCCTAATGTTTTTAATAGCAATTTTAATATATTTTAGAGATTCGGCTTGTCTTAGCTTTTGCAGAACAATTTAAGGTCTGGTGAATAAGGCGGATGTCCATCTCGCTACTCTATCGGGAGATTTCGGAGGTTATTTTGCACTATCCTGGAAGCCTCAGTTTTTATATATAAACAAGGAGGCGATGTTAGTTGAATAGACATGTATGTCGACTTTGGTTTTTTAGATTTTTAACTTTGTAACAACATGTTTATATGTTGTAACTTCCCAAGCCGCTGATACAGATTTTGCCCCCCCCCCCCTTTTTTTAGCATTACTAGTATTGATTAGTGAGATTGGGGTGTTCGGAAGCAGAATTTAAAATCTAAAAATTTAAATGTATATTATTCAACAAGCTCGTGACCTGTAGGCAGGCCCATCTTTTTTCTTAAGCAAAAGGGATCGCGTTTTTATAGAAAAGTGCAGTGAATGAGTTATATGTCTCCTTTTCCCTTAGTGTCGGGTCGCTGTTCTTCTTCTTTGAAGATATCACTTCTGAATGAACAAACATCGCGCTCATAGGTAATATATTTTAGATGCATAATTTTTCTTATTCATACACAATTAACATTGGGTATAGTAAAGGATTATAAGTGGTATGATGATACACTTATCCATATGGTTTCTCTTCCTCTTCCCTGTTTATGTGTAGAGCAATATGGAAGCCTGATTGCTTATGAAGGTATGCATTATTGTTTTTATGCATTTAGCATTTATTTATTTGGTTTTCTGTACATGTTAACACATTTTTTAACATCCATTGTATAATTGGTTCATCATTTATTTATTTATTTATGGATTTATCTATACATGTTTCATTTTGGATATATTTGTCTGTCATAAGATGGCTCTTGGTTTGCTGTTGCTGATCTTTTAACTTATTAGTTTTATTTTTGATTATTCATAGATGTCTTATATGTCTTTTATATGATATTTATGTATTTATGATATTACGTATTTATTCATCATCCTTTGGCATGACGGTTTTTATGTGTTTTTATGTTTTATTGATTGTTTTATATTTGTAGCCTGCCCCTGAAGAAGGCAACGAAACACGGCCTGTGTCGGGCCATAGGCTTTTTTTACAATAAAGAATATCCTTCCATACACTATCCACGTTCTCCTTACTGGGACTCTTGTAGCACGTGGCAGTTGTGCTTTTTTGTTGGTACCTCTAACTTCCCCGATGTGACAGGATTGGCAGGCCTGTGGCTGGGAATGGGCAGCAGGGGGCAGAGGGCATTCCCCGCAGCCCAACTCTGGCCCAATGAGGTCAGATTGCGGGTCGGGCTGCGGGAAAAGTAATTTGGAGGCGGGCAACCGGGGATCACAGCTTTTAAATGGAGCCATGGTGCCATAACTCCATTTAAAAGCCCTGACTGAATTAGTAGGGCAAGGTCTGTATCTGCAGGTTGGGCTGAATCGCAGTCCTAGCCTGCAAGTACAGGCCTGTTCGTGATTCTGATCCCGCGAGGCTAGACGTGACCCACGGGATCAGATTCGCGACTCCCTCTGTGCATCCGGTTCCGGCTGGGAGCACAGAGGGCTTCTACATCCGGGATGGAATCAGGCCTTTTATAAAGTACTCCTCAAATGCGCATGTGCTAGCTCTCATTAACTGCATGGGAGTTTATTAAATTACCCTCTAAATGTTGTATGGCCGAATGGACTGATGATGAAATTTAATCGGCTATATAGCAAGGATATTTATCTAGTATAGTTCTCTCAATTTTGATGATCCATATAACAAATATATAAGGAAGATGGAATGGAATGAATATGTTTGAAACCTCTCTCTCCACATTACAACAGAATGTTGCAGTGAACAGGGGAACTTATATACATACCTGTGGTGTGAAAATATTGATAAACACTGATTTCTTTGTACCATCAAAGAACCCCTAATTAGCTGGATAATAAACCTCTATATTTACAATTTTGCACTTGTTCATTAAACTTCATCTGCCATTTGGATACCCAGTCTCACAGGGTTAAGTGCCGCCACTGTCCATTCACTTCTATGGAATGTTGCAGCACTTAACACACGTTAACTTTCATTAGCACATGTCAACCTTCAGCAAATGTGCCCCATAGACACAGTGCACTAGCCTCCACCCATACTCCCCTCCTGTCTAGCACAATAAGGCTACTCTTTACCTGTCTCTCACGCTCTCGGCAGCAGTCTCTGCCTCTGAAACTTCTGCATCAGCCCATAAGGATGGAGTTATTTTGCTGAAAAGCTTAGCATGGCATTTTTTGTGCTTTTCCCATGCTAGGCTTGCTCTCTGATGCAGAAAGTATGCTAGGACTGGAAAAATGCCAAAAATAAAACCACATGAAATTGCAGCACACTTGGCATGCAGACTGCATGTGAATCACTGCATAATTAATTGTGCCTGATGTAAAAAATGCACTGAAACTTAATGAAATTTTTTACACTGTTTTTTAATGCTGGATCTTCATGCCAGCTTCAGGCAGACATAAAGATCCAGCTGGGAGCAAAAATATCATCTGAGGACTTCACCTCAGATGATCCTGTCATCAGGGAAAGCACCTGATGCCATCGGCACACTGCCGGAAGTCTGGTGTTCCCCTAGACATCGACCCCCAGCAGAAACAAAAGCCCTGGTGGCCCGGTGGCCCCAATACCACCACCCAATCACAATAATACCTCGGTACCCCAGGATCCCTAATCCCCCATCCACTCAAACAAAACACTTCCTGGTGGCCTTGCAAATTTGATCACCTCACTTGTTATTACCATTTCCAGGTCATTTATAAATATGTTAAAGAGCAGCAGACCCAGCAGAGATCCCTGGGGTACTCTACTATTCATCTTTCTCCATTGAGAAAATTGGCCATTTAGCTCTACTCTCTGTTTTCTATCTTTCAACCAGTTCTTAATCCATAATAGTCATTGCCTCCTGTCCCATGGCATTTTAATTTCCAAAACGTCTTTCATGAGAGACTTTGTCAAAGGGTTTCTGAAAATCAAGATAAACTATATCAACTAGCTCACCTTTATCTACTTGTTTCTTCACACTTTCCAATAATATAAGAGATTGGTGAAACAAGACTTTCATTGGCTAAATCCATGTTGGCTTTATGCCAGTAAACCAATGACTATCTGCATGTTCAGTAATTTTGTTTTTTATAATGGTTTCTACCATTTTGCCCTGTACTGATGTCAGGATCACTAGTCTGTAGTTTCCCGGATCACCCCTGGAACTCTTTTTAAAAATTGATATTACACTGGACACTCTCCAATCTTCGGGTACTACAGGTGATTTTTAATGATAGATCACAGATTACTAATAGTAGCTCTACAATCTCAGATTTCAGTTCTTTCAGATGGAATGCCATCTGGTCCAGGTGATTTACTGCACTGTGTATGGTGCAGGTTGAAACCACCACTCTAGATTGTTCCATGTTGGCCTTAAGCTCTTTGAATATTGTATGTGATGTTTTTCCAACAGTTCACACTAACCTTCAAAGACTTCTTGGTTAATTTTCCTCTTCCCACCACATCCTGGGAGGTTCTTGACAGTTCCATGAGTAGGAAACTTCATAATAACATTGTAAACTGTAGAAATAGGAATCCCAGGGTCTTTGGAGATGGCCTGTTACCCCTTCGAAGTTTGATGTTTGGTGATAATAGCTTTTCTGATGGTCTCTGCCAGTTCTCTTATCTTCACCATTGTGAAAAATGGAATAGGGAGTGAATGTGGCCATTTTATACATTAGAGCCATTATTCATTGGTTGATTCAAGTTATGTGAGTACTGACAATTGATCACAGGTGCATCTAATTTTACTGCAATGGGAATGTGGTTTCTTCTGATCAAACTGATTTGAATTGTTTATAAGGGTGCCAATAATCATGTCCTAAAAAGCCAAAAAGCCAAAACCAGAACGAAAGGAGGAGATTCACTCAATAAAGAACTTCATTCTACCTATCTAAACATCTCAGGTCTATATCCTCCTATATTAATAGGGAGAAAAAAATCTCAGACCTATAGAGATCAAGAGATCACAGGTGCTTGCTTGGGTAGTGAAGAGTCTGTTTGTATATCTGAGTGAGTCACTATGGTTTGTGCTTGTTAAAGTGAGTTTTTGTATGGATGGAATTTGAGTGTTGGTTGCTTGCATTTGATTGGTAGAGCAGGGTTTTATAATGAGGCGCATGTGCCATGTTTTTTTTGCTGGACCCAGTGAGTGGTGACTGCAGTCTGATGTACCGTTAGGCTGATTGATTGGTAGGTTAAATATTGATAAAAGTGTTTTGAGTGAGAATTTTGTTGAGAATGTGATTAAGTGAAGATGTGTTTGTGTTCTTGCTTGTACAGGTGGACAGTTTTGTATTTATATATGATTGGGTTAGGTTTTATAATTTGGATCTGTCTCTTTTCCCCCACAGCATTTGTTAGCACACTGAAGTGTTGTCTCCCCCTGACGAAGTAGATGTTAAATGCCTTGATGGCGTCCAGAGTGGCATTGGGGTTGTCATGCAGATAAGTCTTGTGCCTTTATCTATGGATCATCAATGTGAAAGTATATGCTGCATTTTCAAAATATATGCTCTGTGGGCAAGGGGGCATGTGAAGATATTTTGATATTTTACTATTTGAAGTTATTAAAAAGAAAAAAAGGTTATTCAATTAAATTACCCAACCTTGATTATTGGGTGTTTTTCTAGAATCCTTGATATTCCTGAGAATTTGTCTAAGGCTAAGATTTGATATGCCCGAACTGTTGGCTCTATGGGTCTGAGATCCTTTTCTCCCTACTAATTTTGTAGTGGGATACTACTTTATCAACAATGAGCCGCTTTGCTGAAGACCGAACAAAGTTTAGGTCAACTATACAGAGGGTCGCCAGGAGTCGACACCAAGTTGACGGCACTTAACAACAGAACAACATATTCCTTTGATGTTTACTGTAGATAGGTAGAATGAAATTCTTTATTCGATGGAATAATCATGTCCTGGCAATGTCCCAGTTTTTATACTATTTCCTTTTGTAATTAGTCTTATTTTGTTTGATTCTTTTGTGTGTCAGATATGTGTGCATATTTATTTATTTTATTTATTTAAATGTTTTTTTATACCACTCCTTCCAGAGATCAAGGGTGGTTTACAAAGAACAGAACAGGTACATTTTTAAAACATATGTGTAACAAATTAATTATTTAAATCATATAACATATTTACATAGAACTATTTTACATTAATTACATACCTATAGTAAATGTATTATAAGGTTGGGTAAAGGCTGTTCTTTATGCGTCTGTAAATAAATGTAGGAAGCTATAGTTCCAGGAGGGGTAGGAGCGGGGACTAAGAAGTGTGAAACAGAAACTATGTTGGGTAGAGCTGGTCCAGGTTGTGATTATCTCCAAAATGTTCAATGAATAAGAATGTCTTAATTTCCTTACGGAACAGTTGGAGGTCATTAATAGCTCTTAGTTTATCTGGGAGGGTATTCCATAAGATTGGGGCATAGTATGAGAACGCTGTATTGCTTGTGGATTGGTTTGTGTACCTGTATTGGATGGGGACTGTAATATTATTTTGGATACATACTCTTCTCATTCTCTCAATAGGGGAGATATTTATGAAGGTTTTCAGATAGGTTGGTGAAATGTTCTTCAGTGTTTTAAAAGTGGTCATTAATACTTTATATTTTATTCGACTTATAATAAGAAGTCAATGTAGATCATATAATATAGGTGTGATATGTTCTGCCCTATTTGTCCTATTTATCAGATGGGCAGCAACATTTTGGGTTAACTGCAGGGGTTTCAATGTCTGTTTGGGGAGGCCTTGTAAGATACTATTGGAGAAGTCAAAATGTGGTACAATCATGGCTTGTAAGACTGAACGAAAATCAAAGTTGGATAGTAATAGTCTAAGGCAGCGGTTCTCAACCTGTGGGTCGCAACCCCCACGGAGGTCGCCACAGGATTTAGCGGGGGTCGCCTCACTCCGCCAAGTTAAATTTTTTTTTAAAAAGCGCACAAGTTGCTGCCGCTGCCGAGTCCGCTTCTCGGCAGCAGCAAACTCACCGCTTCTCTTCTAATGCAGCTGCGGCTCCCTGCCTCTTAGGGAACCACAGCTGAGTCTGTGAAACAGTTGTGGAGCCCTTCCTGTCTCTCGACGGGCTCTGTGCAGCATTGTCCCGCCTCCAAAGGAAGTTGTTTACCACTTCCTTTGGAGGCGGGACAATGCTGCACGGAACCCATTTAGAGACAGAAAGGCTCCGCAACGGCTTCACAGGCCCAGCCACGGTTCCCTAAGAGACAGGGAGCCGCGGCTGCAGAAGAAGGAGGCTGACATGGGGGAGGGAGAGAGGGAGGGGGGCTGACATGGAGGGAAGGAGGGAGGGGGGCTGACATGGACAGATGGGGGGCTGACATGGATGGAGGGAGGGAGGGGGCTGACATGGACAGATGGGTGGCTGACATGGACGGAGGGGGGCTGACATGGAGGGAGGGGGGAGGGGGCTGATATGGATGGATGGATGGAGGGGGGCTGACATGGACAGAAGGGGGCTGACATGAAGGAAGGGAGGGAAGGGGGCTGACATGGACAAAGTGGAGAGACAGGGGGACATACTGGATAGACAGGGGATAAATGCTGGACAGAGGGGAGAGGCAGTGGGGTTTAGGATTATAATGGGCTGATGGGGGAGCTAGCACTGATAATGGGCTGATGGGGGGCTAGGACTGGTAATGGGTTGATTAGGGAAGGCTAGGATTGGGAATGGACTGATCAAGGGGGGTTGGGAGTTTGGGACTGGTAATTGACTGATGGGGGGCTAGCATTGGAAATGAGATGATCAGTGAGGTTAGTACTGGAAATGGGCTGATTAGAGGGGGCTAGGACTGGTAATGGGTTGATGGGGGTAGGACTGGTAATGGGCTGATTAGGGGAGCCTAGCATTGGTAATGGGGTTGAGGGGGGACTAGCACTGGAAATGAGCTGATTAGGGGAGGCTAGAACTGGTAATGGGCTGATGGGGTGGGGTAGGACTGGTAATGGACTGATGGGAGGCTAGCACTGGAAATGAACTGATCGGGGGGGGGGGGGCTATGACTGGAAATGGGCTGATTAGTGGAGGCTAGGACCGGTAATGAGCTGATGGGGGGTAGGACTGGTATTGGGCTGATTAGGGGAGGCTAGCACTGGTAATGGGGTCGAGGGGGGACTAGCACTGGAAGTGAGCTGATTGTGGGGCTTCGACTGGGAATAGGCTGATTGTGGGGAGGGAAGGATAGAGCTGCTGGCCCTGGAAGAAAACTGGGGGCTAAGGCTACAAATGGGCTGATATGAGGGGACGGGAGAATGGAACTGGAAGGGAGTGGATCTGAGAGGGGCTGCCATGGTATTTGTACTAGAAGGGACTGGTCAGTGGGGAAGGAGGGGGACTGGAAGGGAATGGGCACCAGTGGCATTCATGGGAATGCAAGTTGAAATTGGAAGGTACTGGGAGTGATGACTGGAAAGAGGCTGATACTGGGGAGGGCTACTGGGACTGGAAATAGGCTGATGGAGAGAAGTGAAGAAAACGAAAGAAGAGATAAGAAATGGCAGATGGACTATAGACCACAGAAAGAGAGCTAAGAGAAGACAGGAAAGCAGAAGCCTCAGATCGGGACCAGCATGATCAGAGAATAAATTGGTCAGACAACAAAGGTAGGAAAAATAATTTTATTTCATATTAGTGATTTGACTACAAAATCATAATAATTTTTAAATCAAATATTGTTACTTGTTCTTGGGATTAATTATTGTGGTTTAAATAAGTAAATTGTATAAATAAAAACATAATGCAAAGGCTTATAATATATTAATAATTCAACAAATGATTACAGCGACAATGCGTTAATGGTAAAGGAAGAGAGACGCATTTGATTTTATCATTGGAGTTCATCACAAGTTGACCAATGGTAAAAGGGGTCACCGTACAAAAAAGGTTGAGAACCACTGGTCTAAGGGGTTGGAGTCTTAATTTCTAGTAGACTGATTTGGTAATGTTCTTTATATGGGTGAGCATACTAAAAGTCTGATCACGGGTCACCCCAAGGTATATATGAGATGTATTTGCATGCACTGCCCCCATTGCATTCAAATGTATCTCATGCATATTCGTTAGGGACAGCCTGAAAACCTGAATGGTGTTTGACCCTCCAGGACTGGAGTTGGGAACCTCTGATATAGTGCATCTCTTTCTCTGTATTAGGGCCACTTACCATCTAGCAAGGTAGATATCCTTGAGCATCTGCATCCAGAAAACAGATGTCCCTGATCAATGTGCCTAGTTCTTTATTCCATTCAATTTCTGTATAAATGAAGATCTCCATTATTATTACATGTTCCAGAATGGTTTCTCTCCCGACCTGGCTGAATTTCAGTTCAAATTCCTCTGTAATAGATGATTGCCTGCAGCAAATGCTGACTTATGCCTTATTACTGCCTCTTGCAACCACAAAATTGAGAATATCTGTCATATCCATTAAGGAATATTTTCTTTTTGCCATTCACACATTAAGCCCATTCGGAGAAACTGAATGAATTCTTTGCTTCGGTTTTTACTGAGGAAGATGTAGGGATGTTACCCATGACTGAAGTGGTATTTAAAGGTGCGGAAGAATTGAAGGAAATATCGATACATCGGGAAGATGTATTACAACTATTAGATAAACTGAAGAGTAGCAAATCACTTGGGCCGGATGGTATACATCCCAGGGTGTTGAAAGAAATGAAATATGAGATTGCAGACCTGCTATTAGTAATCTGTGAACTATCATTAAAATCATCTCTAATACCTGAAGATTGGCGGATCGCCAATGTAACACCAATTTTTAAAAAGGGTTTGAGGGGTGATCTGGGAAACTACAGACCGGTGAGCCTCACGTCAGTACCGGGAAAAATGGTAGAAACCATCATAAAGAATAAAATTACTCAGCATGTAGATAGTCATGGCCTAATGGGAGACAGCCAACATGGCTTTAGACAAGGAAGATCTTGTCTTACTAATCTGTTATGTTTTTTTGAAAGTGTGAATAAACAGGTGGACAAAGGTGAGTCAGTTGATATAGTGTATCTGGACTTTCAGAAAGCCTTTGACAAGGTCCCTCATCAGAGACCTTTGGCAAAACTAAAGAGTCATGGTATAGGAGACAGTGTACTACTGTGGATCAGGAACTGGTTAAAAGATAGAAAGCCGAGGGTTGGGCTAAATGGCCAATTTTCCCAATGGAGAAAGGTGAATAGTGGTGTACCCCAGGGATCTGTGCTGGGTCCGCTGCTTTTTGACATATTCATAAATGACCTGGAAAGTGGAATAACGAGTTGAGGTTATCAAATTTGCAGATGACACATAACTATTTAAAGTTGTTAAAACCCAAGAGGATTGTGGAAAATTGCAAGAGGATCTTGATAAATTGGAAGACTGGGCATCAAAATGGCAGGTGAAATTTAATGTGGACAAGTGCAAAGTTATGCACCTAGGGAAGAACAACCCAAACTATGGTTACACGATGCAAGGTTCCATATTAGGAACCACCACCCAGGAAAAAGATTTAGGCGTCATTGTGGATAACATGTTAAAACCCTCGGCCCAGTGTGCAGCGGCAGCCAAGAGAGCAAATAGAATGCTAGGTATCATAAGGAAAGGAATGGAAAATAAAACAAAAGATATTATAAATTTATAATGCCTATATACCGTTCCGTGGTGAGAATATTGTGTGCAATTCTGGTCACCGTATCTTAAAAAGGATATAGCGTTATTAGAAACAGCCACCAAAATGGTAAAGGGGATGGAAGGATGCTCCTATGAAGAAAGGCTAAAAAGGTTAGGGCTCTTTAACCTGGAAAAGAGACGGATGAGGGGAGATATGATAGAAGTCTATAAATTAATGAACGGAGTGGAACGGGTAAACGTAGATCAACTGTTTACGTTATCAGAATATAGGAAGACTAGGGGACATGCAATGAAGCTACAGGGTAAACTATTTAAGACTAATAAAAGAAAATATTTTTTCACTCAACGTGTAATCAAACTCTGGAATTTGTTACTGGAGGATGTAGTAAAGGCTGTTAGTGTAGCTGGGTTTAAAAAAGGTTTGGACAAGTTCCTAGAGGAAAGGCCCATAAACCATTATTAAGAAGGGACCCAGGATATCAATGCTTGACCTAGTACAAGCATTGCAGAACCTGTGTCTTTTGGGGAAACTGCTAGGTACGTATGACCTAGATTGGCCACTGTTGGAAACAGGATACTGGGCTTGATGGACCTTGGTCTGACCCAGTATGGCATGTCTTATGTTCTTATGTTCTTATGGTGGAGCCTTTTGTGAGTTTTTCGATCACGAGTTCATTTGGTTCAACTTCATTAGTCCATGGGGGGGGGGGGGATTTCCCCTTAGCTTTCTTGCATTGATCTGGCTCCGATAATGATGATGTCAAGACCAGCCTATCATCATCTTACATGCACTATGAAAAAACCCGTGGTTTTCAGCGGCTTTTTAGATGTTCACAGTTTCTGAAGTACAGCAGGTTGCACACTTGAAGCAGGGCCTTTTACTGACCCGAAACATGCATGTTGTATAGTCACCAACACCAGCGATTACAAGAATGTTTGGACACCGCCGTTGAAGTTTCTGATCATGAATATATTCAATAAAAAGGCCTTACAGACATCTGAACGGAGCGATTTTCCCCGCCCTTCTCCTGTTTGTTCAACCCGACATTAAAAGGAAGTTCATTGATAGCAGTGCAGTGCTTTATCACAGATGACTTTTTTATTGGTTGTATATATAAGTCATTTGATATATAGAGGCATTTTGTGGTGAGCCATGCATATGGAGCAGCAAGATGGAATGAGCAAAGTCTAGTGTTGGCAGTGGCAGAGAAGGGCACAGATAAACGGGATCTGCCAGAGGAGCAGAGTTCCCGAGAAGTGGTGGGAGGAGATCTTTGAAGGGCAGGTATGAATCAAGCCTTCTGCTGTGTGTGAATGGGAGGGCGATCGGAGCAGGGGGGTTCTGTGTGGAGGGGGTTAATGATTTTGAATGCAAACCCAGCTGATAAAGCTTTCTGTGCGGGAGGCAGGAAGAACTGCTTGTGAAAGAGTAGATTGGTAATAATGTTGGTTATTAAATCTTTCAGTACCTCATAGCTTGAGACTGTAAGCGCCTTTAGATCACATTCTGTCATTTAGGCAATAAAAAATTTGGTGCCATGGGTAGTAAAAGTGACTGTCGTGTTAAACTGTCCAGTGCAATACGGCAGAGGGATTTAATGACGCTGGGTTTTTTTTTTTTTTGTATTTGATCTGTGTGCATATTGCTTATAAAAAGACCTCGTTTTTACTTCATATTTTCTTTTTATCATTCTATCAAACTGAAATGACTCTAATATCAGTAATAGTCTATGATTATGTCCATTTTAATATTTGAAAGTTTTTATGATGCTGACAAATTTACATTTATATTAGAATTTCTGGGATTGAAACAAAAGCTTGTTATCTTTTATACATTGACTGTTCAAATATTTTACTACTCAGCTCTGTCAATTATTTTAAACTGCATTCTGGAATTAAACTACATTACAACTGTAATGCCTCAATGCATCATATGTCATACTATATCTATACTGAGCTGTCGGGTGGAAATTAAGTTTAGACTGAATGCTTTCAGCAGTGATTTCCAGCACAAAAACTTTTATGCACAAGGGAGAGAGTTAAAGTATTAAGATTTTCTGTGCCTTTGCTTTTTTTTAACAAAAGACTGGCAGATAAATATTATCATGACAGGTTTTTATCATCAGACAGTCAATAGCAAAAACATCAGAGCAGATCCTCCAGGAAGACCAATTTGCACATACACTATGGTTCTCATGGACTGTTACAACTGAACGTTTATATGGCGGTGATAAGTAACTTGTTTCTATGGGCTTAATGTGTGAATGGCAAAAAGAAAATATTCCTTAATGGATATGACAGATATTCTCAATTTTGTGGTTGCAAGAGGCAGTAATAAGGCATAAGTCAGCATGTGCTGCAGGCAATCATCTATTACAGAGGAAATTGAACTGAAATTCAGCCAGGTCGGGAGAGAAACCATTCTGGAACATGTAATAATAATGGAGATCTTCAATTATACAGAAATTGAATGGAATAAAGAACTAGGCACATTGATCAGGGACATCTGTTTTCTGGATGCAGATGCTCAAGGATATCTACCTTGCTAGATGGTAAGTGGTCCTAATCCAGAGAAAGAGATGCACTATATCAGAGGTTCCCAACTCCAGTCCTGGAGGGCCAAACACCATTCAGGTTTTCAGGCTGTCCCTAATGAATATGCATGAGATACATTTGAATGCAATGGGGGCAGTGCATGCAAATACATCTCATGCATATTTATTAGGGACAGCCTGAAAACCTGAATGGTGTTTGGCCCTCCAGGACTGGAGTTGGGAACCTCTGCACTATATAAACTTAGTAATAGATGAAATTAGCTCAAAGAAATTAAGGGGCATGTTTGCCAAAGTCTTTTAAGCATGTAGTCAGGACTGACTCGAAGGCACACATTGCATTGCATTGCATGGGTTTTACCGCGTGATAACCATTAGCGTTGGCCCACTCTAATGGTTACCATTCAATAAAAACTCTGCAACAATAAAAAACTCATGCTAAGTGCTTAGCATGGGGATGGTACTGCGTGCTAGCTGTCTCAACGCCCAATATCATGGCTGCACTTCAAGAGGCGGCATTAATTGTGGCTGCACTATTGGTGGCAGTAGCCTGGCCTGTGCTAGTGTATTAAAAAAATAAGCCCAAGGACAAATACCCTTCTCTGATAATCCTTCCCCCCTAGACAGAAGTCCCTACAGAGCTGATTCCCCATGCACAACCCTCCCAAGCTGTTCCCCCTCTCCACACATAATGCCCCACATAGCAGAAGGCTTGATTCATACCTACTTTCCCCCAACAAAAACCTATAGGATGCAAAACTAGCAGAGTTGCTCCCCCCAATGGAACCCTCTTTTAAAAGCTTGCATCCAAGTAGGAGGCCCTCAAGAACCCATTCGCCCCCTCCCCCCACCCTCCACCACACTCTTATCCCCTTGGGTCTTACTGAGGAGCTCCCTCGTCTTGCCAGTGAAGGGGACGGGAATGGTCCCCCTCCACTCCTACCCTGCCTGTCGAAACTTTCAAAATGGTGGTGATGAATCCCAGAATGTTACTACTTTTCCTGACGAGGATTTGCACATAGTGCATGTTAAATTTTGCCTAAAACATGCAAAACCTTGCCGCCCTTTAGAAACATGTCCCTAAATGTTTTATATTTCAAAAATCAGTTAATGTGGGAATGTTGCCCTGAACAGAAAAACAAATTAGAATCAGACATTTGTACACTGATTAGACTAATATCAACGTGAAAGGATATATTGCCACAGAGATGGAAAATGAATACAGAAACTAAGGTGTACCACAGGTTTCCTATTAGTTCAGCTAGGGGAGATGTTCTGTAAGATCATTAGTAGAAATTATCTTTGGAAATCAGATCAAAATTAAGGAATTTCAGGTTTCACTCAATGTGACATTACAGATCTCCTTGCATTTGCTTATAATTGGTTCCGAAAAAAAAAATTCTGATTTGCTAGTTCTGTATCAACATTCCCTGGTATAGCCAATCATATTGTCTGGTTGAAGAGCTTGTGCATTTGCATAAAAAATCAGATAAAGCTGGAAAAGTCTCTTAAAAGAGACTAACAACAAAGAAAGGAGTCTTCTCATGCTCTTTTCTCTAAAGTTTTGAGCCTCACACAGACTTGCCTTCCCCACGTACCTGGACTGAGGTAAGACAGCAGGACACATGGGCATCGTGCTATGCAAAGGCCTGGAGAAGGATTGAGGACCTGGAACTTTAAATAACTAACCCATTTCAGAGAAAAGCCCCAAAGGGATTGCCTGAAGCTTGGGTATTTTATCTTTTTTGCTGGGTTAGCTAGACTGTGCAATGGATCTGTGACGTGCGAGCTGAAGCTAACATGACATAGCTTCAGTCTGTAATTGCAAGAAACTGCAAATAGCTTTCATTTATGAGCTGTAATATGCCACGATAAAACTTCTATGAATTGAGATAAGCTCAGGGTGGTTTCTGATAACTTGGAATGGTGTTTTCTGCAGGGTCCTATCTGCCCATAGACACTAGATTATGTTTGATATGCATTTGTACTGAACGTGCTCATGATAGTTATAGGTATTCTTGAATCAATTGTGAATGGAAGTTTTGTATCTCAGGACTTTGAAGCTGAGCCTGTTGCATATTTTAGATGCAATACAAATAGCATCAGGATGTAGAGGGGTCCTTAGGCACTGACTGTGCACAACCACTGAGCCTATGTCTTGTCCCTGAAACCTGTTTTGGTGGTCTGGGTTTGACAAGGCAAGCTACGGGATGATTGACAAAATTGTTCATTTTTTTCATGCTAGGCATTTTTGTCCTAGTGCAAGATAGTGTCCACTTCAAGGAAAATCTTTTCCGACACCTGTAACTTTTGAACAGCAGAGTAAAACCTTGCCTTTGTTTTCCTTTTTGCCTAAGATAATCACTTTGGCTTCACTTCAGTTTCCATAGTTGCAGCCTCATATGCCAAGGCTTTTAATGCATGTGCTATTTTGAGGAAATACAAAAACAATGTTCTTTCACTGCTATATTTCTAATAATATGTGACATGTAAGATATAATAGTCCATGAGGTCAATAGTCAGTGGGACTGATACCACATAACTTTATATAATTTTATCCATTTAAAACTAAGCAGGTTTCCACTGGAAAAAACACATAATTTATAATTATATATGTTATCTGTGCATTCAGAGGTATTTATCATTTATTCAGTCAGTCCTCTAAAGAAATGCCTTTATATAGCAGCTTAAGCCCTAGCAAGACTACTATTACGATTCAGCTAGTGGCAATTTAAACCTAATATCAGATCACTCCTGCCCAATTATGCTAAACCACCAAGGATTTCTTAAGATAGGCCCGGGGGGGGGGGGGGGGGCCCTACATAATGGTGGTTGTGGAGTCTTTGGGGAAGTCTACTTTGGGAACAGTTTGGGGTTGGGGTAGGAAGAAGTTTTCTTTGGGGTGTCAAGACTGGAGGGGCACTTTGTGAGGGTTTGTATTGGTGGAGGTCTTTTGTTTAGGGGGAAAGAGGGTCTGTGGGGTGACTTTGGGGGGTCGGGGGCTTGACTGGAGTATAAGGGAAAGGAGAGCCCATGCATCTCTTACCAGGCACCAGCCTCTTGTTGGGAAATTTGACTTAAGTCTGCCTTAGGTCTGCTTATATATTGGCTTTATATGGCTGCACCCTTACCTGGTGAAACTACACAACATATGGAAGGCACAGAAGACAAGCATGTGGGTATAAAGGAGTAGATGCGGCCTGCTATGGAGGATTCTGGGTAACCATATTCTGCATAGGAGTATGCAAAATATTGGGCCTAGCAATATCAGCAAGAAAATACAGGTCAAGCAAAGAATTCAAACTAATGAGTACAAACATTCTCTCTTTTGCCCTGAAGGTTTCAATTAATGCCAAGAAGGAAAAACACAGGAAGGGGCAGAGGTCACAGGCCATGCATAGATAAGTAGACCTAAAAGCAGATCCAGATGTATAAATGTAAAGGGATCCTCCCCTGGGGAAAAGTGTTACAGGACGCCTGGGGCCTTGCAGACACTTAAGAACCTATGATGAATTAACTGAAACTAATTTGAAGCAGACATTTGAGACAAGGAGAAATGTATATATAAACCAGCCATTTTAAAGGATCATTGGGCAGTGCTTTCTCCCCATACAGAGAGAAAGTGCTGTCCGCCATCTCTAGACAGGCTTTGCTGTTCTGCATGACACTATTATTTTGCTATGCTAAAATAAAAGTCTTTGTAGTTAAAGCAACTGCCATCTAAGTAATTCTTTGATTGGTGATATTTGGGCAAATGATTGTGGGAACCAGGCCAGAATTGGTGCCGAACCCCATACTTCTAAATTTTCTTTTCTAAATTGCCCAAGGACTCCTCTGACTGCACTTTACTTGTCAGAGGGACTACCTCCTGTTTTCCAAAGAAAAAAAAACAGGGGATGAGACTACCTTCTCATTAGGAGAAGAGGATTCCTTCTGCTGGTACAGAAGATGGGAATACCATTCTGAGTGACGTCAAGAGAGATTTTGATACCCTAGGAAGACTCCATTGGTGAGTGTTGAGTTTCCCTGTCTATAGGCAAGGACAGAAGACTTGCCCGGGTTCGAGTGGTGGGTGAGTATGTAATTAATATTCTGTTATGTAGGAAAACTGTTAGAGTGTCTCTGTATTTAGTTGTAACATTAGGGAAAGATTAGGGAAAGAAAGTTTTGCCCAGATATTAGGTCTCTCTTTCCAGGATTGATTGGTGTACGCTTGAGACTGTACGTATCATTGATATGAAGTGAGTGTGTGTCCCTATCCACGTTTCCATACCCCCATCACTGCGAGGCGATTGGCTGGGTTTGGACGAAGCACAAGAGTTGTATGTTTGTATGAGTCCTGGATTCGTAATTTCGCACCTCTGTTAATTAAGAGGTTTGGATTGCCACCTAAAAGCGAAATTACGCGCGCCTCTGTAAATAAGGAGGTTCAAGTTGCTATTGGTAAAAGGCGAAGTTAATTGCCCCTGTCCCCGAACAGTGAAAACACCAGGTTTACAGATCTTAGAAAGAGGGACAGCTAAGGAGAATATTTATAGAAAAACGGGGATGATCTCCTTATCTGGGATGCTCACAGACCAGAGAGGGTGACAATTAGATCTATTGAAGAATAGCTTTCTAAGTATCTTTTTGACTAATTATAGCTAGATAAATGAATTACTTTACAAGTTTCAGATCAAAGCGAATGAAGGAGTTGACTGCAGCTGAATTAAATAACCAGGGGGGAGTGGGTCTAGTTCAGTTTCAGTATTCTGATCAGATAGGCTGTTAGGTATAATGCATTTAACTCTGTCCTGTGTTTTTAGTTTTAGTCTTTAGTAAACACTGTCCTTTCATTACTGGCTACTTCAGTAGATTTTATGGTTCCAGGAGCTGAACTGATTAGAATTCTTTGCTAAAGTTGAACTAAGTGAGGAATTCCTGGGGAGCGTATCTGTTTGCTTTTATTTTCTTCCACAATATCTATGTGCTTGTAAGACGCCCCAGTCTCTGGAGAGGGTAAAACCGTTGGCCCGGAGTCCCTGGAACGCAAGTGACAGGCGGTGTTTGTTTATTCTTCCAAGCCTTTCCTGTCTTCTTTAGAACATTGAAAACAATGAAAAATCTTCCAGGGTCTGCTGTAGCAATTGATGTGCTGAGACACCTAGTTCTTTTCCTCCTGTCTGTCTGAGTTTGTATTGTAACATGGAATGGATTTTCTGAGTTAATGGATTGGGATCAGAATGTATTGCACACTGAAATGAGAATCTTAGAAACAGACCGCACAGATAATTGACAGTGTTTTATTCTGAACTGCCAGCTATTGTGTGCAGTGATCTGACTGGTAGAAAAACAAGAAAAATAGTTTATAGTTACAAGTACCCCCTGAAAATTTCAAATTGTTTCTTTTTCCCTTGTGAATATTTGTGTGCAGTAAATAAGTCTAATCCACATGTGCAATCATATAGAGATTGTTCTAAAAAATGTTGAAGATTCTAATCAACAAGAGATTAATAAAAGATCGTAGTGATGCTAAGAAATTCTGTTTGATTCGTTCTGACTCAGTGATACAAAATCAGTTTTGTCATGTTCTTATGACTTTACAAATTCAAGATCAAACTAACAGAGGGAAAAGACTGCAGCTGGATTCTACAGCCAAGGAAAAATAGCTCTAAAAGTTAAGAAAACCTGTTTAGGAAAATATGTAACCTTGTGATGCAAAGATGTTTAGTTCAGTGCTTTAAATCTATCCTGTAGAGTTGGTATTAAATTGTTGGAGAAAATCCTTATATAAGATTATGAAGAAAAAACTTTTTACTTGTTTTTTAAGGTCCCTGAGTTTCTCAAGCTGAAAAGCATACTGCTTTTCAGAATTCCCCAAAGGGGAAGGGTTTAGCGAAGTTTCTCAGGATGGGCTGCTCACAGATGGGCTGCTGTGCTTAAAGACTGATAGCCTTGTATTTATTGTCAGCTGTTCAAGTGCCCCTAGATGTTAAATCAAACAAACAAGGCATGAAATTGGGGAAGCTGCTTCTGTTTTCCTTTGACCTTCAAGGTGGAGGTTGAAAGCCCTGACAGGACAATGGGGCAGCCAGATTGCAACTTGGAAATGATTTAAATCCCGAGTGAATGAGAAGTTATATGTTTGGATTTGATAGAGCAAAATTAAAAGTAAAACAGAATTTTATATATTGTTGCAAGCATTTCATAGAGGACATGCTTATTGTTCATAAATTACAGAAACCCAAAAGAGCTGTAACTAAGTTTTATTTTAACTTTTAGTGTTGCTTTGAAGGACAGAAGAGAGATCTACTGTTTAGTTTGCTGCCTGTGTTGAAGATAACATCACATTTGGCTGTCAGTTCAGTTTGACACCAGTCTCATTCAATTTAAATGTGAAAAGGAGTGTTTGTATTCTTAAGCTCAGTGTTAATGACTAATGACTAAGGACAGTAACACGGGAGTTGCTGAATTTTAGGATAAATTCATCTGTTTTTCTATATTTGAATTTTATATGTTGGGGTCCAGAGAAAAAAACAGTGTACTTTGTTTTGAAAGATTTTTTTTAAACTTCAATTTTAGGAATACAGTATATTGTAGCACTATGACATACAAATTTACTTTAGTTTACACACTTGCACTTATGTTACCAAAATACTTGTTGTAGCAGTATATTATGTAAAGGTCCAGTATACACAGAAATTATAGAATTTCGGACAGAGGCTGATCTGAAATTGCTTTGTTCCCAAGCATATAGAACAAATTTGGTGGAAAGATGGAGCTTAGTTCCCAGAAAAATATGAGAATATTTGTAAAGTTATTTACACATAAAAACAATAACATTAAGTTGAATTGGATACAATCAAATCTTGCTTGTCAGACGCCATGATTGGTGAGTGGCTTGCACAGATCCTTGTGGACACTACAATTTCAAATCAGTCCAAATATTTTTTTAAGTCTCCTACAGCACTCTCTCTCTGATATAGAGGTTTGGTTTTTTTTAACATGTCTGTCTAGTTCTGTTGTCCATTTGCACTTCTTAAGATAGCATGCCGGTAAGACGGTTGCTGAAGCTAGCCCAGACATTGACTTGAAGTCTCCCCCTGACATGCAAAAGTATCAGTTTCATGAAATGCTCAGGATAATTACTTTGCCTTGTTAAGCTCTGTACAGCACTCTCACTGAGAACAGTGTATATGATAGATTCTAGTCATACGTGAGAGAGAGACATGTGGCTGTCTTGTTAAAAACCATACTTTGTCCTAATGGGACTACCGTTATAAAAAATGTTACAAAAATAATAGTTTTATATTGTAGGGACTTCCCCTAGATTGTTTAAGACAGTTGCTATTTTGAATGAGCACATATGTCCATTTTTGAACCATACCAATTAGGTTGGGGAAAAAAGAGACACTGTTTACTCATGCTGATATACTTATGAAGAAGAATTCAAATTTATATTTTCTATATACCATTTGTTTACCACAATACTAAGTTTCTAACAATTGTCTGATATTCTTAGCAGCCTTGCCCAAATAAGGATACATTAGTATGGTATACAAACATGAAAGGACTCTGATGGACATTAAACTGATGAAGGTTATTTAAAGTGACATATCTGTCTAATGAACATGTAAACACATTTTATTCAACCATGCTGTCTCCAGAATCTTTAATTCAGGAAGTCATTTAAGCCCCAACACATACTCAACAATTGGAAATAGAAACCTGGAGACAGGCTAGGTGCATTTTGCACCATGATATGCTTTGGAACATCCACACTGGCCATGTGGTATTTCCAGATGCTTTTTGCATCATTTTGCTTTTGTATGTACAAGCAAAGAATTCAAACGAATGAGTACAAACACTCTCTCTTTTGCCCTGAAGGTTTCAATTAGTGCCAAGAAGGAAAAACACAGGAAGGGGCAGAGGTCACAGGCCATGCATAGATAAGTAGACCTAAAAGCAGATCCAGATGTATAAATGTAAAGGGATCCTCCCCTGGGGAAAAGTGTTACAGGACGCCTGGGGCCTTGCAGTCACTTAAGAACTTATGATGAATTCACTGAAACTAATTTGAAGCAGACATTTGAGACAAGGAGAAATGTATATATAAACCAGCCATTTTAAAGAATCATTGGGCAGTGCTTTCTCCCCATACAGAGAGAAAGTGCTGTCCGCCATCTCTAGACAGGCTTTGCTGTTCTGCATGACACTATTATTTTGCTATGCTAAAATAAAAGTCTTTGTAGTTAAAGCAACTGCCGTCTAAGTAATTCTTTGATTGGTGATATTTGGGCAAATGATTGTGGGAACCAGGCCACACTCTTTAAAATGATGCCCAGAAGCACTGCGCTGTGTGTTAGTGGCCCAGTGCTCCCCGACAAGAAAACTCATGCCAGCTTTCATGGAGAAGAAATAGAAATAATAGACTTTAAGCTCTTCGGATCAATAATCAGTAAAGAAATGCTACATTGCTCTTGGCAGAAAGGCTATGAAGGACCTAGACAAGATTTTCAAATACACAGATGTATCTCTAAATACAAATATTTGACTTGTCCAAGCCATGGTATTTTCAATAACGTCATCTAGATATGAAAGTTGGAAAGTGAAGAAGAAAGACGGGAAAAAAATTGATGCCTTCGAATTATGGCGCTGGTGAAGAATACCTTGTATACCATAGTCTGCCTGAAGAACAAATCATGCGGGACTAAAGGAAATGAAACCTACGCTTTCTTTAGAACAGTGGCTCTCAACCCAGGCCACTTGAGTTTTCAGGATTCCCACAATGAATATGCATGAGATAGATTTGCATACAATGAAGACAGTACATGTTAATTTATCTCATGCATATTTATTCTGGGAATCCTGAAAACAGACTGGCCTAGGTGTGCCCCGGTGAATGGATTGAGAACCATTGCTTTAGAAACTCAGAAAGCAAGACTTCGACTTCCCTACTTTGGACACATCATGTGAAGAGAGAAATCCTTTGAGAAAGATATCATACTTGGCAACGTTGAAGGTCAGCACAAAAGAGAAAGGCCAGCAATGTGATGGTTGGTTACAATAACAGCAGCTATGGATGCCACTCTATCAACTATTCGCCATCTGACTAAAGAACAGCTTATGACAACTATCCAGAGGGTCCCCATGAGTTGGAACTGACTCAAAGGCACTTAACAACAGCATGTTTTTAGGTGTTTTTGGCTATCAGCTTCCATGATGTTATTTCATCATCTATATCCATAAATCAATGTTATTGTGCTGGTTGCTACATATGGTGGATGTACTCCTGGCGTAGCTTAATCATCTTGATTTTACATCACTTGGATGCTATTTGAGATTATTCAGTCAAAAACAAGCAAAGAATAGCATAATCTTTAGTAGAATTTACAGGCAGCATATGAAATATGAGATGAATAATGCAAACATGCAAACATCAAAAGATCAAAAGGAACAAAATACAAATAAGAGAGTTTAAAAGTAACCTAACATGGCAATGCTCTAGCTTGAATCTCATTAAGGTCAAGGTCAGCTCCCTGGTAAGAGCTGGGGATAGGACTGGAGTGTGGGGAGCCTGCCCAGAGGGCATCAAGAGAAGGCTTAATGTCGAGCAGGTCAGGTGGGGAGACGGATGTTGGGAGGGTCAGATGGGTGTACTGATGTTGGGGGATATCTGGTGGGGGGCTTGATGCTAAAGGGAGTCACTGGGGGGGAGGGCTGATAATGGAGGAATTAGGGGGTGCTGACTTTGGCCTTAGTACTTGCCCTTTCAAGCAGGTACTTGTGCGTGCCTCGGAGCAGGTGTAAATGCCAAGGTGGTGAATGTTTTAGGCCTACCCAAGGCTCCCTCTCTCTCCACACCCTAACCATGCCTCCTTGATATTTCAGTGTGGTGTGGATCACAATGTGTTAACAGCCACTTTCTAAAAGCAGTATTTGCATGTGTAGGTGACCTACACATTTAAAAGCTGCTATTTACAAATACTGATACTTCTAAAATAACCCCTATTCCTTTTCTGAGAAGCAGTGATCAGAACTGCACACAATATCTAAGTGCAGTCACACCATGGGACGATAGAGAGGTATTATGATATTCTATGTTTTATTCTCCATTGCTGTCCTACTAATTCCTAACATTCTATTTGCATTTTTGGCCACCGATGCATACTGAGCACAGAATTTCAAAGTATTGGCCACAATGATACCCAGATCCTTTTCCTTGATGGTGGCTCCTGATGTGGAACCTACCATCATGTTGCTAAAGTTTGGATTATTCTTCCCTAAGGGACTCTTTTACTAAAGTGCAGTAAGGGTTTGCACTTACTGTGCGCTATGTGCAAAGAATTCACATGCTTTTAAGTGCAAAGCTTTCATGGTAAATAAGGGGGCACACCCGGCATCTGCCTTGAATTTACTGTGCAGGGAGGGCAGACACTTACTTCACAGGCCTTTATATGGAAATTGACCCCTCATGGTAGTACGGCAAAACTACCACGAGGAGTCATAGCCACCATTTTGGAACCCTGTGGCTCTGGAGCAGAAGCGACCACTTCCCTCCGTGAGTCCTGAGGGTGGGATACGGGGTTGGAAATGATTGGTGGGGGTGTTCTTTGTGGATGATCTTCTTGTGAGAGGGGTCTTTTTTGAGGGATGCCCTCTCTCTGGACAGTCTTCTGGAGGGGCTACTGGTAAGGCATGCACCAGGAGGGAGGTCATGCTGGGAGTGGAAGATGATATTGGGAGGGAAAGTCTTGTTCAGGGGGTGCAATTGGTTAAAGCTTTCTGGGAAGTGGGGGTGCTGAAACATGGGAGTAGCTGTGGGAAGGGTCTGCAATTGGGCTGGGCACAGGATGCGACTGTTGTGCTTTTTTTCAAATGGGCTTTTTAGCTGCTCTACTACTGGACTGGAAATAGCGTGGCTGCGTTTACCACCTTGAGGAGGCATTAGGTGCAGTCACACTATAAGTAGTCATGATCGCTAGCATGCAGTACTGTCACCATGTGCTAGCTGTTACCTGCCACCTCTACTCTACCTGCCATGCTCTACTCTGATCCTGGCCCGTTACCACCTCAACTCGTACTAAGCACTTAGCCTGGGTTTTTTACAGCAGTGGTGTTTTTAATGCATGGTAACCATTAACCGCCTTGATTGCAGGATAAGGCGGTATAGAAATACGTTTAAATAAATAAATTAATTAATTAACGCAAGACCATGCTAATAGTTATGGTGCAGTAAAACCTGCACTTACTGCTTACCACAGTTTACTAAAAGGACCCTTAAGTGTGTCACTTTGCACTTGCTCATACTAAAATTTGTCTGTCACTTGGATGCCCAGTTATCTAGTATTGCAAAATTCTCCTCAAATTTTTTCAGTTTGCTTGGTAGTTAAATAAAAAGAGAAACAAAAAGGAAAATAAGGCAATACCTATTTATTGGACTAAATACATTTTTAGACTAGCTTTCAAAGGTGAAACCCTTCTTCCTTAGGTCAGGATCATATGAGCAGCAGATAACAATACCATAATATATAGGTGAATCACTAAAACATTCCAATGAAAGTGGAAGAGGGACGGGGGTGGGGGAGGGAGAGGAAGGAGGAATGAATGGCCAACTTTACACTCATAAGCTATAAAATACTGTAATTTATGTGCACTCATCACAAATTTAGGCACAGGGCTGGTGTAAGAGCTTGCACCTAGATTTGATGCACATTTTTAACCACTTATGCATACTTTACTTTATAAAAGAAATGCAAAATACCCACATTAGAATGTGCATGAAACTAGGCACCCCTTATAAAATTACCCTCCATGAAGGTAATGGTATAATAGGGTACCCTGTTAGTGCATTTTCTAATGCACTTAAATGCAGCCTAATTTATAAAGAAAGTAGGTGTCTACATTTCTTACAAATACATGCACTAGTTTAAGGCATGATTACTTTCACCAGTCCTAGAGATGGTGTAAATGCCCATGCCTAGATTTGTAAAGACCATGCATAAATTAGAAGAGATACTGTGAATTTATCCCTTCTGCAGGATAGTCTGCCTGGAAGAATAAACAAGCTCATTAGAAGCATAGAAAAATGATGGCAGATAAAAACCATACAGCCAGTCCAGTCTACCCTTCCATACCAATTAATAAGCTCTGCAATCCCTTTTTTTCCTTTAGAGATCTTCTGTTTGTCCCATGCTTTCTTGAATTCAGATATAGTCTTTGTCTATACCACCTCCACTGAGAGACTATTTCACACATCTACCACTCTTTCGGTAAAGAAATATTTCCACAAATTACTCCTGAGTCTATTTCCTTTCACCTTCATCCTATGCCCCCTCATTGCAGAGCTTTCTTTGAATTGAAAGAGGCTCTCCTTCTGTGTATTTATGCGATGGAGAAACTTAAACATCTCTATCATATCTCTCCTCTCCCGTTTTTCTTCCAAAGTATACATATTGAGATCTTTATGTCTGTCCCCATATGCCTTATGACTAGGACCGTACCGAGCCCTGTGCAAGCGGTACGGTTGCACAGGGTGCAAGGACTTCAGGGGCGCATTTCGGCTCTCTGCTGTTGCCTGCTGTGGCAACAGCAGAGAGCCAAAATGCGCCCCTGAAGTCTTCCCACCGGCACACTAAGCAGGTCTGGTCTCTCCAGGAGGGACCTGACCTGCTTAGTGTGCCAGTGGCAGGCGGCTTGCACATCGGGTGCGTGCCTCTTCTCTCCCACTCCCATAAAGTGGCTAGATGGGGGTGCGGGGGAGCGCGCCCGATGTGCAAGTCACACAGGGCGCATTTTGCCATCGGTACGGCCCTGCTAATGACCACTGATAATTTTAGTAGCCACCCTCTGCACCGACTAGAGTGCTGGGCCTTCAGAGGGGGTGCCCTTTGCCACCACTCCTGTCTCTCCCCAGGACTGGCAGCAATGATGATGGCTCAAAAACCACAACACAGTTGTTACCTAAATTCTCTGCCTCTGCATTGCAGTTTCTATGTTTCGTGATCTGCCGCATCTGCTCCCCTTCGACGCAGACTTTCTAGGGATTACTGGCCCTGACTGGGGGCTTTCTATGTATTCCTATGCAGATGATGTTTTAATACTTGTTCCAGAGCAAAATAATTTATTCCATATATATATATATATATATATTACTTAATGAGGTTTTTGTAGAAAGGTGGACTCGTTACCATGGTTTACATCTAAATGGAAGTAAAACGAGTCTTCAGTGGTTAGGGAATACTCCTGTTGAAATACCCCCGAGTTTCCTATTCTGGCAGATTTTAAAGTACCATTAATTACCTCTTTGAAGATTTGGGGGCTTTTTCTAGACGCCACATTATCAATGGAGTTGCATATATCTTATATTGTGAAAAAGGTGTTTTTATATTGTGAAAAAGGTGCTTGATCTTATTTTGATGAGAAGCACTTTAGAATTCAACTTCATTGCTGTAACATTATTTATTTATGTATTGTGAGAATGCAAAGCACGAGCAGAATTGCCCAATTACCTGGTTCCTGGATTTTAAGCCAGTCCTGGATTTCTGACACTCATTCTTATGCATTATGGGACCTGCAGCACTGATTTCAATGGGTAAAATCAGTGACTACAAATACCATACTATATTGCAATGCACATTTAAAACAAGAACTGGCCAAAAATCTCACTCCTGGAACTGGTTAACTTGGCAACTCTACAAGAGATTACAAATTTTACTGAATACTACTGCTAAACTTATTTTTCATGCAGGTATAATGGGTAAGGCTATTCATGTATTGGCAAAATTGCACTAGTGACCTATTCAGGCAAGGTTTATTTTTTTAAATTATTATGCTTTGTTTTTAAGATTGTGCATGATACTGTTACAGAATATATGTCTCGATTATTAGTTTAACGAGAATCTAAAAGATGTTTACATTCTGCCCACTATTGAAATTTAGGGGGCTGTTTTCCAAACTGCGCCATGATCTGTGCATTTTTGCACTGTTATCTGCTGCGGAAATGCCTTGCACACCATCGACAGATAATGCACAGCTTTTGTACTAACCCACCACGTTAGCTGCAAAACTCATTACGGCTTAGTAGACAGACCCCTTTTTTATCTCCAATAAGAGATCATTAATACAAAAATTCTTTTAAATGCTAGCATCAATTAATCACATCATTAATATTTTAAAATGAAGAAAAGTACAAATCAGCATTAGAATCCTTTTAAAGAAGCATGATCCAATGCACAGAACAAATAAATGCAGCTCTGATAAAACAGGACATATGAATGAATTGCCTGTGTGGTAGTTGCTCTTTAAGGGATTTTCTAAATCCCTACCATGCTCGTTTTATCTTCCATTTTAATGTAATACTTAAAAGAGCACAATTAATATTTTCCTATCCTTAATTAAGACTAATGGACCGACTTAATCACAAATGATTACCTCTTTTTTGTGGTCTTGCTTAATCTCCCAAAGGGTATTCACACAGAAAACAATGCTGAACAGGGAAATGTAGGATTATTAATGACTACCAGTGATATGGATACTAACAGTTTAAATAAAGGAAAATAGCTCCGACTATACTATGAACTACAGTGAATGGAAGCAATTTTATAAAAGGATGTCTACTTCATAAAGGCAGATATCAACAAACGATCCTTCACAATGAAAGTCCAACGCTTTATAAAGGCAGCATAGGTCCTGTCCATTTATAAGAAAGAGGTCATCTCTATAATATCGTAAAAATGAATATACGTGGACTTGCTGGGCCTAAAGGAAACATCTATTGTTACTCTCCGAGAAAGAGGATAATCTCAAGTTGGTCTGTGTCTTGCTCACCTCAGATGCTATACATTTAATAGAGTATTTTCCATCAATGGAATATTTTGAAGTTGTATAAAGAATGTGCATTGCCCCTTTATTTGCTTTAAAGAGGGGCAAGAACGTCAGTGATTTTTGACAAGATCCTGTCAGAAGACAGCGTATACTTCTCACACTGAAAAAAAGGCATTTTCCAGTGGTTGCTGCTCCTTATGCCCTCAATCATTCAGTGAGTCAAAGCTTTTTGTTCCACAGTGGGTCAGAACAAATTTAAAGATGTTACATCCTGCTAAACTGGAAAGGTGGTATGCAGAATTTGGTGTCACTCAAAGTTCTATGAAGGGAAGATTATTTGAGTGTTCAACATAAAGTACATCTGATTGAACCTTCGAGTTGTTTACAGCATAAGAATATGGACACTCTTTGATGTGGCATTTTGTTGATTTTGAACATCATTTTGAAGATTTGCATTTGGCTATCTTATAGGTATCACCTCAAAATATTTGGGAGGGGGAAGGGAAGGTGAAGTGACTTTAACTAATGTCATCTTTAACAAGAACAGAAATGGATTTTAAATTGAATACCATGATACCTGATGGTATAAAAAGGATATAGACTGGACAGTTTTTCAACAAATAACAAGAAGATAATAAAATAATAAATAAATATATACTTCGGGGCTTGTTTACAAAGCCGCGGTAGCGGTCTCCGATCATTATCAGAGCTGCGGCCCCATTGAAATCAATGGGGCCGCGGCTCCGATAACGATCGGAAACCGCTACCGTGGCTTTGTAAACAAGCCCCTTAATATCATGATGTTTTATGTTTGAAATATGAATGTTGACTGGACAGTTTTTGATTGCCTGATGCTAGATAGTTTGATAATTTGGAAGGCATGTCATTTATATGCATGGCAAAAAGTAGCATATGTATTTTAAAAAACTAACGGGGAGGAAGGGATCACACATATACTCTGAATGCTGCCAACGCGTTTTATTTATGTATTTATTTGTGATTATATTTTCTATACCGCCCCTTCCCAAGATCAGGGGCGGTTTACAATAAAACAGAACCGAAATACATAAAACTCAGTGAATAATGCTACATCAACTGTCAGCATTTTCCAGAGTAAGAGGCTATTCTGAGACACTAATAGCGGGGATGGATGTCCCTATTCATGCCGGTTGTGCGGGGAAGTTAGTCAGGGGTGGGGATGAGATGGCCTGGTGGGGGAGAGTGGGTGGGCAGTGGGCAGTCGCTGGCCCTGGACACACACGGCCGATTCTAATGTCAGCCCTGTACATCCAGGGCTGGCGAAATGGCCGGGGAAGTTATTCCACAAGGTGGCAAGCCGCTATAAGTAGAGCACCTATTTTTGGTGCATATAAATTGTAAATTTAAGTGTTTATTTTCCAGTTAATTAGGATTATTTGAAGGTATATGAAGTTGGTGTTTATTGGTGCTTCTGCCGTACAGGTGCTGTTGCTGGGTGCCTCTTCCATTTGTGCAGCTGAGTATTGATCTGTGCAGAAACAACTAAGAAACAGTGGAGGATCCATAAGAAGCAGGGGTGGGAGAGCATTAGAGGAAGTGATATTTTTGCGGGAAAATGGCACTGAAAAGCGCTGCTATTCGGATCACTCAGGTCTCCACCCCAGATCTGCCCTGGCACTATCCAGATAGTGCAGAGACAGTCTGTGCAGATATTCGGCAGCACTCGCTGGTTACTGCCGCTGAATCCCTCTCTAAGAAGAACATATTTGATTAGCAAGTATGTCTAACCAGGTAAGTCATTTTAAATATTTACCACTATGTTTATAAATTGATTGCTCACAACCATGTTTAGCATGCATACTAAAATGTGTCTTATTATATGATACTCTAAGTTAATAGGATACATAATCTCCACAGGTTAAAAGATAGAGACTAATTGCAGCATTGGTCCTTAAGCATGCACACAAGCTGCATCTCGAAATCCCCTACACCAAGAGTTCTCAACCCAGTCCTCGGGACACATCGGTCAGTCAGGTTTTCAGGATAACCACATTCAATATCCAAGAGAGAGATTAGCATTTAATAGGGGCAGTGCTTGCAGATTTCCCTCATACATATTCAGTATGGTTATCCTGAAAACCCAACTGGTTAGGTGTGTCCCGAGGACTGGGTTGAAAACCCTTGCCCTATACTAACCAGCCCAAAGTACAAGGGCTGGTTAGTATAGGCAAAAACAAAAAAAGGAGTGGGGGAAGTACAGTAAAATAGAACAAACAGATTTTATTATGCCTGTTAACACTACAGCATTCTCAGAAGGTCTACCTGTTCTTGGTAAGGCGGCAGAAAGGCTGCATCGCATAAACAGCTTTAATACATGGCTCCAGACCTGGTGCAAACAAGAAGGATTCAGATTTATAGGCGACTGGGGAAACAGATGGACCAACAAGAGACTATACTGTGCTGATGGACTACATCTTTCTGTCGCAAGGAAAAGAATCTTAAGTGAAAAATTCAGGCAGTATGTGGATATGCATTTAAACTACAGTAGAAAAAGGGGGAGACGGATGGGGAAGGACAAGTTCAGTACGTCACTCCCAGAAAAAGCAAAACAATGGAAACAGCCACACCATACATCAATGACAAGTGGGAAGAAGCGGGCAGAACAAAATCAATGCACAATACATACAAGTCAGTTAAATTCTGGAAAGCAAAGAGCACAAATGCTCGAAGCTTAGCCAACAGAGTTCCGGACCTGGAAGCCCTAATGGTGGAAATGGACTTGGACATTGTGACCATTATAGAAACATTGTTTAATGAATCGCATGAATGGAATATAGCCATAGCTGGCTATAATCTATTCAGAAGAGACAGAGAAAGTGGAAAAGGAGGAGGAGTAGCCTTGTATGTCAAAAGCAATATTAAAGCTACTGAAATGCAGGGGGCATGGGAAAAAGAAGAAGCACTCTGGATTGTGTTGGAAAGAGGAGATGGCACTGTCATCCATACTGCTGTAGTCTACAGACCTCTGACTGAAATCGAAGAAATAGATAACGAATTGATTATAGATATTGCCAAGATAGCCACAAAGGGGGAAGTGATCATATTGGGTGACTTTAATCTACCTGATGTGGATTGGATTACTCCTTCTGCGAATCTGGAAAGAAGCAAAAACATTGTGGATGTTTTCCAGGATGCGTTACTTAGACAAATGGTGATGGAACCAACCAGGGAAATCTCAGTGCTGGATTTAGTGCTCACTAACGGTGATAGAGTTTCGAATGTCCAGGTGGGTGCCCCTGTGAGCAGCAGCGATCATAACATGGTGTGGTTTGAGATAAAAGCCAAGGTGCAGTTCAATCATAGCAAGCTCAAAATCCTAAACTTCAAAAATACTGACTTCAGTAAAATGGCCAAGTACCTGAAGGAGGAGTTTGCAGGGTGGGAGTGGATAAGGGAAGTGGAATTGCAATGGGCTAAACTAAAGGTGGCAATAAAAGGGGCAACAGATAAATATGTAAGGAAAGTAAATAAAAACAAAAGGAGAAGGAAACCTGTTTGGTTCTCCAAAGAAGTGGATGCTCAAATAAAGGCAAACAACACAGCTTTCACAAAATTCAAAAGCTTGCAAACAGAGGAAAACAGAAAGGAATACAGGATCAAACTAAAAGAGACAAAAAGAGAAATAAAGAAAGCAAAATCAAAGGCAGAGGAAAAGATGGCTAAAGATGTGAAGTGTGGCGACAAAACTTTCTTCAAGTATATTCAGGAGAGGAGGAAAATCAGAGGTGGAATTGCAGGACTCAGAAGTGCTGGGAAAGGACTCGTGGAAAGTGACATTGAAAAAGCTAAATTTGTAAACAAATACTTCTGCTCTGTTTTTACTAAAGAAAATCCTGGTGAAGGACCACCTGTGACTCCCAAATATAAAAATGGGAATGAAGTAGATACCACACCATTCACAGAAGATGATGTGTTAAAACAACTTGCAAAACTGAAAGTGGACAAGGCCATGGGACCAGATGGCATACATCCCAGGATACTGAAAGAGCTCAGAGAGGTTCTTGCAGGGCCGTTAAAGGATGTTTTCAACAGATCCTTGGAAACAGGAGACGTTCCTCAGGATTGGAGAAGTGCCGATGTGGTACCTCTTCACAAAAGTGGTGACAGGGAAGAAGTGACAAACTACAGGCCCATGAGCCTTACCTCGGTGGTGGGAAAAGTAATGGAGGTGCTCCTGAAAGAGCGAATAGTGGACTTTCTCAAAACCAACAGATTGCATGATCCGAGACAACATGGTTTTACCAAAGGACAATCTTGCCAAACAAATCTGATTGAGTTCTTTGACTGGGTGACCAGAGAACTAGATCAGGGGCATGCGATGGATGTCATCTACCTGGATTTCAGCAAAGCCTTTGAAACTGTTCCTCATAGGAGGCTTACCAATAAACTCAATAGTTTGGGGATGGATTCCAAGGTGGTGAACTGGATCAGAAACTGGTTGACTGACAGACGACAGAAGGTGATGGTAAATGGAGCTCACTTGGATGAAAGAAGGGTGATTAGCAGGGTGCCCCAGGGTTCGGTTCTGGGCCCGGCACTGTTCAATGTATTTGTGAGTGATATTGCTGAAGGACTGAATGGAAAAGTCTGTCTTTTTGCAGATGACACAAAAATTTGCAACAGAGTGGACTCCCCTGAGGGAGTGGATAACATAAGGAAAGATCTACAAAACCTGGAAGAATGGTCTAATGCTTGGCAGTTAAGATTTAATCTGAAGAAGTCAGTGTCATGCAGTTGGGAAGCAGAAATCCAAGGGAAATGTATGCCTTAGGGGGCGAGAGGCTGGTGTGCATGGTCCAGGAGAAGGACCTTGGTGTGATTATTTCTGAGGATCTCAAGATGGCAAAACAGTGCGACAAGGTGGTGGCAAAAGCCAGGAGGATGTTGGGTTGCATACAAAGAGGAAATGCCAGCAGAAAGGAAGAGGTACTAATGCCACTAAGTCACTGGTGAGGCCTCACTTGGAATACTGTATTCGGCTTTGGAGACCATATCTTGTAAAGGATGTAAAAAGACTGGAAACTGTTCAGAGGAAGGCGACCAAAATGATTTGGAGCCTGCGTCAGAAGCCTTATGAGAAGAGACTTGAAGACCTAAATATATACACTCTGGAGGAGAGGAGGGATAGGGGAGATATGATTCAGACCTTTAAATACTTAAAGAGAAATAATGAACAAACAAACCTCTTCCAAAGATAGGGAAGCTGTAAAACTAGAGGGCATAACATGAAGCTGCAAAGGGGTAAATTGAAAGGCAATGTCAGGAAATATTTTTTCACTGAAAGGGTGGTGGATGCTTGGAATGCCCTCCCAATGGAAGTGGTGGGGGCAAATACAGTGACAGAATTCAAAATGGCATGGGACAGACACAGTGGACCCCTTTACAGCAACAGGATAAAATCAAAATAAACTTAACTATCCAATTTCTCAACAAATAGGGGTGTCCTACACGGAGCGGTGGGTTCACCCCTAAACAAAGACATGGGGAGGGGTGACCTGCATGGAGTGGCAGGTGCACCTACTCTTGCCATCTTACTGGGCAGACTAGATGGACCATACTGGTCTTTATCTGCCGTCATTTACTATGTTACAGCCATGTTTCGGTGGATAATGCCTGCGTCAGGTGCAACTGTAAAAACAACAGACTAAACCTATATGACAAAATGCATATATGCAATAATAAATACAAAAATAAAAATAAAATGTATAGAATAACAGAATACATACTAGTTTGAAAAGTCAGGAAACATGAAAAATGTGATATAACAATGCAATTAGTGATCAATCACTGGTCAACACAATTTTTATCACAGACCGGCTCTGACCTGTTTCATATGTAATTTTTCCCATTGATTACAAATATGGTATCAGAATTTTTATATCACCCATACTTCAGGAGATATCATCTAGTAAAGTGTGTACATTACTGTAAATTAGCCGTTACAGTTTTGTTTCAGTAAATAAAGGTTGAATATGAAAAATTCCATCATAAAAATTATTTTATGTTGTCAGCCACAACCAAAAATGCTGAGTCATGTAGTTATCATATAATTAATTAACCGGGCTCCTTGCCCTACTGGTCCGGCTGACACAAGCAGAAAACGCTGAGTCATGTATTGGTATGCTTTCTGTCGTAGTCAGCGATTGTGGTTTGTATTGTTTGAAAAAAACAGAATCTAAATGGATGTGAGTTTGCGTTAATCTATTTCATAAACAGCAGTTGGTTAATAAATATTACAGTTATTGCTTGTAGTTGTTTAACAATGCCTTGAAAGTGTGTTAATCGTCTGGATTCATTTTGCTACATTTGCAGTGAGGTTACTTTTAAGAAGCAGAGAAGACATTTTACTCCGCTTGTTAAGACATGTTATAAGCTGTACTTTGGATGTCAAGTCGGTGACCAGGACAAAAATTGGGCGCCTCACGTCTGCTGTATTACCTGTGTCAGACTCCTAAAAGGTTGGGTAAAGGGTGTTCGACACATGAATTTTGCTGTTCCAATGATCTGGAGGGAACCAAGAGATCACTTGACAGATTGCTACTTTTGCCTTACAAACATTGCAGGCATTACTTCAAAATCAAAACACACTGTAAATTACCCAAATTTACCATCTGCCATGAGGCCTGAGTCTCACTGTCAAGAATTGCCGGTGCCAAAACCTCCAGAAAATCTTACAGTGAATGAGGATGAAGAAGAAGAAGAACCAATGAATGCTGATGATGTTGATGATAATGGTGATGCTGTAATGCAGGATCCAAGTTTTGAGGCATCCGGTTCCTCTTCTGAACCATATTTACTGGACCAACGCGATTTGAATGATATTGTCAGAGATCTGAATCTTTCAAAGTGACAAGCAGAACTGTTAGGGTCACGATTGAAAGGCTGGAATCTTCTTCAGAAAGAAACCAAAGTGTGCACTTTTAGAAATAGGCATACCGAGTTTGTGGATTACTTTGCCTTTGAAGATGGAATTGCTTTTTGTTGTGAAGTTAAATCCCTGATGGAAACACTTTGTCCGGATTACAGAATAGAGGATTGGCGACTATTTATTGATTCTTCTAAATATAGCTTAAAAGCTGTGCTTATCCACAAGGGAAATATTTTACCATCAGTTCCGGTAGCTCATGCCGCCAATATGAAAAACTTACATCAGTATGCATCTCCTGCTAACCAATATCAAGTATGAAGAACACAAGTGGAATATTTGTGGTGATTTAAAAGTAATTGCCCTCTTGCTTGGACAACAGCTTGGTTGGACAAAGTATTGTTGCTTTCTGTGTGAGTGGGACAGCAGGGACAGGAAAAATCATTACATCCAGAAACAGTGGCCAAAGAGAACATCACTAGTCCCAGGCCAGAAAAATGTTGCATATGACCCACTTGTGGAGCCGAATAAAGTATATCTACAGTACCTCCACTCCATATAAAGTTGGGTCTTATGAAGAACTTTGTAAAAGCCATGGATAGAAGTGGGCTTGGATTTGCATATCTAAGAAAGACATTTCCACGAATCAGTGAGGTGAAGATCAAAGAAGGGATCTTTGTAGGACCTGATATTAGAAAACTGATGAAAGATGAAAACTTTGACGGTCAGTTGAATGAAACTGAAAGAGCTGCATGGGAGTCCTTTAAGACTGTTTGCCGCAACTTCTTGGGAAATAACAAGGCAGACAACTACGCAGAATCAGTGGATATTTTTGCTTCTGCTTTTTGTGAAGGTGTCCCTCTGTATTTTGTTTTTTCATTCCTGGTTAGTACAGTATAGGGACTGTCTTTCACATGCACACCCCTAAAGCCTCTTCTGGGGCTTACTCCACCCCTTCCCGATTGCTTAACACCTAGGGAAGAAGAAGGCACTGGGGCTTTCCCCTTCCCCCTTCCCTAATCTCTTATAAGCATGAAGAGTTCCCCTTTGAGGCTACAATCTAATCCATTCAGATCTCTCTCTTGGGCTACCATCCACTCTCCTCTTGATCTCCTGCAAAATGAAGGAACCCTCTCTAGAACTACATTAATCTACCATTCCACTGTGGGTGCTATTCAAGACCATCACATCTATTTCTCTAGAACATTCTATTGCTATTCTAGAGATGTCTCCTGTTGACAGAGGCACATTCTAATATATGCGTCCAGGCTCCTGTGTGTCCAATTGGAATCGGGACACACAGAGGCAGACCCATTCCCGCGGGGGCTAGATATGCCCTGCAGGATCGTAATTGGGCCTGGGCCTGTACATGTAGGCCAGGACCCGATTCTGATTGGCCTGCATGTACAGATCCTTGCCCGGCTAACTCAGTCAGGCTCCTGAATGGAGCCGCAGTGCCATGGTATCCTATTTCCATGCTACTGCGGCTCCATTCTGGAGCTGTGATCCCCGGCCACCGACCACTATCTCCTTTCCCTGCAGCCTAACCCCCAATCTGGCCTTCCATGGCCAGAGTCGGGCTGCGGGGAATCCCCTGCACCCCTCACCTTTCTGCTGTTGCCTGGGCCTGACATCCCCCAATGTCTAGGGGGACTTATTCCACCTCTGATGTGGAATAAGTCCCCTGTCCAGTCTGCTGACCCTGAACATCAGAGCCAACTTCAGAATCGGCCCTGTACATCTGGGGTTGCAGACCACTCATGCCCTGCCCTCACTCTGCCTCTGAAATGCCCCTTCCCACCCCCCAACTAAGCCTCCCAGTACAAACTCCTTGCTCGTATGGGGAGGCGTCTGCAGGGGACGGAAAGGGGCAAATAGTGGGGATGGACACATTACAGAATAGACCTCATAGCCAACAAAATGAATAATGCAAATGGTGTTTCACTATGTATCAGCCCTCAGATGCAGATTTTATATAAGGCACACAGGACTTATGTGTGTGAATGGGCACTTACACATGTGCAAAGATTCATAAGCATCGGAAAGAGGTGGGCCACATAGGCTTTGGCCCCACCAAAACTTGTGGTGTGGCAGGCAGAAGGCTGCCCATGGGGATCCCATCTCCCATGGGCAGAAGAAAGAAAGCCTCTTCCTGTCTGCCCGCGGGATATCAGATCCCCACAGGCAGACAGGAAGGGTCTTTGCTGTGATCACAGCTTCTTTTCTTCTGTCCAAGGATTGTGAGCTGACAGGCTGCCTGTGGGGATCGCATCCTAGGCAGCCAGAAGAAAATCCACAATCATGGAAAAGACCCTTCTTGTCTGCCCGTGAGAGACTGGATTCTGGCATGTGGAGAAGGAAGGGTTTCTGCCCATGGGGCAGAGCTGGGGTGGAGTTAGACTGGAGCGTTGTCCCCTCAAAGAAAAAGCCCTTCTACCACCCCTGCAAAGAGCATTTGTTATTCTGTAAGTACATGCGTAAGACCCATCATGCATACCTTAAGTTGGGGTGTGCATGGTGGTGGAACATAGGTGGAGCATAGATGGGGCTGATATCTCTGTATGGAAGTTATAGAACACTATAACTTACATACATCACTGTGCAAATCTAGGCATGTCACTGCACCAGTCTAGGTTAAGGTGCATCTGTATGCCTCTGTTCTATAAAGTAAAGCCTGCACATGGGTTACTTTATAGAATAGGCCCCCAATATGTGTGTGTCAATGCGCTTTGCCTGCACGCAATATTGTGGAATTACTCTCCATGTGCCCACAATATATGGGTTTTAGAGAGAGCTATGGTTTGTGACCCCTGACAGAGGACTACAACTGAAATGTTTGGGCAGTGTTGGTATCATCCTCTTTGCGGATGATACCAAAATCTGCAATAGAGTAGACACCCAGGAAGGTGTAGATAACATGAGGAGGGATCTAGCTAAGCTTGAAGAATGGTCTAGAATTTGGCAGCTGGGATTTAATGTTAAAAAATGCAAGGTCATGCATTTGGGCTGCAGCAATCCAAGGGAGCAATATAGTATAGGGGGTGAAGTACTTTTGTTCACTAAAGAAGAGCGGGACCTAGGCGTAGTTGTGTCTGATGATCTTAAAGTAGCTAAACAGGTAGAAAAGGCGACGGCAAAAGCTAAAAGGATGCTTGGGTGCATACGGAGAGGAATGGCTAGCAGAAAAAAGGTGATAATGCCTCTGTATAAGTATTTGGTGCGACCTCATTTGGAGTATAGTGTGCAATTCTGGAGACCGCACCTTCAAAAGGATGTGAGCAGGATGGAGTCGGTGCAGAGGGTGGCTACTAAAATGATTAGTGGTCTTCATTATAAAGCATATAAGGACAGACTGAAGGATCTTAATGTGTACACCTTAGAGGAAAGGCGGGATAGAGGTGATATGATTGAGATGTTTAAATACCTCTGTGGCATAAATGTTCAGGGAGAGAGCCTCTTTCAATTGAAAGCAAGTTCTGCTACAAGGGGACATGGGATGAGGGTGAAGGGAGATAGATTCAGGAGTGATATGCGGAAATATTTCTATACGGAAAGAATAGTGGATCCGTGGAATAGTCTCCCAGTGGAGGTGGTGGAGATGAGGACAGTAACTGAATTCAAAAAAGCATGGGACAAACACAGAGGATCTCTAAAGGTAAAAAGGGGACTGTTGTAGTTGTTGATATGGAAGGACAGACTAGATAGGCCATGTGGTCTTTTTCTGTCATCATATTTCTATGTTTCTATGTTTCTATATAACATAGGAAAATAACCCCAGGAATTTATAAATGAAGGTTTATGATGCAGTGGCCCAACAGAAGACAATATTACTTGAACAGGAAGCTCAAAGAGTAGGAGGAAGAGGAGGAAATTGCCAAGTTAAAATTATAAAATACATAAATGTTGCTCTTGTTAATTCTGTTCTTACAATTCATCTTACCTAGCCCTAAAACAGAAATGAAACATGAGCATACTGAAAGTGTGCCACAGTATAGTCAGGCTCTAAGAGCAGCTAAGCTTCTGGGGGGAAGAGGAGGTTGGAATATTCAGGTATGCTGCTGGTATAGGGTAATGCAAATTTATAAATACTTCACTTGAAATAACTAAACAACGACATTTTATGTTCTTAATCTAGAGTATTCCTTCATAAAGTCTCTCGAGCAAGGGTTCTCTACCCAGTCCTTGGGACACACCTAGCTAGTTACGTTTTCAGGATAACCATAGTGGATATGAGAGAGATTCAAAAGCATTGCCACCATTATATGCAAATCTCTCTCATTGTGGTTATCCTGAAAACCTGATTGGCTAAGTGTGTCCCATGGACTGGATTGATAACCCTTGCTCTAGAAGTACGAAGTATAAAAGATATGTAAATTTATTTTGATTTTATCCTCTTGCCACCCTCTGCCCATCCACCTTCTCTCTGTAAAAAGTTAACTGTTGAATTTGCTGTTATGTTCTAGAAGTTACTATTCTCTGTAAAACAGCTGTGTCAACACTGTCACCTTACGTTCCATGTAAACTGTCTTGAATGGTAGATCCAGACTGACTCGGATGTACAAAGGAGATCGCGATTCTGATCCTGCGGGGAACATCTAGCCCCGCGGGATCAGAATTGTGAACAATCCTGTACGTGCAGGCTGGGATTGTCAAGTATATTCCCTGGAACTACAACACTAGGTTTCCTCTGAAGCATGATAAAGGTACTACAGAATATCCAGACCTATCTTTAAGAGGTCAATGGTAGAGGTTGTGAGCAAACAAAAATATTTATTTTTACCTTCAGTTTCTTTACATGGTGATGTGCCTAGAATAGCTGATTATTTATTTAGTAATGTAACATTTTGGAGCTAGCTCTTAAAGACAATCTGATGAAAAGCATGACTCCATACATTAAAAATAATATTGCCCCTGTGGTAGTAGGTTATGAGGGTGTTAGGGAAGTATTTGGAATCCAGGGATTGTGCCTTTTTCTCCTAACTTTCAGATCTCTGAGATGACCAGATGATTCAGGGACTCATCACACCACACAAATAAATTCTTTTCTGGTGTTTTCTATTTTTAAATTGGCCCATGTCTAGCAGAAAACGGAGATAGCTAGTACTGTTCTACTGCTTTTGATCTCATCTGACATCTCTTTGCATAGAACAAAATCTGCATAATTAGCAAATAGTATGACTTTTGCATCTTGTACATCAGGAGGGTAGAGATGTTGTACTCTTGCCTTTATTTCATATGCCAACTTTTGTAATACCGATGTGCTAATAACATACTTTCAATTTAATAATGGTGATGGCGCACTGAACTCCTTTTACAGCTCAATCACAAATGAAACAGAAGAAAGCCATGAATTTATTAAGACGAGTGATGCCTCACATTTAATTTAGATGTCAAGTTAAAAAAAAAATTAAAAGTTTAATACTTCAGGCAATCATAACACAATAGCTTGGTTGTCACTAAGGGTAATTTCCGGAGAAAAGGGACAAAGAGCAAACTTTTTACAAACCAGGCCATAAAGCACTCATAGGGGCATGTTTACTGAAGAATTTAATGCACATTAATGAACTTCACATGCGTTAAGTGCCCGGAGTCCTTCTATTTCTATGGGCAGAGTGGCACTTAGTGCATGTTGACTTCATTAGCATGCATTATCCTTTAGTAAACATGCCCCATAGGGTTATTATCTCACTTTCGTTGTACTGTAAATCATTAAAATATTTGCAAAGCATTTACTATATATTTCATTTAAATGAAACTTAAAAACTGATTTAACATTGTTTTTATTTCATTAGTGACAAAAAAGAAAGGGCCTGATATTCAACAGCGGTAGCTTGCAGAATCACATGGTCACTGACGGATAAGCAGGACGCTAACCTGGCAGCAGCAATATTCAGCCACTGTCCAGTCAGCTTCTGCGACGAAAGTTAGGACAGCCTTTAATGTGCCTAACGTTTGCCTCTGGGGGATTACAGAGCAGTGCCTGAATATGGCCACTGACCGGTTATCCATGGGTGCTGCCCCCAGAATGGCCCAATGCTAACCTATGTAGCAGCAGTACCCATTTTAGTGCCACTGACTATCCCGCTTAATGGCATTTACACAATTTGCAGGTCTGCAATCGTGTAAATGTCTTTGAATATCAGGCCTAAAACATTTCGAAACCTATTCCCTGAGGGACACGTCTGGGCCTTCTGGGCGTCCCTCATCAGGATGGGCCCATTAGGAATTGATTCTGCACCGCGGGAGCAGGAAGGCCCCATGGGAGCAGGATCGGGCCCTGGGATGGCCTGGCATGCCCCTGCATCGCTGTGGGGATGTCCTCCCTATGGCAATATGTGCCCACTGCCCGCCAAGACCCGGAATTCCCCACTGCCTAACCTCAATGGGGGCCGCTGTGGCATGGATAGGGAAGCGGGGACTCGCTGTCAGTGACCCTTACTTCAGTGAGGGGGCTTGGGTTCCGGGGGAGCTGCTGGTTCAGAGGGGTACCCTGCTCTTATTCCAACTCAGAGGTGGAATAATTAGGACATCCCCTCGGCGATCTTCGGACCTACAGGGCCCTCACTAGAATCGATCCTGTATGTCCAGGGGTCGGTCACGCCCACACTTCGCCCTCACTCCACCCCCATGCTGCCCCCGTCGCACTTAGAATGCACAGCAGCTATGTGCATGCAAGGGGACAGGAGGCAGCATACCGTGAAAGCGGATAGCAGGGTTGCATGTCCTGCCTTATAGAATCAGGGCCTTAATGAAACTGGCCTTTTATCTGTTACATATTTCAAAATCAGTTCCCCTACAGAAATACTCGTACATGTATCATTCAGTAAAGAGCTCTCCATCTTTTTGGGAATTGAAGATGTTTATAATATGGTCCTAGTTTAACTTTCTTGCAATAGGCTAGATTTACTAAAAGGTTCTACTACATTACTGCATACTAACACACATATGTTATTTAACTGCAAATTCCATTTTATGGAGTAGGACTTATTTATTTATTTAGCTGTATTTACATCCCGCTTTTCACCGGGTCAAAGTGGTCAATTGGGGGATACATTTAACATGAGGAGATATGACACACATATGCTAATACTTACAGGGAACATGGGCAATGGAGGGTTAAGTGGCTTGCCCAAGACCACAAGGAGTGCCTATAGGACTAGAAATCCGTCCCTCCAGCCTGAGATTGCTGTCCCCAGGTGGGACTTGAATCCCCGGCCCTCCGGCCTGAAGTACCTTGTCCTAACCACTAGACCACTCCTCCCTTATTTCCTAATAAAATGAGTTAATAACATTGGTGTGCACTAACATGGTGGCACCCTTCAACAAATCTAGCAATATGTTTTAGACAAATTTTAAGTGCATTTACATGCATTTGAAAATGAGTCATTTTTCACTCTGAAACCAAGAAACCAGGATTCGATTCCCACTAACATTCCTCGTGGACCTGGGCAAGTCACTTAACTTTCCATTGCCTCAGAAGAATCCAAGTTATCAATGTCCCTGTTTAATGTACATCACCAAGTTTAAGTTACAATGTAAACCATTTTGACTATATGATAAAGCAGTATAAAAAAAATCCTGTCAAATAAATAAAATAAATAAGCTCAAAATCATATTATTCCTTATTATTTATTTATTTAATATGCTTTTATATACCGCTCCTTCCTGAGATCAGGGGCAGTTTACAGTGAACATCAAAGGAACTTTACATTGAAACTTTAATAACTTATGTACATTTAACCTATGAGAACTATATTACAACAACAATATACATTATATCAGCAGATATAATCTTGTAATCAATAACTATGTATAATGTTGCAGTAGGTATAGGTTTGACAGCAAAATTGAGCTGGGAGATATTAATTAGGTTGATCTTGAGGTTGCTCATGTTTGGAACCATAATACTCAATGAATAGCTGAGTCTTCAGTTCTTTGTGGAACTGCTGTAAATCTTTTATAGCTCTTAGATTATCAGGCAGAGCATTTTATTTATTTATTTGTGATTTTTTTTCTTGAGATCAGGGGTGGTTTACAATAAAACAGAACTGAATTATATAATACTCAATGCACAACGATACATTAACTGTCAGTTAACTATTTACATGAAAAGTATTTACAGGTAATTATTTACAGAGCAACTATTTACACTTGATAATATAATTGTAACCTTTACATTGATATGGTATTATTCATTGATTTCCTCTGCTTCTGTGTAAGATAGGATTGTGTGTAATTGTAACTAGGTTGGGTAATGTGTAATTGTAGCTAGGTTGGGTAAGCATCACTGTTTTCAAGAGTGTTACCATAGTATTCGGTGAATAAGTGTGTTTTTAATTCTTTTCAAAATGTTTGTAGGTCTTTAATAGCTCTTAGTGAGCCGGTAGGGCATTCCACAGAGTAGGAGCGACATAAGTAAAGGCCCTGTTGCTTGTGGATCTGTTCATTTTACAAAAGTCTGTGGTGACTGTTATTGTATTTTGAGAGCCTCCTCTTCAGATTCTATCAGTAGTGGGTGTATTAATCAGGATGGAGAGGTATGATGGGGCAATGTTATTAAAGAGTTTAAAGGTGATCATTAGTGTTTTATATTTTATCCTGGTTGTAATTGGTAGCCAATGAAGTCTATAAAGAATGGAGGTGATATGTTCTGAGCAATGTGCTTTACATAATATATGTGCTGCAACATGTTGAGCTATTTGAGTTGATTAGTGATTTTCTTTGGCAAGCCTTGTCAAATGCCATTACAGAAGTCAAAGTGAGTCAGTGCTTGTAGTACTGATCTAAAATCATGACTGTCTAGTAGTGGTTTTAAATGTTGGATCATTCGAACTTAAAGATGATAGATTTAGTGATTAGTTTTATGTATGAAGCCATATTGAGAGATTTGTCTAAGATGACCCCAAGGTATTTAACTTACTTCAAGGTCATTTTCCTGTATTGTAATTTTTGGTGGAATGGTAATGTTTTGATTCCTGCTAACGTATAAGACTTCAGTTTTATTGTAATTTTTTTTTTTTTAAGTTATGTGTCTTCAACCCTTTCACTGATTCTCCGAGGCCGGTGGATAGCTGGTTTTGGGTGGGATTTTTTATATCTAAGGGGACGTATATCATGATATCGTCTGCATATATATGGTATCCAACTTTGAATTTTTTAAAGATATTACAAATTGGTTGAAGGTATAGGTTAAACAGTAGTGCAGACAGGGAAGACCCTTGGGGGATGCCTTGTTCTTGTTTAAATATTGAAAAGGTTTGTTGGCCTATCTGTGCTTGATGCATGTGATCTGAGCCCTAGATGTGGTGTATTTAGATTTCAGTAAAGCCTTTGACACCGTTCCTCATAGGCAACTTATAAACAAACTGGGCACCCTAGGGATGGACCCTAAAGTTACTGCTTGGGTTAGAAATTGGCTGAGTGGAAAGCAACAAAGGGTACAGGTAAATGGAACTCACTCTGAGGAGGAGATTACTAGTGGTGTGCCCCAGGGATCTATCCTTGGTCCAATTCTTTTTAACATCTTTGTTAGTGATATAGCAGAAGGGCTGTCGGGTAAGGTTTACCTCTTTGCGAATGATACCAAAATCTGCACTAGAGTAGACACCCAGGAAGGTGTAGATAATATGAGGAAGGATCAAGCTAAGCTTGAAGAATGATCTAGAATTTGGCAGTTGGGATTTAATATTTAAAAATGCAAGGCCATGCATTTGGGCTGCAGCAATCCAAGGGAGCGATATGGTATAGGCCAGGGGATGAAGTACTTTTGTCCACTAAAGAAGAGCGGGACCAAGGCGTGATTGTGTCTGATGATCTTAAAGTAGCTAAACATGTAGAAAAGGTGACAGCAAAAGCTAGAAGGATGCTTGGGTGCATACAGAGAGGAATGGCCAGCAGAAGAAAGAGGTGATAGTGCCTCTGTATAAGTCTTTGTTGCAACCTCATTTGGAGTATTGTGTGCAATTCTGGAGATCACACCTTCAGAAGGATATAAACAGGCTGGAGTCAATACAGAGGGTGGCTACTAAAATGGTTAGTGGTCTTCATTATAAAGCATATAAGGATCATAATATGTACACCTTAAAGGAAAGGCGGGATAGAGGTGATATGATTTGAGACGTTTAAATACCTCCATGGCATAAATGCACAGGAGGAGAGCCTCTTTCGATTGAAAGCAAGCTCTGCTACGAGGGGACATGGGATGAGTGTGAAAGGGGATAGATTCAGAAGTGATATGCGGAAGTATTTCTTTACAGAAAGAGTGGTGGATCCGTGGAATAGTCTCCCAGTGGAGGTGGTAGAGATGAGGACAGTTTCTGAATTCAAAGAAGCATTGGAGAAACACAGAGGATCTCTAAAGGAAAAAAGGGGACTGTTGTAGTGGTTGATATGGAAGGGCACACTAAATAGGCCATGAGGTCTTTTTCTGTCGTCATGTTTCTGTGATATATAGGACTGAAACCATTGGAATATAGTGCCCTTTATTCCTATCTGTTGGAGTCTGTTGAGTAGGATATTGTAACTAATGCTATCAAAGGCTGCAATGATGTCCAGAAATACAAGGATAAATGACTGCTTATGGTTATCTAATCCTCTGATAAGTTTGTCAAAAAGAGCTAGCATGAGGGTCTCAATTCCATGGTATGGCCTAAATCCATATTGATGTTCATCAAGTGGAAAACTGAGTTCAACATGATCCTGTAGATGATTGCACTACTTTTTCTACTTCTTTAGCCATGAATGGTAGACTAGATATTGGTCTGTATGAACTAGGGTATTGCTTGTCCAGAGATTTATTTTTTAGTATGGGGTAAATCATAGAATGTTTTAGGTCAAGTGGCATATACTCGTAACCTTGTTGCAGGGATTGGTTGACAATTGTGAATATAAGAGGAGAAAGTTTGGATTTAGCTGCCTTGATCCAGCTGACCGGACAAGGGTCAAGTGGTGAGGTGGTAGTATTTACTTTGGATATTATGTCTTTTAGGTATTTTTGGTTGATCAAATGGAATTTGTGCCAATTGTTTTTGTTTAATAGGTTATTTTCATTGTGTATATAAGGGGTATCACTGATATCTTGCCATTTTAATTTCTTCATTTAGTGGTCGGCAAGGATATGTGATTTAATATTGTTGTTGTTTGCTTCAGGGTTAGGTGTTTGGGTAAGGGTTTTTACAATTTCAAAAAGCTCCCTTGGGCAGTTAAGTGATTTATTAAGTATATTTGGGTGGTATTCTTTTTTACTATTGTTGATCGCTACTTTGTAAGATTGGAGGGCATTCATATATAATAATTTGTCATTTTCTGATTTTGTTGATCTCCATCTGTGCTCAAGTTTCCTTAGTTGATATTTTTTATTTCTTAGGTCATTTGTGTACCATTTTTTCAGTATGTTTTGGTGGGGCTTTGTACTGAGGGCTTGGAGCAGATGCAGCATCGGTAATTACAGAGTTCCAGTTATTTACGATTTTATCCAGGTCATATAGAGACATGTCAAAGTGTGGAAGGGATTCATTCAGGAAGGATTCCTTATTAAAGGTTTTATATCTCCTTTTGAATGGTGTAGAATTTTGGTTATGTTGAGAATAGGCGGGTAATGCTAAATTGAACTCAACTATAAAATGGTTAGTCCAGGGTACTTGCAATACTTTTGGGGTTGATTGGAGGGCGTCTATTTTGGTGTTGGTAGGAATGAATATTAAGTCCAGTGTATTGCCTTTAGAGTGGGTTGGTACATGAACTATTTGCTGGTAACCCATATCAGCCACTGAATTGATGAATGAAGAGGTTTGAGTATTGTGAAGGGATGGTAGGTTGAAGTCACCTAGTATTATTTGTGTTTTTTTAATGGGGTATTGCAGGCAATTTCCAATATTGATGTGATGTTGTCTGTATTTGAATAGGGTAGTTTATAAATTAGACAGATTGCTATGTGTTTGTTCTCAATTTTTATGTGTGCCCATTTCATCTAAATTGCTACATAGGCAGATGAAGGCTTTCAGCTCTTGTCTTATTAATATGAGGTCAAACCGCCCCCACCCCCACCCCTACCCATGCTTTGATGGTCTGGGGCAATGGAATAAGTTGCAACCTTTTAAGTTTAGTTGGTTGAGTAGCACGGTATGAGATTCAGATAGCCACGTCTCAGTATGCATACAACATCAGGTTTGGTGCCCTGGACAAGATCTATGATAATTAGGATTTTATTTCTAATGCATCTCGCGTTCAAGAGTATGTATTTGGTTTGGGTTAATTGGTCTGGGGGTGACTGGAATGTTTGTGGATTGTGAGAGGTAATGTAAATTAGTCTCTGGAGGGGATGTTTAGCTTGATGAGTATTTTTATGTGTAAGACTGAGTAGATTGTGCCTGAAATTGTACTGAATAATTGGGATATGATAATATTGTGCAGCGTTCGATGGATAGGGAGTGCTTTGACCTATGATTGAATGTATAGCTAGCAGCAGGAAAATGCCTATTTTTATTTTCCTGTTATCCATTGTGGGAGGTTTTGTACTCATTGTGAAGAAAATTGTAGGGTTTGAGTTGGATAGGAGCAGCTTAAGGAGGAGAGCTGGGCTAACTATGTAAATGTATCAGGAGATTAATGCAGGAGAATCTGTGATATTTCTTTTATGAGTTAGCACAGGGAGAGGTATATGAATATCTGCTGACTACTGCATGAGACTTGTTATTTAGTATTAAGTCAATAGTGATATATGTAGATCATTTTAGATAGATGACATTGGTACAAAGTGACATGGAACATAGGTTTTACAGCAGTAAATTCAATGAAAACAGTCAGAAGTACCTGTTTGTGGAAGGTAGTGGGACGAATTGTTGAGTAGTAATTTTAGGTCCATGCCAAAGGGCCTCTGGAGAGGCCCTCAAGCATGGGTCCACCAGGCACAGGTGTGCCTGAATGTGCTTTGCTTTAAAGGGTAGCTTGGCCACTTAGTCATGATGCTTTCTAGACACAACTATGCGGTTTTGTTGATGCAGAGGAATATACTTTTCTCTTGCTGATCAGCACATATGCTCAATGAGTGAAATCAGGAAGCGCTGCTGGAGCCGGTAAGAGGAATATTTCACCTTATGACTCTTGCCCTTGTCCTGCTTGCAATCCGATGTTATCTGGGGAGACAGCTGGTGTGCAGTGAGACTTGTGCACTGCTGCTTGTGGAGGCTCCGGTTCCCGATCGTAGCGGTCCCTGGTGAGATCAAAGAGGATTTATCTGCTGAATGCGCTGCATTTTAAAGGGTAGCTTGGCCACCCTTGTTTTTTGTCTGCAGTAGCTTATTTTAGTATCAGTTGGATTATGGCTTGTTTTAAGAGAGATGGCATCTATCCTTGTCGTAATGAGTGGTTAACTATTTCTTGGATGGTCTGTGCTAACTCATCTTTTGTTCATTTCAGTCAGCTGACCGGGCAGGAGTCACTGGGTGAAGTGGTTGTATTGATGCAGATGATTGTATTTTTGAGAAGTTTTAGGTCTATAAGGTAGAATGTTGACCATATGTCTTGTCTCGGAGGGTTGAGGCTGTTTGGTTGTGAGATGAAGGGAATGAGGGAGTTACTATCAGGAATAGTAGGTTTAAGTTTATCCATATAATGATTGGCTAGAATTTGTGGATGGATACTTACTTTATCTTCATTTGTCGTAGGGGTTCTAGTTAGAGATTTTACAAGAGAAAATAGTTCCCTTAGTTTGTTGAGAGATTTAGAGAGAAGGGCTGCGTGGTATTCTTTTTTTCTGCTGTTTATGGCCTCTTTGTAAGTTTTTAGCGTGAGCATGTACAATTTGTTATTTTCCAATCTTGTGCATTCCTATTTATGCTCTAGTTTATGCAATTTTTGTTTTAGTAATTTTAGTTCTGTTGTGTACCATAACTTAGAAGTTTTCTGTTTTGAGTTACTAGGGTAGGGTGGCGCTAGTTTGGCACTGGAGTTAGTGGAGTTCCAGTTATGATCTCATCTAGGTCATTGAGCGAGGTATTGAGGGAGAGAAGTATTCAAGAAGGTCTCTTTATCAAATGGCTTGAAATTTTTATGAAATGCAAGGGGAGCATCAGTAGCAGATAGTGGGGTTGCGGCAGGTAGCTTACATTCTATCAAGAAGTGTTCACTTCAGGGTAAAGGGAGTGCTATACAGTAGGTCTGCAATAGTGCATGTTTTGTGTGATATTGGTTTGGAGGAAAATCAGATCTAATGTATTCCCTTTTCTGTGAGTTGGGACTTCTACCACTTGTTGGAAGTCTATGTTTAACATAGCATTTAGGAAGTGGGAGGCGTGCGCGCTATGAAGGGCTGGTAGGTTGAAATCCCTGAGTATGATGTGGGATTTGTTTAGCAAATCGGTGCATGCCATTTCTAGTATGGATGAGAGGTTGTCAGGGGAGGCTGAAAGAGGTCTGTATATTGGAGTGAATGAAACATGTTTGTTTTGAATTGTTAGCACATCCATGTAATCTATGTTTTTTGCTTACATGAAGAGTTGTGTTTAGTTCTTTTTTCACTAAAATTAGGACCCCACCTCCACGTTTAGTTGACCTTGGGCATTGATACAATTTATAATTGGAGAGTGTGAGTTGGTGGATCAGTACAGAGTCTGATTCTGATAACCATGTTTCAGTTAAGCATAATATTGGCACAGACATATTTTACTCTGGTGATTGGCACAGACATATTTTACTTTTGAATATCCCATTTCATAAGAATGAAACATCTGTTTCTCAGAACAATCTGGTTTGAAACTCATGGAAGACTTGGTTTGTGATACTATTGTCATTAGTGTGTGATCAATAAAATGAGGTAGTATACAGGAATACTCAATCAGAAGGTATGATGGAATTTATGAAACTCCCAACATTTTCAAAAGGGCAGCCCTGTTAGTCTGGAGTAGCAAAAACTGATATCTTCTTGTATCTGCTGGAGAATAAAAGCCGTATCAAGAATGACGATCTGTCTGACTCCCTGGTTTCACACTGTGTTGAGCAATCTCACGTTTTCAAGGACTTTCATTTCATTGTACTCCAGCAAATACAAGAAAATATCCATGGTGGTGATTTGGATAATTTGTTGATATGGAGTGAGCAGCATTGGATTTTTAAACTTGATACTGCTATTTCATATGGTCTGACTAAGGAGATTGGTCATTTTTTTAACCGTCTATTATTTGGTGAATGGTAGCTGTTCCCATTTAAGGTGACATCAGTGGATTATGGGTTTATTAGAATGTTTGGAAAGTTATACCTTTCCCTATATTGTTATACAGGCATGTGCTTTGCTGCATTGCTGTGTTTTGTTGTTTACAGCCCCTGTTATAGGCAGAGTTTCTGCAGAAACACCATAGTACCAGCAGAGGGAGGTGTCGGGCATGTTCAAGTAATGGGTTAATATGAGTACCTGCAAAACTCCGGGACATCACCATGCATAGCTGTTTTGGAAAAGCGTATGAGCTAAATATTTTTACTCTTTGGAACTGTGTCTTTTGGACTGCATTTTTGATTCCTTGAACTTGAGTCTATGACTTCTATTCTTATGACTTTTATTCTTTCAATCAAATCCATCGTATAGCATTCATTTTTGGGGTCATTCTGAACCACGAATAGCGGGGATGGATGTCCCAAAGAGATTTCATCCCTGCTATTTGTGCCGGCTTTAGTCCCCGACTAACTTCCCTGCCTGTTGTGCGGGGAAGTTAGTCGGGAGTGGAGAAAGGGTGGCCTGGGGGCGGAGGGTGGGTGGGCAGTGGGTGGGTGGTCACTGGCCCTGGACATACAGGGCCAACTCTAATGTCGGTCCTGTACATCCAGGGCTGGCAAAATGGCCGGGGAAGTTATTCCACCTCTGAAGTGGAATAACTCCCCTGAATGTATTTTTGTTTTACATGCAGGGTGCAGAAGGGGCTGGGGGGGGGGGCAGGGGACATTCTCCACAGCCCAACCCTAGCTTTCGGAGGCCAGATCAGGGGTTGAGCTGCAGGGAATTTGCAGTTTTGGTTGGCGGCTGGTATTGCAGCTTTTAAATGGAGCCACGGTGCCATGGCAACATGATGCCATGGTGCCGTGGCTCCATTTGTCTGACTGAGCTATCCGGACAGTGCCTGTACATGCAGGCCTGATCGTGATTCTGATCCCATGAGGCTAGACGTGCCCTGCGGAATCAGAATCGCAACCCCCTTTGTACGTCCAGGTCAGCCCGGACGTACAAGGGGATGTACGTGCAGGTCAGAATCAGGCCCTTAGTGTTTGCTTTGTGACATTTTCCCAGTGAATATATATATTTCTTGTGGAAGTTTGTGTTTATCACTTTGATGGTGTTGCTTTATATTTTGAAGGTATGGGGTATATGATGATGTACCACATTGAAGGAGTTCTGGGGCCTGTCGAGTGCTTGTTGCACTGATTTAGTCCTGTATTGCCTAATAGAACGTTGTTTCATACTCATACCTTCTATTAATAATTTTTAAATATAAAGATAAATATAAACTTGTATTTTTTATATATTTTGTATTTAGTGGGAGAAGGGTTATTATTTTTTTGCTCTGCTATTACATATGCTTGTTTTTTATGTGTGGAGCCATTGCCCTTTATCTTTCTGTGGCCATTACTAATAATTTCTACATTTCATGCAAACTTTTAACCCTCATGACTACTCCTTTAAGTCTTTTTCTAATTACTTCAGTATTTTAATTTAGTATCTACCATTAAACGATAATGTCAAATTTGATTATATTATGCTCACTATTGCCAAGTGGCTCCAGGATCCCTTGCACAAATTCTACACTTCACTTAGAGCTAGATGCAAAGTGGTTCCCTCTCTCATGTGTTTCAACATCAACTATTCTATTGAGCAGTCATTCAGTAATTGAAATCTAAAAACTGCCAAAGATGTCCCGATGCGATATTTCCCTAATCAGTACTTGAAATGACCTATTATTATTGTTTCCAGTTTCATTTCTCTTTCTAATTTCTGTTATTTTACTATGTTGCTTTATCTTGGCTAGGTAGACTGTAATAAACCCCCACTGCTATACTCTTCTTTGTCAAGTATGGAATTTCTATCCATAAAGAGTTGTTATCCTCAATAGCTTTATCTTGTTTGAGACTATGCAATCCTTAACATATAGTGCTACCGCTCCACTAATTTAATAAGCTCTGCCATTTCAACATAATTTCTACCCTGGTATCACAGTTTTTCTTTGGTTATCTTCCTTCCAACGGGTCTCTGAGATGCCTTTTAGGTCTAATATGTAATTTAGTACCATACAAGAAAATGGCACAAAACTAAACACAACAAAGACAAACTAGAATATCCTCACCCTGCCCAGCATCATGAACTAAGGCAACAAAAACAGAACTCAGCGGAGCAATCACCAAAATCACGCAGTTGATACTCCAACAAGGCATCATGCCCATATAGAATCATAGAAACATGACGGCAGAAAAAGACCACATGGCCTATCTAGTCTGCCCTTCCATATCAACCACTACAACAGTCCCTTTTTTTCCTTTAGAGATCCTCTATGTTTGTCCCATGCTTTTTTGAATTCAGATACTATCCTTATCTCTACCACCTCCACTGGCAGACTATTCTATGCATCTACCACTCTTTCCGTAAAGAAATATTTCCACATATTACTCCTGAGTCTATTCCCTTTCACCCTCATCCTATGTCCCCTTGTAACAGAGCTTGCTTTCAATCAAAAGAGGCTCTACTCCTGTGCATTTGTGCCTGAAAACTTCCTCCATATGCCCAGCCCTGAAAAGCCTACCATAGACCCTGCTGATCCTTCATCTTACAGACCCATAGCAAGCCTACCATTTACAAAAAAGATCATTGAAAAGACAGTACATCACCAACTTCAAGACCATATCAACTGACATATCCTACTAGATCCAAGCAACATGGGTTCCGCCCACATCATGGAGTGGAAACACTTCTCACCACCGTGATAAACACCCTAACTCAAGGAATGCAGAAAGTCAATCAAGGTTTCCTACTTATCTTCTTGGACATCTTGTTAGCCTTTGACACTGTAAATCATGAATTGTACTCCAACATCTACACACCAATGGAATTCAGGTTACTGTACTCAAATGGTTCTCATCATACCTCACAGCAGACATCAACAAATAAAAATTGGACAAAATACCTCCACCCTATATAGGCAGACATTAGGAGTCCCCCAAGGATCCACCCTCTCCACCTTACTCTTTAACCTCTACCTGCAACCACTCTGCTCAGTCATAAGAAAACACAACCTATATATTCCACATCTACACCGACAACATTATGATATACGGACCTATTAACACAAACCAACCCACTCCATCCACCCACCAGGAATGCTTCACTGAGGTTATCAACTGGCTAAGAGACAACAACCTGCAAATAAACTACAACAAGACGGAGACACTCTACATAATGAGGGACACCACCTTTGTCCCCCTGCTACAATAACACTGAACAACACTACAATCAAAACCAAGACTGAATTCAGATACCCTGGAGTCACCCTCAAACAACACCTAATATTCAAACCCCACATAAATAAAACCACCTGAACAATTTACCACAAAGCAAAGACTCTCCAGCGCCTCCAACCACTCCTTGAACCTGCAGACTTCCGTACTGTACTAAAAAGCCTCAATAATACCTCACCTGGATTACTGCAATGCTATCCACTAAGGAATACTCCACACGTCTACCACGCCAAACAGTGCTCCATTCGACAGCCAGAACCCTACAAATAGTAGCAAGGAAAGATCACATCACCCCAATATTAAAACAGCTCCACTGGCTCCCACTACAGAGCAGTATAACATACAAATCCATCATGCTAATTTACAAAGCAATCCACTCAGACCCTCCTCCCACACACCTCCACTCACTTCTTCAGCTCTCCCAACCACACAGATCTAGATGGACATCCACAATGAACACCTTTGTCATCACCCACATCAGAACCAAATCTAACCAGCAAGCATATAAAAGAGCCTTCCAACTATATGCATCCTCCATACAGAACAAGCTACCAGACCAACTCAGCAACATCACTGAACTAACGACCTTCAGAAAACATCTAAAAACACATCTGTTCAAGGAACACTTCAACCAAGGAAAATGAATATGTAGTTAAGAACCTAAGAGCTCATAGTTGCATATTTGTATATAGTTTAATGACACAGTTATAATGTACTTTACTTTCATTCCATGTAAACCGTCTTGACTCGGTGAAAGGCTATATGTAAATACAGCTAAATAAATAAATAAATACAGTCTAACTCTCCAATCTCATAATAAATTGTTAGCACTATTAAAACAAGCATGCCCATCATTATGTCTTTCCTGATTATACTGTAGAATAACTCTTGTAATAAACAACAAACATGTGGACTTTGGTTAGGGAAACACAATAAGAATGTTTCAGCCATGATGTCAGCTGAAAAGGAAATACAGTACTTTTCCCAACCTTCAAAATCCACTGACTCTTTTTAGATATGGTCTAAATCATTTGTACAGTCCAGTTGATCGTGACTTAATTGACAAACGTGATCAATAAATGAAAAATGAAAAAAAAATAAGAAAATATTTTTTATGCTACCACATTGTGGAAAAGTCTGTGGGTAATTTTTTCCACTCCTGGACTTTGTATTGATTTTTAGACTGAAACTAAGGGCATACTTTCAGTATGAGAATTGCATAAGGAAAAAATACCCTTGGGGTCAAGCCTAGCTATACTACCATGAGAGTACCACTAGTGTTCAACCAGCACAATTTTGAACCCATCCCTGGAAGGGGCAGTTGAGACTGAGGATTGCTCCTGACAAATTACTCTAGACCAGAGGCTACAGGGATTGGGGGTATTCTTAGGGGGGGTTCAGGGTTGGAAGGATCTTCATTGGAGAAGACCTGTGGGGTGATTTCAAGGGGGCAAGGGATCTGAACTTTGGCTCTGTTGTGGAGTCTTATGGAGGATGGGGGGGGTCTGGACTGAGGGGTAGGGGGTTTCACACAGTTGTCCAATGGTACCAGCTCCTTTAAGATGGCAGCTGGGAGTATCAGGCTGCATGTTAGTACCCCAATGTTCCTGGTCAGAAAAATTAACACCATCATTGAAATAGTGTTATTTTTCCCTGAAATAGCACAGCTTGTGAAGTTGGTTCAACATGGTATACAGAAAATTAATTATATGCAAGCTATTCCTTAGAAACTTTCATTCATGAGCATGAATTCAGTTCTCCTCATCGCACAAGACAACCTGCTCCCTTGATCCTATCCCTTCTTCATGGCTCCTGGAACCTTCCCTTGCCCTCCTCCCTTCCATTCTTGCCATGCTGAATACCAGTATCTCTTAAGGATCCTTCCCCAGTCACTGGAAACATGCCTTGGTTCGCCCCCTTTTAAAAAAAGCCATCCCTTGATCCTCTTAATCCAGCACATTATCGCCCAGTTTCCAATCTCCCTTTCCTCTCTAAGATTCTTGAAAAAGCTGTTTTCATCCAACTCTCACACCATCTGAACTCCACTCATTTCCTTCACCCCTGTCAATCCGGTTTCTGCTCTGGTCACAGTGTCAAAACTATTCTACTTGCCTTCCTCAATGAACTCCACATGTCACATGACCGTGGTGATATTTCTGTGACTGTATCCCTTGACCTTTCCGCAGCCTTTGACCTTGTCAATCATTCGTTTCTGCTCTCTCGTCTGTGTGATGCAGGTCTTTGGGGCACGGTTTATTGGTGGTTCCACTTTTTCCTTTTCTCACGATCATGCACGATCATTTCCAACACCACCCCTTCTGCCTCCTCTGCTTCTTTCCCTTTCATTGTGGCGTCCCGCAGGGCTCAGTTTTAGCACCCCTCTTGTTCAATATCTTTCTTGCACCGCTCGCTCTACTTATTCAGCAATCCGGAATATCAGCATACTACAACACCGACGATATCGTCCTCCTTTACCATACCAACCCACTACAGCCGGACCTCTCCCTCCTCAACACCTGTCTTTCCTCAGTCACTGATTAGTTAATTAGAAAAATTCAAGTCATCAATGTCCCTGTTTAATGTACATTACCAAGTTTAGGTTACAATGTAAACTGCTTTGATTGAAACAATAAAGCGGTATATAAAAACCTGTTAAATAAATAAATATAAATAAATAAATAAATAAATAAACTACAAACTGTGTTCACCTCAACTTGGCAAAAACTTCAGCTATCTGGTTCACTCATGGAAGCACCTTCCCACTAACGGCTCTACTTCTTGCAGATTCTCCCATTCCTTTAGTCCCCTTTTCATTATCTAGGGGTCCTCTTCGACTCTGACCTCTCCTTCAAGAGATCATATCCCCCAGCTCATGAAGAAATCCTTCTACTGCCCCGCCAAGTTCGAGCTATCCACCCTTTCCTCACACCCCAAGCACTAAACACGCTTCTGTTACCCTTGGTTATGTCCCATTTAGATTTCTGCAACTCTGTTTTTGCAGGTGTTCCTCATACTCAACTTCACAGATTCCAGCTGGTTCAAAACATGGCAGTCTTATTAGTACCCATTCCACCCGCCGAGAGCATGTTACTCCTCTTCTTTTTCGACTCCATTGGCTCCCTCTGGAGTATACACTGTTTGCGTTGGTCTTATTATCATAGGGTTATAACCAATAAATATCAAAAATAGAAGACCCTCAATGGGTATTTAAGAATCTACTGATGAACTGCACTAATGATCAAAATCATCACAAACCAAATGGATATACCCGATGAATTGACCTACCAAGTGAATTATGGTCTCAGACTCACACTGGTACTGCTTTAGATTCAGTCATAAGCAGAGTACCTTCTCGCATCAACGACCATATAACATTCACTAGGATTATCAAAAATGTCGTGCTTTATGCATTCACCAGATTGCTCTTAAATTTTTCTAAAGTTTTCGTTTTTTTAAAGCATGTTTGTAGAATAGAGAATGTGCTTATCTTCTAAAGTTTTCATTATTTTCAAAGCATGTTTGTAAAATAGAAGAAGTGCTTATCTGAAAATCACTGAAAGTCGCTGGCAGGTTTCCCCGACGCTACCAAAAGGGTACCGCTCACGCAGCGTTTCAAGTTCTTCCTCAGGGGGAAATTTCATGCCCCAGCACACTCTACAAAAAACAGCCGGAAAGTTCAGTAAAAAAAGGGAAATACATCGCATCTAAAAGACAGCATACAAGGAACAAACAAGTCAGTTTCTTTCCCCACCTTTTTCACTCCGCGGGACTTTTGAGTTCCAGCCACAGGTAGCCATCAACCTCAACAGACGTCATCAATGTGGCATAAAAACGCCGCGCATGCGGGCAATGCACCGCCTCCCTGCTATTAAAGGGACTGACGCTCTGACGTCAAAATCTCCTGGTTCCCATGGGGTCCTAAAGCAAGCTGCACTCCACAAACTAATTGTTAATGAACTTGACTGGAAAAAGTGGAATGGGTTAAATGCACACACGCCAGTCAATGGAACTGTTTAAACCCTCTGATCCCACCGTTGCTAATCTGTAAATCCACTTTTGTTCTTGAATTAATAACGTTTGAGCCCGAGATTTCCTATTCCTACCTGCCAGAACCCTCTCAATAGCAAAGCAACGTAAGTCTTCAAACTTGTGCCCTTTGGTAATGCAATGTGATACAATAGGGGCTTCAAGCACCTTACATTTCAATTTGCTACGATGTTCGTTCAATCTAACCTTGAGTTGGCGTTCTGTCTTCCCAATGTATAGCAAGCTACACGGACATCTGATCGCATAAACTACATGATCCGAAGTGCAGGTGGTAAAATTGCACAATACATAATTTCTATCATGGTAGGTGAACGTTGTCAGCTCTGCAGTAACCGAGCAAACATTACACTCCCCACAGGATTTATGACCCCTAGTGTCCCCTAAAGTATTTCTTGAAAACGTCCTGAGTCTGGCTGGACTCAACTTCTCCTTAAGGTTCGAATGGCGAGTCCACACACATCGGATAGTCTTATTTTGTTGTCCAGGCATCGTGCTTAACACGTTCTGATGTTTTTGAACAACGTTGGCTGCCCGCATCTCCACATAAAGATTGCATTGTGGTATGGAAGAGGTTTATTGACGACATATTCCTGTTGTGGAATGGTACTAATCAGGAGCTTCAACAGTTTATGGCATGGCTCAATGAGGTAGACCCACATATAAAGTTCACCCACAATAGCCATAATCAAAAAACTGTTTTTCTGGATGTAGAGATGCAGAAGAGCCCTCAGGGCTGGCTTACCTCAGTGTATAAAAAGCCTACCGATAGAAACACCATTTTACATTACAGTAGCAAACACCCAAAGCAATTACGGGATAGTTTGCCCTTTTCCCAGTTTATACGCTATAGGAGAAATTGCTCGAGTGTACATCAATACAAGCTACAGGCTAAACATCTGATATGAGATTTTTGTGATAGGGGATACCCTTTATCTCTTGTCAGGTCAGCATACAAAAGGGCACTGTATAACAACAGGGCTCTATTATTACAACCGCGAACTATGAATGCCCCCACAGAAGATGATAATATAAATCTTATTACTAAGTTTTCCCCTTTAGGTGGGGAGATCAAAAGGATCATCAGAAAACATCAGAACATGTTAAGCACGGCGCCTGGACTACAAAATAAGACTATCCGATGTGTGTGGACTCGCCATTCGAACCTTAAGGAGAAGTTGAGTCCAGCCAGACTCAGGACGTTTTCAAGAAATACTTTAGGGGACACTAGGGGTCATAAATCCTGTGGGGAGTGTAATGTTTGCTCGGTTACTGCAGAGCTGACAGAGTTCACCTACCATGATAGAAATTATGTATTGCGCAATTTTACCACCTGCACTTCTGATCATGTAGTTTATGCGATCAGATGTCCGTGTAGCTTGCTATACATTGGGAAGACAGAACACCAACTCAAGGTTAGATTGAACGAACATCGTAGCAAATTGAAATGTAAGGTGCTTGAAGCCCCTATTGTATCACATTGCATTACCAAAGGGCACAAGTTTGAAGACTTACGTTGCTTTGCTAATGAGAGGGTTCTGGCAGGTAGGAATAGGAAATCTCGGGCTCAAACGTTATTAATTCAAGAACAAAAGTGGATTTACAGATTAGCAACGGTGGGATCAGAGGGTTTAAACAGTTCCATTGACTGGCGTGTGTGCATTTAACCCATTCCACTTTTTCCAGTCAAGTTCATTAACAATTAGTTTGTGGAGTGCAGCTTGCTTTAGGACCCCATGGGAACCAGGAGATTTTGACGTCAGAGCGTCAGTCCCTTTAATAGCAGGGAGGCGGTGCATTGCCCGCATGCGCGGCATTTTTATGCCACATTGATGACATCTGTTGAGGTTGATGGTTACCCGTGGCTGGAACTCAAAAGTCCCGCGGAGTGAAAAAGGTGGGGAAAGAAACTGACTTGTTTGTTCCTTGTATGCTGTCTTTTAGATGCGATGTATTTCCCTTTTTTTACTGAACTTTCCGGCTGTTTTTTATAGAGTGTGCTGGGGCATGAAATTTCCCCCTGAGGAAGAACTTGAAACGCGTGAGCGGTACCCTTTTGGTAGCGTCGGGGAAACCTGCCAGCGACTTTCAGTGATTTTCAGATAAGCACCTCTTCTATTTTACAAACATGCTTTGAAAATAATGAAAACTTTAGAAGATAAGCACATTCTCTATTCTACAAACATGCTTTAAAAAAACGAAAAATTTAGAAAAATTTAAGAGCAATCTGGTGAATGCATAAAGCACGACATTTTTGATAATCCTAGTGAATGTTATATGGTCGTTGATGCGAGAAGGTACTCTGCTTATGACTGAATCTAAAGCAGTACCAGTGTGAGTCTGAGACCATAATTCACTTGGTAGGTCAATTCATCGGGTATATCCATTTGGTTTGTGATGATTTTGATCATTAGTGCAGTTCATCAGTAGATTCTTAAATACCCATTGAGGGTCCCTCTGGAGTATCACATCCATTACAAAGTCCTTACTACGGTCCATCAAGTTATTTATACTCAGACCCCACAATATCTGGCAGATCTTCTCCAGTTTTACACTTCCAGTCGTCACCTTCGTTCAGCACACATTAACCGCCTTCACATCCCCTCTCTGGCCCACACCCATTTACAGTCCACCCATCACTCTGCTTTCTTTTTCCTTGGACCTGCCTTATGGAATTCTCTTCCTACCCCTCTTAGGCTAGAACAGAACTACACCAAATTTAAATCATTACTCAAGACCCATCTGTTTTCCTCTGCCTATGACCTCCTGACTCCCACTGTGTGACTCTGCGTATTTATGTTGTCTGCCTCTCTTGTCTTATCTGCTAGATTGGTTTCTCTTTCCTATAATACATTGCAGTTCTTTTCCTTTCCCAGCCCTTCACCTTCCTGTATATTCAACAATTGTACACTGCCCTGATATTATAAAGGGCAGTATATCAAATGAAATAAACATAAACATAAACATTTAGATACCTACATACTGAAAATGCACCCAAATCACTTATATGCATGTTGCTGTTATATGCTGTTGGGTTAATTTTGACACCTGGCAATCTTCTGGATGGTTGTCCATGTGTAACTATCCCCTAGGTTTCCGGGCAAACTGTGACTGGAAGTAGATTGCCAAGCTTTTCTTCTGCACAGTAGCCTATGGAACCTAGTTTTCCAAGGTGGTCCCCCATCCTAGTGCTATTAGCTCAGAGTGGCATGGCCATAGCCCTATATCATTTATACCTACAGTACAAAAACCGAATTGCAAAACTGATTTCCATACTTAAAAAGTTCTAGTGAGCAAAAAAATAAATCATGTGTAAAGAACAAACAGATAAAACAAACAAAAATCATAAAAAAATTCATTTATGATGAACATATACCAAATATTTTTTGGCCATGCATACCCCTGCTATTCCTTATTGTGCAAATGCTATAAATATGCACTGAAGGCAGGGCTGGCCCATCCATTGTGCGATAATGTTGTTCGCACAGGGCCCCACGCTTCAGGGGGCCCCGCGCGAACACCATTAATGCACAATGTGGACGGCTGCAGAGGGAGCCGGGGAAACCTGCACGAGGCCCCGACTCCCTCTGCACAACCGCTAGTGTGAGGAGTCTTTTCCTTTATGCTAGCCGCTGTATCTGTGAAGCTGCGAATGCCGGCAGAGGTTAAAGGCAATGCCCTTTAACCTTTCCCAGCATTCGTGGCTTCACAGATACAGCCGCTAGAGTGAGGGAAAAGACTCCTCACGCTAGCAGCTGTGCAGAGGGAGTCGGGGCCTCGCGTGGGCTTTCCCAGCTCCCTCTCCAGACAGCCACAGGGCTGTTCAGGGGCGGGGGGGGGGGGGCTAGGACTGAATGAGCTATGATGGAGGAGGGGGAACTGGGGCTGAAAATGGGCTCTAATGGGGGGGCTAGGACTGCAAATGGGCCATGATGGGGGGGCCTAGGACTGAATGGGCTGTGATGGGGGAGGGCTAGTACTGGATGGGCTGTGATGGGGGGGAATTGGATTGTAAATGGACTGTGATGGGGGGCTAGGCTTAGTGCAAGCGGAAATTATGTTGATTGTCAATAATTTAAAAACTGTTGATTTAAAAGTTGATTTGTAAATAATTTAAAAATCTGTTCTATGTAAAACCTGTTCATGTTACACTTGTTATATGTAAACCGCTTTTTATTTAAAAGTTGATTGTAAATAATTTAAAAAAATCTGTTCTATGTAAAACCTGTTCTTGTTACACTTGTTATATGTAAACCGCCTTTGATCTATGGAAGAGGCGGTATATAAGAAAGTTTTAAATAAAAAAATAAATAAAAAATAAATTAATTTATAGTTTTATTTCTCCAGTGTTGTACATTTCATGTTTGGCTTTTGGGGTTCCCAGTTTAATTATCATCTTCCTATTTCTAAATTGGGATCCCTTGTTCTTTGTGTGGTGACAGTATATGTTCTGTGATGGGGGGCTAGGACTGCAAATGGGCTGTGATTGGGGGAGACTTTGATTGAAAATGGACTGTGATGGAGGGGCTAGGACTGCAAATCAGCTGTAATGGTGGGGGGGGGCTAGAACTGGAAATGGGCTGTGATGGGGGGGAAACATGGACTGGAAATGAGCTGTGATGGGGGGGGGGGCTAGGACTGGAAATGGGCTGATGAGGGGACTGGAAATTGGCTGATGGGGGAGCCTGGAGTAGAAATGGGCTGATGGGGGGCTGGAATGGAACTGGAAAAGAGCATATGGGGAGCTAGGACGGAAATGGACTGATGGGGGCTGGAATAGGACTGGAAATGGGCTGATGGGGGCTGGAATATTGCTGGAAATGGACTGATGAGGTGGCTGGAAATTGGCTGATGGGGAGCTTGGAGTGGAAATGGGCTGGTGGGGGGCTGAAATGGAACTGGAAAAGAGCATATGGGGGGCTAGGACTGGAAATGGATTTATGGGGGCTGGAATAGGCCTGGAAATGGGCTGACGAGGGGGCTAGAATTGAAAATTTATTTTATTTATTTATTTACATCTCTTATATACCGCACTATTTGCGATCAGCGCGGTTTACATAGAACAAACCATATCCGACAATAAACAAGAGTCAGGTCATTACAATGAACAGGAGCAGTAAACTTGGATAACAGGGGAAACTATCTACATGTGTGGAATATTAAACAGGTAACTGTATATATGAGAGATGGAGTTATTGTGTGTTGCTCATGCATGGTGGCTGGGGTTCGGGGGAGGCTGAGAGGTATTTAATGAAGAGGAAGTGTTTTAAGGCCTTCCTAAACTGGCTCAAGTTGGGGATAGCTCTGATGTGTGGTGGTAGGGAGTTCCAGAGGCTTGGGGCACTCAGACTGAAGGCTCTGTTTGAAGTCGATATGGCGCATCTTGTCATCGCTTTTGGTATTGCTAGCATGTTGGCTGCAGAGGTTCTTCTTATCCTGTTGGGTGTGGGTGGTTGTATGAGGTCACATATTGAAGAGGCGGATAACCCGTTGATGGCTTTGAATGTCATCGCTAAGGTCTTGAAGCTAATCCTGGCTTGGATGGGGAGCCAGTGAAGCTGCATCAGGAGGGGTGTGATGTGCTCTCTCCTTGGTGCTCCAAAGAGGATTCGTGCAGCGCAGTTCATGGCAAGTTATTTATTTATTTATTTATTTGCATTCTCTTATATACCGCGCTATTCTGCATCAGTGCGGTTTACATTGAACAAACTGAAATTACATTGAACAGGGCATTATAACTTGGAGATAACTATTTTACAGGGAACATGTAAGTTGTAAGGGATGTAAGGTTGTCTGGGGGAGTCCTTGTAGGATGGCGTTTGCATAGTCAAAATGAGGGATGATGAGGGCTTGGTAGATGGTACGGAAGTCGCTCAGCTCGAGTAGAGGGCGTATGTGTCTGAGGGATCTGATCTTGAAGTAGATTGCTCTTACTATTTTTGCTATGTGCTGCTTCATGTTGAGGTTCTGATCCAATGTGACTCCGAGATACCGTATGGCTGATTTTACTTGTAGTTTGGCGTTGTTTACTTCCAGTTGGTTAGGTGGAGTGAATTCTGGGTTTCTAGAGATGAACAGGACCTCAGTTTTCTTATGTTGGATACGCAGATTTTGGGAGAGGAGCCATTCTGATATTGCATTGAAGCAGTTGGTTAGTGGGGTGAGGTCCGGGCAATCCAGTGATATTGGCAGGTACAGTAGGACATCGTCTGCGTAAATCATGCAACTGACATTGAAGGATCTGATGATGTTACAGATGGGTTGGATATAAATGTTAAACATAAGTGACGAAAGGGAGGATCCTTGAGGGACTCCTTGACTTTGTAGGAATGGCTCGGATGTGGTTCCGTTTGTTTGTACATGTTGCCATCTTCCAGACAGGTAAGACCTACACCACTCAAGCGCTGTTTCGGTAATGCCTTTCTCTCTTAGTCGAATCAGGAGAATCTCGTGGCGGACTGAATCAAAGGCTGCCGCAATATCTAGAAAGATAAGTGCGAAACCTGTACGTGAGTTGTCAATGCCTGAGATTATGGTGTTGAAAAGAGTAGTGAGTAGTGTTTCCACACCGTGTGACTCTCTGAACCCGTGTTGTGATGGATCTAGAGGTGCGTTAGTGTCCACATGATCTTGTAGCTGCCTGTAGACTATTTTTTCAACGATTTTGGCGAGCATCGGGATACTGGATATGGGTCTGTAAGACTCGACCTTTTGAGGGTCTAATTTGGTGTCTTTAAGCAGCGGTCTGACGGAGGTCTGTTTGAGTGTGGATGGGAATGACCTGGTGCTGAATGATAATCCTATCATTTTAGCTAAGATTGGGGCAAGGTCGGATCGCAGATCTTTTATCCAGAATGCTGGACATGGATCTGAGTATGACGTGGAGGTATTTAGGGTAGCAATGGTGTCTTCGATGGGCTAATGGGGAGCTAGGAGTGGAAATGGGCTGATGGGGGCTGGAATAGGACTGGAAATGGGCTGACAAGGGGGCTAGGATTGGAACTGGAAAAGAGCACATGGGGGGCTAGGACTGAAAATGGGTGATGGGCTGGAACAAGACTGGAAATGGCTAATGGGGGAATAGGACTGGAAATGGGCTGATGGGGGCTGGAAAAGGACTGGAAGCGGGCTGAGGGGAGTTGGAAAAGGGCTGGAAATGGGCTGACAAGGGGGCTAGGATTGGAAATTGGCTAATGGGGGAGCATGGAGTGGAAATGAGCTGATGGGGGCTGGAATGGAACTGGAAAAAAAGCATATGGAGGGCTAGGACTGGAAATGGGCTGATGTGGGGGCTTGGGAGATTGGGACTAGAAGGAAGCGGATGTTGGGTGGGTCTAGAACTATAAGGGAGCTGATTTTGGGGGAGGACTAGAAAGGGTTGGGGATGGGGAATGAGAATGGAGAGGGGAAAAGATATTTTGTGTGGGAGGGAAGAAAAGTCTACGATGGGCTGGGCATTGGGAGAGTAAGTGAGGATCGAGAATGGAAGGGTGAAATTTGAATGGATGATAAAGGAATAAGGAAAGAAAAGGGGGAAAGAGCAAAAGGGGAAAAATCTGTTTGTTAAAGCAGATATAGAGAGAGAATGGAAAAAAAATCTAAAAGAGAAGAAAGGATAAATGGATAGCTCGCAGAAGATACGAAGAAACCAGAAGAAAGTGACTGAAGCAATTGCAGCTGAAAAATAAAATCCCAAACAGAAGGTAGAAAACTACTTTTTATTTTGAATTTATTAACTGGAATATGTCAGGTCTGGAAAGTGTATATTGCTAACATCTTCGCATTTTTGCTTAGTGCAAGCAGAAATTAATTTATAGTTTTATTTCTCCAATGTTGTACATTTCATGTTTAGCTTTTGGGATTCCCAGTTTAATTATCATCTTCCTATTTCTAAATTGGGATCCCTTGTCCTTTGTGCGGTGACAGTATATGTTCTGCATGTGTAACCAAGTTGAGGTATTCTGTTCATATTGTTTCTATTTGACAGTCCCACTTCTTCTCTTTCCCCTAGTGAGATGTATTGACATTCTCTGAGATGTCCTGGTTTTAATATCTGCAGTGTTACCTTTTGATAGGTAGGGTTTGGTGCTTTGTGAGTCCTGATAGTGCTGTTATGATATGATGGATTTGCTATGGGTTCTAAATGATCAGTGTTTGTAGCACTTCCTAATGGGCCTGGTGGTTGTCACTGCAATATAGTAATGTAGACATCTGTTAGTCTTTCTTTATACAGACACTCATTAAGAGGCATGTTTACTAAAAACGCATGTTAACATTACGCAAATATTTATGCAAATTAGGTTCCTTATGCAAACGAGGCCCCACAATTAATCTCCGCATATGGCCCTGCACCACCCTTGGGCCGCCCCTGACTGAAGGGGAATATGTTCTGGCCAGGAAATTGACCAATCTGCACAAAGGTATTGCTTCTGAATCCCTCTCATCTACCTTGAAAAATGCTTCAGACCAACTCTAAACCTCCATTATCACCTACATAAGAACAAAAGGGATGCAATACTGGGTCAGACCAAGGGTCCATCAAGTCCAGTATCCTGTTTCCAACAGTCATAAGTCCATGTCATAAGTACCTGTGAGGTTCCCACAAAGGTAGACAGATTCCATGCTGCTTATCCCAGGATAAGCAATGGATTTCCCTGATCCTATTTAATGGTTTATGGACTTTTTCTCTAGGAACCTGTCCAAACCTTTTTTAAACCCAGCTATACTAACAGCTTTTACTACATCCTCTGGTAAGGAATCCAGAGTTTGATTACGCATTCAGTGAAAAAATATTTTCTCTTGTTAGTCTTAAATGGGCTATATTGTAGTGTGTCGCCTAATCTTTCTACTTTTTGAAGTAGTAAACAATCGATGTAAACATTGCACTCCATGCAATATTTTATAGACCTCTATCATATCTCCCTTCAGTCATCGTTTTGCCAAGATGAAGAGCCCTAACCTTTTAAGCCTTTCCTCATACGGGTATCCTTTTTAAGATGGTGACCAGAATTGCACACAATATTCGAGGTGTGGACACACCATGGAAAGATACAAAGGTATTATAATAGCCTTGGTTTTATTCTGCATTCCTTTCATTATGACTCCTAATTTTTTTTTTTTTTACAATACTCTTGTGTTTTAACAACTTTGAATAATTTTGTATCATCTGCAAATTTTATCACCTCACTCATTATTCCCTTTTCCAGGTCATTTATGAATATGTTAAAAAGCAGCGGGCCAAGTACAGATTCCTATGGTACTCTGCCATTTACCTTTCCGCAATGAGAAAATTGGCTATTTAGCTTTACTCGTTTTCTTTTAACTAGTTCCTAATCCACAATAGTGCACTGCCTCCCATCCCATAACTTTTTAATTTCCCCAAGAGTCTCTCATGAAGGACTTTGTCAAAGGCTTTCTGAAAATCAAGATACACTATATCACCCAGTTTACCTTTATCTACCTTTTTATTCACACCTTTATAAAAATGTAACAGATTAGTGAGACAAGACTTTCCTTTGCTAAATCCATGTTAGCTTTCTGCCATTAAACCATGATTTTCTACAGTGCATGTTCAGTAATTCTGTTTTTATCATGGTTTCTACATTTTGCCCAGTACAAATGTGAAGTTCACCAGTCTGTAGTTTCACAGATCACTCCGGAACCCTTTTTAAAAATTGGCGTTATATTGGCCATTCTCCAATCTTCCGGTAGTACAGATGATGTTATTGATAGCTCACAGATTACTAATTGAAGGTCTGTAATCTCATATTTCAGTTCTTTCAGCACCCATCCAGTCCAGGTAATTTGCTGTTCTTTAATTTATCAAATAACTGTATTGTTTCTTCCTGATTTATTGAGATTTGTTTCAATTCCTCTGATGCATCACCTTTAAATATCCTTTCTGGCATGAGTAAGCTTCCTACATCTTCTTTAGTAAAGACTGAAGCAAATAATTCCTTCAATTTCATCACTATAGACTTGTCTTCTCTATGACCTCTCCCCTTCCTCCCTTCTCTATTTCTATGGATGACACTACACTCTTCCTCATTTCCTCAGCTCTCAACCTTGGGATCATCTTTGACTCTAATCTCTCTTTCTCTGGGCACATCTAAAACCTGCCGCTTCTTTCTCTAAAACATCAGCAAAATGTATCCTTTGTTTCTACTCACACTATTAAGACCCTTATTCACTCACTAGTCACTTCCCGCTTTGATCATTCTAACGTGCTTCTCGCTGGCCTCCCTCTGAATCATCTCGCTTCCCTTCAATCTGTTCAAAACTCAGCTGCACAGCTTATCTCCTGCCAGTGTCACTATGCTCATGTAACCCCTCTTCTCAAGTCACTTCACTGACTCCCTATCATTTCACGCATCCAGTTCAAACTTCTCCTTCTGACTTACAAATGTATTCATTCTGCGGCTCCTCACATTTGCTCCTCTGTCAGATCCTTTTTATCTATCCCCTTCTCTGTCACTGCCAAATCCAGACTTTGTTCATTCCATCTTGCTGTTCCATATGCCTGGAACAAACTAACTATGTAAATACTTAGAGGTCTTACCTCACCTACTCTGTTCTTCATATAAAGTTCACAAAGACTGTTCTATGTAAAGGTTTAGCTTGTTATGATGTAAACCGCCCCTGATCTCTGGAAGGGACAGTATACAAATATGTTCAAATAAATAAATAAAAAAAACTACCTGAGGCTGTGTCGGCTCTTTCTCTAGCTCTATTGAAATCCAGGCTAAAAACCCACCTCTTTGAAGCTGCTTTTGGATCCTGATGCTCCTCACTCTCTTGTCCACTACTTTGGTATCTTACCATACTCTAGTCACCAGTTTCATTATGGGCCCAATTCTGAAATGCAACTAGGGGAGCTGTATGTCCCAGTGGGATATACAGCCCCGCTATCTTCCAGCATGATATTCCGCCTCATGTGCCCCCTGCAAGCATAGAGCCGCTGTGTGGGGTGTGCTGGATGGGGGTGGCACGGGGCAGAAAGTGTGTGAAGCAGGGGCAGGAGAGGCACCCAGTCATATAGGACTGATTCAGGTCACGGCCCTGTATATCCAGCGGTCTCCAGGAGGTTGCCTAGCTTATTCCACCTCAGAGGTGGAATAAGCACTGGGCGCCCATGTGATCGGCCCAGCAGCCCCCTGACTGACATGCAGCCACGAAGGTGAGGCCCGCCACCCTATCCCAGACCTGGCAGACCCCACCGAGAGTCAGGTAGCAGGGAAATGAGATCTGGCTGCGAGTCGGGCCTTCAGTGTTCATGCTAGGTGTCCTGGTGCCATGGCAATGAGATGCCATGGCACCAGCACACCAGCAGGAGCATGGGACGGGCTGGCCATTCTGCATGGTATATGTCTCTGACAGTGGATCCAGGGGCATCCGGGCCATCTTAGTGCCTGATCCTGCAACAGCAGGAACATTTAGCTTCCGCAGTGCAGAATTAGGTACAAATGGAGCCCATCCAGTGTTTGGATGTCCAGAAAGCCCGAACATGCCCCTGTTGGAATCAGGCTCTTTGTGTTTTGTCTTGATTAGATTGTAAGCTCTGATGAGCAGGGATTGTGTCTTACATCTATATATACCACACTATGTATGCCTTGTAGCACTATACAAATGATTATTATTAGTAGTGCTTCTTTACCCCTCTATCATCTTATGGTCCAACTAGCTCTTTCACAGGTATTTTGTTACGGATGTACTTGAAAACATTTTATTATGTGCTTTTCTTCCACGGTAAGCTTCTTTTTAAATTCTCTCTGTACCTGCCTTTATTTAATTTGCCAGTACTTAAGTTGTTTCCTGTTTTCGTCATTTGGCTCTTTTTCATTTTTTGAATGATTTCCTCTTAGCTATAACAGCCTCTCTGACATCACCTTCAAGCCGTGCTGGCTGTTGTTTGGCCTTCCTTCTACCTTTCTTAAAGCATAGAATACATCTGGTCTGGGCTTCCAGGATAGTATTTTTAAATAATGCCCAGACCTGATGTAAACCCTTAACCTTTGCAGTTGCTTCTTTTAGTTTTTTTCTTAGCCATTTTACTCATTTTATCATAGTCTTCTTTTTGAAAGTTACAGTAAATCTAATGCAGTGGATTTCCTTGTTATCCTCCCTCCATTTATTAAATCAAATGTGATCATGTTATGATCGCTATTGCTAAGCGGTCCCAACACTGTTAGCTCTTGCACTAGATCCACAAAGGACTAAGTCTAAAATAGATTCCTCTCATGTCAGTTCCTGAAGCTCCATGAAGCAGTCATTTATTTTCTCTAGAAACTTTATCTCTTTAGCATGGCTTGAAGGGACATTAACCAAGTCAATACTAGGGTAAATGAGATCTCCCGTCACTACTGTGTTGTAAACTTTGCTAGCTTCCCTAATTTCTGTTAGCATTTCATCATCGGTCTGGTCATTCTGGCCATGTTGACAGTAGTACACCCCTACTGCCATTTCCTTCCCCTTTTTACATGGAATTTTTATCCATAGATATACTAGACTGTATTTTGTTCCTACAAAACCTTTATCCTATAGGACTACATGTCCTGTTTAATATATAGCGTCACTCCCCCACCTATGTGTTATGTTTATGTTATGTTTATTGGACTTGACAGACCGCTCTTCACGGAACACAGCAGAGCAGTGTACAAAATTAGAAACATAGAAACATGACAGCAGAAAAAGGCCACATGGCCTATCTAGTCTGCCCTTCCATAAACTACAATAGTGTTCTCTGTGTTTGTCCCATGCATTTTTGAATTCAGATACTGCCCTCCTCTCTACCACCTCCACTGGGAGACTATTCCACTCATCAGCCACTCTTTCTGTAAAGCAATATTTCCGCATATTACTCCTGAGTCTATCCCCTTTCACCCTCATCCTATGTCCCCTCGTAGCAGAGCTTGCTTTCAATCAAAAGAGGCTCTCCTCCTGTGCATTTATGCTACAGAGGTATTTAAACATCTTTATCATATCTTGTCTATCCCACCTTTCCTCTAAAGTATACATATTAAAATCTTTAAGTCTGTCCTCATATGCTTCATAACGAAGACCACTAACCATTTTAGCAGCTACCTTCTGCACCAACTCCAACCTGCTTATATCCTTTTGAAGGTGCGGTCTCCAGAATTGCACACAATACTCCAAATGAGGTCACACCAGAGACTTACACAGAGGCTTTATCTGCTCCTTTTTCCTACTGACCATTCCTCTCCCTATATACCCAAACATCCTTCTGGTTCTCGCAGTTGCCTTTTCTACCTGTTTTGCTACTTTAAGATCACCAGACACAATTATGTCCAAGTCCCGCTCTTCTTTTGGGGACGGAAGTACCTCACCCCCTACATTGTGCTGCTCCTTTGGATTTTTGCAGCCCAAATACATGACTCTGCATTTTTTAGCATTTAATTTCAGTTGCCAAATTCTAGACCATTCTTTAAGAAGAACACCATTTCTTGAGTGGAAAAGTTAAAAACACTCATACCAGGGAAATAGAGAGGAGGGGTGAGGGAGTAAAGCAGGGAGGGGAATATAGAGAAGATAAGCAGAGGGGGAACATAAGAGAGGATAGTGGTCATGGTCATGAGGCTAGTAGATCATGTGCAATATTGTAAAGATGCATTGTTAGGATGGTTTTGAACTTGGCATATGAAGGTTTGAGTCAGAGAGATGGGAGGAGTGAATTCCAGGAGGCAGGAGCAAGGAAATTGAAAGCTGATAAGTGAGTGGATACTAGCTGGGCCTGAGAAGCAGAAGGAAGGTCTAAATGATTAGCGTGGATAGTGCGAAGGACATGTTGAGTATAGTGAAGGATCAGAGCATCGGAAAGATAATGGGGGGGGGGGGGCATTATGAAGTGGATGATGAACCAAAGTAAGGAATTTGTATAGAGAACATAACTTAATGGGAAGCCAATGATAAAGGACCAGGAGGAGGTTAACACATTCAAAGTGAGAGGCATGAGCAAAGATACAGACTGCAGTATTTTGAATGAGCTGGAGCCGATGGAGCTGATACTAAGGAAAGCCTAGAAAAACAATATAGCAATCATCAAGTCTTGATATTACAAATGTGCGTGAAAGGGCAGTCAGGGACAAGGGAGAAAGAAAAGGACGGTGTGGATCTGACAGAGTGCAAGAAAAGAGCGACAAACTAGAGAGAAAAGCTGCGCATGAAAGGTTAAAGAAGAGTCCAATGTGACTCCCAAATACCGAATTGTGTTGACTAACAGAATTAACAAATCGGGGAGAGAAGGGGTCAATGCTGGGCGGGAACCACCGAAAGTGAACCATATAGCTGCAGATTTACCAGAGTTAAGGTGCAAGAAATTACTAGATGGCCAATAAAAAATATTAAAGAGACATTGCCTGTCTGACATCACCATCTGGATGTCTCAATGCCGTCTGAAATTAAAAATGGCCAAAACTGAACTTCTGATTTTTCCCCCTAAACCTTCCTCCCCTTTCCTCCTTTCTCTATCTCTACTCTTCTACTTCCTATTTCCTCAGCCCGTAATCTTGGGGTCATCTTTTTACTCCCCCCCTAGATAGCTAAAACCTGTTGTTTCTTTCTCTATAACATTAACAAAATTTGCCCTTTCCTTTCTGAAAACACTACTAAAACACTTATCTACTCTTCAATTACTCCCCATCTTGATTATTGCAAACTCATTCTTGCTGGTCTCCCTCTGAGTCACTTCTCTCTTCCTCAATCTGTTCAAAATTCTCCTGCTTGACTAATCTTTCAGCAGCCTCCATATATTCATATAACCCCTCTTTTCAAATCACTTAATTGGCTTCCCTTCCATTTTCATATCCAATTCAAACTTCTCCTTCTGACCTATAAATGCAGTCATTCTTCTGCTCCTCACTACCTTTCCTCTCTCCTCTCTCCCTGCACCCCTCCTTGTGAACTCCCTTCTTCTACTGGTTTGTTTGTCTCTTTGCCGTTTTTTTTCCACTCCCAACTCCATTCTTCGTTCCTTTCACCTTGTTGCTTCTTATGCTGTGAACAAACTACTTGAGTCCTGTCTTCCCCTCGTTTTGTTGCCTTACTTGGTTGTCATGACTCTGTAACCTAAGCCCCTTGTTCCCTCCCATCCAGTGTCCTTGTCTTGTGTTTTTGTTCTTTGCTTTTATTTTATTTTATTTTTATTTAAAACTGCCAAGATATGGCTTATGATTGGTGGTATATCAAATAAATAAAATATAAACTGTAAACATGTCCCCAAATGTACTGATGAATGCACATCAGAACATCACTAGCTACCTATCTGCTATCGCGTACACTCATGCATAAAGCTCTGTATTTGTTACTTACTTTTCATACCTCTGAATGAACCCTATGATCTCTCCATGATAACAGATTGCACCTCCCTCCATCTTTGGAGGCCTTGGTTGGAATTCAACCGCTACTCATCATTTTTCTTTCAGGTTCCCATGCTTTGGAACTTGCTCCCTCTTGACTCCAATTGGAAACCTCATATACAAAATTCAAAGCCCAATTGAAACCCCATCTATTTGAGCAGGCATTTGATATACTTAATTATTTCAGGAGGAATCCAGGGGAAGGGGTGAGGACCGGGGGGAGGTTTGCAGAAGAGGTATTAGGTGTTTGTCTCTTTGATTTGATAAATCTCTAATTCTATGCTTTTTGTGTTCTCTCTTTCCTTTCCCTATGATATAACAGTAGAGCTCCTTTCTCTTTCTGATTTTTGTGTTATTGTAAACCACGTTGGTCTTTCAGCAAGGCGGTAAATAAACATAAACCTAAATATCCCGATAATCAATAACTCCCAGTGTTAGAAATAATTTTTGTCGGAGATAAATTCAACAAAGCGCTCTGTATAATAACAAGGCACCGCTGTGATGTTCTCCTTTTATTAATATATTTAAAATGTTACTTAGCTTCAGTAACGAGGAATGTCCATGATGCCATAAAAAAGTGAAGGACTATCAACGCAGCGCTCGTTTCGGGTACAAAATATATTAGAAACCCTGCTTCAGGACGTCCACTTGTAAATATTGGCAACGATGTATACATCGTTGCCAATATTTACAAGTGGACGTCCTGAAGCAGGGTTTCTAATATATTTTGTACCCGAAACGAGCGCTGCGTTGATAGTCCTTCACTTTTTTATGGCATCATGGACATTCCTCGTTACTGAAGCTAAGTAACATTTTAAATATATTAATAAAAGGAGAACATCACAGCGGTGCCTTGTTATTATACAGAGCGCTTTGTTGAATTTATCTCCGACAAAAATTATTTCTAACACTGGGAGTTATTGATTATCGGGATATTTAGGTTTATGATTTACTGGTGATTCCGGTTGGGTTCATGTTGGATTTATGGTAAATAAACATAAACATAAACAAACATCCCTATCTCTTGACCATGAACATTCTAGAGAGGTACAAGGGGCTGAAGACTATCAGATGTTTTTTTTCTCAGAAGTTAAGTTCTTTTCTGTTAAAAATGTTTCAAGTATTTGCATGGTTGTATGGGTATGCTTACAATGCTTGCAGCATGGGGATCATTTTGGAAGCCCTACTTGGGCATTGGATGTCCAAAAATGGGCAATGAGATGTCCAAAGCACAGAGACATCTTCAGAGAAATTGTAGAAGCCAGCTCTGGGGACATCCCTAGTGTGAGGTTGTCCAAGTTTTAATGGGGGCATGGTGGAGGTATGGCCAGAGCAGGACCAGGAGTCTCTGCCTAATCTCAGAAACATCATGGATGCCTGGCATCGTGTCTTTATCTTTATTACAATGCTTGATAGAATGCCCATTGGGGGGTCATCTGGCTGGTTTACAACAGTAAAAATAACAGAGGCCAAAGCCAGAAACAGAAAAGAACTACGATATCAAATAGGAAAGCACACAGTCATACCAGAGCCTAGAAAAGAAAGAGAGGAGCTTAGGTGGAAAGGGAGGAAGATGAGGCGGCGTCAGGAAAGGGGAGATCATGGATCTTGAGGGGTTGAATGTAGGAGTACCCCATGGTATACCCTTTGCAGTTGCTACTATCCTGCCTTAAGCATCACTGAATAGCTCCAATGGCAAAAAGAAAGGGCATAACCATATAACAGTCAGATAATATGTATTCATAAGTACAGACATGATTTTAGACAAAAGTAGAACATCATTATCTCTTGAATGCATTGCCATATTCAAGGCTGTCAGACTTAATCTTGTAACATTAGACACATTAGCAGGTATGACATTGAAAAATAACCATTCTTGAAAAATATTGTGCCTATGTACAAGGTATTTCAAAGTAAGTTAATGAATTCATGTCTACAAAAACAGTCAACCTTCAAAATTAATGTTTCTTCATCTGCTACATGTACAGCATAGTGAAAGAACGTGAGTGTCCTTATGAGATAATTCCACTAAAGTTTTGCAGCCATATCATCAGATAAACATGTGGAGGGGAATTTTAGAAGGGACGTTCAAATGCAATCTGGGATGTCTAAGCTAGAACATCTGAAAAAAAGAACGGGCACATCCATGTTCAAACACGATTTCACAAATGTGGAAGTGCCTGATATACATGTCTGTGAGGGTATCTACATAAATATCCCCAGAATCATATTACAGAGACTGGATCTCTATGATAGCCTAATGGTTGGAGTAGTGTACTAGAAACAGGACAGTCAGGATCAGCCATCTGAAAAATGCTTGTTTCGACTTTAAAATATCCAGAGAATGTAGAGATGATGGTACTCAGCACAATGCCACTGATAGCAGCAGTAGGATTTGAATCCTGACTGTCCTGTTTCTAGATGTCTGTAGTTACAGAAGTATTGCCTGCAACTTTGATTGTAACTTTTGTTTAATCCAGACAGAAATCTTCAGCAGTTCATGGATAAAAAAAAATCAATATATTTTCTTATGTGTCAAGAGTCACACAGTAAAGGTGGAAACTGTTTTTGCTTGTTCATCCGAGGGTGTTACAAATTCAGTAGTGGCCAAAAAATTAAGGCTGAGTCCAAAATATCAGAATTTTATTAGAAAAGTACGTGTTATTGTCACTTTCATGGTCAAAAGCTTTAAGAACCAAAGATATATATGTCATTATCAAAGTTTTATTCAGGAAACAATATATGTGTCAATATTTGATAGGGTGTCCATGATTTTTCAGCACAGCCTGGATTCTTGTAGGCATACTGTTAACTAGGGTTTTATAGTATGCCGGAGTGATTTCGTTGACCCATACATGCTTGAGTATGTCCTTTAAATCTGCTTCTGAAGTTGGATGGTGTGCTGCCACCTTTTTCTTCATAAGATTCCAACAGTTTTCAATTACATTGAGATCCGGAGAGTTTGATGGCCAACTTGGTAGCAGTTCGATCTTGTTGTCCACGAACCATTTTTTGACTGTTTTTGCAGTGTGGCACGGCGCCGAGTCCTGATGAAATATAGTTGTGCCAGAAACATTCATGTGTATTTTAACTTTACTATTCAGCACGGATATGTATTTTGCAGCATTTACTCTTTCACCTTTCTCAAAAACGTGCAGGCCACATCGTCCATTTGCCGAGATACCACCCCATACCTTGACCGATGGTGGGTGTTTAACAGTCTTGATCGGGTACTTCGGATTTAGTGTCTCGCCTGCTGGTCGATGGACGTAGTTGTAACCACTCCCATGTACTTGTTGAAATGTATTTTCATCTGTGACCATTACCCTCTCCCACCATTCAGCAGATTTGTCTTTCATCTTGCTACAAAACTGTATGCGGGCAGCAATTTTTTTCCTGGTCATCATAGGCTTCTTGGCAGGTCTTCTGGCCACGAGTTTGAATTCATCTACAAGCTATTGTCAGACAGATCTGGCACTTATCTTTATTCCTTGATCATTAGCTAATTGAGCCACACGTTGAGATGAAGTATGTGGACTAGATGTAATAATGCTTTTGAGGAATTGGTCATCTTGTCCAGTAGTTATCCTTCTGCGCCCACATTTCGAACGACGTGTACGGCCACCTGAATTCAGAACATTCTGAACTGCACACCTTGATATATGCAAATGTTTTGCAATAGCACATTGCGAATATCCTTTAGCATGGAGTGTGACAACTTGTCCCTTTGCAAAGTCATTAATATCGCACTTTCTACCCATCTTGATTGTATATTTTACATGTAACTTTCAATCTTTTCCTAGTTGTAAAAATTCAAAACTTCATCCAAGAAACCTACTACAGAGTGTAAGTAAACTAAAATGGATGCCAGACGCATGGTGTGACTAATCGCCGTGCTGATTAAATAAGTAAGCACGTGTGACATCTCCACAGTACCTTATTTAACAATAAATTGTAGAAAAAGATACCTGCCTTAATTTTTTGGTCACTACTGTTAGAGCCAACTTTCTGTTTAAATACCCCTGTATATGCATTGTTAGATATAAGGAAGTTCAATATGTTTCTTTTAATTCATCTCAATTGACACTTTTTCTCTGTGATAAGCCTATTCCTCAATGATGATCCTCCAAGAATAACTTTGCTGAGAGCTCTCCATTGTTGTGGTGGCGGTGGCGCATCCCACCCCTTGTGGGCTCTGACCTCCCCATGCAGCAGCAGCCGTGGCAACAAATTTACCTCATTGTGTTTGCTGCACTGTTCCGCTCTGTACGTTTCACACGGGCCCAGTGGCAGTTCTCCATCGGGCTGAAATCTCATGGTGTGGCTGTTATTGTGAGACTTCAGCCTGGCAAGGAACAGCCACTGGGCCCATGGAGATTTACAAGAGCAGAGCAGCCAGCAAATGTGATAAAGTAAGCTTGCCACTCTGCTGCCGCTGCATGGGCTCCCTTTCTGCCTGAGCCTTCCCCAGATTGCGGGGGCTGCTTGGGCAGAATTTACACAACTGTTTATAGGGGTTGTTCTCATCCTTAGGGATAATTGGAATTGATTCTTGTCTGCCTTTTCCTTGTAGGTCTTATTGTAGTTAAGTTGTCTTCATTTTTCTTGCATTGTGGAATCTGTGTGCCTTTTTTGGGAACCTGCCAGATACTTGTGACATGGAAGGGCCACTGTTGGAAACAGGATACTGGGCTTGATGGAACTTGGTCTGACCCAGTATGTCATTTCTTATGCTCTTAGGTTAGTTGAAATTAAATCGTTTAGGCACTTGATACACCACCTTTTACTTGCACATCAGAACAGTTTATATATATGTATATACTAACAAGTACTTTTAATTCCCTTGTCCCCAAAGAGTTCACAATCTAAGTGCACCTGAGGCAATGGAGGGTTACATGGTTTGCCCAAGGCCACAAGGAGTGGCCATGGGACTAGAGACCCCAGTCCTTCCAGCCTGAGATTACTTGTCCCTGTGCAAGAATTGAACCCCAGACCATCTGGGGTTAAATAACCTGTCTCAACCACTGAGCCGCTCCTCCAAAGTTAGGCACCTAGGAAAGAACAACCCAAATTATGGTTACACAATGCAAGGTTCCACATTAGGTACCACCACTCACGAAAAGGATTTAGGCATTATCATGGATAATATATTGAAACCCTCTGCCCAGTGTGCAGCAACGGTCAAGAAAGCAAATAGAATGCTACAAATCATATGGAAAGGAATGGAGAAAAAACCAAGTATATTATAATGCTTCTGTATCGTTCCATGGTGCAACCGCACCTTAAATATTGTGTGCAATTCTGGTTGCTATATTTTAAAGAGGATATATAGCATAATTATAAAAGTTACAGAGAAGGGCCACAAAAATGGTAAAGGGGATGGAAGGATACCCCTATGAGGAAAGGCTTAAAAGGTTAGGGCTCTTCAACCTGGAAAAGAGACGGCTGAGGGGAGATATGATAAAGGTCTATATATCAATGAAGGGAGTGGAATAGGTAAACATAGATCGGTTGTTTACTCCATCAAAAAGTAGAAAGACAAGCGGATGTACAATGATGCTACAATGTAACCTATTTAAGACTAATAAGAGAAAATATTTTTTCACTCAATAAGTAATGAAACTCTGGAATTCATTACCAGAGGATGTAGTAAAAGCTGTTAGTGTAGCTGTGTTTAAAAAAGGTTTGGACAAATGTCTGGAGGAAAGGTCCATAAATCATTATTAAAGAGGACCAGGTAAACCCACTGATTACTCCAGGACACATATTGTGGAACCTGTGTACCTTTCTGGGAATCTGCTAGGTACGTATGACCTAGATTGGCCACTGTTGGAAACAGGATACTGGACTTGATGGACTCTGGTCTGACCCAGTATGGCATTTCTTATGTTTTCTATATCTACATTGTGTTTTATTTTCTGACTTTGCTACCCTCTTTTCTTTTCAAGATGCAAACCTTACTGTATAATTTTCAAAAATTCAATAAAGCAAAAAAAAAAAAAAGTGCCCTGCTTGCTTCTGAAGCAAACTTACTTTCCCCCAGGGCTAGCGCAAGGAGACAAGGTGCCCTAGGTGAACCTCATCCCTTGTGCCCCCACCTCCCCTGCAGCGCCCAGTGCTGTCACTGCCACTCTTCTCTGGGACGTGCAGTGGTGGCAATGGCCACAAATAGCCCTGTGGCGCTTACCTTTAAACCTTGGCACCACGGGGCTTTCTTCAGACCCCTCTGATGCCCAATGCCAACTTCCTGTTTGCAGACTGGAAGTCGTTATCGAGAAGTCTGAGGAAGCGAAAGTAAACAGTTCTGTGTCACCAAAGTTTAAAGGTAAGTACCACAGGGCTGTTTTACAGCCATTGCCACTGCTGCACGTCCCGAAAGAGATGACAGAGGTGGTAATGGGCGCCCCCAGAGGGCCAGTGCTCTAGGCATCCATTTCATTCACATAATGGGAGCACCAGCCCAACTCACCCCAAGGGAAAAAGAGACTTGGGGATATGTTTACTAAACTGCGGTAACGTTCCCCGCGTTAGGTTTCCTGGATGCCCATATAAGGGAATGAGCGGTGCATCATTATGGCAAGCCGTGTCAGGTAATGCGCATTACAAAGCACCTTAGGCTAACACGTGTCTTAAGGCACGTTACAAAGCACCTTATTAGGCACAATACAAGGCACGTCATAAGGCACGTTATAAGGCACGTCACAAGGCACATGCCTTGTAACGTGCCTTGTACTGTGCCTAGTATGGTGCCTTGTAATGTGCCTTATATTGTGCCTAATAAGGTGCCCTTTAACGCCTTATAAGGAGTGATGGCAACCGAGGTGAGGGTATTATGGGCTGGCAGCACGGATCTGCAAAGATATGACTGTCACAGGCATGCAAAATATCTGACATGCACAGGAGGGAACAATGAGGAATTGAACCCATGACCACTGCCTAGAACGTCAGTGTATTAACCAGTAGGCTATACCTCTATGGCTTGTTGCACAGCAATAGGTGGGTACAGACGGACTGCAGGTCACCGCACAAACCGTCTGCTCTGTGTGCCAGGATAGAGTAACCCCACCAGCACCCATGATGCATTGCACATGCAGAACAGCAGCCTACAGCTGACCACCAAATGGGGTCTGCACCTCTCCGGTACTGCAGCGTGGTAAGACGGACTGACAGTGCGTGATACTGGCATAGAGTAGCTACAGACCATGCCGTTGTGCAGGTTCCGTGTTAACCCTGAGGGATAGGATGGGCGTCCAGCATTAGGTCCACAGTACATGTGGTGCTAGAGATAGGTCTTACTGCACATCCATGTCGCTACCAGTGTGTGACAGGTGCTCCCAGCAGTGCAACTGAGGGTACTTCTGTTACCATCTGGGTTCTGCAGTCACATGTAGGGCTGGACACCACCCAGATTAGTGTGTATGTGGTGTTAAGGTCTGGCTGCCATGGGTACTTGTTGTCAGGGCAGCGGGGGTGTCTAGACTTGTATGAGGTTTAGGTAGCACTGCCTCTATGGGTCTAAGTGGTATGCACTATATACCCCAAGGGGCCCACAATCACCCCTCTTGTAGCTGAGGGTGTGGTGGGACAGGGGCCTGTGCCATGGCTGTAATACCAGCAACCACAGTCCTGCTGGCCGATGACAGCCCTCCAGGGCTGATAGGCCAGAGCAATACCTGTGACTGCAGCAGACCAGCAGTGATGCTTGGGGTGGGCAGGGGAAGGCTCAACTGCCCCACACCACGGCCAGGTCTGCCATCCACCAGCACAATCAGACTGCACCTGCAGCATCCTACAGGGTGGTCCCACTAGCCAGTGCATAGTGCTTGCTCATGGGGGAACCCTGTGCACCCAGAGGTGGGATGCACAGCACAGACACCAAGCAGGTAGCTCTATGATTGAGCCCCAGAACCAAGAACACACAAGTATCACTAGAAACAAACAATGTGTGGCACTATGTGCGAACATGGATATGCCATGGTCACTGCTCGGTCAGAGTGAGGGTTACCCCCCTCTCCCCCCCCCCCCCCGGCGTGACATGCTGTGGCCACCCTGCCCATGCAGGTGGTGGTCGAGCACTACAGTGTCCCAGCCATTGCCCTCCACCCTGTGCAGATGCATCCTGGCCAATCCGCCCTGTCTGGGCCATACCCATAATACCTTGCAGGCTAATGTTGGAAACAGTGTGAACAATGTGGGCTCAGTAAGGTGTTGGCAGACACAAAACAATGGATAGACATATGAACACTCCCACACCTATCTCAGCATTGTGCAGAGATAGAGTTGGATGACAACCCTGCCTGCCACACTGGTCCTGATCACAGTGCTGACATTGCTAAACTGTGCAGGGGGTAGTAGTAGTGCTCTGGTGATAAGTGCAGCTCTGTGCTGGAGCCAACAGCCTGACACTCCATGAGGCTGTGGAAAGTGGAGCCTGTGTGAGTGGGTGTTTGTACCCCTGTGCACTGCGGTGTTGGGGTTTGCACATGTTGTTATTGTGGCTGCATTGTGGGATAAAGCTATGGGGTGATGCTCTGCAGGATACACAGATGGGACTTGAACCTTGGACCCTTTGCTCTTGGACACACTGGCTGAGTGCACTGCATCACACTGTTGCCACAGCAGCATAGTGGTCCCTGGGGCTACCCTTACTTTCCCCAGCCAGACCTCTTCTGTTGCAGTGCACACCACGTACTGGTACAGGGCATGACCTAGGTCCACTGCAGGTGGATGCCACTACTCCCTCCAGCACATACACCCCTTCCCCCTGCCATGCCGCCATGATGCCATGCCGCTGTCGGTGTCGGTGGTGCATAGTCCCAGGTCATCCAGGGGGCAGGTAGGCAGCTGCCTAAGGTGTGGGTTCTGGGGTAGAGGTGCCTACATAGCTGTCCAAGCTTCCCCCGGCACTGCCTGTCAATGTTATGTGCCCCTTGGGGTACCTGCTGGGTAATGTCCCATGGATGGGACACTGTGGGACACAGACTCATGGGCATGTTTGACCCTGGTCAGTTGCTGTCTTGCTGGTTTCCATTGTTGGCGTTCCTATGTGCCACCTAGGCATCTGCCTAGTCCACCCTGTGCCTCAGTTGCCCCAATGCATGTCTCACCTGCAGCCCCCATGCCCCATTTGCGCCATCACCACAGTGGCCTTTCATACCTGGGCACTATGCTGTTGCTGCAAATGGAGCACTACTATCACCTTTCTTGGGCTCCCTGCTTATGCTGTACATTGCTGACACTTAAATGGTTTCTCTCTCCTGCAATGTGCCTCTAACCCCAGGTTTTCACTTGCGTTACTTTTCAGCCCTTCAGTTCCCCGCGTTGGTGTCCCGGGAGCTTCTCCCCGCCCACTCCCCACCCATTGACCCCCTTCTCTCCGCCCTCTCTTCACCCTTTTCGGGACTTACCGCGGCCAGGAACGCTAGCGTGCGTTAGGTAATGTTAACGCGTGTTAACGTTACCTAACGTGCGTTAATGTTACCTAACGCGCATTACCGTTACCGCTGTTACCTTACCGCAGTTTAATAAACATACCCCTTAGTGTTTCTTCATACACCAAGGAAGCTAAATGCCAAAAGAGGACTAAGCCTTATGGAAATAGCACCTACAGAGCTACTATCATAAGCCTTTAGGCAAGCTTAAGGGTTTCAGTGGATCCAAATAGAACAAAAAGTGCTGAAATACAAAAGCAAACAGCAGTCTTCATCTTTAACTTGGACAATCATTCTAATGAATGGAAGGAAAGAGTGAGAGCCCACCAGTACATGGAAGGAAGAAAGCAACAGGATTTTCAGAACAAGGTCAAAAACTCTTTAATGAATTAACATAGTAACATAGTAAGTGACAGCAGATAAAGATCAGTATGATCCATCTAATCTGTCCAGAAAGGCGACAAAAGTGGTGCCTGATGCTCCATACAGGTTACCCCCTGGATACCTTTCTTTATTTAACAACTGCTTTATCATTTCAGTCAAAGCGGTTTACATTGTAACTTAAACTTAGTAATGTACATTAAACAGGGAGATTAATAACTTGGATTTTCTGAGGCAATAGAGGGTTAAGTGATTTGCCCAGTGCAACAAGGAGTGCTACTGGGAATCAAATACTGCTTGTTGGCTTCTCTAGCCATTGCTCTAACCATTAGGCTACTCCTCCAAACCAATGAAGGAGGAATTTAGAGTTATAGTCACTGCTGTATACAGATCACACCCATTTGATGCCTTTATTTAGAGTCGCACCTGCTGCTCCATGAAGGTTACCTCCTCTATTTGTTAAAATATATAGTATATATTATTTATTTTGGGGGTTTTTTATTCCACCCTCTTTCTTTATAGGGATCCTCTGTGTCTATCCCATTCCTTTTTGAATTATGTCAATATTTTTGCCCTTTTCACCTCTATCAGGAAGGTATTCCAGGCATCCACCACCATTTCCATGAACAAGAATTTCCCTGACGTTGCTTTTAAGTTTACCTTCTTGCAGCTTAATTTCATGCCCTGTAGTTTTACAGTCTGCCTTCTTTGAAAACGGTTTGTTTGTTCACTCAATTGTTTGTTCATTAATACATTTTAAGTATTTAAATGTCTGTATCATATCTCCCTGTTCTTCCTCTCCTCTAGGGTCTAGATCAGCAAACAAGGAAAAAGAACTGGCTAAAGCAGAAATACAGTGAAAAATACAGAAAGTTACTTCAGAAACTAAAAGAAAAACAAAACCTGAAAGATAAATGGCTAAGAAAAGGTGGTTTAAACCTAAAGCTGAAAGATTGATATTTGCATCATATGATAATGGATTTTGGACAAGGTGGTTCATGGGCAGTCTAGAGAAAACTGGTAAAACAAATATTAATATTGTACCATTGAACTGGAAATGGCATACATCGCACCACTGAGAGTGAAGTGCTGATGTCAGAGAAATGTATGTAGAAAAGCAGAATAACATAGCATATCTCATCCACTAAAAGCCATGGAGAGCATATCTAAAACATTTTAACCAGTTAGCAGAACTCCTCGCCAGCTAAAATGTGGCCAATTCAGTGGTACTGACTATCTCCTCCCATTAAATGCTCCTTTGCTAACCTTTTAGCAATGGGGCATTCTGGGGGCAGTACCACTATCTAGCCAGTCAATGGCGCTATTCTGCCACCAACCAGCAATCTAAAATGCCAAAAGTTGGGACAGGTGGAAAGTTGTCCTACCACTAGGTGGTTTTGCAGTTTGGCTAGTGGCTGAATATTGCTGCTGACCAGATGGCAAAAAAGCAATCCAGGTAAAATGGATATTCAGTGTCGATCACTGGATATGGCCTGGCACTGAATATTCAGGCTTAAAGTGGTAATGGCCAGCTGCTTTAACAGCGCTGGCTGTCATCACTGAATATGCCCCCTATGTTGCTGTGCTAGATCATGTCTTCAAAAGAACCTTGAAGAATGAAGAAGTTGTGATCACTTGAGACAGTCTTATTTCCACTTATAAAAAGCTTAATGCAAGAAAACCAGAAATTGTGGTAAAGGAGAAAAGCACAAGAACAGCATTATTAATAGATGGGTCAGCGCCAAGCGACTGTGAGAGAAGATCCTCAGGTAGCAACAAATACATCAGAGACTAGAAATTATCCCAATTGTATTGGATACCATCAACCTGATTAAAAAGTATTTCTAAGCATATCTTGTTGCCTGTATATATTAAGCCTTATGAGTTCCAGGAGGCAGCTCTCCGGTATAGTGCAAGCATTGAGATGAGCATTAGCAGGGGATCTCAGAGATCAAGGTAATTGCCAAAATAACCTGCTTTAGGAAAGAGGTTCTTTCTTATCATGGCATATGTAAAATTAGCCGGTTTGGAGACATGTTCCAAAAAGGACATGCCAAAGGCACAAGAGCTCCTCATGCATCACCAGCCAACATGAGTTGACTGTTAGATCCGTCTCCTGCACCCACCCTATCATGATCTTCTTTACCATGAAAATATGTGCTATAAGTTTTATTATAGAATGCCAGCTGTGCCAGTTGAATGTGCATCATTGTCCTGGAAAGGCCCTATTGTTCAGTCCCCAGGATGTAGTCTATCTTCATCAGCTCGGGGATGGGACTACCCATCCAGCTGTGATTGCAGAAGAATGATGGGAGGCATATTCATCTGTGGTTGCTCAGCTAATTAAAAAGCCCAATGGCCAACACTTTATTTATTTAGCTCACATCTTTCCAGATGCAGTTCAAGACAAGTTATATTCAGGTATTTCCCTGTCCCCAGAAGACTTATAATCTAAGTTTGTACCTGAGGCAATTGAGGGTTACGTGACTTGCTTAAGACCACAAAGAGTGCTAGTGGGATTTAAATGCTGGGCTTTCTGGTCACCAGGCTGCTGCTCCAACCACTAGGCTACTCCACCACTCTAAACATAACCTGGATATTCAGCAGTAGAATAAATCTGGTTTCCACTTTTGAAAGTCCAGGCTAACCAGACAACAATGCTATCCTGTTAGTGGTGATATTTATCTGCTAACTGGTTGAAGTTAGGACAGCCATTCACTTGTCCTAACTTTAACTGATTAAGCTATTTGGTTAGTGATTGAATATCTGTATAGCAACCATCACTATTCCTGATCCGCCCACAGACTGGCTGGTTTTGACTGGGCATTTTTTCCATGATCTGTGAGGCTATTCAGCGGTACTAGCTGGTTAATGTCACAGAATATTGGGCTGAATGCATTTTAGCTGGTTAGCAGGTCTTCTAACCAGCCAGAATACTTTGAAAATTCTGCTGTAACATCTGATACATCCAGTCCAGGTTGCCAGAACCATGGAATAATAGAGCTGTTCACAGACTGCCTGGTACCAAAGGGCCATAGATGTACCACAGCTGGTTGCTGCACTGTATCTTTCCATGTGGCAAGCCTCCTGAATACGACACACTTCTAACAAGAGAGTATCAGTAATCTCATTGAGGGAACATGAACAGTGCTTTGTTCTTGTAGAGATGTTATGTCTCAGGCAGTAGAAAACAAATCTACAAATGAACGGCAGAGTACTGCCTGATAGCGAAAGGAGAAAGGCACAGAAGCCCACAGCTATCTAAAATACTTGACAATGTTCATTGCAAATGCAATGTGTGCCTTCGAGTCAGTCCTGACTCCTGGCGACCCAGAAGCTCCTGGGTTTTCTTGGCAGTGTCACTGGAAGTAGATTGCCAGGGCTTTCTTCCGAGGCAATGGAGGGTTAAGTGACTTGCCCAAGGCCACAAGGAGTGCTAGTGGGAATCGAACCCTGGTTGCTTGGTTACCAAGCCAGTGCTCTAACCACTAGGCTATGTTCATTAATACTACTTAATGTCTGTTCTGAATATATGTCAGCTAATGCCACAGTCTGCATTTTAATCCTTTCACAGACAGCCCATCAATGGCAGTCTCCTTGACATTAGGACAGAAGTCCCTAACCTTTTTGGTTGTGCGGACTTCTTATTAACCTCCCAAAATTAAGACCTCCAGTTCATCCACACCCCTCTTTCCAGCCACTTTTCTCAGTGCAAAGCCTGACCACAGTAGATCTCTTTATTTCTCTTCCCCTTTCTGTTTCTACCAGTATTTATCTCTCCCCTCCAGCTTGTCCCCACTAGTACCATTTTCTCTCCCTCTACCCCTCTCTAGCCAGTTTCCTCCAGTCTCTATCTCTTACACCCCCACCCCCCCCCCCCACCCCCTTCCAGCCAGTCCCCACCAGCTTCTCTCTCTTTTTCTCTTTTCTGTGGACTACAGATTGGAAACCACTATACTAGGACATTCCGCCCGCTACAAACTCATCTCCTGAAATGATTACAGCATGACCCTGGCCTGTTTTAAAGAATTATCTAGACTGACCAGTCAGATTGTTCAACTTAGAGTCCCTATATTTAAACTGATTAAATTCAAATATTAAATACATTCATGCAATCAAATGAATATGTATTTATTAATTTATTTATTTGATTGTTTGGGATGCTTATATTCCATCAATGGAAGCAATCACATCCATAATATCTTAATATAAATATCTGTGAGCTATAAAAAAGAATAAAGGATCACACAGAGATTCCGCTAAAAATTCCATCACTAGACACCATCTGAGACTATTCCTGTGTTTACTGTCTAATGATAATGAACAAAGAAACTGTAAGGCCCTTTTATTAAAATGCGGTACTTTTTGTGCTTAATGAAGGTTTTGAGTAAAAATTAATGTGCAGTAAATGCAAACTTGTGTGCTAATTGCCGGGGGCATGACCAGCATGTTTCTGGCAGTTATCACACATGCTTTAAGATCACTCATTCAGGTCACATTAACGGGGCAATTTCAGAAGCTCTATTTGTAATTTGCATATCTGAAAATGAACATTCAGATGTGCAAATTACAGAGACATCCCTGGATCCATTTTAGAAAGCTGTGTACATGGACATCCCTGGTGCAAGCATGTCTATGTAACACGGGGGCATGGCCTGGGAGGATCAACGGAAATGCACATCATGGTGCAATTTCAGAATGATACAAGCATGCTCAGCCCTATTTTTCAAGTGTTCATGCCTATACCTGGTCCTCACCACAAAGAAGATGCCAAAATGTACTACAAACATATTAGTAAAGGTTACTAAATGTTAACGCACGTTAATGAAAGCTAACGGCATGCTAAGTGCTGCCATGGCCTATAGAAATGAATGGGCCATGGTAACTTTCATTAGTGTGAGTTATAGAGCAGGTGGAAATTTGTGCATTGGAATTTGTGAGTTATTGCAGCTGGTCCTGAAAGTCCATTTTCATAAGGCAAAAGATGCTTATGTTTATAAAATAGGCTTAACATCGACCATTTTTTGGACTTCACAGATAGGGGTATGTTTACTAAACCATCTTAATGTTAACGGTGCTAGTTGCAGTGTTAATGTGAAGAATGCCATATAGGGAGTGGGTGTTCTGGTGGCAAGGTAGCAAGAATCTGTATCGCGCGATAGTGGGCGCTGTGGCATGTTAATGCGCATTAACCCTAAGTTCATGCCAGCGCAGTGTTAGAAGCTATAAATATGTAGCCCACTGGTTACTGCAATGACTGTGGAGGCAGAGGTCCTGGGTTTGATCCTGCAGTGGTGATATGTAAGAAGGCTGTCTGAGGCAGTTCCTTTTTTTAATGTAAATCAGTGCTGCCAGCAAAAACACCCTTAACCTATGTTGCCGCATAAGGCGCCCTATAAGGCACTCCATAGGGCAAATTATAAAGTGCCCTGTCCGCCAAGGCACCTTATAAGGTACCCTATAGAGCGCTTTATAGGGCACCCTATAGGGCGCTCTATAGGGCACCTTATAGGGCGCCCTATGAGGCACCTTAGGCAACGGCACTGTAAGGGTGTTTCTGCTGGCAGCACTGATTTAAATTAAAAGGAAAAGCCTCAGCCAGCCTTATTAAATAACACCACTGTGGGATCAAACCCATGACCTCTGCCTTCACAGTCATTGAAACAACCAGTGAGCTACATCTCTATAGTGTCCAACACACTGCTGGGTGGCTACAGAAAGACTGAAGGTCACCACACAAGCTGTCTGTTGTGGTTACCAGGACAGGCTAAATACACCCGTACCCATGATGCACTGCACATGCAGATCAGCAGCCTACATCTAATCACAAGATGTGGTATGCGCCTCTATAGCACCCCGGCCTGGTAGGGGGAACTGACCGTGTGTGTGTGTGTGTGTGTGTGTTACTGGCACAGAGTAGCTACAGACCGTGACATTGTGCGGTTTCTGTGTTCACCCTGAGGGTGAGGTGGGGCGTCCAGCACCAGGTCCGCAGCACCTGGCTTGGCTGAGATAGGCTGTGCTGCAGGTCCCCAGCAATGCCAGTGTGTGATAAGTAGCCCTTGTAGACACACCTAAGAAGCACCTGTGTCCATTTGTATTTCCCAGTCTCGTCTAGCCCTTGTGGACTATGATGCACCCAGAATAGTACATATCCTGTGTGTTTGTCATGGTCACATGTTATAAGAGAAGGGTGGTGCTTGGACCCACATGCGGATTATGTAGCACCACCCAACCCACCCTCTGTGGGTCAGGGTGGGGGACAGGATCTCCCACCAACAGATCCACATTCTACATCTCTGCAATGGTGGCAGTAGAGGGGACCATCAACCCCAGTCCTGCTGGGGAATAAGCACCCTACAGGGCAGTCAATGCAGATCGGTAGGGCACTGGCAGACAGGCAGGAGGCCTGGAAAAGCTCAGCTGCCCCCCACCACTATCTGACATTCACCAGCAGAGGGCACAGTTAGTCTCCACCCACAGCACCCTGCAAGGTGGTCCAGCCATACACATGTTAACTGCACACAGTCTGCTGGCTAGTACATAGTGCATGTTCCTGGAGGAACTATGTGCACCCACAAATGGGATGTGAGCACACACACCAAGCAGGTAAGTCAGTGATTGGTCCCCAGAAAAGGAAACCCATAGATATCACTTAAGAGAATATTGTATAAGCACTATGGGGGGATCTAGCCATGTCATGGTCACTGCTCAGTCAGGGTGAGAGTGACCCCCAGCATGACATGCTGTGGCCATCCTGTCCGTGCAGGTGGTGGTCGGGCACTACAATGTCCCAGCCATTGCCCTATGCCCTGTGCAGACTGCATCCTGCCCAGGCCGCCCTGTCCGGGCCATACCCACAGTACCTTTCTCCTCATTATGCACATTGGCAGGCTAACACTGGAAATAGTGCAAGCATTGTGGGCTCAGTAAGGTGTAGGCAGCCACAAAACACTGGATAGACATACACACACTCCCACACTTATTTCAGCATTGTGAAAAGAGAGAGGAGGTTGGCAGCCCTGGCCGCCACACCAGTACTGGGCACAGTGCAGGCATTGCTATGGTACTCAATACAGTTAGGGTCACTCCCCGGGGTGGGAAATACTGTCAGAAACAAAAACTGAAACACACTCCACAGATATCAGAAAGGTTGCTATGATGAATATCTGTCAACAAATTGTGTTTAACTTAGGATTTGTTATCTGACATTAATCATAGCAACCTTTTGATATATGTGGAACGTGTTTACAAGTTTAAGACGGCACTGCTAAGGTATGCAGGTGCTAGTATTGGTAGATGCTGCTCTGCGCAGGGCCCAACAGCCTGACTCTCCATGAGCTGTTGGATAGTGGAGCCTGTAGGTGTAGGTGTTTGTGCCCCTGTTGGCCTCTGCTCTAGGGCAGAGCTTCCCAACTCCGGTCCTAGAGGGCCAAACACGGTTCAGGTTTTCATGCTGTCCCTAATGAATGTGCATGAGATACATTTGCATATAATGGGGGTGGTGCATGCAAATGCATCTCAAGCATATTTGTTAGGGACAGCATGAAACCTGAATGGTGTTTGGCCCTCCAGGGGGTATGTTTACTAAACTGCAGGTTAAGGTGGCCTAACAAGGTTATGGTGCCCTAGGTTAGTGTGGCCTAAAGGCTGTAAGGTGCTGCAGTATGACATGCATGACCTGTGAGGAACAGAGACAGATATAGCCCTAACACTAGATACTTATTTACAAACAGGATTCGACACTGCAAACTACATTATTTCGTAAACCAGTTCAGAGAAATACATTTTGGCACTATCAGAGCTATCATCCAGGCCCTTTGCGGAAAGGTTTACCGATAGGTCAATTTTTGAGATTGAGACGCCTATGTTCCACATTTGCTGAATACCGTAAGCAAGCGATTTAAAGATCCGATTGCTGCAGAGAGGTTATCCTCCTTATACCATCAGAGTGGCATATAAAAGTGCTTGTCATAATCATCCAGAATGGTGGGAAGGGGGAGCAGTAAGCTCGACTATTCAATGACATGAGGAAGTGACATCATATGTAGGAGTGTTGCCATACATGTCAAATGCTTCGACAGTAATGAACATGTTGAAGAAACATTGGTCGATTTTAGCTCTCCACCCTTGTTTCCGGAAACCTTTAATGGTAGCATTTCAGAGAAGGAGTAATATTGCAGATTGTATAGAGCATACGGTTCAGGCCACTGAGGAGACCTTGGCAAAGGGTCATTACAAATGTGGGTCTTGTCAGTTTTGTGATACCACATTAGAGGGTCCGGTGTGGGATGATTTCATATCAGGCATTCAAAGTGTCAGTCATTTTCATACGACTTGTTTGAGCATGTTTGTGATTTACCTCATTATCTGCCCCTGTCAAAAATATTATATAGGCAGAACATTATGCTCTATGAAGAAAAGATTACAAGAACATAGATCTCAGATTATTACTGGAGTAATATCAGCACCAGTGGCGTTACACTGTCAAGAGCTAGGCCACTCTTTTCAGGATTTGAGATGGCGTATTCTTGATGTAGTTCCTGAACAGAAGCGGGGGGAGACCGTTTCTCTTGCCTACAGTATAACGAACAGTCATGGATTTACCGTCTTCAGACGGTGGCACCAAAGGGGTTAAATTTATCTCTGGAATGGTGGAGTTTGGCTAGTGGTCAATAGAGGACATGAATTTTAGTAGACAGCCAATCGTAGCCCTGAGATGTCACCATGGGATTGAGGCTGGCCCTTAAAAAAGTAAGGAAGAGGAAGTAATGGTATGACGTATAATGCACGAAGAAGGACCAGGAAGTCCGGAGTCTGAAACACGACGTTGCGTACATCTTTCAGGAGTTTATGTCATCCGAATTTAAACCTTGGAGATTGCAGCAGAAAGACAGAATATTGTCTCGGTGCTGAGTTAGAGGGCTCGTTGGACTGGACGCTGGAACTAGGTGTAGATAGCGCCCGAATGATTCCCTAGTTGGAGCTCTGGACAATGTTGAGATAACAAGTGCAGCTAAGTACTTTCTATGCAGTTCACAGCACAAATATCTCTAAGGGTAATTGGGGTATTATCTCCTGGTGTGATAGTGAGAGGGTGGTTCCCTCTTTTAAATAAAGAATAAAAAAGAAGGTTTGCCATGAGAGAGGGTCATTCCTTTCACGGCAAACAATCCAACAAAAAATTTAAATTGGTAGTTGTATAGAGGGCTTGAGGTTTATCTCTTTATTTTATGAATTTGATGTGGGATGAATGGCGGTTTTTGTGTAGGAATAATCATGGCAGTGTCCCAGTTCTTATACTTTTTCCTACTATTTCCTTTTTTAATTGGTCTTCTATTATTTGATTCTTTTATGTGTCAAATATGTGTGCATATATAGTCCAAAGCCATTTCACTGGCCACTTTTTTTTAGGCAATATTGGACATAATGAGTTGAACTGTAAGACTGCCAATAATGTTGACCACAACTGTATATTGTCATAGGTTTCCTTCATATAGACTGCATGACCAACTGGAATTGATGGCAAAACATTGTCATTATGCAGCAAAACAGCATATTGATTTGAACGTACTACTAGATCTATAAAACAGCGACTCACTGAGCATGCGTCGCGTTTACGGACAAAAAACGCTTACGGCATCTATGCTGGAACATTGTATTCAAAATGATCATGCCTTTGAGTCGCTTCATTGGCGTATATTAGACCATGTACCGATTGATCCGAGAGGAGGAGATCAAACACAACGTCTGTAAAAGTTGGAACGGAGATGGATTTTTTCACTTGATACAGTTTGCTCTAAGGGCCTGAATGCTCAGATAGACTGGTACATGATCATTTGATTCATTCATCCATCTTTAAGGTTTTAAGTAGGAGATAGCCTATTATCTTGGGAGGGTTTTCCCTTATTAGTGGGCTTCCCCTCTCTGATTGGCTGTTTTTCATCAAATTAGTTTGATTGGTGGATGGCTGGTTTTCGTCATGAGTGAGGTCAGACGCCGGGCCTGGTTATTTAAGGCGTTTTCTCTTTTAATAATTATCGGCTTGTACTGCTTATGAATCCTACACATATTTAGTTACCCTTGATGTACAATCTCTTTATACTAATATTGATCAAGGGGAGTTGCTCACTTCCCTGGCTGATTATCCATTAGTTCTCCCTGAGCGTATTCCTCGGACATTTATACTAGATTTATACTAGATGGCTGTTTTTCGTCATGAGTGAGGTCAGACGCCGGGCCTGGTTATTTAAGGTGTTTTCTCTTTCTTATGAGTTCATTGAAGCTTTGGATTTACGGAGTGTGCATTGCTTCCATTTACTTCCTGGCTGGATTGACTGGTGCTCTCTCTCCCGGGGCGTCTGAGGTCACGTGAGCACTGAGGGCTATAACAGCTGAGCCCCCACCGCAGCACTGCGAGTGTGCATTGCTTCCATTTACTTCCTGGCTGGATTGACTGGTGCTCTCTCTCCCGGGGCGTCTGAGGTCACGTGAGCACTGAGAGCTATAACAGCTGAACCCCCACCGCGGGACACGCACTCCGGATTATATTGGAGCTTTTGTTTTGTTTGTTCTAATTTTTGTGTATGGGGAAACGGAAGAAAAAAGTTACTTCTCTTACAATGTCTTCTGGTAAGGCGGTCAAGGTTGTTGGACCTATGGACACTCATGTTAAGTCTGTCGTGCCCTCCTCTGCCGCCCAGTTATCTTCAGCGTCTTCCATTTCTCTGGCTCCTGTCTCGGAGAATTGTCTCCAGAACCGCGTCAGGTTTTCTCTCCTCCCTGCACGGCACCGTCACCATTGGGTAAGGGTTCTCCTCGTAGACCCGAGGAGGCTCCCTTGCCTGAATTTGTTTCACTGCCAGACTCCTTCTTGAAGGTAAACTCTGATTTATCTCTTGTGCCTGAGCCCTTTGAATTTTCTTCTACCGTGGAAACACCTAATCCACCGAAAGAAATTTCTTTACAAGACATTTGGCAAGTAGTTGCTCGGACAGAGATGTCCTTGAATTCATCTTTGCTGAAACTTTCTAAATTTACTCATGAGACTGTGACTGCATTAACTGACTGTCAGACTAGATTATGTAACTTGGAAAGTTCTAGAACTAAATTGGAGGGTGCGCTTTCTTCTGTACAGGGAGTCCTGGCATCATCTGTCCAAGACTCTCTTACTGCACCAACGTGATGAGATTTTTGAGAATGCTTTGCGAGTTAAAAATCTTCGATTGTTAAATTTCCCTCGAACCCACTACCTTTCTCCTAGTATTCTTTTTTCTAAATATTTAAAAGATGTATTGAAAATATCTGATCCTGATAATATACTTTTGTCGAAATTCTACTATATACCGGCAGGGATAAGGGAAACTCCCGTTTCAGATTCTGAGTTAGGTGGTGGTGCTTGCGGAGAAATTGACCAGTTGAATCCTCCTAGTTTAGACTTATCTCAATTTTTGGAGACTTCTATAGAAGAAATACCCTCTCGAGCTACATTATTGGTTACCTTTTCTTTGGAAAAAGATAAGGATTTAATCTTACGTACTTATTTTAAATACCGTCATGAGAAATTCTTTGGTCAAGCAGTTCAGTTATTTCCTGATGTTGGTCGCATTACTCAAGTAAAACGTAAAGCTTTTCTTTTACTTAGGCCTCGTGTCCTGGCTTTAGGTGCCACTTTTCTCTTAAAATATCCCTGTAAATGTGTTGTAGCTTATCAGGGTAAAACTTACATTTTTTTAGATGCTTTACAATTGGAGACCTTTTTGAAGGGTTTGGCTTTGTAATAATCTATTTGTTTTCCTATTTCTTGGTGTCTTGCTAAAGTCAAAAGGAGTTAGTTATATTGCTTCCATTCCATACTGGGATATTTGTTTTTCTTCTATATTTTTTCTTTGCAATTGTTCACACTTCATGTTGTGGGCTGGGTGTTATTATTTGGTAAAATATTGTTTGTAATATGATTGCTTTGTATTACCTTTTGATTACTCCAATAAAGAGTTTAAATTAAAAAAAAAAAGAAAAAAAAAAAGAAGCTTTGGATTTACCACGTTTGGATTGACCTGAGGCAGGGTTGAAGATTTATATACCCGAAACGTGACACGTCATCATTTTTGGATCTTTGGCGGTATTCTTAAACACTTGAAGAAACAGTTTGATAAAAAGCTAAGTACAACGAGTTTTTAAAAATTTTTTATTAATATTTATATAAACACTCAAGCATATAGATGAATGAATAGAAATAATGGGAAATCCACAACATTCCAACAATTACAAATAAAAGTATTCAAAGTAATCATTCCCATAATTAGTCCACAATTATCAGGGCGGGGGGCTACAGGAAATTTAACAATTGACCATGGCTTCAATAATATTGAAGCAAACATGTTCAAAGTAACACAGAATTAATATATATATTATAAGCAGGATAAGACTTATGCATCGGCCGTATTGAGACCCACCTCCACTCATAGCTCTTCCCTTGCACCTATAAATTCTGAGAGCTGCTTAAGGTAAAAAAAAAGGAAATTCTTCCCTTGATAGGAAACATAACACATAGACAGATACTTTAACACAAACGTTGCACCCAAGAAAATAATCCTGGAACGGTAAGCCAGGAATTCTTTCCTCCTTAATTGGGTTACTCGAGACAAATCTGGAAAAATTATAACATTTGAACCTAAGAACTTCTCATTAATATTCTTAAAAAATAAACGAAGAATCAATGCCTTGTCAGCCTCCAAAGCTAGAGTCACAAGCATTGTAGTTCTTTCTGTAACCACATCCAAAGAACTTTCCAAAAAGCCCATCAGATCTCTAATTCCACTCGCTGTTGCCTCCAAATTTCTCCCCCATACTTCCAAGTTGTTCACCGACAAATATTGTGCCCTAGTAAGTGGGGGCATGTGCTCAGTTGGAATCTTGAGCACCTCTCACAGATATTTCCGCACCATTTCCAATGGGGACAAGAGTGGAGACTTTGGAAAGTTTAAAAGACGAAGGTTATTTCGTCGGGTACGATTTTCAAGGTGTTCAGTCTTCCGCAACAGCACAGTTCTCTCCCTCATTAGAACATTATGCTCCTCTTTAAGATGCCCTAACTCTTCCTTCACCTGCAGCAAAGAACTCGCTTGCAGCTCTTGGCTCTTAGAGGACTCCAATTTCATTACAGTTAACTCAGTACTTACAGAACCCACCACTGTTGAAAGGGTTGAAGTTAAGGCAGAGATAGCATCCCAAAGTGCTTCCAACATTATCACAGCGGGCTTTTCCACCACCCGACTCAGGGGTATAAGCCCTATACCAGACTCCAACAGCCGTGGGGCTACCACACGAGGAGATGGATCTTCTACACCATGTTCCTTCAGCTGTCTACCCCCTCTGGAAACCAGGGTCGTCCACAGCAGAACTTGCTCCTCAACTGCAGGCAAGGGAGTGCTCACCCGGAGATCAGGCGGTGGTGAAAAACCAGAGCCATCTGCAGAAAGAAAACTTCCGGGCTGTGTCGGGGGCTCCTGATGTTCCAGAGACAAACTTACTCCTGATGCGCCCAGCACAGAGATAGACTTCTCCCGCTGTGCTGGCGAAGACGCCACTACTGACCTGGCAACTGCAAAACCGCAATGCTCCAGCATCCTCTGACCAATGGCAGAAGCTTGCGGTTGGGCACAGGGGTAGCCCGCTTGCTTCCTTTTCCTCCACCCCATACTCGACGAAGTGGAACTTGCCGAAAAGACAGGAATGCTGAGCAAATGGCGAGCAGCCAGCACAGGTCAGGTTCCTGCTGCCATCTTGCTCCCCCATTCGATTTCTACTGTCCGTACAACGGTTTTTGAGCTTATAAAATTATTTGATTAAAAAGGAGAAGCCACAGTGGTGTACAGACCTGTTCTGTGCACTTGGATTGGCAGCTCCAACAAAAAATAAGAGAAGGATTGTTCCTTCATTAGATCAGAATCCTTTTAGATTGATGGTGAATTTGATTCTGATTCGGTTTTCTGATTTTTGACTCTCCAGATCATTGGCACTGCAAAAGGCATGGATTTCATTTTTCTATTCAAACACTGGCAAAGATTTGGTGCACAAGTGTTGCAGCATATGTGTGGGATCCAGCTCTTGTCATGATCTCCAATTTTGCAGCCAAAGTAGGCTTTCTTAATCAAAGTGGTTATACTGCATTTTTATGTTGCAGAAGTCACTTCATCACAAACATAGCAGAAGTGATCTGCATTGTTCAAACAATTACAAGGCATTTCTCACTTTGGCTAAATGGAAAAAATCAAATACTAAGATTAGTCTGTAGCCAAAATACTACTGCCATGTCATGTTCATTAAAAAAATGTTGTGGAATTTGTTCTGCACAGTGATGTAATTAAGCTAAGTTAGGATTACATCATCTAGGACTTCTAGGAATAACATGATGCAATTCATATCATGTATGATGCAATAGCACCTTCAAATTGCATCATTCATTGTTTTGCATGAAAAGCAAGTACTGTCCAAAAACAGATTTGTCATAAATCCATTCAAAGATGTACATTGTAAATGGGGGTGCTTGTTGTGAAAGTTCCACAATCTTGGCAAGGACAGGAATTTACTTGACTTGCAAAGGATTGTGGGTCTTGTAGTTCATTCACACAAAACTAGCCGTTTAACAAGAATAAAGAATTGTAGTTGCTCGAGTGTAAAGCGGAAAACAGATTTTATTTATGGGGTGTTATTCCCTCGCACAGATATGCTTGGTAACATCAACAGGATAATTTCTCCAGAAGTTTTATTCAGGAAACAAACCAAATAAGGCAACTGAATTACTTATGCAACAACTTAGTAAAGACCTTGATGGAACAGAAAAGGTCTTTCTTCTAGCCCCTGCTAATAAACTTTCTTAGCAGTGCTGGAATGAAAAATAAACCCAAAAGGAAAATTCTCTTTATCAAAAAAAACAGCTTTCTTCCTTTCACACAGAGAATAAGCTTTTTCTCAAAGTCCCACGTGCACTTGTGCCTTGCTCTAATCACAGGTGCTTAACCAGCTGCAAACCATTGCTGGTCCACTCTCCACGTGGCTCCAACTTTCCCCAAAGCTTTCTCTCAAAGAAACTTTTCTGGGAAGCTAAAAATCAGTACAGTTCCTTTTGGTGTTTGATCCTTATCTGAGGATTACTTTAGAACAGCAGCTTAGAAAGAGAACAATCCATGCATTCTACTTCCTCATTTGATATTTCCCCTTGCTCTTGAAATATCATAGGATCACTTTCATACACTGGCTCAGAGGGTTTCTCTAACTGATCTCTACCAGGACAGAAACTGTTTCCCTGCTGTCTTCCTTGTGCAAAGCTAGGGAACAGATCAGAGTTCATACCTGAGATCACGTTGTCATTAGGTTTCCTCTCTGGGTATTTTGGGCCAGTAGGTAGCAAAACTTCTGTGCCCAGCTCTCCAGTCAGAATCTCTGGACTTTAGGTCTCTTTTCCCATACATCCGTGAATAGGTATTAGAGCTCCTTCTTTCTGTAGATGCAGCCGTCACCTTTACAGGTGCTGTCCGAGGGTTCCTAGCTGTATATCTCCAAGCCTCTGGCTTCTTCCAGTCCAATGAAGAATGCTTGCCCCAGGAATCTCTCCCAGCATACGTACTGCCTTGGACTCCTTTCTTAGACCTTCTGGACGTCTTGCTGTTCTTCCTTCTGTTCACGATCAGTCTCTCCTCCAGCTCCCGTTGCTGTCCTTGCCACCTTTGCTCTCCTTGCTCTTGCTGTCTGTATGATGAATTTCTTCTAGCTTTAAAGTGCCTAGATGGTCGCTCCACCCTAGCACACTGCAGGTGTTCTGAATTAAGCCCTGCCCTAGGAGATGTGTGATTAGGGATTACATCATTGCTTCTCTGATTAGGCACACGTTTCCCTACTTCAGCTCTCCTAGAGGCTTTCTGTAAACCAGTGCATTCTGGGTCTGGTAGTCTTTTAGGTAAACACTCTGTTTTAGTGCTTTTACCAGCCAGCACAGGTTACTTATTCAGAGCCAATTCACCTCTTGTATTATTTCTTCCTGAACTATGATAAGCTTCCTTATCACAACATGTATTTTAGTAATTTATGGTTTAAATTGAGATCCCTTCCCATTATAACTTTCATATCCTTAGCACTTCCGAAGTCAAGATTGTATGTACTGATCCAGTAGTGTTAATTGAAAGCTAGAGCCAATAAACAATTTTAATAATTCAAACAAACTCACTCCAAAACCCATTCAAAGCTTTCTCTCCACTTACAAGACTATATGGCTATTCAAACAAACTCAACAGAGAGACTATCAGATCTCCATTCTAGGAACTCAACTGAAGGACAACAGCCCTTAATACAGAAAAGTTCCAAACAATATACGTAGTTCATAGGTCTCATCTGTGACATACAATACCTTACAGAGCAGTGAATGCAGCACCTGACATGACATCATGGTTCAGGCCCAAACATTTTGCTTCAGGAGAACACTGACAAACCTCTACCCAGTCATCTTAGCTATCCAGCCTATTCAGCTGCTAACCAAAACTTAGACTGGCAACAGAATATAGAGGAAACATACTCATGTGACCTCCAATATACATATCCACTAACCCTCAGCTAAACAATTAAACATACAGTTATCTCAAAACTATCAAAAGGATGTGAACAGGAAGGAGTCGGTGCAGAAGGTGGCTACTAAAATGATTAGTGGTCTTCATTATAAAGCATATGAGGACAGACTGAAGGATCTTAATATGTACACCTTAGAGGAAAGGCGGGATAGATATGATATGATTGAGATGTTTAAATACCTCCATGGCATAAATGTTCTGGAGAAAGCCTCTTTCAATTGAAAGCAAGTTCTGCTACGAGGGGGACATGGGATGAGGGTGAAGGGAGATAGATTCAGGAGTGATATGCGGAAATATTTCTTTACAGAAAGAGTAGTGGATCTGTGGAATAGTCTCCCAGTGGAGGTGGTAGAGATGAGGACGATAACTGAATTCAAAAAAGCATGGGACAAACACAGAGGATCTCTAAAGGTAAAAAGAGGACTGTTGTAGTTGTTGATATGGAAGGACAGACTAGATAGGCCATGTAGTCTTTTTATGTCATCATATTTCTATGTTTCTACAAACACCTCATATATCACGAGCCAGAGACACCCACTCAATTTCATTATTTAAACCCGCTGGCTCCATTGAGCCTAAACGGTATATCCATCGTTGTTCCAAATAATTTAAACAAACCAACTTATCCCCTCCATGCCAATCCAGTTTGACTTGATCAATCACTAACCACCACAACTGCAAGTCTTGATGACAGCATTCCACAAATGACTAACCATCGGGGCAGACACTTGATTAACTATCCTGCTATAGTATTCATTCCAACGCTTGCAACCCACATCAATTTTAGGGCATGGGCAGATGATAAGATAAACCATCCTACTAGAGTTACAAGATGTATTACAATGAAGTTTAAAACACTGCTGAGTAATGGGGTGAATCCAATTTGGGCCCGTGATAGTATTCTCACACCAGCGGCAATGACCACCGCACATATGGTTTCCTACAGCAGGCCCTGTCTCCGTTGCAACCAATTATTTATATTCTTTCCTCATTTATAGGCTATGCAAGGAGGACTTAATGGGGCACTTCTTAAAGCCTGCAGGGTGCACCAGTGCTGACAATGAGCCCAGCTAGTCGTGGGGCCATATAAGAGTAAGGCAAAAGACATACCATCCGATCTTCTGCCGGGAGCTCTGCCCTTTGTACATCAGAGTGTCATGTCGGGTTCTGCATTGACTGCTCTGTAAGGTATTGTATGTCACAGATGAAACCTATGAATGATGTTGTTTATGTATTAAAGGCTGTTGGCCTTCAATTAAGTTCCTGGAACGGAGGTCTGATGGTCTGACTGAGTTAGCCGGGGATCTGTAGTGCATGCAGCCCCTCAGAATCGGGGCCCAGCCTGCACATACAGGCTGGAAGACCCAATTCTGAACCCGCCGGGGCTAGATGCCCCTGAGGACTCAAAATCAGGTCTACTGCTGTATGCCCTAATTCTGAGGGGCTGTGCAGGGGCTGGATATCCAGAAGGGAATTGGCTTCCATGCCAATTAGCAGTTGTTAAAATGTTCTAATGCACATTCAAAAAATTAATTTAAACAAATGTGTGAAAGGAACTGGCAATATGTTCACAAATCAAGGATAAAGCCCTAAAGAACCTAAAAGAAAACCAAACCTTTTGCCCTATACACAGGGCTGGCCCATCCAATAGGCAGGCTAGGCAGCTGCCTAGAATGGCAGACCATGTGCTTCGGGACACATGGCCTACGGCACCCCCCGCATGCCAAGTCCCACCGTCCTTCCCCCCACTGTGGTGAGCCATGCCATGTTGCCGCTCATTCTAGTGACAGGGAGGAGACGGCTGGGCTTGGCGGCAGGCCATGTGCATCGGCACACATGATCTGCCACTTCTGAACTTTGAAGTTATGTCGGAGGGAGTCAGATGTTGCAGGCCATGTGTGCTGAGGCACATGGCCTGCCCCGAGCCACACCTCCCGTCAATTCCACTGCTGAAATCAGCAGTAGCGCAGCTCAGCATGGTGGACTTCTGCCTAGGGTGGCAGAAACCTTTGGGCCAGCCCTGCCTATGCATATCTATAGTGGGGGCTGTTGTGAGGCCAATAGTGTGCAAAACTGAGGCGCATTAAATGCAAAGCTTAACATGTGATGCTGTTTAGTAGCATGGCGCACTATTACTGCAGATACAGTTAACTTCATCTATTGAGGCAGAGGTAAATGCACACATGTGACCGCGCAGTACTCACCATGCCCACTCTCTGCCCCTAACCAGCCCATTTCACACTCTAATGTATGTGGCACTTAGCATGGAAATTGTCTTGCACTAACAGTGATGGCCACAAATTAACAGTTACCGCAGGACACAGCACCCACTTAGAGCACACCCAAACCCATGCTAACTGCGTAATGCACTTTAGTAAACATGTCTCTAAAATTTGCCCTAAGAAATGTACTGCACGCATTTGTATTTGTTTTGTTGAATGTATGTTTTTAATTTTATAGAGTTTTAGGGGGAACATTAATGTCATGAAATATTAGTCGTGGTAGAAGCATTCACTTTCAGACTAGTAAAGCGTACTTACTCACCTGTAACAGGTGATCTCCAGGAACAGCAGGAATTTAGTCTTCACATATGGGTATCGTCGGTACCGACGGAGCCTGTGCGGGCACGCTCCCCAGCGTCCAATAGGAAAGCTTTTGGGAGCATCCCACAGAGCCTGCGTGCTGTCTTCCCGCCTTTCTACCTCTCTCACTTCAGTTGACTTTATAGCTGAGACCAAAGGAGAGGAGTAGAGAAAGAGAGATAGATAGATAGAGACAACTCCTAAGGGAGGTGGGTGGGTTGTAAAGACTAAATTCCTGCTGTACCCGGAGATAACCTGTTACAGGTGAGTAACTACACTATCTCCAGGAACAAGCAGGAATGTAGACTTCACATATTCACATATGGGGACTCCCCAGCTTATAGATGCCAGGGGAATGACCCCAGTAAGCTGCGAACCCAGGTGAGATTGGTCATGCTTCCTCCCATGGACCTCTGGCATCAAAACCCGGGACTGGCGAGTAGGAGTTGTATTAAATATGAAAGAGATGCTGGAGAATAGCTTGGCCAAACGAGGCATCCTGACGGGAGTCCTTGTCTAAGCAGTAGTGGGCTGTGAAGGTATGCACCGAAGCCCAAGTAGCTGCTCTACAGATATCGTCAATAGACACAGAACGAAGATTAGCCATCGAGGCTGCCATGGCTCTCACATTGTGAGCTGTGACATGGCCCTCGAGAGAAAGTCCTTTACTCTCACATGTAAAGGATATGCAATCTGCAATCCATTTAGATAAAGTTCTTTTGGAAACTGGAAGTCCCAAATGACTAGAGTCAAAATCAACAAAAAGCCGAGAAGATTTTCTATGTTGCTTAGTTCTTTGAAGATAAAAGGCTAAGGCCCTTTTACAATCCAAAGTGTGAAGATTCCTTTCTGCAATGGAGGCATAAGGCCTAGGGAAGAATATAGGAAGATAAACCGACTGGTTTAGATGAAAAGGCGAAACTACCTTTGGCATAAATTGAGGATGAGTCTTGCAGACTACTTTATCATGGTGGAACCTTGTAAAAGGAGGGTCAGCCACTAAAGCCTGCAGTTCACTAATACGTCTTGCAGAAGTGATAGCAATTAGGAAAATGACTTTCCATGAAAGAAACTTTAGGGTTGTAGTGGCTAAGGGCTCAAAAGGCGGTTTCATGAGCTGCCCAAGAACAAGATTTAGATCCCATGCCACTGGTGGTGGTTTAATGGGAGGTTTTGTTAAGAGTAAGCCTCTCATGAACCTTGACACGAGTAGATGAGAGGAAATAGGTTGTCCATCAAAAGGTTTGTGAAAAGCAGCAATAGCACTAAGATGGACTCTCACTGAATTGGTCTTAAGACCAGAAGTGGATAGTTGGAGGAGATACTCCAGTAGCGACTCCACGGGTATGAAAAGGGGGTTAAGTCCCTTTTGTGAACACCAGACAGAGAATATATTCTACTTAAAAGCATTGGAACGCCTCGTGGAAGGTTTTCTGGAAGCCAGAAGGATATCTTTTAACTGCTGAGAGAGGTTGATATCCAGGAAATCTAGGCTTTCAGTAACCAGGCCCTGAGATGCAGGGACTTGGGATTTGGGTGCAGTAAGGATCCGTTCTCCTGGGAAAGGAGATCTGGAACATTTCACAACTCCAGAGGAGTGGTTTGAGAGAGATGCAGAAGCAGAGGATACCATGTTTGCCGTGGCCAACATGGAGCTATGAGTATCACATGACCTCTGTCTCTCTGAAGCTTGAATAAAGTTTTGGGAATGAGGAGAATGGGTGGGAAGGCATAGAGGAAGTCTTGACCCCAGTGGAGTAGGAAGGCATCCCTTGCCTAACAGTTGTGAGCTGGAATTCTGGAACAGAATCGGGGAAGTTTGGCATTCTGTGGACTTGCAAAGAGATCTATATCTGGTGTTCCCGAGATTTGAAACACTCGAGCAAAGTGGTCTGAGTGGAAATTTTGCATTTATTAGACAAGCAACAAAAAGACATACAAAAAGCAAAAACAATCAACCCAACCAAGTCCCACACCCCCCCAAAACCCCCACCCCCTCGACATAGCACAACAACAAGAATCATAACCCCCCGTGACCCACCTCCCCAAACCCACCACCAAACCCAACAACCAACTCACGTGCCCACCACCCCCAACCTAGCCCACCGCAGCCCAAACAATATCCATGTCCCAACCCCCCCTCCCCACATTAGTCCAATGTTCATGTCCGTCCCCCCCCCCCCGCAACAACACCCCATAGTAGTCCAAACATAGTCTATATTCATCCCCACACCCCACCCCCCCACAATAACCCTCACCAGTCCATATGTCCGCATTGTCCACTGGTGGAGGACTGCCAAACACCCCCCCTCGAACCTACCAAAAATACACAGTCCCCTGTCCCCATCCCCTCCCCTTCAGAGGGAGCAGCAGCTCCCCCACCCCCCCGATCCCCGCCCCCTCCCCATCCACCCCACAAAACAAATACATCAACAGCAAAATCCCCACCCCCACCCCCCAAAACAAAAACCTAAGGGCACCTCGAGCCCGTCCCCAACAGAATCCCACCAAAAACAAAATCAATTATGCAAAACAAAAGATAAACAAAAGATAAACATAACCCAGTGCTGCCCTGCAACCCAGACAGCGGAACGGGATGCACAGAACACAAAAAGGACGTACACAAAAACAAAAACAAGTGGGACAGCCAAGCCCAAAGGAGAAAGGGAGAGCGGACAAGTGGTCAAACCTCTGCAGCACCAGCGCACCCCCCCCCCTCCGGGAGAAAAACAACCCCAAAGTCCTACCCAGTAACAAACCCCAGGGAAGGGAACCCTCCCCCTCCTGTCACACCCCCTCCCCCGGGAAACAAAACAACCCCAAAGCCCTACAAGGATGAGAACCCCAGGGAACCCCTCCCCCTCATGGGGGGCGGAGGGTGAGGTGACGCCACAGACGCTCCCAACGATGGGCCTCCACCACCCGCCTTTCGCGTTGCGCCATGCTGGACACTTCCTCCAAAATGTCCCGCACCACCTCGTCGAGGGGCAGGACCAACCCCCGGGTCGAGACATGACAGCGCGCTTGCCACAGGTGGTAGCGCACTACAGCCGTGACGAGGTAGAGGGTCCCGGATTCCTGCCTTAGAGGAAAGGACCAGGCCCCGTACACCCACTCCGCATACGTGAGGAGGGAAAGGTCGCGCAGATGAAGAGCAGCGGACACCAACCGGCAGGCCTCCACGTTAAAGGGGCACTGCCGGAGGAAATGGTCCATGGTCTCCGTCTGCCCTTCGCACCCGGCCCTCAGACAGACCCGCTCGGCCTGTGACCTGTACTTGAGGTTGTCCCTCACGTACAAACGCCCGTGGAAAGACAACCAGGCCACATCCCGAACTTTCTTCGGCAGCCGAGGGGAGTTCAAATGCCGAAGGCCCCGCTGCATCACATCCGCTGGACAGTCCCGCAGGGCCCACCGTGGTTGAAAGTGAGAGGTGAGTACCATCCGGTACAATCCTTTCCGCCCCAAGGACTGGGCGAGCGGGTCGGTCACCCCCCACCGCCGAATGAGCCCCACCATCGCAAATACGTACGATGGGGCCTGTTCCCCGCTCCGACGCACACGTGGGACCCAGGACGCACCCTCCCACTGCTCCCAGAAGCGGGAGAACCACTCCCGATAGGAGGCCACCCACCAAACCCCACCCCCTTCCCGCATCCTACCCAAGTGAAACGCCATGGACAAGACTGACAGGAAAACAAGGGGGTGCAACATACCCAAACTGCCCTCTGCCCGATCCAGGCAAACGATGTTGCGCTGAACAGGGTTCAGGCGGTTCCCCCACAGAAAACAGAAAAAGACGGCACTGACAGACGCTTGACGGGACGACGGAAGAACGAAGACCGTGGCCACGTGCAGAAAGAGGGGAAGTAGAAACGTCCCGAGGAGTTTGATCTTCTCCTCGAATGTACACCTCCACCCCCTCCACCGCAGTACCTGACACCGTGCAGTCTCAAGACAACGATCCCAATTGGACTCCGCACAGTCCTCCGACCCGAAGAAGAGGCCCAAAACGCGGACCTCCCCCACGGGAGGAGGAAAGGGGGCACCACGAAACGAAACCGATGGGGCCCGCAGTAGCCGTCTAAAAGCAAACACCGGCCCTGCTCCAGTTCCCACACGTACTGCACCTGAAATCGGTTAGATGTGAACAAAACCACCACTCCTGCGTACGGCTGGGCCACAAGTGACCAGTACGAAGGACCCCACCTCCACTCCCGCTTCGCCCGATGAAGGCTAGCAAGCGAGGTGAGCCTGGTCTCCTGCAAGAAGATGACATCCAGCCCACTCGTGGAAAGAAAATCATAGGCCGTAGCCTGCGCCTGGTCCGTAAAAATGCTGGCCACGTTGATAGTGGCGCACGAGAACGCAGGAGTGCACGCCATGCCTAGTTCGTGTGCAGTGACCCTTTCCTCCGCTTCTCACCATACCCTGGATCCCCGGAATCCCGCTTGCAGGACAAGTCTGCGAGCTGGAGCAACTCCTCACGGTCCACGTTGACCACCTCGAGGATCTCCTCCTCCTCCTGCTCGACCCTGTCACCCCACGAGGTGCTAGTGTCCCCGAGACCACCAGGCAAAGCTGTCGCAGGGGCTAACCCAGCTCCCATGGGGCGAGGGGGCACGGACAGGTCAGGGGTCGGAGGAATGATCTCCTCCGTGGGGTCCACCACCGGTGCCGCCCCCCCCCTCCCCGGACACAGACTGAGACAACGGACCAGTGCCCACCCCCGCGGGGGAGGCCGGGACGGCCAGGTCAGCAGGGGGCTCCTGCGAAGGCCCAGCACCCAACTGCGGGGGCAAAGACCCGTCCTCCCTCACCCGTCGGGCGCCAGTATCCACCTTGATTGGAGGACCCTGACCGCGGCGCGCCTTCGGTACTTTTGAAGGCCGCCACTGAGGAAGAGGGGCCGCCCCCACCGCTAACCGCTCCGAGCGCCGCACAGGAAGCCCTGCCTCCACAGGCAAGCCCTCATCCGCCTCAGCCGCATCAGCAGCCAAAAAGACGAAACGGTTGATGTCCAACACGGGCTCTGCATCCGGCAATGGGGATGTCTCCCATTTCTTCCTTTTGGACTTGCCACCCTTAGAAGGGACCGTGGTCCATTCTTGAGGTGGCACCACCCGCAACCCACTATCCTGTCGTGACACAGCAACCTCCACCACATCAACCCTCTCCTCCTTCCTACCCAAATCCCCTCCCCCTGGTGGCTCCCTCGGTTCAATGGACTCCTCCACCCTAGGGCCCCCGGACTCCTCCTGAGGGAGAGGGTCCTCCACAACCTCCTCCCGCACAGGAGCCCGAGGTGGGTCGACGGCATCCCCCCCCGGTCCATTGTGTGATGCGGAGGGGCAGCGGGCAAAGGGGTGGCCCAACTCCCCGTAAAGGTTACACCGAATAAGCAAACACCCGGCCGAGGCATGACCCCGTCCACCACAACGGGTGCAGACCTGCTTGGGACAGTTCATGCTCAAATGACGGAATGAGCCACAGCGGTGACACTCACAAGGTTGCCCGGGGTAATAGCACAAGATGCGATCCCGACCGAGGAAACCGGCCGAGGGCACGTGCTGCACCACGTTTCCCACCTCACGCAAATGGATCCTACCCTTCCACGACCCGTCCCACACCCCTAGGGGCCCAGCGCCCTTGACCAGGGGTGCGAGGAGCACCGCATGGCGTGACAACCAAAACTGGATGTCCTGCCCTGGGAGCGACTCATTCCGGGACAGGATGGTCACAGGTACCGTCCCCTGGCGAGAGATAGGCACAACACGAAAGTCAGCCCACCCGCCCTGCCCCCTCTGCTGTTGGTATCGGTCCCAGAAAATCTCCAGCCCCCGTCTCAGCATGAAACTAACATCATATTCAATGGTGTTGTTCATGTGGATGAAGGCGTAGAGATCTCCCGGGAGAAACCCCAGCCCAAGGACCATCCTCAAGACCTGTTCCCTGGCTGGAGGGGACCCCTCCCCAGCCCACCGGATCTGCGCCACGTTGCGCCGTCTGACCTCACCCCCTACCCCTCGGAACCTTCCCCCACTTCCTCCCCCTCCTGCAGGACCATTCCCTTGGGAACCCCCCTCCCCCCTGCCCCACCTGACGTCCCCGGAGTGGTGCCGGACCCCCTCAGAGCCTCTGCAAACGTACGGGGGGGAACTGACCCCCCAGCTCCCATCCCCTGCTCTCCTCTCGCCTCCGCTGCAGCTACCTGCGAGGGACCCTGCTGCTGGTCTGCAGGATCCGCAGCCACCTCACAGGGGGCGACCTGGGGGCTGGGCAGGACTAACTCTGCAAAGATGGAGTCAGGGATACTATCCCTTCCGGATCCCTGGGTGCCACCGAGAACCTCCGGAGCACCCCCTTCTACCAAAACCTGCTGCTTCCGAAGGGCAGCAAAGGCCCCTGGAGGGTCGTCCGGGGTTTCCAAAGCCAACTGGATGGCATCACGGACCTGGTTCTCGGTAACACCCAGGGGACCAGAGAGCCCCCCCCGTACCCTCGCCCCGTGCTCCTAACCCATCACTGAGCTCCTGGGTTTCAGCCACCACTACCGGGGATGGACACTGCTCCACTCCATTCCCGGGATCCATGGGGACCACCCCATCTCCTAGCCCCACGGATAACAGACCCTGCCCCCCCTCGGGATCATCCATGACCTCCTCTCCCCCTGGTAAACCAGTCATCCGCTCCCCCTCCCCCTCCCCGGTAATTACTGGAATATCCTGCGCTTCCTCACGGCTGACAGATACAAAGGACGCCAATCCCTCAACTGTCCCACCGGCCGTTACCCCCTGCACAGCTACTGGCAATAAGGCAGGACCGTCCTGAGACAGTAGGGCAGATCCCCCCCTAACTAAACCCCCCAAACCTCCGCCCCCCTGCCCCCCGTCCTTCCCAGGTCCTACCTTATTGCTGGTGCCAGATGTGGCACAGGGGTCCGGAACATCGTGGCTGGCAGCCAGGGCTCCAGCAGCAAGGGCGGACGCCCCCCTGCGAGCCAGGCCCCCCCTCGGCCATACCACCAGACAGGACAGATACCTGTGCATCCCGCTCAGCCGACCCAGGTTGCAAGGACAGTGGAACAACAGCCTTCCGGCCCCCCCCCCCCCGGGGGCTGCAGAAAAGGCAAAGCAGCCCCTACCCTTTTCTGACCCCTTTCCTGCGCCCTTCCGGCTCCAGACAGCCACCTCAGGAAACACTGGGCGGCCACCCTGCAGCTGTCTGAGAGCCGGAAAGGCAGCCATACCAGGGGAATCCTGACCCCCCACCTCCCCCCCACAAAAAGCCTGCCCAGGGATCCTGGCAGGTACTCCACGAGAAGGAGCTGGATGCACTGCAGATATGGCATCCACTGACCCCCGAAGCTCCAGAACCGGATGCAGAATAGAGGGAGCAGCCACCCGCTGAACCCCCAGTGGCACATCCAGCTGAGGGAGAAGTGGAGAATCCTCCGTTACTGTCCTGCAGCCCTTCATCGGCAGCACCGAGACAGACCCGCGGTGATGCTCCCACTTCCGGGAAGACCCGGAAGAGACAGACTCCAGCTTTCGGCGGTCCTCACGGCTCCCCAAGCAACCCGGGGAAAACCCCACGAGAATCTCCTCCGGCAGGGCACGTCCGTCGGCTGTAGAGACGGCACAGTAGGAACTCCGGCGGCCATCTTGGATCTCGCATTCAACCGGCAAGGACGTCTGGAAGGCTGTCAGAGAGGCACTCACGGCCCCACGAACCTGCTGCTCACCGCGTCGATTTTCCAAGCAGGGGACCAGCAGCCCTTCTCCTTCCACTGATGCGGCGGCCATCACCTGCTCCCGCGGATCATGGCGAACTGTAGCTCCGCCCCCAAACATCCCGGCTGCACCAGCCACCGAGGGAACTGGATGTTGGCCAGGTATATTACGAACAGCTTTCACGGAGGTCCCCTCTGATGACCCATACACAGCAGGCACCGGCAGGTAAGAAGTTCTTGCGTCATGAACATGGGGGGAGGGGAACTGTCGGCTCCCCAATGCACCCTGGACGGGCAAGGGCAGTGGAAGGGACCTGGGAAGGTCCACCAGCCGTCCCACCCCCGGGGGCCCCCCCTGAACTGCACCCTGTACTGCCCAACGATCATAATTCTGATAGAGCTCCGTGAGGGACCCACAACCCTGGGTTTTCAAAGACATAATCTGTGTATACCGTTCTCTCAGGGCCCGCTTCACCCCCTTTGTATAGGTTTTGTAAGCCACCCATTCCTCCCCGGGAATGGTGGCCTGCAGGCTCTCCAGGTGGGAGAGCTGGGCTTGCAGCTGGGCCGCCTCCTCCTGGAGACCCCGGAGCTGCCGCACCGCCGCCATGATCTCATCTGGGGCCCTAGCTGCTGCTGGAAGGACGGCAGGCCCGACCCTCTGTCCTCATCCTCACTGGAGGAGGTAAAGGCCTCCTCCAGGACCCGAGGCAGAGGGGGGAACCCGCCTCCCCCAGTGTTGTACGCCACAGTCCTCCAGGGCCTCCCCAGGGCCTCTCCCTGCTTCCACCCAGCCTCCACACCCTGCCTGGGAAGGAGACAGGAGCCTCCTCCCTGAGGTAGCGGGCCCAAACCTCCATACCTGTGGGTCCCTCTTCCCTGGCCAGGTGCAGTCCTACCTGGGGAGTCCCCCTCCCGGGGCACCGGCTGCACCAAGCTGCCTGTCTCCCCATCCGGTGGCAGCAAAGGAGGCCTACCAGGCTTGGTAGGCCTCAGGGCCTGGGCCTCTCCCGCTGGAGGTGGCCCAGGATCCGTCATCCAGGCTCAGACAAACGGCTAAGCTCCGCCCCCTAGCAGGAGCTCTGCACAGTAGGTCCTCACACCTCCACTGCTCAGGAGCAACTGAGTGGAGAGACCACTCGTGTTGCAGCAGTATTCGACTGAGTTTGTCTGCCCATAAATTTTGAATGCCTGGAAGGTATACCGAAAGAAGGTGGATTTGAAGCTCTGTGGCGAGGGCCCATAGTTGCAAAGCTTTGTTGCATAGCGACAGAGAGCCCGTTCCGCCTTGCTTGTTCTGATTGTCGGTTTGGACCAGAACTGTCTTGTGGCTGAGATGGGCCTGAAATACTTGAATAGCACTGAAAATGGCTCTCAGCTCTAGGAGATATGAAGAGAAGCCTCCTGTGGGTTCCAGAGACCCTGAGTTGAGAGATCGTGCAAGTGGGCCCCCAACCCAACTTGGACGCATCTGTTGTTAGGGTGCTTGGCACAGAGGCTGCTGGAAAGGAGAGCCTACGAGGAGGTTTTCCAGTGATTGCCACCATTGCAGGGACGAAATTAGACGTGTGGAGTTTCTGATTTTGTCCGTTAGCCAACCCGAGGCCTGTGTCTACTAAGAGGATAGGGTCCACTGGGCTGCTCGCATATGAACGCGAGCATAGGGAACCACATGGACAGTGGATGCCATATGCCCCAGAAGCTGAAGCATCTCCCGGGCAGTGAGGAAGACCTTCATAGCTGCTTGGGATGCCAGCTGTATTATATGCAGACAGCGTGGCAGGAAAGCTTTTGACTCGAGAGATTGAGAGGGGGTGAGATGAGATTTTGGGAGGTTTATGACCAATCACAAATATTGAAGGATTCTCATTGTTCAAGAAAGAGCGAAGCTGGCCTCTGGAGCTGTTGATGCTCAAATGAACCAATCATCTAAGTAAGGGAAGACGAATATTCCTAGAGTTCTCAGAAATGCTGCTACCACTGCCATGCATTTTGTGAAGACTCTTGGGGCAGAAGCCAGACTGAAGGGAAGAACTCTGTACTGGAAGTGTCTTCTGTGGACCAGGAATCGAAGGAATCTTGTGATTTGCGTGGATGAGAATATGCGTGTATGCATCTCTTAGATCTAGAGAACATAGCCAGTCCTGACTCTGAAGCTATGGTAGGAGTGTTCCGAGGGAGATCATTTTGAACTTTTCTCGGAACAGATATTTGTTTAATTCTCTGAGGTCCAATATAGGTCTGTGTCCCCCTGTTTTCTTTGTAATAAGAAAATAGGGAGAGTAGAACCCCGTACCCTGTTGGGATAGTGGTACTTCTTCTATTGCTCCTTGAGCGAGAAGTGATGTGACCTCCTGCCACAAGAGGTCGGTGGCAGGGACCTGAGAATTGAACTATTTGATTATTGTAGGTGGGGGCATGTTGAGAAAGTGAAGCTTGTACCCCAGTCGTACAATGGACAGAGTCCAGTTTTCTGATGTTATTTGTTGCCATCTCTTGGCAAAATGGCATAACCTGCCTGGAATGGTTAAGGGTTCTGGACCTTTCAGGGGCAGAATGACTAAGTTCTCAAGGCAAGAGTCAAAGCCCCTGAGGAGGCTGAGTCTGCTGGGCCGGTTGAGCTCTTTGAGTTTGCAGCTTTCTTTGCTGTCTGTTCTGTTGTTGTCCCTTTTGGGGAACATGAACTGGACAGTGGCCCAAATGGGGGTATGATTGGTAAAACCTCTTTTTCTTGTTGAAAAAGGGTTTCTTGAATGACTTTTTCTTTGCCGGGTTGGCTGTAGACTTTGAAAATCTCTTCAAGGTAGTATTTTCAGATTCAAGCTGATTAGCCTTGTCCTGCCAGTCCTTGCCAAAGAGATTTTCTCCTGTTCAAGGAATGTTTCCCAGCTTGTCTTGCACCCGCTGCTCTAAGTCTGATGCCTGAAGCCAGGCAATACGACGTGCACCTATGGAGATAGCAGAGGTTCTGCTTTTGCATTCAAAGCTATCAAAGGTTGCACAGTTCATGAATTTAAAGACATTCTGGGCTTGCTTAACCAGGGTAAGGAAATTTTCCCTTTTGTCCTCAGACATATTAGGGCTCATGAGCTCTAAGTCACGTGTGACTTCTTCCAGGAACATACTCATATAAAGAATGTAGGAACTGATCTTGGCTGATAACCTGAAGGACTGGAAGCATCGATGCCCAAAGGTATCGAGTGTCCTCAATTCCCGGCCTGGAGGATTAGAAGAATGTGTTTTAGCACTCTTAATTCTATGCATGGACGATTCCACTACCATTGAATGGTGTGGTAACTGAGTCTTTTGAAAGCCAGGACAGCTTAGCACTCGGTACATGGTATCGAGGCGTCGGGAATTTGGAGACACCGTTAAAGGAGTTTCCCACATCCTTAACATAAGATCATATAAGATCTTGTTAATGGGAAGCATAGCTGTTCCTTAGGAGCAATGGGATATTGTAGAATTCTTAATTCTTCTGCCCTAGGTTCCTTTTTTGGAATCACCCTGATTGAAAGACCTTTGGCTAAATCACGTATGAAATCCTGGAAGGGCATGTCTTCTGGAAGAGACATTCTGCATTGAGGAGAAGGAGTTGGATCCTCTGGTAGGATCGCTCTAGTACCGGTAGAGTCATCAGAGTCATCGGAATCAGAAGACTCAAAGTCACTCTGTACCGGGTGTTCCCGTAACTCATGATACCGGTACCGCTCAAAGTCGGCACCGGAGTGTCTCGGATCCTGTCCACGATACCTGAGATAGACTCAAGGCTCGGCATAGGGGGAAGCATACCTGCCGAAGCAGGTGCACTCAGTACCGGTACCAATGTCGGTACGAATACTTGTGGAACCGTCTGCAGCGGTCTTAGCAGTACTGAAGCTGCTAAGAGGGTCGCTAGACTGTGTTCGATAGCGAGGATTCTCTTATCCATCACTCCTGCCGATGTCTGGGTGTCAGTACCGGTGGAAGTGGCTATTACCCCAGAACATGGCACCAGTAGTTCTGCAGAGGTGGAAGCCTCTGGAACTTCTTGGAGCCCCGTTAATGCTTTGGAGACCGAAGACTCCTGCCGGGGCTGTTTTGCCGGTGAACTTTCCTCAAGGGCAACGCCAGTGGCATCTCAATGCTTAGAAGGAGATCAACCCTTTGAGGACCGGCCAGTCTTGGAAGACTTCAGTTTAGTTACCTGAGAACCATGGGAGGAAGATGAAGCTCTGGAAGCCATCGATGCAACTGACATCGCATCTGCAGCAAAAAGGGCACCATGTTTTGCAGCTCTATTCTGCAGGCCCCTCTTGGTCACCTTTCTGCAGGAGAGACACTCCAATGGACAATGTTCAGGACCTAAACATTTAAGACACCAATCATGGATGTTGGTGACAGATATAGTACCACCACAGTTAGAACATTTCTTGAAACCACTAGCTGGCTTCTCCATGTTTGAAGAAAAGTGGGTCTAGTGCCCGAAATAGCACCTAGCACCGAAAGGGGAGAGGCCCTTGAAAGAAAAATCTTTTAGAAAGCTAGATTTTTTGGGAGGGGGGGTTGAAAAAGAAGAAAAGAGAACTGGCGGTTCCAGTAGGCGTCGAGTGAAGGCAGACGCGACCACAAAAAAACAAAAGAATAAGAATAAATTTTCTGCGGTGACAGGGTACACATCCTGTCGGCGCCGCGGAAAATGAAGAACTGAAGTGAGAGAGGTAGAAAGGCGGGAAGTAAGCATGCAGGCACTGCGGGATGCTCCCAAAAGCTTTCCTATTGGACGCTGGGGAGCGTTCCCGTGCCGGCTCTGTCGGTACTGACGATACCCATATGTGAAGATTACATTCCTGCTTGTTCCTGGAGATAATATTTATTTAACAATATATGTTGCCTTTTGGAAATCTTAATTCAGCTTACGCCGTAAATATAAAATCATACTATAAAATGTGGGTCATTTTAAAAGCCTTAGTTGTGATTTTGACATCCAAAAACATGCATGCAGAAGTCCAAATCACAGAGCCATCCCCAGAGCCATTTTACAAACAGCTTTTAAAGATGTCTCTGGTGCTAGGACGTCCAAGCAAGCAGGGGACATGTGTCTGAATGGTGCAATGGACTTAGTCACCCCCTCCTGCTTTCAGAAACATGGGGGATGTCTGCAACCCCGTACAAGTTTAGACCTGCTCCAGGAACGAATATGCATCAGGAAAGTGCTTGTTTTGTCTCTAAAACATCCAAAGTGTGTAGAGAAGATGACACTCTGCCATCACCTATACTTTGCACAATCACAATGATAGCAGCAACAGAATTTCAACCCTGGCTGCTCTGGTCCTAGCCCACTACTCTAACTGATAGGCTATTCCTACATACTACAATCTGGAATACTGTTCTGGGGATGTCTATGTTTTGTAGATGTCTACAGTCTAGACTACTATTCCAGGGATGTCTATGTAAACATCCCCACAGACATCCATGTTTGTGAAATCGTGTCTGAACTTAGACATGCCTGCTTTTTTTTCAGACATTCTGGACTGGATGTCCCCGGATTGCACTTGGACGTCATTTGTAAAATGTGCCTTCACATAAATATCAATAGAATCCAAACCATAAATCGTACTCACTTTCTTTGGATTCTACAGACCCACCCAACAGTCTTCCCTAAACTCTTTCAATCTATTGATGTTCACCAGTAAAATAAATCTTAAGTAAGGGCCTGCTATTCAGTGCTGGTGGCTAGCGCTGCTAATGTGGCTAGCCACGGGCACTGAACATCACATCCAGATATTCAGTGCTGGGTTCATATCTGGCCCTGGTATTGAATATCTCTGTTAGCTGCATTTGCCACTGCGCAGTGGCAATATTGAGTCACTGCCTGGTTAGTGATGAGTGGTGAAAGATAAGCCAGGTTTTCCTGTGCCTGGCGTTCACTGCATATCACTAACCGGATAGCAGCTCAATATCACCACTGCCCAGTTAGTGAGAGGTGCTGTCTCCACTCCTCCACTCCGCCCCCGACACACTCTTATGCTAACCGGTTAGCACTGGGGCATTTAGCACTGGCAGCTGTGGATATTCAGCGGCACTAATCTTGTTAATGCTGCTGAATATCTCATTCACCATGATTGAGGCAGTTAGAAGCTCTGCTAACCACGTTAATCACTTTGAATATTGGGTCCTAAGTTTTTAAATACCTAAAATCTAGCAGGCCTCCTGACATATAAATATAACTAGAGATAGAGTTTCAATAAGTGGTATGTCAGTGATAAAATCAGTTAAAACAGTTTTATGACTCATTCAAGGCTCTTCTTTTTTTTTTTTTTGTTTTAGAGCCACCAAGTCAGTGCTAACTCCTGGTGACCCAGCTGCCTCTCTTTTTTTTTTTTAGCAATATATCACCAGAAGTAGATTGCCAGGTCTTTTCTTCTGAGGCCATGGAGGGTAAAGTGACTTGCCCAAGGAGTGCTAGTAGAACTGAACCCTTGACCTTCTGGATATTAGCAGTTGCTCTAACCACTAGGCTATTCTGCCACTCTGTTGTAGGTAAATGTTGTCTCTATCTTTGCTCTATTTATTGGACTGGGTGATTGATTATGACTAAGTTTAATGTTTGAAACTGTTTTGAAAAAACTATTTGGTTTTACCCAACTGTTCCTCATTAACTGAACAGAGGATTAAGGTTGATCTTACTTGAAAGCCCCATGAAGGATCCAGAACTGCTGTACAATTCTCTTTTCTTGAAGTTTGTTGCAACCAGGGATAGACCAGCCATCAGCCAAGATTGGGCAGTTGCCTAAGACAGTAGGTCAGTAGATTCTGAGGAGGAGGAGGAGGAAGGGGGGGGGGGGAGGGCAGCAACAACAGCAGCATTCCAAGCAAAATAATAGATTCTGACTGCCAGACAAACTCAAAGAGCCATCAGCATATTCTCTGATCAGCAGGAAACGAAAGCGTATACGTACATACAAAGCAAAGTTTAATACCGTATTTAAAATTATGATGTCCCATTATGCACTTTTACAGGATTGCTGTTGGTGTTCAGATGATCATGATTATTGAGTTTAATTATCAAAATCTTCGGGGGAGGCGTATATGGCTGAAGGTTTATCTAGGGCACCCCACACCTTCCACTGGCCCTGGCTGCAGCAAAACAGTTTTGCAAACTTTTATATTTGCACTTCAAACCTTGGACTTTCATGACAAATCCATCTTTCTCTGTGACGATAATGGTATGGAGTTAAAAATCAATAAATGAGAAAACCAATGACTTCTAACAATCTACTTTTATCAGATCCATGGCTTGGTTTTGATGTCATTACTCTACAATCCAATCTCCATCTCTAATATTTTTCTAACTACTTCTTTCATCTTCGGTAAAAGAAAAAAAGCTAAGACAAAATTCAACTAATACATCATTTTGACACATTTATTGTTTAGCTCTAGAGTGCAGTCTGCTATTTCTGATACAATAAATGTTTACTGTATTTCTAGTTGAATGAATGCTCAGGGCTACTGCTCTTGTTAATATACTCTTATATATCTGTAGTGAGTGACAGCCACCATGTTGTCTATTTAAACTAATAGAAGGCACAGCTGAATGGAAAAAATTAGCTTCTAGCGTGGCTTTCTCAACAAGCCCTTTGTAGAGATAGTAAAGAGAGCTGCAGAGTAGTGTATGTGGCTACTGAAGAGGGAAGCTGCTAAGCCAATCATATGAAAGAGGATGAATTTAAAAGGGGGCACTTACTTTAAGCTTCCATGTACACACCTAACTGTGGGTTATTTTAGTCATTGATATGCACATGTGGCCATATACATGCATTAATAACTTCTTATAAAATTCTGGCTAACACAGAAGTACACACGTTGCTTGATGGCACAAACTTTGTCAGTGGGTATGCACACGAGTGGAGTTTGGGTAGACTGCACAAGTACACATATAGATTATGAAATGCTTTAATTTATACATGTTATTAAAAATATAGGCACACCAAGAGTGGCAGTCCAAAATAGACCAAAGGAACAGTGTGGGCATGCACAGGGGCAGAGGTTGGGAGGAGCACAGGAGGTGAGCAAATGTGTTATAAAATACTATAACTTACACGTGTCCTTTAAAACCTAGGCATGGACATTCAGACATAACTATTGCACCTAATTTGATGCAGGTTTTTAACCCACTTCAGCCACTATTTTGAACATAAACTCTGTGGGATTTTATAAAATCATCCTCTTAAAGTAGTGACAGAGCTTACACTGCAAGAGATGGTAAGGAAATAAGAGCCCAATATTCAGTTAGTGCCAAATGCATAAAATTATACAGATAAGTTATATGTATTACTTTAGGCATCTTTTCAGTGATCCTTGCCCTCTATTTCAGATCACTGAAAATACATACATAAACGTATATGGATAGTTAGCCAACCTAACTGTAGGCCTGCTGCTTCTGTGATTGGAGTGAAATGTTACCCATAGAACAGATGAGTATCATCACTTCTGGCTCAGTCACTGGAATGCATCTCACCCCTCCTCCAACTGAACAGATACATTTTGGCTATATATAGTGCTTTGTAAAAATCTTCACATCTTTATACAGTCTTCAAATTTTGCAAGCCAAAAATATGCAATTCAAAATGCATTAAAGTAATAGTTTCTTTCACTGATACTATACTGCATACTATATTGTTCACTTTCAGTGTGAAAGAACAATTATAGAAATGTTAAACTAAGAATATCAGGCCAAAAAGACTTGGTTGCATGCATCTTCACATCCCTTGCCTTAATACTTGGTCAAATATTTTGCGGTGATAACAATGATGAGTCTTTTAGGATAGCATAAGTGAATAATTTTATAAGGAGGTGCCTAGTTTTAGGTATATTGTTGATAATTTAATCACTTATGCACATATGTGGCCACTTGAATGCTTAAATGACCTCTTGTAAAATACTCACTACTGTAACAGTGCATGTATGGTTTAGATCACACTACATTCATTTTAGAAGAAACAAATGACTGTTTGGAGCAGCTGGCTCATTAACCAACATGCAGGGAAGCTATTTTAGACCCAGTCCTTAGTGGAATGCAGGATCTAGTACAAGAGAAAATGGTGTTGGAACCACTTGGCAATAGCGATCATAACATGATCACTTTGGATTTAATAAATGGAGGGAGAACAGCAAGCAAATCCACTGCATTAACATTTAACTTTCAAAAGGGAGATTATGATAAAATGAGGAAAATGGTCATGAAAAAAAATAAAAAAATAAAAGAGCAGCAGCGAAGATTAAAGGTTTACATCAAGCATTGGCACTGCTTAAAAATACTATCTTGGAAGTCCAGACCAGATATATGCTTTGAGAAGGGTGGAAGGAAGGCCAAACGACTGCCAACATGGTCTAAAGCTGAGGTCGGAGAGGATGTTGGAGCCAAAAAAGCATCTTTCAGGAAATGGAAAAAGCAGCCAAATGATGAAAAAAGGGAACTACATAAGCACTGGCAAGTTAGATGCAAGGCATTGACAGGGGAGGCAAAGAGAGAATTTGTAAAGAAGCTTGCAACGGAAGGAAAAACTCATAATCAAAAACTTTTTTCAAGTATATTCGTAGCAAAAAACCTGCAAAAGAGTCAGCTGGAAAATTAGATGACAAAGGGTAAAAGGAGTGCTAAGGAAGGACAAGGCCATATTGCAGAGACTGACAAAATTCACTGATTTGGTCTTCACTGATGAAGGTATAGGGAAGTTACCCATGCTTGAAATGGTATTTAAAGGTGATGTATTGGAAAACTGAAAAACGTTTGACAAATCTGGAAGATGTAATACAGCTATTTGATGAACGAAAGAGTAGCATATCAGCTGGACTGGATGATATACATCCCAAGGTGCTAAAAGAGCTCAAATATGCAGACCTACTATTAGTAAACTGTAACCTATCATTAAAACTATCTGTAGTACCTGCAGACTGGAGAGTGACGAATGTAACACCAATTTCAAAGGTCTGCAAAAAATTTTGTTTCGAGAGCTGTTTTGGTTATTCCACATAATCTTTATGTTTTTTGGGGGGCTGAATCCGAAAATGACCTCCATTTTGTCATAGGACATCACCTTTCCTGACAATTTAGGTAACTATGTTAAATAAGGCAATACCTCAAAATAAATGGAAATAGACTTATAAAATTAAAGTTTTATTACAATATTTTCATGAAAATCCTTTTTTGAACTGAAATGAGCTCACCTACACACACTAAACTCGATTCTTCTTCCTTGTGAGGCTCCTCTTGGTGCATTTACTCTTGTGAGTAGCATCTGGAATGTCTCTCTGAAGTATCCAACAGTAGTCTGCCATCATTGTAATGCTCCATTTTCCCTGGTATCTCCTTTCCATCTCTTTAATGTCTTGGTGGAATCGTTCACCTTGTTCCTCACTCACAGCTTCCAAATTTTCAGGAAAGTAGTCAAGGTGGGACTGGAGGAAATGCACTTTCAAACTCATCAGGCAACCTAAAGCTTGAAATGCTTTCAGCATTCGTCCGACGATCTTTTTGTAGTGAGGATCTTTGTTATTTCTGTACGACTTCTTTAAATGCAATCCACCCTTCTTTTTGAGGATCTGTCATGGTATTGACAAACTCTTGATCAACTATAAGCCTTCTAATATCTGGTCCGACGAACACACCTTCCTTCAATTTTGCCTCCGACAGGCCTGGAAACCTGGTGACCAAGTATTTGAAGCATTCTCCATCTCTTGGAAGTGATTTTACGAATTGCTTCATCAATCCCAATTTTATGTGGAGAGGTGGTAGAAGAACTTTATGGGAAGGTACCAAAGTTTCTCGGAGGACATTTTTTTCACCGACTGTTAGCACCCTCGGCTGCCAACTCTTCTTGGTCCAGTGATTTTGTCGGTCTCGACTGTCCCATAGACACAGAAAACAAGGATATTTGGTATACCCAGCTTGTTGCCCGAGCAGCATGCACAAGACCTTCAAGTCCCCACACACTTGCCAACCATGGTCTTCATATATAAGTTTATGAAGAACCAATTCCAAGTTCTCGTAGGTTTCCTTCAAGTGTACGGAATGACCTACAGGTATGGAAGCGTAAAAACCGTTGTGGAGTAAAACTGCTTTGAGACTTCTTTTTGAAGAATCTATAAAAGGACGCCATTGCTCTGAATCATATTGGATTTTAAAATGACCCATCAGACCTTCAACATCGATGCAATAAACCAACTTGTCTTCCTGGGCGAAGTAAGGAACGAACTCCTTTTCATGATGTCTGAACCATGAAGATGACACTCCTGGCAACAATAAATTCCTGCTTTTCGGCCTTGATCCGAGTAACTCAGTGGCATCTTTGGGAAGATTCAAGTCTCTTACCAAATCATTCATCTCCTTCCATTTGGAATTAAACCCTTTCACATCGCATGAATAAAAGTAACAGTCGTCACTATGGTTCTTTTGCTCTCGCCATACCATAGGAATCCCATAATGGAAAGATTTTTTCTTAACCTTGAACCAGTTTCGGAGGTCCTCAACACACCGTTTGCACACTTTATGAGGCACCCAGACTTTATCTTGATCTCCAATTTTTAGTCCAAAGTATGCAAAGTATACTTTTTTCACAAAGTTTGTAATATTCTGCTGTTGCTTCAACACTGTATATTCACCACAGATGAAACAGAAACTGTCTGGCGAATTAATACACTTTGGCGGAGCCATAACATAACAGTTGAAGAATGACGAGCTAACACGAATTGCGATGAAAAAGTGTGAACAGCCTAGAACCAAGAACCTGATGATGATTCGTGCACAAGTGTGGCATGCAGGAGAGAGCAGCTCTGTGTCTGTACACGAGACGTCACAGTGCTGGCCACGCCCCCCTGCACTGACCGTAGCTGCTGCTATCTGCCCTGTGTCTCCCTCCCACTGGATTCTTCAGGAAAGATTAAACCCTTCTACCATTAGAAGCACGGACTTAAAACTTGCTTAGCTTATGTATATATTGCTGACCATCAGTGCTATATTTTTTTTTTTACATAACTCGGACAACCCCTTTAAGGTTTTTTTGGCATTTTATATCTTAAATGCACTTATGTGAATTAATAGTAATTTGAAAAAAATTTGATAAATTTGAAGACAATTTTGCATGTTGTGGCAAATCATGATGTCTAGGAGTTTTTTCAATATTTTTTTTGTTTTCAGCACACCAAAATACATGGAAATTAGATGAAAATAATCAAACAGCTTTTTAGTCGCAGACCTGTGTTTTTAAAAATGGTTCCAGGGATGATCCAGGAAACTACAGACTAGTGAACTTGACATCAGTACCTGGCAAAATGGCAGAAACCATTTTAAATAAAATTACCTAACATGTAGACAGTTATGCCTTAATAGGAGAAAGCCAACATGGATTTAGCAAGGAAAATCTTGTGTCACTAATCGGATATATTTTTTTAAAGGTGTGAATAAACAGGTAAAGGTGAGTCAGTTGAAATAGTGCATCTGGATTTTCAGAAACCTTTTGACAAGGTCCCTCATGAGAGACTCTTGGAGAAATTAAAAAGTCACAAGATAGGAGGCAGTGTACTTTTGTGGATTAAGAACTGGCTAAAAGATAGAAAAGAGAGAGTAGGACTAAATGGCCAGTTTTCTTAAAGAAGAAAGGTGAATAATGGAGTACCCCAAGGATTTGTGCTAGGTGCACTGCTTTTCAACATATTTATAAATGACTTGGAAATGGGAATAACAAGTGAAGTGATTAAATCTGCAGGTGATACAAAATTATTCAGAGTTGGCAAAACACAAGAGGATTGTAAAAAATTTCAAGAGGGCTTTGATAAATTGGGAGACCAGGCATCCAAATGACAGATGAAATTTAATTTGGACAAGAGCAAAGTTATGCACTTACGGGTTATTCGTGCCTTCTTCCAGCCGCGACTAATTTCCACTCTGGTTGTGCAGGGAAGTTTGACAGGGGCGGGGAAGGGGGCTGAGTCTGGGCAGTCACCGGCCCTGGATGTACAGGGCCAATTCTAATGTCGGCCTTGTACGCCCAGAGCCGGTGACATATGCGGGGAATTTATTCCATCTCCAAGGTGGAATAACTTCCCTGGATGGTTTTTTGGGATTGCCGGGGCATGGATGGGGCCGGGAGCCCGGAGGACATTCCCTATAGCCTGACCCTGGCCTTAGGAGGCCAGCTTGGGGGTTGGCTATGGGGAATAAATGCTTTAATCTGGCGGCTGACATTGTGGCTGTAAATGGAGTTGCGGTGCCATGGCGCCACAGCTCCATTTAAAAGGGAGGAGTGGCCTAGTGGTTGGGACAAGTTACCTCAGGCTGGAAGGCTGGGAGTTGCAATCCCATTAGAGGACAGCAACCTTGGGTTGGAAGGACTGGGGTTTCTAGTCCGACAGGTGCTCCTTGTGGTCTTGGGCAAGTCACTTAACCCTCCATTGCCCATGTTCCCTGTAAGTATTAGTGTATGTGTCTCATATCCCCTCATGTTAAATGTATCCCCCAATTGTTGTGACCACTTTGATTGAAGGATAAGGTGGTATACAAAACTGTCTAAATAAATAAAAGCCCTGAATGGGTTAGTCAGGCAGGTCATGTATGTGCAGGCCTGCACATACATGACTGATCATGGCCTGTATGTATATGACTGATTGAGATTCTGATCCCGCAGGGCTAGATGTGCCCCATGGGATCAAAATCATGATCCCCTCTGTACATCTGGTTCAGACAAGACATGCAGAGGGGATCGATGTCCCAAATGGAATCGGGCCCTTAGGGGAAGAACAACCCAAACCACAGTGACATGATACAAGGTTCCTCATTAGGAATCACCATGCAGGAAAAGGATCTAGGTATTATCGAAGAAAATACATTGAATCCTCCTGAACCATGTGTAGCAGTGGTCACTAAAACAAATAGAATGCTAGGAATCATAAGGAAAGGAATGGTGAATAAAACCAAGGATATTATAATGCCTCTGTATCGTTCCATTGTGCGATTGTACCTTGAATATTGTGTGCAGTTCTGGTCACCATATCTTCTAAAGGATACAGAAGAATTAGAAAAACTATAGAGAACAGCAACCTAAATGAGGATGGAAGGATACCCCTATGAGGAAAAAGGCATAAAAAGTGAGGGTTCTTCAACTTGGAAAATAGATGGTTGAGGGGAGATATGATAGAGGTTTATAAATAATGAATGGAGTGGAATGGGTAAACATAGATCGGTTATTTATTCCTTCAAAAAAGTAGAAAGGCTAGAGGACACTCAATGAAGCTACAATGTAGCACATTTAAGATTAATCAGAGAAAATACTCTTCTCGCTCAATGCGTAATCAAAATTGGTAATTCTTTACTGGAGGATGTACAGTAGTAAAAACAGATAGTGTAATTGGGTTTAAAAGAGGTTTGGAGAAGGTCCTGGAGGAAAAGTCCATAAACCATTATTAAAGAGGACCAGTGAAATCTACTACTACTTTTAATCATTTATACAGAGCTACCAGGCACACACAGCGCTGAATAAACACATATAATAAGACCGTCCCTGCTCATCAGAGCTTACAATCCAATCAAGACAGACAGTACACGAGATAAGAACAATGGCACAAAGGGAATGGTAAGGAGATAGAAGGAGAACAAAGGATTAAGATCCAAAAGCAGCAGGAAAGAGGTGAGCCTTTAGCATGGATTTGAAAAGGGGGAGAAATGAAACCTGATGTAAAGATATGGGAAAATTGTTCCAAGCATAAGGAGCAGCAAGGTGAAAAGATCGAAGTCTGGAGTTGGCAGTGGAAGAGAAGGGCATAAAGAGAAGAAAGACAGAGAAAGCACAGAGTTCACAAGGAGGGGTGTAGAGAGATAGGATATAGGAGATAGGAAAGGTAGTGAGGAGCAATAGAATGAATGCACTTCTAGGTCAGAAGGAGAAGTTTGTATTGGATATGGAAACAGAAGGGAAGCCAATGAAGTGATTTGAGAAAAGGGGTTATATGAGTATATTGGGTCTGGCAGAAGATTAGTTGTGCAGCAGAGCTTTGAACAGACTGAAGGGGAAAAAGATGACTCAGAGGGAGACCAACAAGGAGGGGGTTGCAATAATCTAAGCAAGAGATGATTAAAGAGTGGATAAATGTTTTAGTAGTGATCAGAAAGGGAGGGGTAAATTTTGTTAATGTTATAGAGAAAGAAATAATAGGTTTTTGCTATCTGTTGGATATGTGTGGAAAGGAGAGGGAGGAGTCAAAGATGTCCCCAAAGTTACGGACTGAGAAAACAGTGAGAGGGAAAGGAGGAAAGGGAGAAGAGGGTTTAGGGGGATAAATAAAAAATTCACTGCTAACCCATGGGATAAGCAGCATGGAATCTCTGTACCTTTTGGGAACCCGGCAGGTACTGCTTTTGGAAAGAGGTTACTGGGCTTGATGGACCTTTAGTCTGACCCAGTATGGCATATCTTATGTTCTTATGGACATGCACATGGGCTGTTTGGGAGGAGCATAAGCAATGTGAGCAAGTACACATGCTATCATTTATGGGCATACATGAAAAAAGTAGGTACGGTCATTTACATCAGCTCTAGGGCTGGTGTAAGAAATCATGCCTTAATTTATTTTCTGCCATTTACGCTGGTATTTCATAAAGTCAAGTACATATTACTTGATGTTTTAAAATAGGGGTAAAATAGGTAAATGATAATGTACGTTAACTGTACATAACTTTATAAAATTACCTCCATAGGTCTATCTACTTTGCACTGCAGTGTGGTGCAGTTGTTGCCCTTTCTTCTTGGCAGAATAGGGAAGAGGAACTGGATTTAGCTCACACCTTTCTCAGAGGCTCAAGGCGAGTTACATTCAGACACAGTAGGTATTTAGCTCAAGCTCTTCCAAGCTCGATCTGTGGTCTGCAGTCTTCAAGCCTTGCCACAGATTTTCAATTGGATTCAGGTCCAAGCAGGGCCGGCCCGTCCATTGAGCAAGAATGTTTTTTGCACAGGGCCCCGCGTTTCAGGGGGCCCCGCGCAAAGAACATTCTGCTTTTTTTTTTATTACATTTAAAAACAAAAACCTGGCTCTAGCTGCTGCCGCTGCCGCATCCGTCGCAGCAGCGGCAGAATGGCGTGTCCCGCGGGGCCCCTTCTCCTCTTCGAGCCCTCTGCAAGGGCTTTCAGATTCGCGAAGGGAGAGTTGTGCTCCCTCGCGTCTCTGTAAAGCCCGCAGGGGCTAATGGGAAATTTCCCATCAGCCCCTTTAGACGCGAGGGGCTGATGGGAAATTTCCCATTAGCCCCTGCGGGCTTTACAGAGACGCGAGGGAGCACTCTCCCTTCGCGAATCTGAAAGCCCTTGCAGAGGGCTCGACGTGGAGAGGGGGCCCCGCGGGACACGCCATTCTGCCGCTGCTGCGACGGACGCGGCAGCAGCTAGAGCCAGGTTTTTGTTTTTAAATTTGCCGGAAGGGAAGGGAAGGGAAGGAGGGAGGGGGGAGGGGAGGGGAGGGGAGGGGGGGGCTGATGGAGGCTGTCTGGAAATGGGGTGATGGGGGGTTAGGACTGGAAATGTGCAAGGGGGGGGTTAGGACTGGAAATGTGCAAGGGGGGGTTAGGACTGGAAATGGGCTGGGACTGATGGAGGCTGACTTGAAATGGGCTGGGGGGGGGTTAGGACTGGAAATGGGCTTGGGCTGATGGAGGCTCACTGGAAATGGGCTGGGGAGGGGTTAGGACTGGAAATGGGCTGGGGGGGGTTAAGACTGCTAATGGGCTGGGGCTGATGGAGGCTGACTGGAAATGGGCTGGGGGGGTTAAGACTGGTAATGGGCTGGGGGTTGATGGAGGCTGACTGGAAATGGGTGATGGGGGGTTAGGACTGGAAATGGGCTGGGGGGGGTTAAGACTGGTAATGGGCTGTGGGCTGATGGGGGCTGTCTGGAAATAGGGTGATGGGGGTTAGGATTGCTAATGGGCTATGGGGGGTGGGTTAGGACTGCTAATGGGCTATTGGGGCGCTAGGACAGGAAAAGGGCTGATGGGGAGGGGTTAGGACTTGAGGTGGGCTGATGTGGTTAGGACGAGTAATGGGCTGTGGGCTGATGGGGGGGGTTAGGACTGGCAATGGGCTATGGGGGCTGACTGGAAATGGGCTGATGGGGTTAAGACTGGAAGTGGGCTGATGGGGGTTAGGACTGGTAATGGGTTATAGGGGGGGGCTTAAACTCAAAATGGGATGATGGGGGGCTAGGACTGGTAATGGGTTGGGGGATTGCTATGACTGGAAATGGACTGAGTGGACGGGGAGGCTTGAACTGCAAATAGCTGATGGGGAGGGAGCTTGGAATGGAAATGGGCTGTGAGGGAAGGGAGCTAGAACTGAAAATGGGCTGATGGAGCAGCTAGGATAGGACTGGAAATGGGCTGTTGGGGGGAGCTAAGATTGGAAATGGGCTGTGGTGGGGGCTTGAATTGAAATGGACTCTTGGTGGGGCTAGATCTGGAAGTAGGCTCATGGGGGGGCTTGGACTGGAATTGGGCTGAGTGGAGGGGAGCTAGGATTTGACATGGGCTGATGGTGGGGCTAGGAAATGACTAGAAATGGGCTGATGGGGGGCTAGGATTGGAAATGAGCTGATGAAGGGACTCAGACTGAAAATGGATGGGGGAGCTAGGACTGGAAATGGGTTGATGGAGGGCTAGGACTGGAAATGGGCTGATGCAGGGACTAGAAGGGAATGGATGCTGGGTGAGACTGGAACTAGAAGGGAGCTGATGTTGGGGGAGGATTAGAATGGGATGGGGCTGGGAGAGTAAAATGGAGAGGGGAAAAATATTTTGTGTGGGAGGGATGAAAAATCTACAATTGGCCGGGTATTGGGAGAGTAAGTGGGGATTGAGGATGGAGGGGTAAAATTTGTGTGGATGAAATAAGAATGAGGAAAGAGCAAAAGGATAAAGATTAGTATGTTAAAGCAGATGTAGAGAGAGAGGATGGAAAGAAAACTAGAAGAGAGAAGAAAGGACAAATGGACAGCAGACGATGGAGAGTTAGCAGAAAACATGAAGAAACCAGAAGAAAGTGGCTGGAGCAATTGCAACTGAAAAAAAATGCACAAAAGGTAGAAATATATCTCTTTATTTTGAATTTATTAACTGGAATATGAAAGTTCTGGGAAATGTGCATCATTAACGTCTGCGCTTTGTTTGGTACAAGAGGAAATTGATTTATAGTTTTATTTCTACAGTGTTGTTGTACATTCCAAGTTTGGCTTTTGGGGTTCCCAGTTTAAATTATTGCCTTCCTGTTTCTAAATTGCGATTCCTTGTTTGGTGATGGTCTATGTTCTGCATGTGTAACTGAGCTGAGGTATTCTGTTTATGTAATTCCTATTTGACATTGCCACTTGTTCTCTTTCCCCAGTATTCTCTGAAATGTACTGGTTTAATATTTGCAGTGTTTCCTTTTGATAGGTAGGGACTGGTGCTTTGTGAGTCCTGGTAATGCTGTCAGGATACAGCGGGTTTGCTATGGGTTCTAAATGGGCAGCGTTTGTAGTAGTTCCTAATGTGCCTGGCGGTTGGCACTGGATTATAGTAATGTAGAAATCTTTTAGTCTTTCTTTATCCATACACTCATTAAGAGACATGTTTACTAAAAGTTAGTGTATGGTAACATTATGCAAATATTTATGCAAATAAGGCCACTTATGCAAATGAGGCCCCGCACCGAGTCTCCGCACATGGCCCCGCACCCCCCTTGGGCCGCCCCTGGGTCCAAGCTTTGACTTGGCTACTCAAGAACATTCACTTTCTTCTTGCTGAGTCACGTATTGTTTTTGCTGTGTTCTTAGGATCATTGTCCTCCTGAAAGGTGAATATTCTCACTAGTCCCTGCCTGGTTTGCAGCAGGCTGGGACAGTGTCTGTACTTGCACCGTTCATCTTTTTTCTCAATATTCACAAGCCCTCCTTTCTCCCCTGCTGCAAAGCATTCCTACAACATGCCTTACTACAGCAATGGTGTTAGCAGCGTAATGCAATGTGTTTTTCTTATCCCACACAACGCTTTCATTATGGTCTCGTCAGAGCACATGCTGTAACCTTCTCTCACTTGCATGCATTGTCTCCTTTGCAAATGCTATGCAGCCCATCATATGGCCTTTCTTCAGCAGTGGCTTCCTTTTTGATACTTTTGCCTATAGGCCATGTTTGTGGAGTTATCTAGAAATTGCAAAACTATCAACATTTTCCCAAATTTAAGGCAGAAACCTCTGTAGTTTCTTCTAAAGTAATCTTAGACCTCACAATGACCTTCCTCAGCAGTTTCGTTAATCTATGACTCCTGCCTTTGGAGGGATGCCTAATCGACGCAGGGCCTTAATGGCAATGAACTGCTTTCACTTTGCAGTGATGGAACTGATAATCAAACACATTGAAATACTCTTTTATCCTTCTCCCAACCTTTATCTTTTGGCAGCTCTGTGCTCAGCATGTTTTGATCTTTTTTTTTACCTCTGCCACCATACTTTCAGTGTATCTGCTATAGATTCTTCCTACTTTTCTTCTATTGGCCCTTCCTCTTTCTACAATTTTTCCCTTGAAACTCTTCAATACCATTTTTTTTTTGCTGATGACTCCCAGATCTACCTCTCTACACCAGAAATTTCAACATGAACTCAGTAACAAATCTCAGCCGCTTCTCTAATATCTTAGGACCCCATATTCAGTTGCACTGGCTATACCCCTCTAAGGTGCATAGTCACTGCCACTGAAATTTAGCTCCAGATATTCAATCCAGGGCCATATCCAGCCATCAGAATTGAATATTGAATGCAATATTGGGCAGCTGCCCAGTTAGCCCCCACTGGTAAAGATAGTCAAGGTTTTTCCATGCCTATCTTTACCCACAGGTCGCTAACCAGGCAGCGGTTCAATGTCACTGCTGCCCCGTTAGCAAAGGGTGCCACCTCTCTTCCACCCCAGAATGCCCACAGCATGCCCCGATTCTATACAGATAGCATCAGGGCATGTAGCGGCAGAAGTAGGGCATATTCATTAACACTAAGCATGTTCGTGCCAATGAATATCCCTCTATAGTGGCATTTACACAGTTCACAGATTTTTAAGCCATATACATTTTTTATTTAAGACATTTATGTATGTACCACCCATTCTAGGTGGTTTACAATCAGGTGCTGTATATATTGCCTGATCCCTAAAGGATCTTATAATCAATGCATACCTGAGGAAACAGAGGGCTAAGTGGCTTCCCCAAAGTGCACCTATAGGACTAAAGGTCACAGTCCCTCCAGCCCAAAGTTGCTGTCCCTAAGCAGGAATCGAACTCCTGGCCCGCCAGCCTGAGGTAACTTGGCCCAATTACTAGGCCACACCTCCTTCCTGAAATGCTTTTCATTATCAGGCCCTTTGTCTGGATGTCCCACCAACACCTTAATCAATATGGCCAAGACAGAACTCCTCATCCCCCCAAACCACTTTCCCTTTTTTCCTCTTTACCTTTTTCTGATTCCCTCAGCTTGTAACCACACAGTGATCATTGGTGCTTCTCTTTCCTTTTCTAGGCACATCTAAAGCACTTTTAAGTTGTATCATTTCTTTCTTGTCATTGTTAAAGTCAATTTCTTCCTTTTTCAGCATGTTACCAAAATGCTCATCCACTCTCATTATGACTCGGGGACTCTGGGGCAAGATGTCATCAGATGAGGACGTTCTTGTCTGAGCTCCACACTGTGAGCACTTCTTTCCCTGCTTGCTGGGCATTCTCTCTCTTTAAGTAATGGGCAAAAATATAAACAGAAGGGCTTACCTCTAGGCCCGGCTACACTGGCAGCAAGTGTACAAGCTACTCTCGAAGACTGTGGATTTTGGATTGTAGGAAGAGAGACCAGGGGGCCAGGGGAGTTATCGGTCTTCGGAGCTAAGAAGCGACGGGGTGTTTCTTAGCCCTGTCACACACAGTGCTCTACCTCAACCCAGAAGCTTTTCCCTACCAAAGGCTGTGCTTCCCCCTGATGCTGCAGGAGACTCTCTGCAGGGAGGGGGGAGTGAAGGAGGTGCCTTTGGAGTTGGTGTGAGAAGAGGCAGTCAGAAGCCTATTGTAGCTTCTTTTCTATCCACCTTTGAGCCCAGTGAGCTGCAGAGAGTTGATGGAACCAGGGATTCTGGATCATCATTTGACAGTAGGATGAAAGAGCAGGCATGGCAAGCATGAACCAGTCTCTAGTTGTGTTTGTTGATGGTGTTAAACAAGACTTGGTTGCTGCCATGCAAATGATTGAGGAGTTTTTGAGAGTGCAAGAGACACAGTCAAGTCATGTGGTGAAACTGGAAGAACAAGTGGGGGCCTTACAAACCCTTAGTGAGGCGCAAATAAAGGAAAAAACCTTTATGGTTAAGAAGTTTGAATACATGGAAAGTCAAGATTGGAAGAACAATTTGAGACTCTTGAATTTCCCGGTTTCCCCTGCTATCACTGCTCGAGATGGCATGGAAGAACTTCAGTGAGATCCTTAAGATTCCACAGAATGACTTGCCTCCATTAATTACAGCACAATATTTATCTTTGGGTATGCTGACTAACACGCCCGGGGGGAGGGGGGGGCCCAGGAATAAACCCAGTTTGAGGAATTAAGCCTCACTAGGTTTCTGGAATGCTCGCTCGATATTATTACTGAGTAGGTTACTAAGATTGTTACTTTTGCGCTGGAGTCAGACCGTAATTTAGTATTACATTTGTTTTTTTAAGAATTCAAATGGTTTCTGGGGTCTAAGATATGACTATTTCTGGATTTTTCCAGAGAAACCAAAAGAAGGATGAAGGAGTTCCTGGCTTTAAAGCCTAGAGCCCTCTCCTTAGGTGTTGTATTACACTGGTCAACAAATTTTTACAAAAGTCATGTTACTGAAATAGAAATCGTTATTTATCAATTTTTATATGCTGAACACAAATATGACAGTGAAATTGCAAAGTTGGCTCTAGGTTTTTTGTAATCTACAAGAATTAATGTTTACATCACAAAATGCATGTCAATAGTAAATATAATAGGCCTTTGGTTAATACCTGTAAAAAAACAAATCATAGACTACTTCTTAGATTTTTTCGCCTGTCTCTTGTACAGATGTTCGGGAGCTTCTCTGGGGAGTGTCCAAGCAGTAGTCAGCCATCATAGTAGTGGACCATTTTCCCTGGTATCTTTGCTCCATCGTTGCGATATCCTGGTGAAAACATTCACCCTGTTCATCACTAACCATACCACAGTTGTCAGGAAAGAATTTGAGATGGGATTCAAGGAAATGGATCTTTAGAGACATATTGCAGCCAAGTTTCTGATACTGCATCAGCATGTCTTCTACTAGTTCCTTGTAGTTTTCTGCCCTAACATTCCCAAGAAAGTTTGTTGACACTAGGCGAAAAGCATTCCACGCTTGTTTCGCATCACCCTGAAGCAAGTTGTTGAACCGGTCATCTTTGAATAGCTCTCAAATCTGAGGACCCACAAAAACTCCCTCTTTAATCTTTGCTTTGCTGAGTCGAAGGAATTTTTCATGCAGGTATCGGAAAGCTGGCGAAGTGCGGTCCATGGCTTTCACAAAGTTTTTCATCAAACCTAGTTTGATGTGAAGGGGTGGTAGTAGGATTTTGTGAGCCTCAACCAGAGCTGGGTGCTGGATATTCTTCTCTCCAACTGTTACATTCCTTCTGCAAGTAGTGCCAATCTCTTGCTTGGCTATCCCACTCACATAAGAAACACATGTATTTTATATACCGTATTTTTCGCACCATAAGACGCACTTTTTCTTCACCAAAAAGTGGGAGGAAAAGTGCCTGCGTCTTATGGTGCGAATATAAGAAGTTGCAGAGCGGCAGCGGGTCCCCCGGGACCTTCCGTGTCCTTGGGGACTGCATCATCCCTCCCCCCGCCCCGTGTTCAGGCTTATCAGTGCCAGCCACCACCACAGAAGATCTCCTCCTTAGACACTCACCGACTCCTTCTTCTGCAGCCGCGGCTCCCTGCCTCTTAGGGAACCGCGGCTGTGCTTTTAAAATCATCTCGGAGCCCTTCCTGTCTTGACGGGCTCCGTGCAGCATTGTCCCGCCTCCAAAGGAAGTGGTAAACAACTTCCTTTAGAGGCGGGACAATGCTGCACGGAGCCCGTCATGACAGGAAGGGCTCCGGGATGATGGGAAACGCACAGCCGCGGTGCCCGAAGAGGCCGGGAGCCGCGGCGGCGGCAGAAGAAGGAGTCGGTGAGTGTCTAAGGAGGAGATCTTCTGTGGTGGTGGCTGGCACTGATAAGCCTGAACACGGGGCGGGGGGAGGGATGATGCAGTCCCCTATTAGCATACAAGATAATAGCACCCTGGAGGGGAGAGAGCCATAAAATTTTAAGTAGAAATCAAAACAGAAGGAGGGAGAAAAAGGGAACATTGTCAAATGTTTTTAGCTTATTGTATTCATGGACCACAAGTACAGTATATCAATTTCATAAAGTAAGACCAGGAACCGATTAGTCTGTTCTTCATGACACAGAGCCAGTTGGCAGCATTAGCTAAAGCTGATCATATAATGGTTGCAGCTCTTCGTAGCGTTGAAGTCTGGCTCCATTTTTGTAGGGGAGGTCGATCCTGTCCTCGTCCTTTGCTTATACCCATTTATACGAGAACTTATAGCCAGTGTTCCAGAGTTGCCAAGTTATCCAGTCCCAGGAGTGAGATTTTTTTGCCAGTTCTGGTTTGAAATTTGCATTGCAGTGCAGTATGGTATTTGTAGTCCCTGATTTTACCCACTGGAATCAGTGCTACAGGTCCCATAATGCCAAATAGGTAGGATGCATAAGGCAATCAAAACAGAATATTTTTTTTCCTATTTTCCCCTCTGAAACACCAGGTGCGTCTTATAGTCCGGTGCGTCTTATGGTGCGAAAAATACGGTACCCCTGTTGCAGTCCCATTAAAAGGGCAACTACCTTCAAGTCACCACAGAGGTGCCAGCTGTACTTGTTATAGTTAATGGAAGTCAGTAGATGCTTTAAGTTATGGTATGTCTCTTTCACGTGGACGGCATGCGCTACTGGAATAGATGGAAGATGGTTTCCATTGTTCAAAAGCACAGCCTTCAGACTCAGTTTCGAAAAGTCTATAAATAGTCTCCAGTCTTGTGGGTCATGAGTGATTTTTAAGGCATTCATGAGGCTTTCAATATTGGAACAGAATACCAGATTACTTTCCTTTCTGAAGAAAGGCTCCAACTGCTGGTGGCGCTTTCGATATGAAGTAATGTTGACATCTTCTTCTAGAAGATTCCATTGTTGGAGTCTGGACCCTAGCAATTCTGCCTTATTCTTGGATAAGTCCAAATCACGAACCAGGTCATTTAGTTCTTTCTGTGTTATTCTGTGTGGAGTTGATATGCATCCCAGTGAAAATCTGGGTCACTGCATGCTGACGGACCAGGAGAAGAACAGGTCGGCTCACCCTAGTCCTCATCAGGTGAATCAAGAGAATATTCTGATGGAGGTTCAGGAATAGGAAGTCCCTCACCATGTGGAACTGGTCTCAATGCAGACGGAATGTGTGGGTAGATTATGCTCGACTTCTTTTGCTTCATTATTCCGCTGGAAAGAGGAGGAGCCAAGCAGAAGTAACAGTCATTTATGTGGTTGCTTGGCTCTCTCCACACCATGGGGACTGCAAACGGCATTGATGGTCTTTTGCAATTCAACCACTGTGAAAGCTGTGTTGTACATGTAGCGCAGCATATATGCGGGGCCCAAGGCTTGTCTTGGTCACCAATCTTGCATCCGAAGTAAAGATGATATGCCTTCTTCAGTTGAGAAGTGATAATTTTCTTTTGGTTGGCAAATGTCACTTCCCCACAAATGTAGCAGAAATTGTCAACGGTATTAATGCACTTTCGCGGCATTACTGTTCTGTATTGTACCTAAATGGCTAAAATTATATGATTAATAAAAGTTACATGTAACAGTAGCTTAAACTGTCTCTCACACAGTCTGAAATATTTTAAATGCTCAACCTTTCCGACTGCATATAGTACACTGCTGACGTCAGATGGCTTCAGCAGCCGTCTGGCAGTAGTATTGCATTGCGTCAGAAAATGATGCAATCAACTCTGGATGATGTGTGCATGCTGGTATTATGCAATGTGATGCAATATTACATCATTCAAGGCTTATTTGGGATGTTGTTTATGTCCTACTGGATAAATTTACATGGTGAAACGCCAAAAATGAACTACATGCAATATCTTCAAAACAAGAGCCAATAAAATTTTTTTTAATGTTATATTCGTGCTCAGCTCACCAAAATACTACAGATTAGGGACTTTTAAAGTCAGTAACGATTTCAATGTTGACCAGTGTTATATTTTCTGAAAACAGTATGTTTTCTATGACCCTAAACAACTCTTGTCATTTTTCTTGTTAAGAGAAGTAGGTTGAAATGTAGTCATGTTTTCCCATCCGGCTGATGGTGTTCTCTTCTGCCCTCTCCTATTATTTAATTTCTTGTATAACCTTTCTTAGATGTATGAGTAAGTTTGTGATTTTTTTTTCCTTACTTGCCCTGGTTATGTGGACTGATAGGACATTGCGTTTCCTTTTTGTACTGTATTTTGCTATTTCCTGTTTGGTGGATTTATTGTCCTTTCTTTTGTTCACTTATATGTTGTGAATGATTTTTGGAAATCTATAAATATTAAATTTAAAAAAAATGAGGCCAGCATTTAAATTAAAATGCTGATTGCCTTCACTATTACACCTCTCCCTTTTTATTATTTTCCCCTTTATTTCATCCTTGAACATCTACATTTCAGAGGCACTATATTACTTTTTAAGTTTATCTTTCTTGAAATCTATGAGCAGAAGTACATTTGCATTCTCTTGCCCTTCAACCATGAGCAATTTTTAAAGTATTAAGAATGTGAGACAGAAGGTCAGAAACTGCTCCTGGCAAAGAATGAGCTTTCCATGATGACCTATACTCTCCAAAGCCTCACACCCTTTCCTCTCTAAGTACTAAGATTAATGACAGAGGATTCTTAGGAAATGTCTTCCCGTTGCATGCCCTTGGCAAAAATCCTTGGTGATTGCAGCCCTCATTAAACAATGGCTTATAAAATAATCATAGCTTCATACCATTGTTTAATATTGCTAGTGCTAACTACTAGCTAATCCTTTTAAAGTTGCAAGTTTCTGTAAGCTGAATGCTGCAGTTTCTGAAACTGCAGAATTAACAAGTCATTTCATGGAACTGTGTTTTAATACAGGAATAATATTAAGACCACACATTTTAGAATCCATCATAGCAAATAGCAATCAAATTCAATGTTAGCGGTTATTTAACGAAAGAAGCCATGGAGAGCTTTTTTCTGCTTGACAGGAAATAACTTATTCTTCTTAGCCAATGTTAATAGGAAATAGACAATTGTATAAACCCCAAGAGGCATGTTTACTAAGCTGCGCTGGCTGTTAAAGTGCTCTTGAGTATGTACTAATGGTCCACATTAGTAGCACATGCACAGCACACAGTGTGTGGTTAATTCTGCGCTGCTTAGTGCATGACGGGGAGAGAAATGGGTAGGATAGGGGTACAGCACAGGTGTGGCTACACAACATGGTTACTACAGGGGTCGATAGTGCAAATTCGCTGTCAATATTACATTTAATAAGAATACGCTTAATGCCACCTCAATGGGTGGCATTAAGTGCATCCACGTTAAGCATGATTGCCATCAGCATGCATTAGGGTCCAAATCAGTATAGTATCAGATGTGACCATGCTGTACAAATCCCCAACAGGTAGCATACTAGTATTGCACATAGCAGCGGTTATTTTAGAAGCCCTATTCATGCTTTGGACATCTGAAAGCAGGCAGACAGATGTCCCTGGAACCATTTTAGAAAGCAGTTTTAACGATGTCTCCAGTGTGAGCATACCCAAACAGAATGGGGGTGTGGTGTAGGCATGTCCGGTGCATTCTCAAGAACCTGGACATCCTCGTCCAATTTCAGAAATGCTCTGCACGTCCTGAGCTATGTCCAAGATTATACCTGCTCCAAGTATGATAGGCATTGGAAAAGTGTTTGTTTTGCCAGCCAAACATCCAGAGAGTGTGGACAACGAACAATGATGGGGAAACTAGGCTCTTGTTTTAACTTTGCCATGAGAATGGGCGTCTTCATATGCAACCTAGCATGACGTAAATGTCCCTACCCCACTTTTTTGTAGCAGGTACATCTATATGGACGCCAGCATGGATGTTCATGTCAGGAGCATCTGTTTCTAAAATCAGGCCAAAACATAGATGTGCCCAGCATTTATTTCCTGCACGTTTTGCCCTGGACATCCCAGATTGCACTTAGACACTCTTTTAAAATGCCACTCTCTATGCGTTGATTTCTAATCTCAGTGTGCAATACCTGCAAAACCTTAGCACAGCTTAGTAAACATGCCCTTAAAAGTAATGAATGTACAGAATACATTTTTCAACCATATGGAGCAATGCTTTGGAAAACCACATTTTTAAGATTTATCAAAGTGATGAAATTCAATTGTTGGTCGCATTCACAACTACTTTTAATAAAAATATTGAATAGGAAAAAGAGAGATGTATTATGTGTTGCTGAATCCTGGAGGGCACTGTGGTATCTCAAGAGTCATCTAAGTAGGTCATTGATATATCCTCAGCTGTCACAGTGCATCATGAATAGTTTTATTATGAACTACTACTACTACTACTACTACTGAGCATTTATATAGCGCTACAAGTCATATGCAGTGCTGCACAGACATGAAGGAGACAGTCCCTGCTCATCAGAGCTTACAATCTAGTCAAGACAAACACAGAAAGTGTAGGCAGGGACAAAGCAAGGGAAAGAAAAAGGAGATCAGGTGAGTCAAGATCCAAAAGCAGCAGCGAAGAGGTGTGTTTTCAGCCTGGATTTGAAGAGGGTTAGAGAAGGTGCCTGGCGTACAGACACAGGTAGTTTGTTCCAGGCGTAAGGCGCAGCAAGGTGAAAGGAGCGAAGTCTGGAGTTAGCAGTAGAAGAGAAAGGCACAGGTAGAAGCAGTTTGCTTGAAAAGTGGAGGGGGGTTGTAAGGAGAGATAAGAGAAGAAAGGTAGTGAGGAGCCGCAGAGTGAATACATTTATAGGTCAGCAGGAGAAGTTTGAACTGGATGCGGAAATGGATAGGGAGCCAATGAAGTGACTTGAGAAGAGGAGTAATATGGGCATGACGAGGCTGGCAGAAGATTAGCCACGCAGCAGAGTTTTGAACAGATTGAAGGGGAGAGAGATGATTCAAAGGGAGATCAGCAAGGAGTAGGTTACAGTAGTCAAGACGGGAGGTGATTAAGGAGTGGATAAGAGTTTTAGTAGTATGTTCAGAAAGGAAAGGGCGGATTTTGCTGATGTTATAGAGAAAGAAACGGCAGGTCTTAGCTATCAGATGGATATGTGAGGAGAAAGAGAGAGAGGAGTCAAAGACAACCCCCAGATTGCAGGCTGAGGAAACAGGAAGGAGTACAGAGTTTTCCACAGAGACTGAGAAAGGAGGAAGAGGAGGTGAGATTTTAGGAGGAGTTCAGTTTCAAGCAGCGGTGAGACATCCAGGCAGCAATGTCGGAAAGGCAGGCAGAGATCTGGGTCTGGATTGCCAGAGAGATTTCAGGCGTAGAGAGGTAGATCTGGGAGTCAACATCATACAGATGGTACTGAAAGCCATGGGAAGAGATAAGCACACAAAGGGACTGGGTGTAGAGAGAGAAAAGGAGCAGACCCAAGACAGATCCTTGGGGTACACCAACTGGGAGCGGGGTAGCAGAGGAGGAGGAGCCACCAGAACACACACTGAAAGAGCGATGGGAGAGATAGGAGGAGAACCAGGATAGTACAGAGCCCCTAAAACCAAGCGAGGACAGGGTATCGAGGAGAAGGTTGTGGTCAACAGTGTCAAAAACAGCAGAGAGGTCAAGAAGGATGAGGACAGAGTACAGGCCCTTGGGTTTTACCAGAAACAAGTCACTGGAGACTTTGGCAAGAGCCGTTTCAGTACAGTGTAAAGGACGAAAGCCAGACTGTAAGGGATCCAGGAGGGCATGAGAGGAGAGGAAGTCGAGACAGCGGCGGTGAACTGCACGTTCAGGTAGTTTAGAAGGGAAGGAGAGAGATTGGTTGATAATTAGAAGGACGGGATCAAGTGAGGGTTTCTTGAGGAGAGGTGTGACCACAGCATGCTTGAAGTCTGCAGGGACTGTTGCAGTGGAGAGCGATAGGTTGAGAATATGAGAGATGGAAGGGACAACGGTGGAGGAGATGGGGCTTAGGAGACGCATGGGGATAGGATCAGAGGAGCAGGTGGTGAGTTTGGAGGAAGAAAGAAGGTGTGTGGTTTCCTCTTCAGAGATCACAGGAAAGGAAGAGAGGGTAGCAGAGGTAGGGGGGTAGAGTTGGGAGTGAAGATGAGGAAGAGGGGAAGTAGCTGACTTTGTGGGGAATTGGAGAGTGATTTTGTGGATTTTGTCATGGAAATAGTCAGCCAGGGTTTGGGCAGAAAGGGAGAGAGGGATCAGGGGCGGAGGCACTTTGAGAAGAGAGCTGAGAATAGTAAAGAGACGGTGAGGATCAGAGGCAAGAGAGTTAGTCAGATGGACATAGTAGTCTTGTTTGGCAAGAGTTATGGCTGACTGGAAGGAGACAAGTATGAATTTGAAGTGTAGAAAGTCTGCAGGGGAGCGGGATTTGAGCCAAGCACGCTCAGCAGAATGGGCACAGGAACGTAGATAGCGGGTAGTGGATGAAATCCAGGGCTGGGGTGCAGAACGTCTCACAGGACGTGGCATGGCGGAGCGAGAGCATCCAGAGCTGAGGAGAGTACAGCATTATAGGAAGTTACTGCCTCGTCAACAGACTTAGATGACATAGTGGAAGAAAGAGATGAAGAAATAGTGGAAGAGAGAGCCAAGGGATCAATAGCATGAAGATTTCTAAGTAGGTTGGAGGAGACAGGACGAGGCTGAGGCAGCGGGTGATGAAGATTAAAGCTTAAAAGGTGATGGTCAGATAAGGGAAGAACTGAGTTACAGAAGTCTGAGGGTAGGCAACTAGAGAAAAATATCAGGTCAAGGCAGTGGCCATGCTGGTGAGTGGGGGCAGTGGAACAAAGTTGGAGGTCAAATGAGAAGGTAAGGGAGAGGAGCTTTAAAGCATAAGGATCAGAGGGGTTATCAACATGAATGTTAAAATCCCCAAGAATAAGAATGGGGGAAGAGGAATCCAGAAAGAAGGAAAGCCATGAGTCAAAGTCAGTGAGAAAGGTAGAAGGAGACTTGTCAGGAGGTCGATAAATAACAGCTACCCGGAGAGGAAGTGAAGTGAAAAGGCGGATGGAATGGACTTCAAAAGAGAGAAAGGGGTGAGATTGAGGCAGCAGGTGGGGCTGGAATTGGCAAGAGGGAGAATGTAGAAGCCCAACACCACCACCACGGCCAGTGGGACAAGGCGTGTGGGAGAACTGATAGCCCCCATGACAGAGAGCAGCAGTAGATGCAGTATCATCTCGGAGGAACCAGGTCTCAGTTTGAGCAAGAAGATGTAGATTATTAGAGATAAAGAGATCATGAGTAAAAGCAAGTTTATTAGAGACAGAGTGTGCATTCCACAAGGCACATGAGAAAGGGAGAGTGGAAGGGGAAAGGAGAGGGATATGGATAAGATTAGAGATGTTGCGTGAAGATCTCTTCTCAGAGTGAGAAAGAAGTCTAGGGGTGGCCAGGATTGGGGTTGATATCTCCGGATAGGAGAAGGAGTAGCAGAGTATGGGGTAGAGAGGAGACAGTACAGCCGAAGTGAGGGTGAGGTTGCCTTAGAGAGAGAGGAGATGGTTGAATGAGAAGGAGAAAGTGATGAAGCTCAAGAGCTGATGATAGGGTAGGAGACAGAATGGAAGTGGAAGTAGGACAATAAAGGGGAGATAAGGAGGGGAGGAGTGAAGGTGCTGGTAAGAGGGGAAACAGTTAGGGAGTATGAAGAAGAGGAAGACAATGTGATAAGGAGCCAAAGAAGAGGAATAGAGAGGAGAACAAAGGCCAGAGAATATAGAAGGTAGCAGAATCAAGGGATTAGGTGCATTTGATTTATCAAGACAGGTGGCAGCTTTTGATTTATCAAGACAGGTCATTTAATTTATTTATTTAGCTGTATTTATATCCCACTTTTCACTGGGTCAAGGTGGTCAATTGGGGGATACATTTAACATGAGGGGACATGAGACACACACACTAATACATACAGGGAACATGGGCATTGGAGGATTAGGTGGCTTGCTCAAGACCACAAGGAGTGCCTATGGGACTAGAAATCCCAATTCCTCTGGCTTGAGATTGCTGTCCCCAGGTGGGACTTGAACCCCTGACCCTCTGGCCTGAAGTACCTTGTCCTAACCACTAGACCACGCCTCCCTCCCTCTCCCCTTCTCTACCCAAACCCAGTCATTTCAGACTGTCAACAGGAGAAAGGGTAAAGCAGTTTCTGAGGGGAGATATTCCTTGTTTTTAAACTTTCATTGCAGGGCATGGTGGATTTGTTTTGGTTTTTAACACATAAAATTGAAATGTACATTTTGATCCCTTCATATCTGCTTCACTCCTTTCTTCATGCCTCTCTATAGTGCAGCTGCAGCCCTGCCTTTCACCTCATCAAACATCAAGGCCTCCACTTCTGCTGGAGTGCCAAGCTGCCTGCTGCACTACTCTGAGGGCTGATTTGGACCTCACATGCAACTACCCGCCGACCTCCTGTGTTCCCTCTGCTGGAGAGTGCTGGCTATGTGTGACAATTTCTCACTGTGTGAGTGGGAGAGGGAAAGGGGGAAGGATGTAATGCAAGCACAGTGGGGATTCTTGGGCACAGAAGAGCAAGCAGCACATACTGTAGCAGCAAGGTTCAGGTTGCAGTATTTTGGTTACTATAATCTGCTCTTTTCCACAGCCGCCAATATTGTGCCGCTCTAGGTGGGTGCCTAGCCTGATGGTGCTGGGGCTGCCCTGACTCTGGGTTTTATTGACAGAGGTCAATCATCAAAAGGATGCATGCAATTGACTTCAGAGTTAACTGCATAAATTACTAGCCCTGAAAACTTTGGTCCACCGATGCATAAATTTTGACTTTACATCTCAGTAGCTAGCTGAAAGTTACAGTATGTGCACAGAAAAAGGAGATAATGTAGGTGTGCCAGGGGCATGGCTTAAAGTTAACTTTGTTTTTTTTTTTAGATGTAGGGGTTGGTGCCCCCTACAATATCCTGGCACACCAAATGAGCTTATGGCAGCATTTATTGTACAGGGGATTTTCTGAAGAAAATTATGTCATTAAAGAGAGATAGTTGAGCTGACACATAAATAAGGGCTGCAACAGACAGAGACCCCATCAAAACCCTTGGGGAGGGCCATGGGTACAACTTGTCCACTCAGTGCACAGGTGTCAAGGCTTTCATCTGCCTTTAGCAGAGGCATTCCTAAGAGTTGTGTTAGGGTGCAGACTGAACCGGCTTTAGATACTAGAGTTATCCCAGCAAAAATACCTACAGAAAAAAGGGAATGCAAGGATCTGCAGCTAGTTTTCCCTTTGGTAATTTTCAAATGTAATATATGTGGATAAAAGTACTCATGGACTTTGCAGCTACTGTATGTGGGCAGTATTAAAACTGCCCTCCTGGGGGGGTGATCTTATAAAGCCTTTTCTACATGCAAAGCATGTTTTATCCACAGATTATTTATTTATTTAATCAGTTTTATATACACCTTTTTCTTCAATCAAAGTGGTCAACAAGACAACAAAGGGAATTACATTGAGGGAGGGAGGAGACAGTAAGATAGCACATTACAGTAAATTACAGTATATTACATAAAATTATAGTACATTACAGTATATTACATAACTAAATCAAAATTAAATTTCATAATAATCCATTGCAATTACATCAAACAATTAATTGCAACCCTGCAAAATTTTAAAATGATTTAAACTTTATAAAAAATTAAAATCATTTTGGCCTTATAGGGTTAGTTTAGTTGCCATATGCTTCAATAAATAGGTATGTTTTCAGGGACTTTCGAAAATCTTTGACGTCAAACTGAGTTCTTAAATCATTAGGAATAGAATTCCATAGTTGTGGTGCCATAAAGGAGAAAGCTCTATTAGATGTCATTTGCTTGGATCTATTAAAATTCGAGTGGGAATTGAGACTATTAGAAGATTGTGAGCGTCTGGGTCTTGAACCTATGTCTTTAGAAATAATAGAACATTTGCTGATGATTCATTCAAAATTTTAAAAATTTTCATAAGGTTCTTGTATTTCGAGCTTATAGTGATTGGAAGCCAATGTAATTCCTGAAGCAAAGGAGTTATATGCTCATATTTTGGAGAATTCATTATAGTTCTTGCAGTGGTATTTTGCGCCAGCTGGAGGGGATGGGTAATATGTCTTGGGAGACCTTGATAAAGGATATTTCCATAGTCAAGGAGTGGTGTTATAACTGCATGACATACCGTTCGGATTATGGCTCTTATAAAACTGTATCTAAGTATACACGCATAAAAAGTAGGCGCGCCTCAAGACTGTGCCTACTTTAATGGGATCTGCATGTAGACATTCCCAGGGGGCACAGAGTGGGGAAAGCTAGGGTTCATGTTCTTATTTATTTTGTTGACATGCACATGCATCTTTTTATAAAGCGTAAATGCCGCTAAGCGGGATATACAGCGGCACCAACATGGTGCCCTGCTGCATGCCCCAATGCTAGGTGATTAGAATCAGGGCATGTGGGGGCATTCCAGGGTGGCACACATCACTAACTGGGCAGCAGCAATATTGAGCCGCTGCCCAGTTAGCGACAGATGGCAAAAGCAAGGCACAGCAAGCACTGGCCTTATTTTTGTTGCAGAAGCAATCTGGGCAGCGGCTCAATATCTCCTCTACCCAGTTAGTTTCCGGGTTCTACAGCCCAACCAAATATTCAATGCTTGCAGCCAGATATGGCCCTGGCACTGAATATCCAGGTCTAAGGTTCAGCGCCGGCAGCTAGCCCCTGTAGAGCCGCTAGCCGCCGACATTGAATATGAGGCCAAATACTGTATATCTACACACAGAGAGAATAATTCTGTAAGGCATGGCTAGATTTCCATGTGTGTTTACTCTACTTACATAAATCATGGTATGTTAGTGATTTATGTATGTAAATGACCACTTACATGCAGAGTTCAGTCAGGTACTATTCTGAAAGTATGTGCCACAGACAACAGCGTCTAGTTTCACTGTAGGTGTGCACAGGGGCGTCATATGGGCGGAGCACAAATTTACTCATGTATGTTATAGAATCTGGCTCTATGCATGTAAGATATGCATGGTCATTCACACCTACTCTAGAGCAGGTCAAAGTGACTGCAGCTTCATTTTCGTATGTCTGCAACCACTTACCCTAGTATTCTATAAAGTCAAATGCAGATTCAACTTTATAGACCAAGCACCATCAACGCATGCAAATATGCATGTAAATCTAGCAGTCACTTAGAGAATTACCTCCACAAAGGGTAATTTAATAAGGACTGCCTAGATTTATGCAGGTTAGTTTAGTGCCTACTTAAATATTTAATGTCAGTAGCTATTCTGTAAATATATGTGTTACATTGATGGTGCATACTTTCACTGTGGACGAATGTAGGGGCAGAGTTTAAGCAGAGTATGGATGGAGCACAAAGGTTCAGTGAACATGGAGTCTTTTCTAAAATATAGGTGCTGGTATGCCAAGAAAACCCAGAGGCAGCTGGGTCACCATGTCAGCACTGACTTGACAGCACTAAAAAAAAAAAAAGGATAACAGGAACAGCCATTTCAGAAAACAATAGATTCAACATGAGAGCACATCACTGAGGTGTTTGCATGTATAAGTTGAATTATGCAAATGCAATGTGTGCCTTCGAGTCAGTCCTGACTCCTGGCGACCCAGAAGCTCCTGGGTTTTCTTGGCAGTGTGACCGGAAGTAGATTGCCAGGCCTTTCTTCCGAGGCAATGGAGGGTTAAGTGACTTGCCCAAGGCCACAAGGAGTGCTAGTGGGAATCAAACCCTGGTTGCTTGGTTACCAAGCCAGTGTTCTAACCACTAAGTAGAATTATAGCCATGAATAATTAGTAATTTTGCTCCTTGTATGTGCAAGTTCCAGCTTTTAGAAATCTGGATGTGCACAGGGAACTGCAGACGTTTTGCACTTTGAGGTGTTTTTGCACTACAGAGAGATAAGCACAATCCCCCCTCAAGTTTTCATTTAAAATCCAGGTCCAAATGAGAAGTTAGCCACCACTTATGCACAACTTGAAGCAGGTGAAATGCTGCTGGGGAAAATTTCTGGGATATACACGCATTATCATTTTAAACTATGAAATATACATAAACGTGCCTGAACCACACTCAGAACAGGCCAATTTAAATCTTCATGTGCTGCCACATATATATTTAAGTGCTAGTACCTCTTGTAAAATCTTTCAGTATTTATACACTCATGTTGATTTGCACATGCAAAAGGTCTGCCCAGTGGAACTAGTCTACAAGGAACCTTCTGATGCCTATGAAGAAAAGACAAGCAATTAAGCTCTACCATGTGCATGTGGTATAAATGGAGAAGTGAAAGGGTGACCTAGACCTTCCCACCTTCCCATTTCTAGTAAATCTGGAGCTTCAGATAATAAGACAATCAGTGAAATTGCTTGTGAGCAGAGGCTCGTTATATTGTGTTTAAAAGTGAATGGAGTGTTAGCTTTTGCAAAAGAAGCTATTAGAAACAGTTTTTCATAGAGGGAAAATAAATTGCATGAATTGTCAGCAGACTGCAAAGTAACAATTAATTAAAAAATCTGTAATCACGGAAGAATCATTTAGTTCACTCTGTTTCCAAGAGCAACTGCCTGAATGCATTTGTGATATAATCAATTACCGATTCTTTAATATCAATCATATCTGAATGCATAGAGACAGCCTGATACACTTCAGAACACTGTTTAAAACTTTAAACTTATTTTTCACTAACAATACATTTTTAATTAGATTTCAGAGCCTTTATTAGGTCAGTAAGACGAAATAAGGAGCTGCATATAATATAAATAAAAATAATGATGATATTTGAACATCAAATTCAATGTTAATCCAAAAGAAATTACTATGACTTGTAACATTTTTTTTTCTTTCTCTCTTTGAAAAGCATTTTGAGAACCCCGTGGGATGTTGCAGGTCGCTGGGCACTTAGCTTCCCTTTCAAAATCATCTGGACAACTGGTGTTGTGGCTTTTGCCGCAGGTATAACGTAGGCAGGGTATATCTGCATAAAGCCAATTTGAGCATTTCAAAATGAAATTCCCATGTATAGTTTTGTCTACCCTTCACCCCCATGCACCCCCCCCCCCCCACTCTGCCTCTTTTTCTCACAGAAAAAATGACTGATACCATGGACAGCATGGGCAGTTTCTCCATGAAGGGGAAGGGCAATTTTCAAGGGGCTCTTCAGCATGGAAAATCGCCCTTTAGGTGGCATAGCACAGAAAATGCATCATTTTGTTTCCAAAATAAATATTTTTTTCTGGTCTTTCCAAAGGCTCACCTGTAACATTTCACTAGCAAAAATCACTTTCAGGTCAATATTCTATTGCCAGAATTGGTGTTTCTTTAAAAAAAATACCAGCTGCGGTGGTTAAAGAAAACATGTTTATTCAGCATCATTCCACAAATAGCCAGTGGCTTTGAATATACATATAGGAGTTAATTCTGCATGTAGCGGCTGGAGTTACATGTTTTAATGGTACGTATTCGCATCCATGTAGATTTCACTTCACAGAATACTAGGATAAGGGGCCGCAAATGCATTTAACTTAAACCGTGGTCACTTACACCAGCACTAGGGCAGCTGTAAATGACCACAAATATCTTGTGTGCATTGGGTTGAATTCTATAAAGTATGCATGCAGATCTGTGTACCCACACTCCATCCAAACTCTACCCCTATGTATGCTCACAGTGAATGTATGTGCCATTAGTCTGCGGTGCCTACTTTCAAATAGCGATTGACTAATCTCAGTGCATAAGAGATCAATTGCACATGCAAATCACCAAAATCCTATGATTTACAAGTGTAAACAAGTGTGGAAATCCAGCCATGCCTTACAGAATTTACTTATTTATCTATCTCTGGATTACTTGCTATACTGCCTTTTATTATTGTCAAAGCGGATTACAATAATATTAATAGAGATCAGCAGAGAGTCGATAGTAGGGATAAGGAATGGTAGAGAATTGGAATTGCTTGGGGTAGCGACAGAGAAGGGTGGGATAGGCAGAGAGAAGGGGAGAGAAGGACGTGGTAATCAAGTAGAGTTGTTGCTGCTTAATTGCTCCCCAAAGGTCTGGGTGAAGAAGAGGGTCTTTAGAATCATCTTGAATTTTTTGTAATTAGATTCCCTAGCAGCAACACCAGTGTTTTCTGACTATTTGAAGATCTCTCACTTTGTGGACTGAATAGCTAAGGGCCCCTTTTACTAAAGCCACTAAGGCTAACACACAATGCACCAAACAAACACATCTTAAGTGCAAAGTCTCCATGGTGGCCATCAGTGGCATGACCAGCGTGTTCTCAGCAGCTAATGTGCAATGAACTATCCTAATGAGTGCTCCAGTAAGGCAGGTTCATGTAATGCTCCCTTAGAGGTATCATTAGGTGAACTCGTATTAACAATCACACAGGGCATTGTGTGGCAATTGCTCTGCCACTAGTGGTAATGTGCTCTCCACACCTACACTGCCCATTCCCCGCCCCATCCCACATTGGCCAATTATTGTGCATTTTAATATGTGATGGCTGGCATTCCGGCACATTAGTGTTATTGGCTGCCAGGGGCCACGTGTTAAAACTCAGTGGGGAGACATTGTGAGCAGCCAGAGCAGGAGCACAACGGGAGCAGCAGGCTCTGGGCGGGACTGCCCAGACTACAGCTGGGGCTTGAAAAGAGCGTCTCTTCCTAGGCATGCGGCCGGGGTGAGTTCTAAGGGGCAAGTTACAAGGGGCAGATAGGCCCCTTTGGAGCCCTGCAGGTGCCCTGAACTTAGCCTCTTGTGTGGTTCATGGGAAAGAGAAAAAGGAAGGTTTGGGCTGCTTTGGATCCAGTAGTTGGTCCGATGGATAAACATGTGGTGGCTAAGGACATGACAACTCCTGTGCCAGGTACTATTTCTCCACCCTCTCTCCTTCTGGGAGTCTCCTTGAACTCCCCGGAGCGGACTCCACCTCCTCATGCTACTGTAGTGACTCCATCTGATGCAGTCCAGCATGATCACCTGGCTCGGCAGAGCACTCTTGTTTGTTCTGCTGTTATCTATCAGCCGGTGATCTGGTCTCCACCTATGGTAGACTCTGGGGTGGTTCCTGATTCTCGGGTCTCCTTAGCGGACATATGGGTGTTGGTTACCAGAATAGAGAAGACTTTGGTTGCCACTGTCTCCCAGCTTTGCAAGTTTTCTCAAGAAACTGTTGCGAAGTTGGGTCAGACAGTGGCATCCGTAGAATCTCTCTCTGCTCAGGTGTTGAAGTGTGAAAATCAATGTGTTTCTTTACAGGCAACGAGTGTATCTGGCATGAAGGATAATTTAATGATCCATAAAAAGTTAGACTCCTCTGAAAATTTGCTTAGACAGAAAAATATTTGTTTTATTAATTTTCCCTTGTGTCATTTACTGTCATCGGAAATTCTTCTCTGTAAATATCTTAAAGAAAATTTGTTTCTTTCTAAATCGGATTCAATGGTTTTCTCAAATTTGTATTATTTAACGGGTAGGAAAATTACAGATGATCCCAATGGAGAACTGGATATTTTGCAATCAATTTCTGTCTCAGATTTAACTCAGTTTCTGGAAGATTTGTCTGACAATATTTCCTCTTGTGCAACATTGGTTGTTTCATTTGTTTCAGAGCAGGATAGGTCTTCTGTATTTAAAAGTTACTTTAAGAATAAGGATGCTTTATTCTGTGGTGCAAAAGTTCAGGTGTTCCCTGATGTCTCCAGAGCCACTCGACTTCGCAGGAAAGCCTTTTTGGCCCTTAGGCCTAGGGTTTTGGCTCTGGGGGCTTTATTTTTTCTTCGATATCCATGTAAATGCCTAGTCACTTTTCAGGGTGTTAGGTATATATTTTTTGATTCCTTACAGCTGGAAACCTTTTTGCAAAGTAAAGAATCTTAGAGTGTATTGGGTGGGGGTTTATTTGGTGGATTATGGTAAAATTGGCTGTTTTTGTTGGGACTTTTTTATTTCTCTTCCCTTATATTCTTCGGTTTGTATTGCTTTTGGTTTTCTCCCTGAGATGTGGGCTAATTGATGTGCATCTAATTATGTTATTGTTGTTATCTCTTGTTTTTGTTTTAATTTCTTATCGTTTTTCTTGTTTATACTTTGTAAGTATAGCTGCGAAATTTCAATTTAAAAAAACCCTCATGTTAAGTGGCTAATGGGCTTTAGTAAAAAGCCCTAAGTATATTCATTTTCCCTTGGAGCTGTATGTACCATGCTTGTGTCTTAAGAATTTGCACACATTTGGGACTCTTATGGACACACAATTGGGGCCCATGATTGAAATGTTTATCTCCCTGTTGATGTTACATCACTAGAGGGATGGCTGTATTTCTGAAGGTCCTTTCTCATAAACTTTTCATTTATCTTGATATTTCAGTAGTCCCAGTATCAGTTCTGAATGTTTAATTTTTGCATTATTACTATACCTGGATATTTGGGTTTTGTTTGTTTTTCTTGTCTCCGCATATATTGTGCACCGCTAACTATATGGATAGCAGCGCTGAATAAACATATTTTTAAATGCCGAGGGCAGCTATTGAAAACACATGTTTCCTGCATGGGCTTTTTGCAGTAAAAAGATACATATCAAAAATAAACATAAATTCTATTTGTGTGTGATTAACTCAGGATATAACATTATGCAAAAACCTAATACAATAATATAGAAATATGAATTTAGATATATTAGCAAAACAGGGTTAGATTTCAAAGCTTTTGATAAATCAGACAGATCATACCTTGCTTCTACCTTGATCTCTGAAGAGAGCATGTTTTCACAGGTTGGACTTTAGGATTTATGTTCCCTTAATGACACATGTCATCACAGGGCCAAATTTAGGTTATCCCTGAGCCAAAGTGAAGATCGCCGACAGTGATCCCTAAGGCCAGGAAGACTAGACTGCTCTTTGACTATTGTCTTTGGTGTCTTCAAAATTTGGTGCCTTCAAAATTTGCTGCCCTAGGTAATTGCCTAAATCTGGTGTTCTTCTTACCTCTAGGTTTGTTTGGACTCTCATACACAAAACTCTCCAAGAATGCTTCACTGATGTTTCTTGCTGGCTAACAGACAACAATCTAACAATCAACTACAAGAAGACTGAAGCTCTGTTTATTATAAAAGCCTCTACCTCCCTAGCCTTAAACAACACTCAAGTCAAAGTTCAGACCAAAGTGAAATACCTGGACATTACCATAGACAAAACCTCTCCTTCAAACCACATATAAATAAACAACCAGAGCAATCTACTATAAGGCCAAGACCCTGCAATACCTCTGCCCACTACTAGAACCATCAGACTTCCAGTCAGCTTTCCAAGCTTTGATCCTACCACACCTTGACTACTGTAACTCCATCAACTAGGGCCTATCAAAATCCACCCTACTCCCACTTTGCACTGCTCTACATACAATAGTGTGCATCCTCCAGGGAGCCACAAAGCACAATCACATCACACCCATCCTCAAGCAGCTCCAATAGCTCCCACTCCCCAGCTAGATAAAATACAAAACCATCCTTCTAACACACAAAGCCATTCACTGCCATTCCACCACATATCTCCACACACTACTCAAAACCCCCCCGCCTAACAGAACCAGTCATCCACGAGGAACAAACCTACCAGCCCCCACAACAAAATAAAATATAACCAGCAAGCATGTGGAAGAGCCTTTGAGTTCTATACCCCATCCATATGGAACACATTACCAGATAAACGTAACTGACCTCCACACCTTTTGCAAATACCTAAAGATCCTCTTATTCACTGAACATTTTAGCCCAATAACCTAATTCCAATCCACTGGTCCCACCACATCCTCTAACAACACTCCACCAAACCTACCTGATGTATACACATCCCATCCCACCCTAAGAACTACCCACCTTCCAGTACATTCACCATACCGCTCCCCTAAGCCACTCACTATATATAATTAAATATGCTGTCCATAGTTAATTGCCTGCAATTGATTGTCCGCAATATGTTACTGTACATAGTTAATTGTTCTATGTAACTACTGTTCTTTTGTTTTATGTACACCACTTTGACACAGTGAAAAGCGGTATATAGACCCTGCTAAATAAATAAACACAGTTATCATTGGAGCATTCCATCAGTGGCTACTTGAGATGCTGCCCAGTTATTGCTGTGTGGCAAAAGTCAGGTGCAGTAAAGGATGGCCTAACTTTCGCCTCCTAAGCTAACTGGGCAGTGGCTACATATTACCACTGCCTAGTTCGCTTTGCTGCTATCTGATTGACCTGGATATTCAATGCTAGTGGCAGGATATGGCCCTGGCATTGAACCGTTGAAATTAAGGGATATATTTAATAAGAAGCGGTAGCGGCTTCTGCACGGAAGTTGCTACCGCTGCTTAGTAAACATAACCCTCAGTTTCAGCGGTGACAGCTAGATCGGCTAGCTGCCATTGCCAAATATCGGGCCCATAGAATACAAGAACATATCTATCTCTATTTCTACATCTACTGTATCTATCTATATATCTATATTTATATCTACATATATCTCTATATCCATCTCTCTCTCTCTGTATATATCTATCTATCTATTTATCTATATATATATATATATATATGAATGATGCATAGAAAATGGTTTTCCAATTTATCTTTGAAAATTAAGACACCCTTTTCTAGAATGTTTTTCCCCCTTTGCTCATCAGAACATAAGATATGCCATACTGGGTCAGACCAAGGTCCATCAAGCCCAGTATCCTGTTTCCAACAGTGGCCAATCTAGGTCATACGTACCTAGCAGTTTCCCCAAAAGACACAGGTTCCACAATGCTTGTACTGGGTCAAGCATTGATATCCTGGGTCCCTTCTTAATAATGGTTTATGGACCTTTCCTCCAGGAACTTGTCCAAACCTTTTTTAAACCCAGCTACACTAACAGCCTTTACAACATCCTCCGGTAACAAATTCCAGAGTTTGATTGCACGTTGAGTGAAAAAATATTTTATTTTATTAGTTTTAAATAGTTTACCCTGTAGCTTCATTGCATGTCCCCTAGTCAGGTTTCCTTAACTATCTCTGTTTCTGTATACTGTAATACAATGTACTGTACTGTGTTGGACATCTCACATAACAAACCACCCCTTTTGATATGAAGCATTATCATGCAGGAAATTAAAAAATAGGAATGTTAGACACATAAGCTGCATAGGATCTGATGTTCCTCTCAGTTCAATTAACTTTAGCTTCTAGGGGATTATATCTAGGTCTCACTGATAATATTCTGGCACTGATTCATACTAGAAGATAATTCTCCCATTTTAGGCACCTCTGTTATACAAGTATGAAATGGGCCAACAATAACTTTATACAATCTCAGTTCAGATTGATTTGCTGGATTTGCTAATATTGATTCCCCATATTTTGTATTTAATTGTTGCATGGATAGGTTTACTTTATTAATTCATGGCTACCAGGACTTTTCAGGGTACCAATCTGTGCAAACATAATTTACCCGGCAGAGTGCTGAAAGCAAATGTTCCCTACAGAACATGGAACAAGTGTATCCTTGAGTCAGTCACTTAGGGGAGTGTTTACTAAAGGACACTACCAGATAGCGTGGAGCTCAGCTTGTGCCAAGTACACTATGGTAAAAAAGTACCGTACACTAAAATGTGCCATGCTAAAAACCCTGTGCCATCTGAGTGGTGTGTGTTGGGGTGGAGACTGAGTGGTTCTGGGGCAGAGCATTTATATTGCTAGCAGCATGGTCTTTTTGATACGTACACCTTGGTGATGTATCACTTGGTGCGGGAAGGTGACATTTTACTTACCAGTTTATGTCCTTTCCTTGAGTCCTGTGAGACTAGTCCAGACAAGTGGGCTGAGTTCTCCTACCAGAAGACTGGGGGAGAAAAAAGAACCAATGAAAAGCCCAGGTTTCAATGACATCACTCCCATGCCTCTATTTGCCTCAGCCACCAGAAGTCTCTTAAATATTCATTCCAATGCATAAGGGAGAAACATGAAAAACCTCGCACAACCTCAATCATGTGCAACAGTGAGTAATCAATAGAGAACTATGTACAGGAAAGCATAATTAGAAAGCTGTCAGTAGAAGATAAACCTGCAGAGCCAAGTACAAAAATCCTAGAGGACCCAAGGGTACCACAGTAGAAGAACAGCATGAATACAGTTTCAGGGGTGGGCTCTGGACTGGTCTAGCATGGCTTCAGGAAAGGACATTAAGTGGTAGGTAAAATGTCACCTTCCATAATGTCCTGGTAGACCAGTCCAGACCAAAGGTATGACTCACAGGGTGGGAAGAAGATACAGTGGCTCACAAAACCCTTGAGCCAAAGGCCGTGTCCACCCATGCATGGACATCCAAATGGTAATGCTTGACAAAAGTGGAAAGTGATGCCTGTGTTGCTGCCTGACAAATGTCTGAAGGGACTACTGAGCTCTGCTCTGTCCACAAGGATGTTAGTACTCCACTAGAATGGGAAAGCAAACTCTCTGGAACTGGTCAGTTCCACACCAGATACACCAAGGCAATGGCCTCCTTAATCAAGCACCTCAAAGTCAACTTAGCCACCCTATCATCCTTGCAAGGGCCAGCAAACAGCACAAACTGATGGTCGGATGCATGAAAAGAATTTGTAACCTCCAAATACCAAAGAAGCATTTACCGGACATCTACAAGGTAATGATCCTTATCCTTCCCCCGACACTGTTCCTTAGATAAAGAGGGCAGGCAGACCATTTAGTTCATATGAAAGGGAAAAATCATTTTAGGTAAAAAGGAAGGCACAGGTTGAAAGGAAATGGCCTCCTTTGTAAAAGAAAAATAAGGTTGGAAATCCGCCTTGCAGAACAAATCACGACCAAAAAGACCATCTTGAGCATCGAATCCTTCAGAGTAGCACACTTCAATGGCTCAAAAGGCTCCGATATCAAGGCCCCAAGCACCATACATGGATCCCAGGAATCGATCACTGACCAGAGGGTAGGATGCAGATGCCAAACCCCCTGATGAAGGTGCGAAACATCCGGGAGGAAGGATAGAGACACCAGAATGAACGATTTTCCATTTGAACACAATGAACATCTCATGAAAGGCTTTCTTACTGCCACCAAGATACCTTTAATTGCCCACAAGGAATTGGAGGTGGTAGACTCAAGAATGCAACTAGGCACTGCTCAATTTCCACATTGTTAGAGTTTATGACTTGAGGATACAGAAAGGAATTGCTGTTTTGTGTTCTCAAGGTTGTAAAGACTTGGAGCCTTCATATAGGACGAATTGAGAGTCTTCTGAGAAATAGAAACCAGTTCTGATGGGGTCAGGATGCTGCTATGAGAATCATTGTGCTCTATATTCTCTGAAACTTGTGCAAGGTTTTTGTTATAGAGAGATGGGTGGATAAAGGAGAAACCAAATGCAGTTTAGACCATTGCATCCTTCACTAGAGGTGTGCAGGCAAAAAAAATGTTTTGTTTTGTTCACAGGTTTTTCCATTTTATTTTGTTTTGTTTTAATACAGTTTCATTATGATTTGTTTTCTAAATTTTCATTTCAAAGTAATTTTGTTAATTAAAGAGGTAGCTGTGGCTGCTGCCCAAACAAAAGAAACATAACTGAAAGGTTGCTAGAGCTTTAAGCAAATAAAAAAGCCCAAATGACTTTTTTCTCAGCCACAGGCTGATTCCATACCAGTGATCTTCTAAATACAAGGCAAGTATCTTCCCAATTGTCCCTTAGTCTCTAAATGTGCTGATCTAGCAAGCATTTCTGTTTTACTGGTGATTTTCCTTCTTTCCTATTTCCTGATTGGTACAAATTTGGTTCTATTTACCGCTACTACTGTACTACTTATTATTTATATAGTGTTACTAGGCATACATAGTGCTGAACAAATCCACAATAAAAGACAGCTCCATTCCACAGAGCTTACAATCTGCTAAGACAGACAAACAGAACAACAGGGGACTAAGGAATTCTTAGAGAAATAATTAAAATACATATGGGTGAAATCTTTATATATAGATTTATTCTTAAGATTTTACTTTTGCCATGATCTTATGCCAGAAATTCTGTCTCTGACAGTATACTTAGACATGGTTTCACAGACGTTCTGGTACAAGAACATGGCAAAAGAAAAAAAAACTTTGGAGTAAATCTCTACAGCAGGAGTCAAAATGCAGTTAGCATTTTATATAGAACTGCAGATCAGAGAATCTTTGGGCCAATCAGGAAACAGAAAGGAAACCAGCAATATAACAATGCTTGCTAAAACCACTACCCCATGGAGTCCTGGCAGCTCTTCTGCAAAATGTTTGCCTTCTAACACAATAGTTACTGGTTTGAAGCCAGCGTGGACTTTAGTAAGCTAGGGGAGAGAAACTTGAATTGTGGATTTTTCAGTGTCCTGTTTTGGATTAAAATGATAAACACATTTTTCTATTTCATTTCTTATTTTCCATTTTGTTCCAAATGAATGCACATCCCTATCCTTCATTAGGCAATTTGAAGATGGTTGCACTGAATAATAGAGTTACAGCTTTACATTTTTCTTCTGCTGGCAAACAGGTCTATTTGATGAATACACCATCTCAAAAATGTCTTGTATAGTTTGAAGGTTTAGAGACTTTTCATGGGGATGAAGATCTCTGCTGAGTTTGTCTGCTATGCGGTTCTGAATACCCAGTATGAAAGCAGCTTGAATTTTTATGCAACTGGAAATCGCAAAGGTACGAATTAATGCTGCTTCCAGCATAGTGGGCATGCAATATAGCAATGATTATTTATCTGGATCAGCCCTGATTGACCCCAGAGAATAAGGGCAAATGTTCAAAGTGAGGAAATGCTCTCAATTTCAAACGATTAATTTGAAACAAACTTTCAGCTTTTAACCAGAATCGCTGTGTGAGTCAAGATTGAAGATGGACTCCTCAGCTGATTTTGGAAGTATCTGTTTTAAGATGCAACCAAATTATTATGATGCAGAGGGGACACCTTTGATCAGGTTGGTTTTGAATATCTAACAGCCTGAAGTGAAATTGACAGGCTGACTTCTAGATAGAGATTGGGAATGCTGATGCCCTTGAATTTTGAGTTCTATTGTGGCTTTTTCATTTGGAGGTAAGCAAAAGATCTAATATACACTTCAATATCTGCAAGTAGGTTCTGACTGTGATGCATTGAACTTTTTGAACCCAGTATATTAGCTGTTGCATTTTGTCTTGGGGAGAAAAGCTTTCACTTGATCAGTGTCAGAAAACTCAAAACCCACCTAATCAGAGAACACGTTGGAGATGAAACCTAATTCACTCAAGAACATGAACAGAGTGAACACTGCACAGTTTATATTATGTCACATACTGTACCTATCCATCCATGATTACAGTGAACACTGCAATGTTTATATTATGTCACATATGTTTCCATCGCAAAGCATGCCCCTAAACCAGTTACAACCCTAATCCCCTACGAAGACAACTTCAATAATTACTGTTCTATTATGTTAATATTTTTCAGTGTAAACCTATATACGTACGTTATCTATAAATTGCTTTGACTTTAAGATAAAGTGGTATATAAACAAAGTTAAATAAATAAAGAGCTCTTATGAATGAGATCTTTTTTGAAGACTGAAAGTTGACATTTCAAAGCTGATAAGAAAACTAAGGTTTTGAAATAGTTATGTTTGTATTGTTATGTTCTTAAGTGAGACATCTAGATCCCTTGAAGAAACTGTCAGCAGGCTATCTCTAAGGCAGGGAAGGCCTAGCTGACCTTGCTTGTGTAAGTGAGCTGTTACAACCACTGATAATTAAGGGATAATTTTACAAGGAGGTACTTACTTTATGCTTAATAGTAATTCACCTACTTACATGCTATTTTCTAAAGAAAAGTAGTCACCTACTTTCCTTCATGAAATACTAGCTTTACTTTCACTCTGATTTCTGCTAGTTAAGGCATGGACGTTTACTGTACACCAGCCTTAGAGTTAAGCTAAATGCCAGCTACTAGAATTTTACAAAAATGCACATAAACTCTATTAACGTCCACCAAAACTCTGCCTATGTGAAGAACCCAAGGTGCAAGGAAGCACCATGCAAACAAGATGCATACTTTTATGTTAATCGGTATTCTGTGCGAGGCCATTGACATTTAGGTGTGTTCTTGCCACCTAAATCCAGGTGGCTCCTTATAAAATTATCCCTTAGTAAAGATGCTGGCTACAGAGGAGAGGCCAAAGAGACGTATCTTCTACTGGCAACGGCTGGTTTGCAAAAGGAAGGGAAGATAATTCCTATATTTGGGATGAACTGATATGTGAGCACAGGTATCCTTGATATCCAGGTAACACAGCCAGCCTCCTTTGTTCAACTAGGGGTATGGATACAAATACATTAGTTGAAGACTCTGGAGTCCAGGATAGATTGTAATCCTCTGGTCTTTTTGGGAATGCAGAAATATCTGGCATAGAATTCCTGATTCATTTCCTGTATTGGAACAGGTTCTATTGCATTAGCTTACAGAAGAAGTAACACTTCTTTGTGAAGGAAGTGGGTGTGAATTTGTGGTAACCGAGATCATGTTATAAGTCTTTCAGGAGGAAATGACAGAAATATGAGATAGTAGCCAGATTTTATGATGCTGTGTACCCAGGAATCCATTGTTATCTTCTGTAAACCCATCCTGAACCACTTAGAGTAGGATGTATATTGAGAAAAGGACCTGGCAGTGTTTGGACAATGCAGCCCAAAGTAAGAAGGCTGTTTGGCTTGAACAGTGGCAGTTTACTTTGGCTGCCATATTTCTCTTTGGTGAAGCCTATCATACAGTAAGTTTGATTCTGAGTCTGTTGTGGTTGCCCGGAGAAGGGTAAAAACTTCTCTTCCTATAGTAGAAGCTTCTCATATACTGGGGTGTGCTCATTTATCTAGAGGATGACTTAGGGGTATGTTTACTATGCAGCGGTAGCAGCTTCTGTACAATATTGGAGCAACGGCCCCATTGAATTCAATGGGGCTGCGGTTCCGATATTGCATGGAAGCCACTACTGCTACTTAGTAAACTTACTCCTTAGACTCTGGAGTTAGAGCTGAGAGATGTTGCAGCATGGTACAGTTGTCCTTAATAATATATTAGCCTTGTCACTGAAAAGTACGTCTTTCATGAAAGGTGCATCTGCTGACTTAGCATGAGGTCTTCCTATAAACCACACTAGTTATCTGGAAGCAAGGACAGAAGCTGAAATACTAAAAGATGTGTCAGAGGCATCATGTGTTGCATGGAGAAGATGGTTCCATGCTTAACAGCCCAGAAAGAATGGCTCCCATCTGTGCTTGAGATGACAGAGTAGAAGAAAGGTTATGTAGTCTCTGAAGGACGGCATGCATATATTGCACCATGCACAAGTGATGCAGCACATGAAAACACTGGTTGCTTCCTATTAGCTCCTTACCAAAGCTAACATTTTTAATGTTTCAAATTTAGAGTCTAATTTGGAATACTGTGACATAGTGCCCTAATGCTTAATAGTATAATGCTTTTTTTAGTATATGTTAGCATGCTTAATGGTATAATGCTTTTTTAGCATGTGCTGGTATCTTATTCTCCCCTACGACCTATGATGATTTTTTTTAGCTCTGTTTATAGTATAATGATATGCTTTCTAGCTAGGTCATTTGCCCTGAAATGAACTATGGCATGTACCTGCATTCCCTTCTTTCTATTTCAGCTATAGTAAGAATCTTCTTGACATCAAAGCTAGCTGAGAATCCTATTTGTTTCCCTTCAATCCCCAAGACCAACGCCATGATCATTAAGGGGATAATTTTATAAAGCTTTCTCAAGCATAAAGCTTGTTTTGCTCACAGAATAAGGGATTTTATGAAATTGCTTGACCTCTTGCATGTGTAACATGTAGGTGCAAGGAAACAGTATGCCAACTTTTTATGCCATCAGTGGGCATTCTTGGAGGCATAGTTTGGGTGGAACGAAGGAGGAGTTGCAGTGTACATGCCTTCTATACAACATGTAGCTACTCACATAGAGTACCCCCACATAGAGTACCCCCAGCTGTAAACAGCTGTAAATTCGCACATGGGAATTTGTGCACTATTGGGTCTGATTTTGGAAGTTATAAGGACACATAGGTGCCTATGTTGCTTTTACAATATAATTATTACACTATTATGTGCGCTCTCAAGAAGAATAAACTATCACTGTAAAGATATATACAAATTCTCAGAGGTTTTAGCCCAAGAAAATTAATTTTTGTCAGCTCTTATATCTCCCTATTAGGTTCTAGCCCAACTTTAGCTAGTTCCAACATGGTCAATTTTTTAAATAAATTGCTCATATTATGAAAATACTAATAATAATCATCAAGCTTCTTATACAAAATTCAAATGCATTGCTGCTGAACAGGTAATTTACTTGCCATTTGGAAAAGCAGTGGTTCAGCTGTAATGTGCAACGGGGGTGGAGAGTGGGCAGGCAATGGGCGGCCACCGGCCCTGGACGTACAAGGCTAATTCTAATGTCGGCTCTGTATGTCCAGGGCCATAAAAATGGCCGGGGAAGTTATTCCACCCCCAGGGGTTTCAATTTTGTAGCTCCGGGGAGAGGAAGGGGCTGGGGGGCAGTGTTAATTCCCAGCTGCCTGACCCTGGCCTTATGAGGCTGGATCGGGGGTCGGGCTGTGGGGAATTAACATTTTGGGCAGGCAGCCAGCATCGCGGCTTTTAATTGGAGCCACAGTGCCATGGCAACATGATGCCATGGCACCGTGGCTTCATTTAAAAGTCCTGGCTGAATTAGCCGGGTAGTGCCTGTACGTGCAGGCCAGGACTGAATCGCAGTCCCAGCCTGCATGTTCAGGCTTGTTTGCGATTCTGATCCCACAGGGCTACATGTGCCCCACAGGATCAGAGTCGTGATCTCTTTTGCACGTCCAAGTCAGCCCGGATATATAAAGGAGATGTATATCGGGATCAGAATCGGACCCAAAAGGGATTGAGATAGACAACATCTGAAACCTGTGAGCAGTAGCAAATTATTATGGGTTCAACCCTGGTTAATGTCCATTCACATTATTTAATTACACTCATAATTTATTATCTTTAAAATAAAATCTAAAGTAGAGAATATATCTCACGTTGACTTATCTGGAAGGGCTGCACTGCAGTCCACTTCAAAATTTTAAAATACCTCCTTGGGAACTTTAAATATCAATAGTCAAACAGGTTTTTAGGTAGATGCTTTGGCTAGACAGGAGGGAACTATGAGATGATTGTGTTATAAATATATTTGAAACATAGAAACATGATGACAGAAAAAGACCACATGGCCTATCTAGTCTGCCCTTCCATATTAACTACAATAGTCCCCTTTATACCTTTAGAGATCCTCTGTGTTTGTCCCATGCTTTATTGAATTCAGATACTGTCCTTGTGTCCACCACCTCTACTGAGGGACTATTCCACGTATCTACCACTCTTTCCATAAAGAAATATTTCCGCATATTACTCCTGAATCTATCCTCTTTCACCCTCATCCTATGTCCCCTTGTAGCAGAGATTTCCTTCAATTGAAAGAGACCCTCCTGTGCATTTAAGCCATGGAGGTACTTAACATAAGAACATCGCCCCTATCCCGCCTTTCCTCTAAGATATAAACCTTCGCGCCAGCAGGCGCCGACGCCAGGAAGCCCCCGCTACCACCAGCAGCTCTCCCCTACCCGGGGATCGAGCCACCAGCGGCAGGAGGGGCCAGCGATCCTCAAGGCCCAATCCGGGCTCTGCAGCTAAGGGTTTAAACCTTCGCGCCAGCAGGCGCCGACGCCAGGAAGCCCCCGCTACCACCAGCAGCTCTCCCCTACCCGGGGATCGAGCCACCAGCGGCAGGAGGGGCCAGCGATCCTCAAGGCCCAATCCGGGCTCTGCAGCTAAGGGTTTAAACCTTCGCGCCAGCAGGCGCCGACGCCAGGAAGCCCCCGCTACCACCAGCAGCTCTCCCCTACCCGGGGATCGAGCCACCAGCGGCAGGAGGGGCCAGCGATCCTCAAGGCCCAATCCGGGCTCTGCAGCTAAGGGTTTAAACCTTCGCGCCAGCAGGCGCCGACGCCAGGAAGCCCCCGCTACCACCAGCAGCTCTCCCCTACCCGGGGATCGAGCCACCAGCGGCAGGAGGGGCCAGCGATCCTCAAGGCCCAATCCGGGCTCTGCAGCTAAGGGTTTAAACCTTCGCGCCAGCAGGCGCCGACGCCAGGAAGCCCCCGCTACCACCAGCAGCTCTCCCCTACCCGGGGATCGAGCCACCAGCGGCAGGAGGGGCCAGCGATCCTCAAGGCCCAATCCGGGCTCTGCAGCTAAGGGTTTAAACCTTCGCGCCAGCAGGCGCCGACGCCAGGAAGTCCCCGCTACCACCAGCAGCTCTCCCCTACCCGGGGATCGAGCCACCAGCGGCAGGAGGGGCCAGCGATCCTCAAGGCCCAATCCGGGCTCTGCAGCTAAGGTTTAAACCTTCGCGCCAGCAGGCGCCGACGCCAGGAAGCCCCCGCTACCACCAGCAGCTCTCCCCTACCCGGGGATCGAGCCACCAGCGGCAGGAGGGGCCAGCGATCCTCAAGGCCCAATCCGGGCTCTGCAGCTAAGGGTTTAAACCTTCGCGCCAGCAGGCGCGCCCGCGTCTGGCGGGCCCGCGCCTGAGGGCCTCGCCAGAGGGCCCTTTGGCGTGGCCCTTAGGCGGGGCACGATAGGCGGAAAACAGAGTCTTCACCTAACACTACAGAACCAGCGTGTGCCAACGTCTGAACCTGTCCTCATCGTCATGCGGTTTAGGCAAGATATCAGCTCCTCATAACAGTTTCTCTCCCAGTCGGGGTAGAGCGGGCCGGAGTCTCCAATACCACCACCCATGTGAACGCTTTGGCTGGGCATGTCTCACATCCACTCCCTGCATACTCAGGAACTTTGAAGTTACTGCTCTTTCTCATTGCCTCAAGTAAGATTAGATAGACCCCTTATGTATCTGCTATTTTGCCTTATACCTGGAGTTTCTCATGTAATGGTTCACTGTTGACAAACTATCTCTCAGTAAGCTCTCATACAATATTTACCTGCTAATTTGTACCCCACCGAACAGCATTGTCTCCAAAACTCAGTCAGAATTAGATAGTTTCTGAAATCTGTCATATACTTTGTGTAATACTTAATAGCTTTACCTCTAAATTCTGTCTCATTGATATGTTTGATCCATTTGTCCCTGTTGTACACTACTAGAACTTGCATATTATACACCTGTTTACACTCCTATCTCTATTCACTGCCAAACCACTACAAAATACTGCATTTGCTCTCTTGACAACCCCCAGCAGTCAGTAATACCCACTAACACAGCATAGACTTACCACCAATACACTAACAACAAGGCTGACACCAGATCTTCAACATCCAAGATCAACACTGAAATGGCCCCACCCATCACGGCCATAATGAGCGGCCTCATGATCTTTTCTTGGCTGATTGTTGAGTCCCTAGCCTTATTCCACGCTACTAATCATATCCCAATACTCCAGCACCATGCCAAAACATGGACAAACTCTGCCTACCCTAACCACTTAAAGAACACACACACACGTCAATCATATTTGTTACACATAGCTCTCCAACATAACAAACAAACTAAACCAGAGAAATCCACTCTAGTTCTTAATTGCGCCCTTATAAATGCAAGATCAATTCGTAATAAATGGCCAGTTGTCACTGAATTAATTGCATCCCACAACCTGGATATTCTCTTAATAACTGAAACGTGGCTTTCCGACGTAGACAATGTAATTCTCAACCAACTATTACCCAACAACTTCACAAGCCACTCCCGGCATAGAGGAATCAAAAGAGGAGGGGGGCCCTTATCTTAACCAAAACGGACTTGCACTTTCATACAACAGACTCCTCCAGTACCAACAATCTTGATATCATATCCATTGCAAATGACCAATGCGCCATCAACCTGCTATATAGAGCACCCTCATCCTCAACTGACGATCTCTGCAACATCCTCGACCTAGCAGCCAACACTCGCAACCTCAACTTATCAAACTGGATACTAGGAGATTTCAATCTCCCTTCACTTCACTCCAGTCATGCCACTGCCCTAATAGAAGCAATTAATGATCTGGGCTACAGACAAATCATCAACGAACCCACCCACACCAAAGGGAACATACTGGACATGATCTTTGCCCCTCTGTCATTACAAGATCCAAATGAAAAGCTGGTAACATCACTCACTTCTGTACCATGGTCAGATCACAAGCTTATCAATTTCAGCATACCTATCAACAACAACTCTCTACACAACAATGGAACTTTAAGCAACACCACTTCTCGAAACTTCAGAGCCTTCAACAAAGATCTTATACTGGCTGAAACTCTTCCCCTATACAACAATGCAACCCTCAACCTCGACAATTTAATCTCCTCATGGAATAAGAATCTTAGCGCTATTGCCCAAAAACCTACGAAGAACAACATCGTAAATAATAGAAAACATTCTCCTTGGTTCTCTCCTGAACTATGTATCTCCCGCTCTCATTTACGGAAACTAGAGAAAAGATGGAGGCGTTCCCACTCCGCCGGAGAACTGTCAGCTTACAGAACTCACCTTGCAATCTACAAAGAGGCTATCCTATCAAATATGAAACAATACCATACTGACACCCTCAAAAGATCTCTAAACAAACCTCGTGACCTCTTCGAACTAGTTAAATCATTCTCTAAGGAACCATCCCCAAGCCATCCCGAAGAGATCCACCCACAAGAGTTTGCCAACCATTTACAATCCAAGCTACTTCAAACTGATGAAGTTAACACGTTCATAGCACAAGGCACCACCAGTCCAACTTTACTTTATAAGTTCTCCACACCATCCAAGAAACATGTGGAAGATACTATTGCAGCACTCAACACCACGACTGCACAAACTGACCCTTGCCCCGCATATTGGATTAAAAATTTACGATCAGAACTCAGCCCACTTATCACAAAAATGATGAACCTATCATTCTCAAATGGATCCTTCCCTGCACCACTCAAGCAAACATCCATCAGACCTCTGTTAAAGAACCCTAAACTGGACCCAAGCAAAGTTGAATCCTATAGACCCATAGCCAGTATACCTCTATTAGCCAAAATAATCGAAAAGGAAGCACAAAGGCAACTGCAAGACCATATAGATTTAGCCTCCCCACTAGACCATCGGCAACATGGCTTCAGGGAATACCATGGCATCGAAACCCTACTTACCTCTCTCTTCAATAAAATCGTCACAGGTATCGACAACATCCATCAAGGTTTCACCCTCATCTTTATAGACATTGCGGCAGCCTTTGACTCTGTACACCATGGTCTGCTAATGGAACGACTAAAAGAAAAGGGCATAAGTGGCGTCGCCCTCGATTGGTGCAGATCGTACCTTGATGGCAGATGGCAGCATGTAAAATCAGGTTCAAGATCTTCCGAACCCTTCCATCAGCGACAAGGCGTCCCCCAAGGGTCCTCCCTCTCATCTCTATTATTTAATATTTACATGCAACCTCTTTTCAACATTATCGAATCATTCAAGGTCGACTGTCTAATTTATGCTGATGACATCCTCCTATTTATGCCATTCTCCACAGAAAAAATGGACCTTTCGCCACTGATTGAATGCTTCAATACAGTCTCCGAATGGCTCCTATCACAAAACCTCAGGATCCAACACAAAAAGTCTGAGGTGCTATTTATCACCAGAGACCAGAAATTCTGCCCCCCACCTCATATAAAAGTTAAAGAAGTTGAGCTCCAAACCAAATCAGCAATTCGGTACTTAGGGGTCACCCTCGACCAACGACTAGATATGAAAACCCATATATCCAACATAGTCAGAGCCGTATACTTCAAAATCCGGTCACTCAGACACCTGCAATCCCTTCTAAGCACTGAAGACTTCCGGACAATATACCAAGCACTTATCTTGCCACACTTTGACTTTGCCAACGCTATTCTCCAAGGTCTCCCTCAATCATCTCTAAATCCGTTGCAACTTGCCATGAATGCCGCAGCCAGAATCTTAGTAGGAGCAGCAAGATGCGACCATATAACGCCTATCCTAATACAACTTCATTGGCTCCCCGTTCAAGGAAGGCTTTCATTCAAATCTTTGTTACTCACCTTCAAATCTATCCATGGCATCACCTCCCCCTCATTAACCAACATCATCCAGCCAGCTCCTCCCAACAGAACAAGGAGAACCCCATCTACAAATGTGCTAGTAATTCCAAAGGCTTCAACAAAGTACACAACCGCAACATCTAACAGGGCATTCAGTATCTATGCCCCAAAATGTTGGAACGCATTACCACCAGGCATCCGTGCGATTACTGACCTATCACAATTCAGAAAGGCTCTCAAATCCCATTTATTTACTCAATACTACCAGATTAACCCTACCCCTACATAAGTGCCTCTCCCTCACCCCCTCAAGTTAATATATCAACTCTATTGTACACATGTTCACACTGAATTCCCAATACTCGATCTCATTGTACATATGTAAGTAGTTTAGTTTGCATTCCCCGTTTATCCAAGTTATTACTCCTGTTCTATGTAAAGCATAAGCATGTTATCCAAGTTATTACTCCTCTTCTATGTAAAGCATAAGCATGTTATCCAAGTTGTTTTCTCCTGTTCTATGTGAAGCCAAACAGTTTGTTATGGTCATTTTGTTGTATGTAAACCGCGCTGACAATAGTGCGGTATATAAGAAATTGTAATAAATTGTAATAAATATTAAGATCTTTAAGTCTGTCCTGATATGCTACATAATGAAGACCACTAAACATTTTAGTAATCACCCACTGGACCATCTCCAACCTGCTTATATCCTTTTGAAGGTGCAGTCTGCAGAATTGCACACAATACCAGAGGCATTATCACCTCCTTTTTTCTGCTGGCCATTCCTCTTCCTATACACCCAAGCATCCTTCTGGCTTTCACAGTTGCTTTTTCTACCTGTTTAGCTACTTTAAGATCATCAGACACAGTTACATCCAGGTTCTGCTCTTCTTTTATGGACAGAAGCCCCTCACCTCCTACACTGTGCTGCTCCTTTGGATTTTTGCAGCCCAAATGCATGACCCTACATTTTTTAGCATTAAATTTCAGCTGCCAAATTCTAGACCATTCTTCAAGCTTAGCTAGATCTCTCCTCATTTTATCTACTCCTTCCTGGGTGTCTATTGCAGATTTTGGTATCATCCACAAACAAGCAAATCTTACCTGACAGCCCTTCTGAAATATCACTAACAAAGATGTTAAAAAGAATCAGACCAAAGACAGATTCCTAAAGCACACCACTGGTAAATTGCCTGCTCTTCAGCATGAACTCCATTTACCTGTACCCTTTGTTGCCTCCCACTCAACCAATTTCTAACCCAATTAGTAACTTTAGGGTCCATCCCTAGGAAGCTCAGTTTGTTTATAAGTCACCTGTGTGGAACTGTGTCAAAGATTTTGCTGAAATCTAAACACATCACATCTAGGGCTCTCCCTCTGTCCAACTCTCTGACAATGGTGCTGGTTAGCATTCTTGCCTACCCATTTGGCTTCCTTTGATTTATTGATTTTATTTATTAATTTATTTGAAATGATTTTTATTCTGCACTATGGGGCATATTTATTACAATGCGCTAAGTTAGCACATAGTTCGATGGCAAACCTAGCACAGAGGCCAGTGCTAACCTAACAGAGCATGTGTGTGTATCCCTTGCAGTTAACATGTTGCAACCACATGTCACTGCTCTAACTGGCATATGGGTCCTCTTAATGCCACCCACTGGGCAACTGGGGCCAGAATCCACCCTGGGGCCAGAGCCAGGGGTGGGTAGGTCCCCACCGCCCGATCCAGGCCCTGCTAAAATGGCAATTGCCATGGTTAGTGCGTGTCCAAGGCAGCCATGCTAAATGTGATGTGCTGTCAATGCCCATATTCTATCTGTAAGCCACTCGGTCCCTGCCTAATCATGCATTAACTGGTTGGTATGGGATTTTTAGCATGGAGCCCCGTGCTAACTTTTAGTGTAGCATGCTATTGATTAGTGCATTCTAGTAAACTTACTCTTAGGCTTTGGGCAACAACATAACCAAGCATAATAAAATCAATAGATGTTTGTATCTATGCCTGAAACCTTAATGATCGGCACTACTTTTCACATGTTTCAGACTTGTACTAAGTCAATACCTTTTTGTCTATTTTAAAATCAAATCTGTCAATTGAAATGTTCTTTTTGTTTTCTTGCAATTAAAAGCTTTTATTCTTCAAGGAAGAATAGATGTTTCTTCATTTTGGAAGACTTGGTAGTATGAAGTATTTTTGCTAACTCTAGCTCAAAGAGACCTGATTTACAAGACCAAAAGAGAGAAAAGCTGTTGTAAGGATTTCTTGTATGTATGTAGGTGAAGTAAGTGGATTAAAATAATAGAGGAGCACTGAGAACATATTTGGCAGTTTATGCCTGGATATTCTGACTCCACAAATACTCATGAGCTGTATGATAAATCATTATATCCCAGAGGGACATTATGACAGCAGAAGTGCAGAAAATCGGAGAGGAAATGAAAGGGATGTTTGATCAGACGCTCTGTGTTGGGACTTTTCCACCTGCTACTAATCATGTGGTCCAGAACTCTGCGTCCCGTTTGTTGTTGGGGATTGGCAGATGTGATTCTGTGTCAGGAGCTCTTCCGCAGCTGCACTGGTTGCCTATTCAGCACGTGCTGACGGTTAAAGTGGTGAGGGGCCTAAGGCCTAGTTACTTGAAGGGCACAGTGACTTGGCACCAACCAGAGTGAGCCTTATGCCCTTGTCAGGCACAGTTGTTGGCTTTGCCTGGGTTTGATGAGATCCAGTTATACAGATGGCGTGCACATATTTTTTCGGTGGCTGCTCTTATGTAGTGGAACACGATGCTGGAGGCTCTGAGGAAGGAGACTGATTTGGTTACATTCCAGAAGGCTTTAAAGACCTTTTTGTTTACTCTGGAATAGGCAGGCAGTGACAGGCAGCTGTGGGGTGGGTGTGTGGGGCGGGATTTTGAATTTCTTTTTGTATTTTTTGTTTTTATCTATTGTAAACCGCCTTGAATGCTATTACATATGGTGGTATAAAGATGTCTTAAAAAATAAATAAAAATAATAAAATAATCGTATTATCTAAGAAGAAGAGGAACTTGTAGGATCTGTCTTCTTGTAGGCCCATATCTCTTCTGAACATAGATATGACAATCTACACTAAGATGCTAACAAATAGGCTAAGCATGATTCTCCCAACTCCTGTGGTGAAGGGGCACATTGAATTTCTTTCAAAAAGGTATGCTGTTATGAACGTGAGGCGTGGATTGAGGCAATGCAGAGGGTAGGGGAGGAAGCATTACGGTAAGTTTTGATATTGAAAAAGCCGTAGACAAATTTCTTTGGTTATCCTTGGTAAGTTTTGGGGCGGTTTAACTTTGGAGAAGACTGGTTTAATAAAATTAGGATGATGTACTTTTTTCTAAGCCCAGAGCTGAAGTTTGCTCTTACCATATGAACTGGGAGGGGGGACTTGTTAAGACTGCCCCCTGTGCCCTGCACTTTTTGTGTCGCACATTGAGCCTTTGGCGATAAAGCATTTAGAGGACAAAGGGGTTAAAAGAGTTGCAGGAGGTCCACACAGTATTTTTTGTGGATGATCTTTTGGTAAAGTTTGTTAATGCTGAGGTCTCTTTTTCATGAGTGTGAGACTTTTAGAGTTTTGTATACATTTCCAGAATGAAGGTGAATGGGTAGAATCGATAGCTTAAGACATGTCGTGGGGGCTAAGGGAATGTTGGTCTGGAACATTTCCAATGAAATGAGCACAAGGATTTTTGAAATACCTGGGGTTAATGTTGCCCAAGGGTTTGGGAGCACTATATGAGATGAACATTGGGCCTTTATAGCGAGGTTGTGCTCAGCAAGGGAATCTGTGGCAGGATGCTCCCCTTTTGATTATGAAAAGAATACATACAATACAGGGAGGAGTAGCCTAGTGGTTGGGGCATGGTACTTCAGGCCAGAAGGTCGGGGGTTCAAATCCCACTAGAGGACAGCAACCTTGGGCCGGAAGGACTGGGGTTTCTAGTCCCACAGATGCTCCTTGTGGTCTTGGGCAAGCCACTTAACCCTCCATAGCCCATGTTCCCTGTAAGCATTAGTGTATGTGTCTCATATCCCTGCGTGTTAAATGTATCCCCCAATTGTGTTGTGACCGCTTTGATTGAAGGATAAGGCGGAATACAAAAACTGTCTAAATAAATAAATAAATTTCATAAATGTGGTGCTGCCAAAGTGGTTGTATATTCTACAAAATTCATCTTTGGTAACAGCGAGGGCTGATATAGGATGGTGAAGAAATTTTAATGGAGAGTTCAGAAGACAAGATTCCATTTGTGGGTTCTGCAGAAGACAGTTGGGGATGGTGGTTTGGGAATGCCAGAACTGTGATTTTATGTGTGGTGTCAGTTGCGTTTTGCACAGCCTAGGTTAGGAGGTGTATCTGAGTTTCACAATGCTTCTCTTGAAACATGGTTGGTAAAGCCGTATGCTTTGGCTTATGGTTTGCACAATGTTCTATTTGCTCTTTTGGTCAGATTTCCCAGAGCATCCTGATGTTGGCTACTTAGTGGGCCTGGATTTGAGTGTCTAATAAATTAGGGCAAACATTCTGTCAGGATATTTTCTGATATGTAGAAATGAGGACTGTGAATCTTAAGGGCTTTCTTGAAGGATATTATGAGCCAGGGGCACATTGGGCTCATTAGGATCCAATCTGTATCGCGGGAGCAAAACGTTCCTGCAGCATACATGATCAGGCATGAGGACAGCCCAGAGTGACCCTGCATGTCTATAGGGGTGACCTCCCCGCAGACTCCTCTGGCTCCCGTGGCGTCAACCCTCTTCTTCCCTGCCACTCGACCCATGGCTGGGTAGCCGGGGCCTGGATCGGGTGGCAGCGTCCTATTCACACCCGACTCCAGCACTGGTGGGGGGTGTTCCAGCCCTGATCAGCCAGTTTGTGCTTCGAGGTGGAATAAGCAGCACATTCCCCCTGACCCCACAGGATGTACAGGGCCAGCCTTGGCCCACCCCTGCTCCACCCGCCCCTGCTCCACCCAGACACCGCCCCCCACTGACTCTCCATACTGCTGCTCTAGCTATGCAGGGAGAGCCTGAGGGGGAATAGGAGCAGGGCCGCTTGGAGGGCTGCATGTCCCACAAGGATGTGCAGCCCTGCAAGTTGCGACTGTGAATCAGGCCCTATGTCCATAGTGGGCCTTAGTTTGTCAGGAATAGAATTCCACAGGTTTGGAGTATAGAGAGAGAAGGCTCTCTTGGATGTGGTAGAGTTGGTTTTTGTAAACATCTTTGGTATGTACAGCATGTTTCTTGTGCTAGTTCATTGTTTTCTGTTATTGGACATGATCTGGAGCAGGGTTGGAGGTGTGGTGATGAAGAGTTTTTGAGGACCTTGAAGGTTGTAAGGAGGGATTTGAATTGTATGCATTCAATTATTGGGAGCTAATGCAATTGTTTGAGAAGGGGTGTAATGTGTTCTGGTTTTTTGCGTTGAAAAGGATGCATGCAGCTGTGTTGAGTGCAAGTTGGAGAGGGTGGCTGGTTGAGTTTGGTAAGCCTTGAAAGATGATATTACATTAGTCAAAGTGGGGAAAGATGGTTGCCTGAAGGACTGAGTGAAAGTCATAGTCAGTTAGAAAAGGTTTGAGGTGCTTGATCGTTTTGAGTTTAAAATAAATGCTCTGAGTGATATTCCATATGTATGTTGTAAAGGTGAGGTGAGGTGTTAATCCAGTGCAACTCCAAGATATCTTATGTCTTGTTTCACTTGGATTTGGGTCCTGTCAATAGCTATGAAAGTCAGTGGTTTAATTTACATGTGTAACTTTGCACTCCATCCTTGCCCTAGTGGCTCAACCCACTGGCCCACACTTAGCCAGCCAGTATGTCCCAAGCTGAGACCCAGCTGCTAGGTAGGCGGTGAGGCGAGATACCGACCCCCTCCAAGGGAGATGGGTGGGTATGTGTGCTTGACATATCCTGCTGAACTCAGAGAACCCCTGTTACAGGTAAGTAGCCTCATTTTCTCCAAGGACAAGCAGGACGAGTCAGCCACACCTGGTGCTTCCCCAGCTGCGTCTCTTTGCTGCAGTGTTTGGGGGAGGCCGAAGTCATGCTAGGTAGGAAAAGATGGTTCATGGAGCCCTCAACTTTGGAAAAAGTTTTTTATTGGCACAATAGCCAAAGGTAGGATAACTCTAGAACGTAGTGCCCATGGCATAATGTGCAAAACAATTCACACTGTGATACACGTGCAAACAACAACGCGTGCAATAACAACAACGAGATGATCTAATAATTTTAAGAACTCGGCGGAGGAAACAGTGTGAAAAGAGGACAAATGATGAACCAAGGAAAAAGTGTGCGGCAACGGGTCATCTGGGGAGTCAAGGGTGAGGGGAGAAAAGCAATCAGGAAAGATGGACCAGAAAGCTTGAACTAGTCAGCGAGGAGATGCAGGGATAGGGGAACATAGGATGGAGAGAGTTGAGCTGCAGTGAATGGAGTGGAAAGTGTAGCTAGAACTAAGTATAGCCACCGAGAGGAATTGGTGGAAGAAGAGACATGATTAGATGTGTCCAGTTTCAATCAACAAATGGTTACTGGAATAATACTTGTATTTCCCACTGTATTTGTGTATTTGCCACTCAGTTTTCCTTGTTTGCTGATCTAATTAAATGTTGTGGCCACTTGATTACACAGGTACACTACCAAAACACTGCCTCCAGTTTTGCAACTGATTCCTATAGATTTTGGGGTGCTGAATCCAGGAAAAATAGCCAAAATGTTCCATCACGTCACGTTTTCTTGCAAAATTAGATTTCTTACCAATATAAGGAATGTTCACATAATTTCTTTTTAGCCGACTGCAGTTTATTTTCTTGGCCCAAAATCGAGGTTGTAATGGTTAACTAACTAGAAACACTCCCTCATGATATTTTAGAGTGTTTTGTATTCATTTTATACATTAACAGGACAATTGGGAGGCGGGGGGCTAAATCCAGTACTCGCGCTGGCGCATGTTCTTTCCTGTTCGCCTCGCCTCGTTCGCTCTCGCTCAAACACGGTGGTTGCGACATGAACGTTCCTGTCAAATTTCAGTTTCTTGCAAGTTCATTATTACCTTTTGTTTGCTCAGTCGTAATCCAGCTTTATTCCGAAGTGGTTCACTACAGTTGTAGTTTGCAGTGCTGTGTATTTGTGATGGCTCACAGAGCCAGAGGTTGCGTCAACTCTCCGGACAGTTTTTGTTTTATTTGTGGGGAATATACCGTGAAAAAGCGGCAGAGGAACATTTCTGCATTTATTAAAAAAGTATATTTCGCCTATTTCGGTTTGAAGTTAGGCGATCAAGACAAACCGTGGGCTCCTCACAAAGTGTGCAAGACATGTGAGGAAGATCTACGCTTATGGATGAAAGGTAAAAAACAAGCATTTCGTTTGGAATACCTATGATGTGGCTTGAACAAAGAGACCACAGCAGTGACTGCTATTTTTGCTCTTGCATTGTGAAGGGATACAACTTAAAAAATAAGAACGTAATAAGTTACCCCAACCTTCCCTCAGCAATTAGGCCTATGCCTCATAGCAACGAAGTACCTGTGCCTGAACCACCAAAATCTTTGGATCATATTTGTGTGGACGGTTCTGATCATGATGAGACTCATCAGATGGCTTTTCCCGATGAGTCCAGTACTTCCGAGTTTGAAACTGAACCAGATCCGAAACCTGAACTTTTCTCTCAAGCTGAATTGAATGATTTAGTCCGGGATTTAGGACTCCCAAAAGATGCTGCCCAACTGCTAGGTTCTCGGCTTAAACAGAAAAATCTATTGTCACCAGGAACAACTTTTTATTGGTACCACAACCGCGAGACACAATTTTTGAAGTATTTCAGCAAAGAGGAAGATTTGGTATTTTGCAACGATATATACGGAGTGATGGAAACGTTTAAACTCAAGTATGATCCTGCTGAATGGCGGCTGTTCATTGATTCGTCAAAAGACAGCATAAAAGGTGTTCTTCTTCATAATGGCAACACATTCGCTTCAGTTCCTATTGCTCACTCTGTTATTCTCCAAGAAAAATACGAGAATTTGGCCCTGATTCTTCAGAAGATTCGTTATGATGAGCATAAGTGGATGATTTGTGGAGACTTTAAAATTCTATCCATGCTATTAGGGCAGCAATCCGGTTTCACCAAATATCCCTGCTTCCTTTGCTTGTGGGATAGCCGGGCCCGCGACCTACACTGGGGGAAAAAAGACTGGCCAATTCGGGAGTATTTGAGACCCGGTGAGAAAAATGTTCTTCATGAGAGCTTGGTACCTCGTGATAAAATTCTATTACCACCTCTCCACATTAAGTTGGGTCTCATTAAGCAATTCATCAAGTCCCTTCCAAAAGATGGTGAGTGCTTTCGGTACCTTTGCTCAAAGTTCCCCCGACTTTCTGAAGCAAAGCTAAAGGTAGGAGTGTTTGTTGGCCCTGATATAAGGAAACTCATTTCAGATGGAGCATTCGCTGAAACGATGTCTGAGAAGGAAAAAGAAGCCTGGGATTCCTTCAAGGATGTTGTTCTCAAATTCTTGGGGAACAGGCGGGATGAGAACTATAAGGATATTGTTGCCAGGATGCTCAATGCCTTCAAAGAACAAGGCTGTAACATGAGCCTGAAAGTTCATTTCTTGCACTCCCATGTGAACTACTTTCCCGAAAACTTGGGGGCGTACAGTGAAGAACAAGGTGAAAGGTTTCACCAGGACATCAAGGACGCAGAGAGAAGGTACCAAGGAAGATGGAACACCACTATGATGGCTGATTTCTGCTGGTTGCTGCTGCGGGAAACCCCAGATTTATTTATTTATTTAGACAGTTTTGTATACCGCCTTATCCTTCAATCAAAGCGGTCACAACACAATTGGGGGATACATTTAACACACGGGGATATGAGACACATACACTAATACAGATGAAAAATACGCCAAGCAGCGCACCAAGAGAAGCATTCGGGGGAAGAAGAAACGGGCCCACCAGGAGATTGATTGACCCAAGAATGACTTTAAAATCTAAACTGTGTTGACAAATATCGTGTTTTTACTAAACTTTGAAATAAAAATTTGCTAGGTATTACCACAGTGTCGGATCTCATTTATTAGAATTTTATTTTCACACCATCGGGTGTTTGTCTTCATGTATTGCAATGGTGCGGTTTGCGTTTTCTATTCTTACATACATACCTGTACAACATTTTTTGCACATTTCTTTGCTTTGCTTTGTGTCTAACCTCGCTCTTATATGCTCAATGTTTGTGCACATGTATGTGGCTGTTTTAAGTGCAGACAATTTTGCTACCATCACAGTGTGTTTTGTTGACATTACTCTATTCTTATGTGCTGCCTTGTTACAATTTTCTTTATTCTTATTTGAATAACTACTAAACAATTAGTATAAAGAATTCATCCAAGAAACTTTTATCTCGATCGCACTCAATCTGAAACGTTCACCTCAAACTGCTAACCCAATGTAGCAAAAAATCTGTACGTGATGGAGCAAATTGGTTACCAGATTTGGATTCAGTGCACCAAAAAACGTAAAAATCAATCGAAACATTAGAGGCAGTTTAAAAAAAACTTTTTTTTAGTGTACCTGTGTTATTGAATCACAATGGAAAGGTGTTGGGGAGGAGAAGAGAGGGAGGGCTGGAATGGGATCAATTACAATTGTTCATTTATTATGTTTGTACAGATGTGTAGTGTTTGCCTTTAATAAAAACCAAAACATATAACCCTGGCAAAAACCTCCGTGTAGCAAAATTACAATAAGTGTTAACGTGCCACGTTTCGGGCCAGCCAAAGTCCTATGGCCCTGCATCAGGTGGAAAGAATGAATTCCAAAGTAATGGCTTCTTTTTGTGAAAAACTAAAACGGTCAGGTTTTAAAAAAGCAGCGTGTGACGTAAATTGCAGAAACTGGAGATCATCAGCCAATCCGCAGTCAGATCATCGCAAGCCGTGATATTTGGGAAAACCCCACAGTCAAGGGAACCCCCAGCATCATCAAGCAAGCCATAAAAGGTAATCCAACATCAGAGCAAAGTATGCCACTCAACCGAGGCATTCAATCCCCGAGGGGAGACAGTCTGGAGATGGAAAATCCAGCGCTGTTCTAATTGCTGTAGTTTAGCAACCCGATCGCCTCCTCTGGGATCCAAAGGAACAAAATCCAAAACCCGCCAGCGCAGTTGATGAAATAAATGCCCTTCTTGCAGACAGTGCTCAACCATAGGCGCCGTCAAGGTTTTAGTCCGTAGTCGGGAAGCATGTTCACCAAGCCGTACCTTCACACATCGAGTGGTGCGACCGACATAAAACAACCGGCAGGGGCATTGGCGCTGGTAAACTACAAAAGTAGACTCACAAGTAGTGCGCCAATGAGATGTATAAATAATCGAAGTGCGAACGTCCATCCAAAAAAGCCCAGTGAGAGCCATGTCGCAATAATTACAGGAGCCACATGTGTAGTGGCCAGGATCAGCATGGGCAGTAAGAGGGCGATCCAAAGGCAAAGTGGTCTTCACAATTTTGTCCTGTAAATTAGATCCCCTAGAGTATGCGACTCTAAACCGCTTGCTAGCAAAACAGGGGTGTACCGCTAATACCGGCCAATAACGGCGCAAAATGTTGATTACGTTGGGCACTCCCACAAGGTAAGGAAAGACCCCAGTAAATTCCTCCCCTTCAAAATGAACACCTGAAGGAGTATTGGATGCAGGACGTGGAAGCAATAACCAGTCCCTATGCAAAAATCAAGCTCTCTTATAAGCCTTCCTCAGCAACGAGGGAGGATAACCCCTATGTAGTAACCGGTCCTGTAAATCAATAGCATGCTTTTGAAACTCCTCCAGTGTCGAGCAGTTCCGACGAAGTCGCACAAATTGCCCAAACGGTAAACCCCGTTTAAGCGACACCGGATGACTGGAGAATTGCAATAGCGTGTTTCTTTGCACCGGTTTTCGAAATAACGTGGTAGTGATCCCATCAGATAACAAATGAATGGTGATATCCAGAAATTGTATCCACTGATGATCAAACGTCGCTGTGAATTGAATATAAGAGGAGTGAGTGTTCAGCGAATCCACAAACAACTGTAAATCATCCAACGTTCCAGACCAAAGAAAAAAGATGTCGTCCAGGAACCGACGCCAAAATGGCACATATTAGAAAAAAGGAGAGATGTAAATATAAGTCTCCTCAAATATGGCCATATAAATGGTGGCTAAAGAGGGAGCCACCGTAGCCCCCATTGCTATGCCAAACACTTGCCGGTAGAAACATTGATTGTGTAAAAAATAATTACTATTGAGAATCAGATCCAGCATAGCAAGCAAAAAGGAACGTGGAATCCGCGATGGAAGTTCTAGCGGGAAAGTGGAAAGACACTGAAGCACCTCATTCTGATCAATGTTTGTATACAGTGCTTGCACATCTAAAGTCACCAAAAAGGTGTATGATGAATAATCACAGCAGGACGACAACTGTGTGAGAAAATCACCAGTATCATGTATATATGAAGCAACCTTAACTGCTGCTGGCTGCAAAAAAACATCGCAAAATTTTGAAAGAGGCTCAAGGAGAGAATCACAGCACGAGATGATGGGCCGCCCAGGAGGATTTTGCAAACTCTTATGGATTTTGGGAACCAAATAAAAAACTGGGATTTTTGGGGTCCTGTTCACCAAAAAGTTGAACTCCCGGTTGGTAATCCAGCCTTTATGCAAGGCTTCCAAAACATACAACTTGCATCATTCTTTAGCAATAAGATCTCGGACCTTAGAACATCCTTACCGTATTGCCCTCCACCTATCTCTCCTCCCCTTCCTCCCTCCCCACCACCTACTTCTCAACTCTCACATACTTGGGGTTCATTCTATCCCCTCACCACCTCAGAACTTATTCAGCTTATCTCCTCCTCTAAGAAAACTTGCTGTTCACTTGATCCTATACAATCTTCCTGACTGCTTACACCCTTTCTTGCTCTTATCCCCTCCATTCTCACTATGGTTAATACAAGTCTTTCGGTTGGCATTTTTCCCCACTCTTGGAAGCACACCCTTGTATGCCCTATACTTAAAAAGCCTTCCCTTGATCCTCTTATTCCTGCACACTATCGTCCTGTCTCTAATCTCTCCTTCCTCTCTAAGAGACTTGAAAAAAGCAGTTTTCTCTCAGCTTTCCCACCATCTGGATTCTACGCACTTTCTTCACCCCCATAAATCAGGTTTTTGCCCGGGTCATAGTGTAGAGACTGTTCTTCTTGCCTTTCTTAATGAACTGCACGTGGCACATGATCGTGGTGACTTCTCGGTGGCGGTTTCTCTCGATCTTTCTGCAGCTTTTGACTTAGTTGACCACTCCCTCCTCCTTTCACGCTTATGGGAAGCTGGACTCTGTAGCACAGTATACCACTGGTTTCATTCCTATCTTTTCTCCCGCTCCTATACTGTTCTCTCTCTTATCACCCCAACGACTTCCTCTGAACCTTTCCCTTTATCCTGTGGTGTCCCCCAGGGGTCTGTACTAGCCCCCCTTCTTTTCAATATCTTCTTGACAGCCTTAGCTCTTCTGGTTCAACAACATGGGATTTCTGCTTTCTATTATGATGACGACCTTGTCCTTTTACACCACACCTCTTCTCTTCATCCTGACCTCTCTCCTCTAAATTCTTGTCTTTCCGCTGTAACTGGTTGGCTCACATCAAATTGTCTTTACTTAAACATCTCTAACACGCTCGCAATTTGGTTCACGCATGGCAGTCCCTCCCCACTGTTGTCTCCCTCTTTTGATGGTTCCCCCATTCCTATGGTGTCCAGTTTCTGGTATCTTGGGGTTTTCTTTGACTCAAATCTCTCTTTTCAAGACCACATCTCTCACATCACAAAAACTTCATTTTTCTTTCTCCGCCAGATTCGAGCAGTTCGCCCCTTTCATACCCCCCAAGCACTCACTACTCTCATGCTGTCCCTTGTAATGTCTCACATCGATTTTTGTAATTCAGTCTTCTTAGGTCTACCTCAATCCCAACTTCATAGGCTACAGCGAATTCAAAACACGGCTGCACGGATCATCTCACACTCAGCTCCCCGTGACCATATTACACCCCTACTGATTCACCTTCACTGGCTGCCCGTTCACTTTCGCACTCGTTTCAAACTCCTCACTCTAGTCCATCAAGTCCTCTATACACACACACTGCAATATCTGGCAGATCTTATCCAATTTCATTCCCCTAGTCGCTCCCTCTGGTCCTTACACATTAATCAGCTTCACCTCCCTTCCCCCTCCCATGCTCACCTCCAGTCCACCCGCACTTCTGCTTTCTTTTTCATTGGACCTGCACTATGGAATTCCTTGCCCACCTCACTCAGACTCGAGCAACATCACAGTACTTTCAAAACTCACCTGAAGACCCATCTTTTCTCCGAAGTCTTTGACCTCCCCTCTCCTTTTCTGTGATATCACCCTTACCATTTCCCCTTCTTGTCTTGGTTTTCTCTGTTATCTCATACGCATGTCTGTCCTCTAACTGTCCTGTCAACATTGTAATTTATTTTCTCCTTTCTGGCCAGTGGCCTTTTCCTTATAATTTGAATATTGTAAACCGCTCTGTTGTAACTACGAATGGCGGTATATCAAATAAATAAACATTAATTTTATAAAGTCCCATGTAGTTAATGTGCATTTCTCTATGTGTATAAAGTATATGCATACAGCCCTAAGATTGCTGTAAATGCCTATGCCTAGATTTATCAAGAATACATACAAATTATAATTTTATAATTTACTTGTATAACTTTGCACTCTGTCCATGCTCTGCCCAAACTCCACCTATGTGAACATCCACAGTGAACATGCATCATTGGCCTAAGGCACTTATATATGGAATAGCAATAGGCTAAAATACATGGATTAAGGCCCATTTAGCTGTGTAAGTCATTGAAAAAATGTGTTTTATGAGCACAGGTGCCGCTGAACTTTCCATGGCTCCTTATAAAATTACACTCTAAAAATGCATGCCTTCTTGCATGCACGTAAATCCTGGGGAAATTTTATAAAAGCCCTTTTACTTGCATAAATCTAGGTTTTACATGTGGAAAAAGCTTATAAAATAATCCCATACTGTGCAAAAGATTTTTCTTTGGGTTAATTTTGACTAGAAAATTGTACATTTACATTGTGAAATGTTAAATTTGCATGCTCCTTTACTCCCCTGATTTAAATACACCCTCAGAAATGCCTCTTTTTAACACAGCTAAACATATGCATGGTATGAAAAATGGAAATTATACTTACCTGGTAATTGATGTTCCTTGAGGGAGTACAGTTCAGTCCTCCACCACTGGGTAGTGCACCTCCTCCTGCAGCATGGAGACTGGACAAACCAAACTTGTGACATCACCGGGTATATCCTGCTGGTCTTCTCCCATGATCCCCCAGTGACCTACTGTCAAAGCAGACTCAAAGGAGCAAACAAGCAACCAGTCAAAGTACTAAATACAAAGCTATGCTCAAATTTCAACTTTAAAACCACAGGGCCCTAAAAAAAGAAAGGCCGAAAACACCCTCCTCCGCGTCCCTGTCCCCCTGCGCACCAAACAGCGGAAGACAGAGAGCCAGAAGGAAGGAGAACCAAGGAAACGCATAGGCAGAAAAGGTAGCTCACGCGATTACCTGCCAATCAGAGCCCGTTGCCGACTCTAGGATCCGAAAACACACTCGGAACTGATGCCTAGCGTCTGAAACATCCAACCCCGGGCGGGAATGAGGACTGAACTGTACTCCCTCAAGGAACATCAATTACCAGGTAAGTGTAATTTCCATTTCCTTATCGGTCCTACAGTTCAGTCCTCCACCACTGGGATGTACCAGAGCAGTAATCATGGGGAGGGACCAATCCAGTCGGCTCGGCCCCTAAACGAACAGAGTAGGCACTGACCCCAGCCTACTCCTCTCGTCAACAGACGTTAAGCCAAACAGGAAGACACGACCGAGAGCCCATGTGGACCCTCTTCACTGGTGACAACAGCACGGAGCTCAGCCCCAAGCAGCGCTAGTGCATCAGAAAGACAAACTCGCCATCGCAAACACACTGAACGCCCTAAAAACAGACCTACGGATAAGGCTACCTGCGCTACGCCTGAAAAATCCGCTTGAGCACCCCCTGGGTTCTCGACCCCACCAGGGTGTCAAGAGTTAGCAACCGCTGCTCTCCTGCAGCACCCGCCTCCACGGAGGGACAGGCAGCGAAGAGACCTCCCAGAAAGCGACGATACCTTCACCTAATGTCCAAGGAACGCAGGTTACAAGCAAAGTGTGCTTGCGTAAGTCTCGAACCAGCAACGAGACAGGCACAGCCGGAATCCACGAGGAAAACTGAACCGAGGTCCATCCAGACAGAGGTGGGAAGCAAAATGAGGGAAATGGAAAAAAACCACCGGCGTCAAACACCCAAATTGTCACACCTCTTAAGGGCTTTATTCTTCGCAAGACAAAAGAGCTCTACAGCTATGTCCTGAACCAGTTGGAGTCTTCTTAATTGAGAATGTGGAATGCAGCGAAGTAATGAGTTGCAAATAACCAAGCGTGTTCCACCAAGGGCATATAAGAGGGTGGCAAGCGCCCCAGAGCCCAGCGTTGTGTCAGAAGAATTGGAATCTGACACGGTGAGACAAAAAAGAAAGAAGACTCTGGTAGCCACGCCCACGACTCAATGCCAGCAGGCTAACCGCTTACGCCACCTGGATATGCCGTCCTGAATCGGAGGAGCCATGCAGAAGTAGCAATCGCCGACGTGATCCATAGGCCCTCTGCAGATCATTGGAACCGCAAAAGACATTGATGGCCTTTTTTCCATTCATCCACAGCCTGAGATCTGTTGCACCTGTATTGCAGCATATGTATGGCGCCTAGCTTTTATCCCGATCTCCTATTCTGCAGCCAAAATAGAAGTAGTGGGCTTTCTGAACCGCCACAGGCCTATGCCATTTTTTGTGATGCAACAGTCACTTTACCACAAATATAGCAGAAATTATCAGTATGATTAACACAAGTACGAGGAATCGCCAAATATGCTGTGAGGGACCCATCGGAATAAAATAAATATGCCCTAAGAATTAGCATTAGGACTATTATTTGTTTTTTGGGGGTTTTTTTGGGGGGTTTTTTTTTTACTGTCAAGTAAGGCAAATTTAAGTAGTGATTGCGTCAACTGCTTTCGGACAGATATTTCTATTGGGTGCAAGTAAAAATTATGCAAGCCCACACAAATGTTGCATAATACACTGGTAAGGATCCCTACCGAGCAATGAAGAGCACATACCTAAGCAATCAGACCCAGTCGGCCATTTCCAGTATGACTACTGAAAGTCATAGAATGGACCGGGCCACGGGCCCTGTTGCACCAATGCGTCGATGCTATCCGGCAGCCTCCTATGTGCCCTGCTAACCATCGACCCGTCGCCACAGACTGGAAGGTCGCCATGAGGTCCAATATGGGCAGACCGCAGCCGAGCACACGCAGCGCGACCACCGCCTGATGCAATCTCACTCCTCCGGCAAACACTCGGACCCCGCTAAGGACATTCGCCACCACAGTGTCCCTACCGAAAACGCAGGCCGCCAAGGTATCAACCACGCACGCTGTCCCTTCACACGGGCCACCCTGTCCACCCGACCGACACCACCCTGCCGATCGAAAGAGGCCACCATTCCGGAGTTCTCAGACAGCACTTAAACCGCTCGATCCACTACCGTGGCCGCAAACGCCTGCCACGGCTGACGTACCTCTTACCATTCCAAGCAGACGATGGAACACTGGGAGTGCTGCGTACGCTAAAACGACTTGCGCATAATGGATCCCCAAAAAGGTAGCTGAGTCTAACCACACTCCAGCCAAGCTCCCGTAGGAAAGGGACAGAACCTTATAAGAAAGAAGTTGGGACAATTAGGAAGGCTTTCCTGTTTGAGTAGTCTTTTTCTGGTTTTTTTTTTTTTTCACAACTCCATAAGGGCCACAAGGCACAGAACCGAACAGGGCATTGTCCAGAGAATGCAAGGCCTCTCCTCCAGGCTGACTCCACATCCACAGCCTAAACCGGTAGACACCCTGGCTGATGCCGATCAGCGCGGAAGCCATCCGGTAAACCCAGCATATGAAATATGCCTACTAGTACAGAATTCCACAAGGCAGGAACATGTAACGGACGGCTTTGAATATGAACCAACAGATATCCTGCGCTTGCTCCAAGACAAGCCCTGTGAAGTCTACTGGTCTTCTCGGAACACCGCCACGACCCGAAGACCGAAACCGGCCAGCAAAAGATGCCGTACGCTGGGCCCGAAGGAACCTGGTCGCACGGAGCCCAGCACTCCCTGTATCGTCAGGATCGGAGCCGCCCCCCAAGGACTCTGCCCTGGCTGGAACCGGCTGAGCATAACTCTAGGACCTGCGGCGAGCCCCCCACGAAGAAGCGGGACGCAACGATGCCTTGAGGAAAGGGAAGGCCCAGTGGGCGGATCAAGTTGTCAGCCGACCAACGGAGTGAACCCCACACGCGCACCCCAACGGAAGGTCGGAAGAACTGAGGAATCTGGTCCCACAGGTATGCCTGCTAGCCTTGAACAACAAACACCTCTAGCAGGAAGGCCGTGGATTAGTATTCAGCTGTCCTGAATTCGCCTGTTCTTGATTGACTTTGCCAAATTATACGATTTTACGGTAGATGTGTAATGTCTTAATTTTGACTATATGTGGTTCAATTGTACATATGGAAAAGGCAGCTCAGCGGAGAGGGGCTGACAAATAGAACTCTGGCCTTTGGAGCTATCTATGCTCCCATTCCATTTATCAGAGGTTCTCCAGTACGGAGAGACTCTGCTAGTATTTGGTTATTTATTCACTTTTTACAAAGACACCTCTAAACCAAAAATGCCGCCAGCATATGTTAAGAGACGCTCTTTCCGTGCCAACAATAGGAAGCAGAAAGAACTCCCAAACACAGCTTCCAGCAGGAGACCACCGACGGAACACGGACATGCAGACGCACGTAAGGGTGAGTGCACCTAAGAAGTATGCTGAAGCCAATGAACCTATCCAACCTCCAGCACCACATGTCCAGGTGTCCCACTCCTGTCACCCAAAACACAGGACAACGAGCACGCTGGAACCTAGGTGACCATCCTAGCAAAGACAGGGAGGCCTGACCACCGCTATCAACCCTGCCAGGACCCTGGAACACTAGCCCCGGACTGCGCCATTCAGCAACACTTCCCAGCAGGGCCCTCTCCCAGATGACCCAGATGGGTAGTGCTCCCGCCAAGTGGGCAAGCTGTGCTGAGAGAGCATAGTGCAGAAAACCAAATCAAAGTGTCTTAACCTAGCTAAACTTTTTGTCCAATAGTGAGCTTTCATAAAATCAGCCATGCTCAATCATAACATTATTATTAATTTATTTATTTATTTATTTAACATCTTTTATATACCGCACTATTGTCACCAGCGCGGTTTACATGTAACAAACATATACATACAAAGAACTGTAATGCATTTTACAAGTAACAGGGTTTTTGAAAACTTGGGAATAACAAGGTACAACTACATAGGCTAGTTAACTATTTACAGAATATTGAAATACATTAGTCACATTTGGATATCAGTTGGGAAAAATGTCCTGGTCAGAAAAGTGTCTGTAATATTTTCATGTGCGAAGGTTAGATTGGAAAATAGCTTAGGAAGAGGTGGTGTTTGAGACTCTTTCTGAATTGTGTTAAGCTGGTTATAACTCTCAGTTCTAGTGGGAGGGCATTCCAGGTTATTGGGGCGTGGATACTGAAGGCTCTTTTGGTTGTTTCCTTAGTGTATCTGACTGTTTGTTTCGGGATTATTAATGTATTCATTGCAATTGACCTTCTGGATCTATTAGGGGTCTGTGAGTGTACAAGGTTGGTAATGGTTGATGGTGCTTGGTTGTTTATGGCTTTGAATGTAGTGATCAGTATCTTGTAGTGGATTCTTGCGTTGGTTGGTAGCCAGTGGAGTCTTTTTAGAACTGGGGTTATGTGATCTGTCTTTGATATTCCTTCAAGTACTCTGGCAGCAGTGTTCATCGCTAGTTGGAGAGGATTTAATGTTGCTTGAGGGAGTCCGTATAGAATTGCATTTGCAAAGTCAATGTGAGGCATTATCAGGGCTTGGTAGACGGTTCTGAAATCCGAGGGTTCCAGTAGAGGTCGCAGGTGGCGTAATGTACGTATCTTGTGATATATTAGTTTTGTTGTGTTTTTTATGTGGGTTTTCATATTGAGGTGCTGGTCAAGGGTTATACCTAGGTAGCGTAGTGTAGGTTTTACTGTTAATTCCTTGTCCTTTATCTTCACGGAGGTAGGAGGTGTGAAGTTTTGGTTTCTTGTTACAAACATCACATCAGTCTTGCTGTGGTTGATTCTTAGATTTTGGGAGATGAGCCAATCTTCTACTGCTTCGAGGCATGTTATCAATGATGTATAATCAGGGTGATTGATGGAGAATGGCATGAATAGTAGAATGTCATCTGCATATGCTAAACAGGTGACATTAAAGGAACGAATGAGGTCACAAATGGGTTGCATGTATATATTAAACATCAACGCTGACAGAGAAGATCCTTGTGGTACCCCTTGGTCTTGAAGAAATGGTTCAGAAGTAGTTTCGTCAATTCGTACTTGTTGCCAACGGTTAGTTAGATATGATATACACCAGTCAAGTGCGGCACCAACTATTCCTTTTTCCTTAAGGCGATCGATAAGTATTTGGTGGCTTACTGAGTCGAACGCAGCTGAGATGTCCAAGAATATGAGTATGAATCCTTGGTGAATGTTATCTATTCCTGTGATTAGTGTGTTGAATAGTGTGATGAGGAGGGTCTCAACTCCATGAGCCTCTCTAAAGCCGTGTTGTGCAGGGTCAAGTGGAGCTTCATTGTCTATGTGCTGTTGTATTTGCCGTTGGACTACTTTCTCAATTATTTTCGCTAGGAGTGGGATACTGGATATTGGCCTGTAGGATTCTACTTTTTGGGGGTCTACTTTTTGCCAGTCTACTTAATGACCTCTAAAGATTGAAGAGTTACAATGTAACACTAAGAGTTTTTTTTTTTTTAAAGAGCTTCAAAGGGGATCTTGGCAAGTTCAGCCCAAGTAAGCTGATTTCAATGCCAGTTAAATTATAGAACTTGTTCTGAAAAGAAACATTACGGGACATATGGATAAACAAGATTCAACAAAGCAGAGTTAGCATGGTTAGCAAAGGGAAGCCGTGCCTTACAGTACCAAGCTGTCTTTTCAAAGTGATAATAAACATGTGAGCAAGCCACATGATATGGATCCGTATTGTTGGGGGGGGGGGTTTTTTTTTTTTTAGAAGGTACTTGACACAGCCCCTTATGAAAGTTCCCTGAGGCAGGATATGAGCTATTATAGAATGGGAAATGGTTCCAAAACAGGAAACACAATAGGACTAAATGGTCAGATATTTCACAGGAGACCAGTAAATAGTGGAATGCCTCGGGATCTGCACTGGGACTGGCATTTGGTAACATCCACTGCACTTAAATGATCTGGAAAAAAGATCAACAAGCATGGCGATCAAATTTGCAGATGGCATAAGGATGTGCAGAGGCTTTCTTCACAATTTCCAAGCGAATAAACATGGAAATAGCATCAATATGTAAAGGACAATTTTAGAAAGGGCTCAATTTGTAGGTGGTTGTGCCGCCGATGTACCGGAAAGGCCAAATCCTAGCACGGAAACCTGCCACTGACAGACGGAGCCGACTGTCAGAATGCAGACAAAGGTAAAGGCAGCCCCCATGAAGTAAACCCCAAACCAAACACATTGCATTCAAAGAACTATAAACGAACATGAAATTAAAAGGAAGTCCTTATCTGGGTGTAGCCGCGTGGAACAGTGTAGCCTGCCCAAACGCGGGGCTGCTCTGCTCTCTGCCACGAGGCCTCAGCCCTGCCGAGAAAATGGCTCCAATCCATTTGGCGCCAAACACCACATAGGCGGCAAGAGCTCCGAGCCCCTCCATGCGGGCTCGAGAGACTCTCCTGCGGCGTCGGAAAGCAGCAATTACCCCGCTGTAGCCGTGGGGTGAAGAGCTGTCAAGACACGCTGCTGCCTCGCGCCACCAGAAGTAGCAGACGCTGCAAGCCCCGGCCCGCTGGCTAAAGAACCTCGAACGGCCTGAGGCTCCCGCCGCGACGGGAATCTGCCGCACGGACACTGCTAAGATGCAGGTGTTCCACAGAGCTCTCCCCCGTACAATCCTGGGGGAGAGATCATCCCGGGCATAGAGAGACCGAAGGATCCCAAGCAGAGAGGCTAGCTGGCAGCGTGAACTTTTAAAAGGGACAGAACCCCCCTTTACACTAAGGCAGACTAGGTGAAAAGAAATAAAGGAAAAGTAAATGAAATCAAAGTAAAATGAAAATGAATAAAATTTACAGGATTACACCTAAAGAAGGGAAAAAGAAATTCAAGGTAAATGAAATCCTGACTAACTGCTCCTAAACTGCTTCTCAAGTGAGCCCAGCACCTAGGCTCACTACGTCCTCATGCTGCATGGAGACTGGACACACTGGGGGATCATGGGAGAAGACCAGCAGGATATACCCGGTGATGTCACAAGTTTGGTTTGTCCAGTCTCCATGCTGCAGGAGGAGGTGCACTACCCAGTGGTGGAGGACTGAACTGTAGGACCGATAAGGAACCCTCATATATGTTTAGCCAGGTTAAAGTGAATAAGGTCCAAAGTTTTTTAAGTTCAATAAAAACCAGAGATTTCAAGTCTATCCTTCTCTTTGCCTAACAGCATAATGGCCTGTGAGATTATGTTTGCTTCTCTATCGTTCCATAGTGTGACCGCACCTTGAATATTGTGTTCAATTCTGGTCGCTGCATTTTAAAAAGGATATAATGGAATTAGAAAGGGTACAGAGAAGAGCCAACAAAATGGTAAAGGGGATAGAAGGATACTCCTATGAAGGGAGGATTAAAAGGTTAGGACTCTTCAACTTGGAAAAGAGATGGCTGAGGGGAGATATGATAGAGGTCTATAAATTAATGAATGGAGTGGAACGGGTGAATATAGATTGAGTGTTTATGCTATCAAAAGGTAGAAAGACTAGGGGACATGCAATGAATCTACAGTGTAACCTATTTAAGACTAATAAGAGAAAATATTTTTTCACTCAACGTGTAATCAAACTCTGGAATTCGTTACCGGAGAATGTAGTAAAAGCTGTTAGTGTCGCTGCATTTAAAAAAGGTTTGGGCAAGTTCCTAGATGACCGGTCCATAAACCATTATTAAAGAGGACTCGGGAAATCCACTGCTTGCCCCAATACAAACATTGTGGAACTTGTGTGTATTTTTGGGGAAATACTAGGTACTTGTGACCTGGATTGGTCACTGTTGGGAACAAGATACTGGGCTTGATGGACCTTGGTCTGACCCAGTATGGCATACCTTACGTTCTTAAAACCCATAGTTCTGCAATAATGAATAAAATGATTCCTATCAGCAAATATAGCAATCTTAGGGCCACTCCTCTATGGAAGTCATTAAGCGAACCCAACTTAGCAGAGTGCACGTTTGAGTAGCACATCCTGCGTTAGCTGCCACAAATATACTGGTCACACCCTCGACAGTTAGCATGGATGTTTTGCATTTAATGTGCATGCCCTCTGTGGGCTTTAGGAAAAGGGGCCTTTAATGCTTTAGAAGATCTTTGTAGGATCAATGGATATTTGTTCAATGTAACTGCATCTCATCATAAATATCTTCAATTCTAACATCAAATTCTCAGTTTTGAACAGTAAATCTGTATGTACAAGCCTCAATGCCCATTTTAGCATTGCAGTGGCCCCTTTTTTGTCAATTTGTAAAACATCTGGCTCTTCTTTTTGAGGTGACATTCCCAAACTGAACCTTATGTTTTTATTATAATACAATTTTTTATTCTTAATTATCTATGTTCAGGTTGTTTAATTCTAGATTATATTTGCTCATGTATGCAAGCAGATCTCATATGAAAATAGTCTTAACAAGAAATAGAACAACAGTAAACAGGTTGAAAGACAAACAGCATTTTAGTTTTTACATTATTACTAATACATTTCATGTACTGATGAACCAAACACTTTAAAAAATTAACCTAAAGCTGATTGGTTTATTAACTAGATATTTTTCTGAACCTGTTTAGAATGTGCATATTGCCCTTTAAATTATATGTATTTTTTGTTTTATACCTGAATCATACCAGAATAAATGGTAGGTGGAAAGAGATGGATAATATAAACCAGAGAAAGGAGAATCAAATGACTGATTGAATGATGAGTGCATTCATAGCTTCGGCTAAAGATGTATTTTATCTAGAAAGTGCAGTAAAGGTCAAGTTAAAAAATAAAAAACAAAAAACATTTTTCATTAGTATTTTCTAGGTTAGAAACATATTGATTTGCAAACAGATCCTTGCTTTGTGCCAGTGTTCTGAACATACCTACTTTTTGTTTTGTCTACAATATTTCCAGTTCACTTATAGGCAGCCCCACTGAATACGGTATACTTAAAATTAAAAAAAAAAGTCAAAATAAAAATTCAGCAAACAAGAAAATGAGTTTATCCCTTCAGCTGGAACAAATTGACTGAACAGTTTTTTTCATTCCTCCCAGTTAATAGAGAAGGGAGTATTTTAATATTTGTAAACTCATCTGACAGAAGCCGAATAGGGGAAAGTGAAGGGGAAGAGATTTTGGATTTAGAACACACCTTCTCAGTAGTAACTCAGAGCAGCTTACATTTAGGTACAGTAGGTATTTTTCCTGTCCTTTGGAGGGCTTACAATCTGTTGGCTCCTGAAGCAATGGAGGGTAAAGTGATTTGTCCTCAATTCATAAAAAGCAATAGGCTTCTCTAGTTCTCATTCTGTTGTTCTAACCACTTGGCTACTCTCCTATTGTGTCAGAGTGGTCAATGTTTTCTTCAAACGCTGGTTGCCACAGCTATGGAAAAATATTCTGGATATTCAGTGGCAGTATCCAGAGAGTGGCCGGTGATGAATATCGGATTCATGCAACCGGTGCCACAGCTATTGAAACAGCAGTGATATCTAGCACTGCTATATGCATAGCCCATCTGGATAGCCTTAAGACAATGTGTTTGCTGTCCAAATCATCTAGATAGTTATTCCTATAATGCGATGTTGAATATCACCACTATTCAGAGAATTTCTGGATCTACCCCAGCTCTGCTCATGGACTACTTCAGCACTAACTGGAAGATGCCGAGGCAGTCTGTAAGGATATTCAAGAACACTATGGGACGGATTCCATTGAAGACATAGATCTCCTTTGTACGTCTGGGCTGATGTACAAAGGAGGTCGCGATTCTGATCCCGCAGGGCACGTCTTACCACGAGGGATAAGAATTGCGAACAGCACCGTACGTGCAGGCCGGGACTGCGATTCAGTCCCAGTCTGCACATACAGCGCTAGCCTGGCTAACTCAGCCAGGGCTTTTAAATGGAGCCATGGCACCATGGCATCCTGTTGCTATGGCACCGCGGCTCCATTTAAAAGCCACGATGCCGGCCGCTTCCCACAAAGTTAATTCTCCGCAGCCCGGGCCCCGATCTGGCCTCCTAAGGCTAGGGTCGGGCTGCGGGGGATTAACTTTGTCCCCCCCCCCCCCCAGCCCCTTCCATGCCCCAACATCCTGAAAAAAATCATCCAGGGAAGTTATTCCACCCTGGGGGGTGGAATAACTTCACCGGACATTTCGCTGGCCCTGGACATACAGGGCCGACATTAGAATCAACCCTGCACATCCAGGGCCGGCAACCATCCACTGCCCACCCACTCTCTGCCCCGGGCCACCTCTTCCCTACACCCTACTAATTTCCCCACACAACCGACGGGGAAGTTATTTGGGTGCCTGCTATTCGTGGTTCAGAATAACCCCTATCTGTATAATACCACTAGCTGGGTAAGTGCCAATGAATATTAGACCCTTAGATGCTGGATCTTATACTAGAAGAGTAGTTCTCAATGCAGTCCTTGGGACACACCCTACCAAATGAGTTTTGAGCGTATCCACAATTAATATACATGAGACAGATTTGCATACAATAGATACTGAGACGAATGAAGTAAAAAGTTGGGATGCATGGAGTGTGATGAAAAAATAAGTTTAGCAAACGTATAAAACCCCCTAATTACCAAAACACTTTAGATTCAATGTTTAAAGATCTGTTTATTTGGGCCCTTTTCACTAATGCCCAATGACCAGTTAACGTGTATGTTAAGGTACGGCAACTGACAGCCAGGAACACTAATGTGTGGGCATGCTAGCCACTGCATGTTAAAATGCACAGTAATCAGCCATTGCGTGAAGCAGTGTGGAATGGGAGGAGTTTGGGGATGGAGAGTGCATTACTGTTGCATCAGGGCAATTGCCACATGCACAGCAGCCATGTGGCAATTAACATGAGTTCACTTAATGACACCTCTATGGGAGTCGTTAGGTGAACATGTCTTCAGGGCAGGTGCAAGGATTGGAGTCACCCTAGGTGGGCCCTCTATCCTGCTGCCCCCCCATAGCCCCCCGTTCCCATTGCTACCACTGCTGCTCCTTTCCAGGGCTTGCCTTGGCAGGGGCAATGGCTCCCAAAGCATGAAGCAGTATTTACCAATACAGTCTGGTGCTGCATCATTTCTGTTATTATGTGCCATTTCCACCCCTTTTCCAATGTGGCTTCCGGTTTGCATAAACTGGAAATATGCATCACAGAGGAGCAGAAATGACACATGGCAACAGAAAGAAATGGCGACGCTGTACCGGAATGTATTGGTAAGTGCTGTGTCATGGTTCAGGAGCCATTGCTGCCACTGCAGACCCTTGAAAGGAGAGGCGGCAGCAGCAATGGGAGCCCCTGGAGGGCTGGTGCTCTAAGCGACCATCTAGTTCAAAGAGTAAGACAGTGTTCGCTTCTGAACGTTAACTGCCGGGAACATGCTGGTCACATCCCAGACAGCTAAAGCGGAGGCTGTGCATTTAACATGCATTTGTTTCATGCACTATGTGTAAAACCTTAGCTGGCTTTAGTAAACGGGGCTCTTAAAATAAGCGGTTTGCAATCTAGTTAGCATTAAAACAATTCAAAAAGTATTACACATATCTACAATAAGGATTAACAAAATATCACAATAAGACAGATATACAGTATAACTAACAGTCAATGAGACTAATAGAAATACATGTCATCAGTAAAAGGACTAAATGAAAGAAATAGCCAGAAAAGGACTGGCTTAGATTGAATTTTGTCTCCCGTTGATGCCCCTCCCCAGACCGGAAGGCTGATACACTGGCAGCATTCACTTAGGCATGCCTAGTTCCCTGTAGCATCACAAGAGAAAGCTTTATGAATACAATAAGGATATACCTTTGTTTTGAATGTCATATAAGAAGTGGAGTGGAGGAGTAGCCTTGTGGTCAGAACACTGACTTGATAACCAAGTAACCAGGGATCAATTCCCACTAGCATACCTTGGGCAAGTAACTCAACCCTCCATTGGCTTGGAAGAAAGGACTGGTAATCTATGTCTGGTCATACTGCCAAGAAAGTACAGGAGCTGCTGGGTCAGCAGTGACTCAAAGGCTGGGACTGCATAAGAAGTATCAAGTCTTATGCTCAATGGAAGTGTATTAAATAGTAGAAGGGCAAAAGCTGTCCATGTGCACCTGTTTATATGAAGGCATTATCATCCTGTTATGTTGCCATGACTGAAATGATGTTGCCAGTGTATAAATAATGTGTATGTTCATCAGAAGACATGTATAATTTAGCTTATGGGACAGTATAGGTATTTTAAATGCAGTCCTAAAAGTAATGGGAAGCCAGTTCATTCTTAAGTACAGGGGTCATATGGTCAAAATGTTTTTGCACCTGCGAGTAGTTTAATGGCCATTTTATGAACTAAATGTAAGCGGTGAACGGAAGAAAGAGAAAGGTAGCTGTATAATGCAAGAATCCTAGCAGCATGACACCGTGTTAACAGTTAACCATTAATGGCAACTATTTACATTTTAAAAGGGGCCTTTTTCTTAAGGGTGCCAGCTGTCAGCGAGTGTTTTGGTGCATACTGAAGGCATGCTAGGACATGTTTTGACAGCTAGTGCTGGACCATGATAGTACTGCTGACTGTCCATGGTGTTCTAGTGGAGCAAGTGGGCAGGTTTGGGGCAGAGAGTGGGCGAGGAGAGCACCTTGCATAAAAGGCCTCTTATAAAATTAGGTCACACCTAAAAGCACATGCAGTGCACTTAGGTCTGTACCTGCAGAAGTAATGTGATCAGACAAAGTGTTTGGGCAGAGTGCGGGCAAAGTCACGATTGATAAGCACGCCGCACATTTTATGTGGGTACATTTATATGGTGAGTAGGCAGAAAGTCAGCACCCTCAATCTAGGCACTATTCTGCAGGTTTCAAGGCTGTCATCAGCTGCACTTGTACTACTTGCCACAGAGTGCGCGGCAACTGGCGGCATGTGTTCTCCATGTCCTCACTCTTCCCATTCCCTGCCCCATCAGGCAATGACCAATCACAGTGTGCTTTAACGTGAGACTGCTAGCATGCCCTCTTGTTAGTGTCTCATGCTGCACGTTGAAATGTATGTTAACTGGTTACTGGGCTTAAGTAAAAGAGCTCCTATTATCTCTTTATAAAATAGGCACCTTTCCTGCCTCTAAACCTAGGTGCTCTGTTATAAAGTTGCCCTGTCTGGGTTTAACATGGCAATTAGCGTACGCAGTTAAAGCAGTACATTGATGGGTTTTGAACCTCTGCATTAGGTGTTTAATGTGGGCCCTAATCCCCAATAAGAATTTATTTAGCTGTGTTTATATACTGCTTTTCACTGGGTCAAAGTGGTTTACAAATATATACTAACAGGCACTTTTTATTCCTTTGTCCCTGAAGGGCTCACAATCTAAGTGTACCTGAGGTAATGGAGGGTTAAAGTAGCTTCCCCAAGGCCACAAGGAGCGCCATGAGACTAAGGATCCCAGTCCCTCCAGCCTGAGGTTATTTGTCCCTTTGTGGGAATTGAACCCCTAGCCCTCCAGTCTGAGATAACCTGTCCCAACCATTGAGCCACTCCTCCCTCCACAGTTTAGTCAATAGGTCCCTTTGTTCATCACAGTATTTTCTGAAATTACGTTTTTTAAACACACCTCGTTGTTTTTACTCACCTAAAGTTTTCTCAGCTCACCCAAACAAAATTTTCCAGGATTTTAAAATTTTGTGAAATAAATTCAAATATCTGTAAAATTTGAGGGGTCAATATTCAGCAGCAGTGGTCAGAGCATTTAAAGCACCTGTCGGCAACCACTTTAATTGTAACTTATCCGGCACTGAATATCTGGTTTCACTAGACAGAGCATTACCTATCCAGTTAATGACGATAGTCAGTCACCAACTGGATAGCAGAAACCAGATAAAGTTTAGCTATCTGGGTAAGGCTGAATATCATCGCTAACTCGATAGTTGCTGGGACAGCCTGATCCACCCATAGACCGTCCTGGTTTTAACTGGGATTATTTTGCATTCTGTGGTGATATTTAGCAGCACTATCTGGATAGTGCTGCAGTATATTGGGGTTCCGTGGTTTAGCCAGTAACCATCCAACCCTTTTAAATATGCCCCCCTGAATTTTCATTTGTGAATGCCTATTTGATAAACACTGCCCATCCTTATTCATTGACATAGAGTAGCAGTGGAAATGGTAATGGTCACCACTGCATCATATCATAAACGTCACAGAAGGACCCCTTTTACTAAAGTCCGTTAGCTAGTTATTGTACATTTTAACATGTGGCAACTGGCAGCTGGGAACATTAGCATGGGAGTATGCCCGCCACCACACGTTATCCTGCCATCGCAGGATGGGACAGGGAATAAGTGGAGTTTGGACATGGAAAGGATATTACCTCTAATGCCAGGGCAATTGCCACGTACTCAGTAGCAACATAGCTTGTAACATGAATTAAACCTAACACCACCTCTATGAGGTGGTGTCATTAAGTGAACCTGCCTTACTAGATCACATGTTAGGGTGGTCATAAGAACATAAGAAATGCCATACTGGCTTAGACCAAGGTCCATCAAACCCAACAGTGGCTAATCCAGGTCACAAGTACCTGGCAGTTTCCCAAAAAGGTACATAGGTACTACAATGCTTGTCCCGGGATAAGCTGTGATGGAGTAAAAACCGATCTACGTTTACCCATTCTACTCCATTCATTAATTTATATACAGTACCTCTCTCATATCTCCCTTCAGCCATCTCTTTTCCAAGTTGAAGAGCAACAACCTTTGAAGCTTTTCCTCCTAGGGGTATCTTTCCATCCCCTTTACCATTTTGGTGGCTCTTCTCTGTACCTTTTCTAATTCTGCTATATTGATTTTAACATATGGCGACCAAAACTGCACACAATATTCAAGGTACTGTCGCACTTTGAATGATACAGAGGCATTATAATATCCTTAAGTATCCATCACGTTATCTGCTGAGAGCAAATTGGTCACATCCCCAACAACTAATGTGGAAGCTTTACACTTAATATGCATTGGTAATGCACAGTACGTACAAAACCTTAGTGGACTTTAGCAAAAAGGACCTCATAGTGATTTGTGCAATAAATCTCATGCAAAGAAGGGAAATTATTATTTACATGTTAAACTGGAACTTAATAAGGTATGCATAAAATTTTACCAAACTTATAGTAAAACTTACCTTTAATAGCTTGGCTATGATAACACCATAGAGTTTAATATTCCAAAAAAGCTGAGCTTCTAAATTTAGGCACCTAAGTTAAGCTCTTAAATTTGTGCCCTATTTTCAGACATATTTAGAAGTCATTTTCATCTGAAAATTCATCCTAATTTAGAAGCTTAAATGTTATGCTTCTAAATTTAGGTCTACCATTCATTTTCCTAGATTTATGAGCCTAATTTAGGTGCCTAGTACTGAAAATTAGTGTTAAGCTCCAGTAGCGTTCCCAGCCTCCTTGGCACCCAGGGTGGGCCTCTCCTTGTGCAGTCTGCTCCCCCCCCCCATATGCACATCACAATATATACACCTTCCCTACTGAGCCCATGGAGACAATCATGGCTTGCCGCGCTTCCTCTAGGCTGAGCTTCTCTTCTCTCCTAGGCTGAAGTCTCACAAATCATGAGACTTTAGCTGGGAGAGAAGAGTGGCCGGGCCTGGGACAAAGACAGTGCAGCAAGCCAGCTTTATGGTAAGTTTGCTGCACTGTCTCCATGGGCCCGGTGGGGGTGCAGCCCCCTCCCAGCCAGCACACAGGATGGGCTACACCTACCGCCCCAACCTTGGTACGCCACTGATAAGCTCCTAACTATTTTCACCACCCTAAATCTGCCCCCATTGACTCACACTTCTTATGCTCATAAATGTAGGAGTTTAGAGACATTTTAAGTAAAAGATTAGGCACTTAAGGCCCAATTTTCATTTAGGCATGCTATGCACCGTGTCGGCGCATAGCCTGCCCACTGACCCCCTTAACCTGGATTTTCATTTCCGTGGCGACGGAAGTGAAAATCTGGGTTGACTGGAAATGTTGGCAGTCACCAAGGCTACCCAGTTAACCCTTTTCTCTGCCCCCGTTCCACCCCGGATGCCCCGATGCTAACTGGATAGCAAGGGGCTTACCCACAGATAGACGAAGGCACTAACCATGTAGATGCCTTCGTCTTTCCGCGGTTAAGGTATTTACACAGTTAACTAAGTCAGCTAACCTTGTAAATGCCTTCGAAAATTGTGCCCTTAGTCCTTGCAAATTTTCAAAGAAGCCAATTCAGGAATATAACTTTCAAAGTTATGAGCATAAATCATTTGAATATCAGGCCCATAGATTTTAACATAAAAAAGGTTTAAAATCCACATTAATTATAACATGAAAGACTCCATGAAAACTAGTCAGAAGTAGTAAAAAGGGGTATTTCTACTACCAGTAGACATGGAAAGGAATAGCCCAATGAACTTCTCCCTCCCTTTTGCATTTATTACTACATTTATTTATTATAGGGGTCATTCTTATCCTCGTTTAGTGGGTCTGGATGTCCGAACTGGACGTCCACACCCCCTAAATGCCCGAATTGCACTGGCGGAAATAAAGGTCCCTGCACATATAACTGACTTGTGGGTGGGAGGGGGTGAGCCAAGGGAGGAGCGAGGGCAGACAGTGGGCAGCGACTGATCCTGGATGTACAGGACCGATTCAGAGGTCAGCCCTGTATGTCCGGGTCTGCAATGTAGATGTCAGACTTATTCCACCTCTGAGGTGGAATAAGTCCATCTGGACAGTGGGGGATGGTGGCAGAGAACCAGTAGGACAAGGTGAGGGGGGCACAGGGGGTTCTCCGCAGCCCGACCCTGGCCTTGAAAGGCCCGATCGGGGATCGGTTTGTGGAGAATGTGAGGTTTGCCGCCGCTTCCGGGAATCATGGCTTGTGAATGGAGCCGCAGTGGGATGGCAACAGGATGCCATGCCACTGCCCCTCCATTCACGAACCAGGCTGGGCTAGTCCGCTTAAGTGCAGGACATCTGGCCTGTCAGAATCAGGGCCCGGCCTGCACTTCCAAAATGGTAGACCTGATTCTGATCCCGCGGGCACGTCTAGCCCCTGCAGGATCAGAATCGGGTGCTACCGCTTCACGTCCCAATTCTGACAGGCCATACAGGTGGAAGACAAGCAGATTGGAATTGACTGCACTTGTTTTGTTTATAAAATGTATAACCCATCTAGCAAAGGGTCTCACAATTAAATATTCACTATAAAAAACTTCAACACAAATAAAACAAACTCAAACTATAGAGAAAAGGCTCGACCCATTAGATTTTCCCCACCCTCCCACCAAAGAAACAAAAAAGGCATCCCCACTAAAGATGAAGCACCGAAAGACCTTCTGTAGAACCTCCTCCATCATAGATGAAAAGCCTGATTGCCTGCCAGACACTTCTCTTGCTCCATCCTCCCACCCCCCTCCCCATAGAAGATAGAGGGCCAATGACCCACCAGTGACTTTTCTTCCTCTCATGAGAGTGGACCTAATGGCCAGCCAGATACCCCTGTCTCTTTCCCTCACTAAAAAGAAAGGATCCAAGGGACTCCTTTCCTTCCTCTAACTTCTTCTGAAAGGCAGGAAAGAACAAGCATCCCTCTTTCCCCATTTTCAGGTTCTCCTGTGGTAACCTCCAATTCAACAAAATATTGACAGACAAGCTAAGACCTGGCTCACAAGACACTGCTTTACCATGGGGTTTTTTTGGTCACAGCACATGACTGATACTGTTTTGAAGTGATTCTCTCTTACAATAATAACTTCCCTCATGCAGTGAAGCAAAGCTCCATTGTGCTGAAGTTTTATCACAACCTGCCCAGACAGCACAATAAAGCTTGGATGGCTGCTGATTTAAAACATCCAAATTGAACTCTTGTATAAAGCAATGTAGAAGAAAGGAGTCAATAAATAAGGCGAATGTTAAAGTTTGATCATTTTGATGGGATGTTTAATTCACCTTTTAAAAAACTCCCCCACTCCCTGTATTTTTACTGCATGTATGTGATATTGTGTTCTGTCTTCAATTTATTTTTCTTTTTGTCCTTAAAGTATGCATATACTTTAGGAGTGGCCTAGTGGTTGGGGCAAGGTACTTCAGGCCGGAAGGTCAGGGGTTCAAATCCCACTAGAGGACAGCAACCTTGGGCCAGAAGGACTGGGGTTTCTAGTCCCACAGGTGCTCCTTGTGGTCTTGGGCAAGCCGCTTAACCCTCCATAGCCCATGTTCCCTGTAAAATAGTTCTCTCCAAGTTATAATGCCCTGTTCAATGTAATTTCAGTTTGTTCAATGTAAACCGCACTGATGCTGAATAGCACGGTATATAAGAGAATGTAAATAAATAAATATTTTAAAGATATCATTACCATGTTACCAAATGATGACACATTTGGCTTTGGTAAGATTACTGTAACATAAACCAGTAAAACACACACTAAAGCTTCAGTCCAAACTGTCTTGTATCAGAACATGGTGCAACACGTTACATTAGTACATTGCGTTAAGTTGTCCATTAATACAGTACACATCTATTTTACAATAGCAGCAACAGTGCTAATATATTTCAGCTACTGCAGAAGTAATATAGAAAATCTATTTGCTTTACAGCTTAATAAAACAAAAAAATTAATAGCCTCCCATACAACTACTAGAAATATATTCACCATAAAGGACTGGTATGAAGAAGCTTGGAATTTAAATGGATTTTGTATGTATATATATGCCAGATATCATAAGTCAGATGCCTTTCTAGATGAAGCCATTTCTCTAGTTGACAACTGTCAAAGCCGTCTTGGAAACGCATGAATATTAAAGTACTATTCACCAGCACATTTGGCATTTTGAAACCAGGCAAATAGAACTCATGAAATATGAAAGGAGCACTCCATGTCGCTTTGTAAAAATGTAGTCATTAAGATGATGTATGGGAAAATTCACACCTTCATCTTCTGAGAGTGCTGTACTGTATTTTCAATCAGTTGTATTACTTTGCTTCAGTAGCAGATCCATTGGAATATAGCTTGTTTCCTCACTGCAACAGGATCACTTGGAATCTAAGTTCCATTCAAAGATTTTCTAAAATTCTGTTACACTGATATAGTTCCTAGGAAAGGACTTCCATAGGAAATCAGTCCTTTTCAATCTCATTTATGTGTTCAGCTCACCAAAGGGGTCAGTTCTGTGTTGAAGGCTTTTCAGTGCATTCATGCTATTGTATAGCAAGGCTAGTTACTCCGAATGGGTTAGTTATGTGCATACCATGACAGTCATGAACCTCACTTTTAAGTCAGGGTATATGGTGTAGGCACAATTTTATAAAGACAAGTAGGTCCTTAGCATATGTGGCAGGGAATGTGCCTTGAATGTAAGCATAATAACATTTATTTGCATTTATTTATTTATTTGCATTTCTTATATACCGCACTATTTGCGATCAGCGCAGTTTACATAGAACAAACAGTATCCGACAATATACAAAAGTCAGGTCATTACATTGAACAGGAACAAGTAACTTGGACAAGTAACTTGGACAACAAGTAACTTGGACAACATACACGTGCTCACTGGACTGATCAGGATCACCAGCAGGGAGCGGGAAGGTAAGCTCTTCCCCATTCCCCACTGGCACAGCCAATCAGCCAGGCTCTAGCCACACTCAAAAGCAGCCACAATCAGACACGCCCATGCCTGAGGCCTCGCCAGAGGACCCTTTGGCATGGCCCTTAGGCATGACTCAATGCATTAGCGCACAGGAGACAAGATGTCGCTGCCCCACTAAAGATCCATGCAGCACACAAGCTACCTCATTAAGGACTGCCCCATCCATCTGCTACAATACATACAACAAATAACCCAGCTACTTTAAAAGCCACAACACAGCAGAACGTACCCCTCCATTCCTCCCCAGCGCAGTCATTAACATCTCTCTTCCCATCTCAACCAGCAAGAGCTCAAAACTTCGAGGACCACCTCAAATCAATCACCACATTATCATCCTGCTCCTTGCCTGCCACACATTCACACAGTTTTCAGGCCTTATTGTAACATCATGCATTCCAATCATTCATCATTCATACTAAGGATCCAACCCCTCTTCATCAAGCCTCGAATCAGGAGTGCCCATCATCTACTCTAGATACAGCCCTCCCACATATCTTCCACTACTACCAATATACCTCTCATCACCTAACCGCTCAAATATGTCCTCATAAATAGCAGATCTGCCTGTAACAAAATCCCCACCCTGAACAACTACATAAAGGATAACCATATTGATATACTCTGTATAACTGAATCCTGGCTTGATGAGAGTGACACAGTCCTACTAAACCAACTCAGTATCCCTTCTTACCATCTTTTCCACCAAACAAGAGCATACAAAAGTGGAGGATGGGTACTCATAATAGCCAAGTAGGATCTTAACTTCAAAACTGCAAGCTTCAGCTCTAATGCTACCCTAGATATCATAACCATAAACAATTCTCATTTATCACTCTGCCTAACATACAGAACACCAACAGCAGGACCCAGTGATCTCTCACTACTCATTGAGGAAGCATGCTCAGAACACCACAAAAACAAGTCCTTCTAGGGGACCTCAACCTCCCTACCTTATCCAACAAACAAACCACTCCTTTCCTCCAAGCACTCAAAGCACTCCAGCTCAACCAGATCATCACAACCACAACACATAACAGGGTAAGTACCCTTGACCTCATTTACACACCAGCAAGTTGGCCACACCAAAATCTTACCACCATGACTCAAGTCACAACAGTACCTTGGTCTGACCATAACCTAATTACGTTCTATCTCCCAAGCTCCTCTAAAACAGACACCCTTAAATCATCCTCAACAATTTAAAACATGTATTTATTTATTTTAAAGTTTTTCTATACTGCCCCTTCCAGAGATCAAGGGTGGTTTACAAATAACAAACAATTGGCATTTGACAATGACTCATTCATCAGCAGTATTCCACCTGTACTGTAGGGCAACCTAAGCAACCTTGATGCCTTCATATCCTAATGGAACACAAGCATATCTTCACATGGCTTCATACAGGTCAACACCACACGTCGAAGAGACCATACCATGCAACCTGGTTCATTTGTCAACTTAAATCACTAAAAAACAAGCTCAGGAAACTATAGCAGAGATGGAGATGACACAGAAATCAATCTAATCACACAGCTTACAGAAGTGCTCTAGTGAACTACTGCACACTCACCATACTTAAGAAAACAGGAGTATCATTCCAGCCTGCTTAATGCATCTCTTAACTGCCCTAGAGAGCTATTTAACATAGCCCTGAATTTGCTCAAAACCCCAAACAATACAAACTCCAAGCCCCTCTCACCAAATGTTATGGTGCTATATCTCCAAACAAAGTAATCTTTGACCACACCCCTATTCCAAACTACCATCAACCTCCTCGACATCACAGATACAACATCTGGTCATCTTTCAGACAACTGTACACTCAGGAGGTTGTAGATATTATAATCTCAACTGCACCACCTCATCACTTGGCCCTTGCCCATTCTCCTGGATTACGATTACCAAGCAAAATCTCGCCCCAACCATCCTACATATTGTCCAAACATCACTATCACTGGGCTTTATGCCAGTTGCCCTTAAACAAGCCTCCATCAGGCCATTACTAAAAAGCCCCTCAGCAGACCCTGCAGCACCATCATTCTACCGACCTATCCAAAATCATTGAAAAGGCTGTGCAACTCCAGACCCAGGACTTCATACCATCAACATGGATTCAAACCTTATCACAGCACAGAAACAATTCTTATCTCTCTCCTGGATGCATTGATCAAAGGCACACAGAAAATCACCCAAGGATTCATTCTCATCTTTCTCGATGTCTCTGCAGCCTTCGACTCAGTCTCTCACCCCCATCTAATTGCATGACTCCACTCAATTATTCTCAGAGGTACAACCCTACAGTGGTTTCGCACATACCTTTCCGACCGATCCCAACAGGTCAGAATTCAAAACAAAGCCTCTAAACCTTTTAAACTACAAGGGTTACCTCAAAGCTCTGCTTTATCATCACTGCTTTTTAACATCTTCATCCAGCCCCTATGTAAAATCATACAGGATTACAAAATCCTCTACCAAATATATGCAGACGACTTCCTAATCTACACTCCATTCTCCACCGCCAACCCTGACTACTCCTCCATTAGCCAAGGCCTAGAATCCATGATCCATTGGCTCAACAGCCACTGCATGCACATCAACCCAAACAAAACAGAAGTTCTTCACATAACCAGGCTCCCTTCCTTCACCCCACCAGCCACATTCAACCTGGTCAACTTAACCTTACAAGTCAAGTTAAATATCTTGGCATAACCCCGGATCAACAACTTTGCTTCCACCAACACATCAAACAAATTACCAATGCAGCTTACTTCCAGATGTGAACACACTGACGCCTGTGCATCCTTCTGGATCACAATGACTTCAGAACTATCTGTCAAGCACGTATCACCCCTATACTAGACTTCACAAACATAATATATCAGGGTATCCCAAAATCATCCTTACTCCCATTATAGCTCACTCAAAATACAGCAGCCAGAATAATCACAGGCACTAGTCCACAAGAACACATCACCCCCACTCTAAGACAGCTTCACTGGCTCCCCATCCACATGAGTATTAAATATAAAGTCTCCCTGACCATTTCTAAGACCATTCACTACCTCTCGGCAAACATCCTTTATACTCTCCTGCAACATCCTCTTAAGAAAAGAGTGAGAAGATCAACCAATCACAACCTTTTATCTGTTCCAAGTGCATTCACCCACTCCAACTCCACCACTACCAACAGAGCCTTCTCCTTCTATGCACCTACCAACTGGAACTCCCTCACACTGGAGCTATGCCAACTCAGGGACCAAGGAGAATTCTACTGCAAACTGAAAACCCTCCTTTTCCTGGAATACTTTGGACCAAGCTCTTAACTACCCACCCACTATATCTGAACTATGTATACTGAACCCCAAGAAGTACTACAATGACACAAGGAAATAGAATCAAAAACTATTAGAGGAAGAACAAGATCAGTTTTTCTAAAGCTATGAGAGTTAAAGAAAAAATTCCAGCCTCAAACTGGAATGCTACAAGATACTCAAGGATCACTGTTGAATGATGCTGAGAAGATCAAGAAAATGTTGAAAGAATATACAGAGTCATTATACCATAAAGATCAAGTGGACCAACAGCCAATTCAACCTATACCTTATCATCAGGAACCATTAGTGATAAAAGAAGAAGTTGAAGCAGCATTGAAAGCCTTATCAAAGAACAAAGCACCGAGCATTGATGGTATTCCCACTGAAGTATTACAGCAATCGTATGAAGCTGTTACCATACTTACAAGGATCTGCGAGGAAATTTGGAAGACAAATTCATGGCCAATTGACTGGAAAAGATCTGTGTTTATACCACTACTGAAGAAAGGTGACCCGACTGACTTTGTAAATTATTGCACAATCACTCTGATCCCACATGCCAGCAAGATTCTACTCAAGATCATTCAGCAGAGACTACAACCATACCTGGAACGAGAACTGCCTGTAGAGCAAGCAGGGTTCAGGAAAGGGTGAGGAACGAGAGACATAATTGCAGATGTGAGATGGATCCTTGAAAAGACAAAAGAATACTACAGCAAGGCAAAACTAAAGCTTCTGCAAATATGGAAAGAAGTAAAAAAAAATTGTGGATGCCTTCTAGGATGCATTGCTTAGACAAATGTCGATGGAACCGACCAGGGAAAATTTGATGCTGGATTTAGTATTCACCAATGGAGAAAGTGTGTCAAATGTCTGGTTGGGTGCCTATGTGAGCAGCAGTGATCAACACATGCTGTGGTTTGAGATAAAAGCCAAGGCGGAGCCTCTTCACAGCAAGTTCAAAGTCCTAGATTTCAAGAACGCTGACTTCAGGAAGATGGCCAAATGCCTGAAGGAGGAGTTGGCAGAGTGGAAGGAAGTAAGGGAAGTAGAATTGTAGTGGGCTAAAGTAAAGGAGACAATAAAAAGGGCAACAGGAACTCACTCAGATGAAAGGAAGGTGATTAGTGGCATATCCAAGGGATCAGTCCTCGGGCCGATACTGTTCAATGTATTTGTGAGTGATATTGCTGAAGGACTGAATAGGAAAGTGAGTCTTTTTGCATATGACCCAAAAATTTGCAACAGAGTGGACTCCCCTAAGGGCATGGGCGGCTCAAGGCAATCTGCTGCCTGAGGCGAAGGATGAGATGGTGCACTCCCCCCATAGAGGAGGCAGGGCTTTTTCAGAACTCCAATCAAGGACTGACTGAACCAAACCAAAAAGCCGATTAGATTATTTGGAGGAAATGCAAGATGTTTGCACACCAAGGAACTAAAAGAGAGCGAGAAACAACAGCACAGTTTATAAAACTAAATTATAACTCATTTTTATTTTGTTGCTATAAACTGCGTTATGGTTCTTGCTTTTTCTTTTTCAACATATATTTTGCATCCACAGTGGGTGCAGAGCAGAACCAGGATATTCACCCACAGAACTCAATATCTTAAAAAAAAAATCTGATTCTGATCATGTCACTAACAACAACAACAAATATTCTCCAGTACCAGGCATATTGTGAACTAATACAAAACCCTACAACAAAGAGCAAATCTATCATACCATACCATATAAGCACAAACTTCCAAAACTCACATAAGGAACCCATCCAAAAAAAGCGTCACTGTAAATACTACAGTGGGCCCTAGAACATCCATACACCTATTTAAAAAGATAAACAAGTCAAATTACTACAGTACAGTATAGATCTTTATGTACAAACTCCATGTTAACAGAACACCTGGCCTCAGTCACACACTCAGAACACAGACCCTCACAAAGTACAGAAAAAGTAACCACAATCTAAAGTAAAAATAAAAATATGTAGACAAAATTTAAATTGAAACCCCAAGAAGCAGATAAATAAGAGATGCAGTTCCCCATATGTGTAAAATATAAAGATAGCACAAAGTTCAATCACTAAAATTAAATAAAATTATTTTTTCTACCTTTGTTGTCTGACCATTTTATTCTCTAATCATGCTGGTCCTGATCTGAGGCTTCTGCTTTCCTGTCTTCTCTTAGCTCTCTTTCTGTGGTCTATGGTCCATCTGTCATTTCTTATCTCTTCTTTTGTTTTCTTCACTTCCTTCCATCGGCCCATTTCCAGTTCCAGTTCCAGTAACCCTCCCCAGTATCAGCCCCCTTTCCAGTCCTCCCCTTCCAGTACCTTCCAATTTCAACCGCCTTGCATTCCTACGACTGCCACTGGTATCCATTCCCTTCCAGTTTCCCCCTTCCCCACTGTCCAACCCCTTCTATTCCAAATACCATCCCAGGTATCAGCTCACGTCCACTCTCAGTGCCACACACCCAGTCAGCTCCCTTCCAGTCACCCTACCTCTATCCATTCCTCTTCCAGTGCCATTCGCACATGTCAGCTCCCTTCCAGCCTTCTCCCCATTACCCAGCCACCTTCCACTCTCATCCCCAAGTGTAAGCTCCCTTCCAGTCACTCTACCTTCTGTCCATCCCCCTTCCAGTGCAATTTGTACATGTCAGCTCCCTTCCAGCCTCCTCCCCATTACCCAGCCACCTACCATTCCCATCCCCAAGTGTCAGCTCCCTTCTAGTGCCCCTTCAGTACATCCAAGGTATCAGCTCCATTCCAACCTCCTCCTTCCCCCCGATATCAGCTCCTTTCCAGGCCCCTCCTTCCCCTGTGTCAGCTCCCTTCCTGCCCCCTCCTTCCCCTGGCAGATCCTCTCTGTATCTTCTCCCTTCCAGTCCAGTCCACCCAGGAAGGTGTAGATAACATGAGGAGGGATCTAGCTAAGCTTGAAGAATAGTCTAGAATTTGGCAGCTGGGATTTAATGTTAAAAAATGTAAGGTCATGCATTTGGGCTGCAGCAATCCAAGGGAGCAATACAGTATAGGAGGTGAAGTACTTTTGTCCACTAAAGAAGAGCGGGACCTAGGCGTGGTTGTGTCTGATGATCTTAAAGTAGCTAAACAGGTAGAAAAGGCGACGGCAAAAGCTAGAAGGATGCTTGGGTGCATACGGAGAGGAATGGCTAGCAGGAAAAAGGAGGTGATAATGCCTCTGTATAAGTCTTTGGTGCGACCTCATTTGGAGTATGGTGTGCAATTCTGGAGACCGCACCTTCAAAAGGATGTGAACAGGATGGAGTCGGTGCAGAGGGTTGCTACTAAAATGATTAATGGGCTTCGTTATAAAGCATATGAGGACAGACTTAAGGATCTTAATATGTACACCTTAGAGGAAAGGCGGGATAGAGGTGATATGATTGAGATGTTTAAATACCTCCGTGGCATAAATGTTCAGGGAGAGAGCCTCTTTCAATTGAAAGCAAGTTCTGCTACGAGGGGACATGGGATGAGCGTGAAGGGAGATAGATTCAGGAGTGATATGCGGAAATATTTCTTTACGGAAAGAGTAGTGGATCCGTGGAATAGTCTCCCAGTGGAGGTGGTAGAGATGAGGACAGTAACTGAATTCAAAAAAGCATGGGACCAACACAGAGGATCTCTAAAGGTAAAAAGTGGACTGTTGTAGTTGTTATGGAAGGACAGACTAGATGGGCCTTGTGGTCTTTTTCTGTCATCATGTTTCTATGTTTCTATTCTCCACCCCCCCCCCCCCCGCATCAGCCCATTTGTAGCCCTAGCCCCTAGTTTTCTTCCAGGGCCAGCAGCACACTCCTCCCCTCTCCCATTAGCCCATTTCAAGTCCCAGCGCATTTCCAGTCCTATCCCCCTTATCAGCCCACTCCAATCCTAGCCCCCCTAATCAGCCCATTACCAGTCCTAGCTCATTTCCAGTGCTAGCCCCCCATCAGCCCATTACCAGTTCTAACACCCCCCAATAAGTCCATTTCTGGTCCTAGCCCCCCAATCAGCCCATTTCCTTTCTTAGCCCCCTAATGAGCCCATTTCCAGCCTAACCCCACCGATCAGCCCATTACTAGTCCTAGCTGCCCTCCCGATCAGCCTATTTCAATTTTTAACCCACCATCAGCCCATTTCCAGTTCTAACCCCCTGATCAGCCCATTACCAGTCATAGCCCCCCGATCAGCCTATTCCCCATTCTTAACCCCCTATCAGCCCGTTTCCAGTCTTAGCCCTCCCCCATCAACACATTACTATTTCCACTGCTTTCCCACCCCCCAGCCCAGCCCAGCCCTAGACCTTCTCAATGGGAATTTAAACAAAAAAAACCTGATCCGAGAAGCTGCTGCCACTGCTGCAGTGGCAGCAGCAGTGGCAGAATGAAGTGCCCCGCGGCCTCCACAGAAGAGCCTGACATTCTTCTCCCCATGCTGGCTCAGCTTTGCAGAGCTGCAAAGGGAGAGCATTTCCCTTTCCCGTGGGAAATGCCTGTTTCCCATTGGCGCTAGTGGGCTCAACTTTAACACAGCTGCAGGAAAGGGAAACGCTCTCCCTTCGCGGCTCTGTAAGAAGAGCACTTTATTCTGCCGCTGTTTAGATTTTGAAGGCGGAGTGAGGCGGCCTTTTTGGGGACATTTTTTGCCACCCCCAAAACGTTGCCGCCTGAGGCCACCACCACCTCACTCGGCTTCATTATAGATCCACCCCTGCCTAAGGGAGTGGATAACATGAGGAAAGATCTGCAAAAACTGCAAAATGGTCTAATGCTTGTCAGTTAAGATCTAATGATACAGTGGATCCCTTTATAGAAAGAATAACATCAAAATAAACTTAGCTGTCTCTGATATCTCAACAAGTAGAGGTGACCTGCATAGAGCAGTGGGTATACCCCTAACAAAGGCATAGGGAGGGGTGACCTGGACAGAGCGGCAGGTGCACCTACTCTTGCCACCTTGCTGGGCAGACTAGATGGACCATGCTGGTTTTATCTGCCGTCATATACTATGTTACTATGTTTTGACTGTGTAAACCATGAGAAACTCTGGGCCACATTAAGAAGCATGGATATACCAGAACACCTGATAGTTCTCTTGCACAACCTTTACATTGATCAAGAAGCAACATTTTGAACAGAACTAGGAGAAACAGAATGGTTTAAAATCAGCAAAGGTGTATGACAAGGCTGAATACTTTCCCTCTACCTCTTTAATTTATATGCAGAACAAATCATTGGAGAGGAAGGACTGTATGAAGACAATTGAGGTGTGATGATTGGTGGAATTCTCAACAACCTCTGCTGTGCTGATGATACCACATTACTTGCTTCTCAAGATCAAGGAACATAATTTTAAAATGGGTCTGCACCTTAACGTTAAGAAGACAAAGATCCTGACATCTGGCAAAATCAATAAGTTCATCATTGATGGAGAAGAAATTGAAATAGTTGACAACTTTAATTTACTTGGATCAACAATCAATAAAAAAGGACTAACAGTCAAGAAATCCGACGATGTATTGCTCTTGGTAGAATGGCTATGACGGACCTAGACAAGGTTCTCAAGAGCAGAGATGTCTCTCTCCATACAAAGATTTGACTTGTCCAGGCCATGGTATTTTCAATATTGTCATATTGATACAAAAGTTGGACAGTAAAAAATATAGGAAGAAAATTGATGTCTTTGAATTATGGTGCTGGCGACGAATACTGTGTATATCATGGATTGCCCACAGACATTAATTAACTCACATAAAACATAATAAATAACAAAAGAAAGTAAAAAATGTGTATAGAATGGTGTAGTATATAAAGGATAATACCTAAAACTGAAACTTAAAAACTGATGTAAAAGAATGAGGCAATGATATTGTTATAAAATAATATAGACAAATTATAAAAAATAATAAAAAATAATAACTTACAAAATATTAAAAACTGGCTACTAAACAAGCCAAAAAATTTAATATCATTTGTGCTTCGAGGAGAAATGTAAAAAATTGTTATAAAAAAAAAATATATATATATGTATATGTATATATATATATATATATATATACACACACTGCAAACAGGAATCAATCAAAAGGTATGCAATCAAAAAAGTGTAAAAAGAAGAGGAGAGAAAAGAAAAAAAAGAAAAAAAAAGGAAAAAAAGAAGAAAAGAAGAAAAGGAATGAGCCTCAAAGGAAAACTGATAAATCCTTATCCAAATTGAGCCCATTGGGGACCAAGGTGTCTAATAAAAAGATGTATCTCTGTTCTAACCTCATAATCGTTTTATTGATGTCCCCACTCCTGCAATTCTTTTTTACTTTCTTTATGACAAAAATTTTTAAATCTGTAACTTTGTGCTTAGCTTCTTGCCAATGCTAAACGAGAGGTTTATCAAGTTAAGCCTCGTTTAATACAACTTTTACGCTCAACCGTTCTGTTCTAATACTGCGAGTAGTTTTTTCAACATACTATTTTTTACAAGGACACTGAACAACGTACACAACATTCAGAGTTTCACAGTTGGAGAAATCTTCAACGTAAAAAGTTTGATTTGTAAAAGGATGAATAAATTGGTTCCATACTGGAAGTGAATTCAAGCATATGGAACATTTACCACATTGGTATTGTCCTTCATATTTTGACAAATATGTTCTTTCTGTGAATGCTGATGGAACCAGGAAATTCTGTAGATTTATGTTACGTTTATGCGCAATAGTTAACTTTAAATCTTGAAAGACTGGAAGAGTTTGTATCAGATGCCACTCTTTTTGTAATATCTTTATAATGCTACTTGATTGTGATGAATACAGCAGGGGCATACTATTCCTATATCATCTTTTCTTGGTTTAACTTTAAGCAAATTATCACGAGAGGAGTCTTGAGCCCTTTGGTATGCTTTATCAAGGTAACATATGGGATATTGTCTTGCTAAAAACCTCTCTCTCTCTTTAGCCTGCGATTCAAAATCCTGTGGCTTAGTACAAAGCCTCTTTGCTCTTAGAAATTGACTAACCGGTAGATTCCTTTTGAGTGATGGATTGTGGAAACTTTTGTAATGCAAGAGAACATTTCTATCAGTGGGTTTTCTGTATAGTGTAGTGTAGCAAAAGAAGTTTTCACAAAGTGATAACCGAGCTAAAGCAATTAAAAAAGCTGTTGGAATGGGGGCGGAGCCAGCAGCCGAGGGAGATCGCCGCGTAGCTTGGTAGCTCCCTGCTATATCCTTATTAAATCCTGCTCTCCCTTCTTATCTATTGTGATCACGTACCCTCCTTCGACGGGGCACCATGGCGGTCAGTAAGCAGACAAAGCTTGAATTTGGGGCTGGACCAAACCCCGGAGTTAAAAGATCTAAGCCGGATCCTCCATCTCCTCATAAGATGGCGTCTGTGCATGAAAATGCGGAGGGCCTGCAAGAGCTTCTACAAGAGATTAGAGCGGTTCATGAGATGGTTGCTGCGAACGGAGAGACACTGGCGGGCGTTCAAACAGGCATTATGGAACTAAAAGAATTGAAAGATCAGTTGACGGCGATTACGTCTAGGATGGAAGAAGTTGAGAACCGAGTGGCTGTGCACGAGGACAAGCTGAAATCTGCTACGAAGCAGGCGAAAAAGATCGAGATCCTTGAACGAAGTCTGGAGGATCTTAATAATCGATCCCATAGAAATAACATTCGGGTGATAGGTATACCAGAAGGTGCAGAAGGAGTTAATACGGTTGCCTTTATGGAGAAAGTGATTCCCCAGATCTTGCGGATTAATTTCTCTCCTCCGTTTGAAGTTGATCGGGCTCACAGAGTACCGATGCAGGCCAATTTGCATGGGCCCTCCATATTTGTAATTTTACAAAAATTCAAGGTCTCTAACTGAGCGAGCTAATTAATGATATCTAAGGTTGCGCTCAAAAATAACAAATTAGTGCATAAATATGTATCTCAGCTACTTAAGTGTTTACTTATCGTATCTTCAGATTTCCAAAGGTCTCAGTTTCTAGCCAGCCGGGCTAATGGATTATACTCTCCACAGCTGTAGCTGATAATCACATCAATGACCTTTTTTATGGAAATCTATTTTTTAGAACAGCCCCCGCACTACTAAAAGTAATAATATCAGTCTTTAAGGCTTGGTATCATAGAGCGTATCTATCAGAATCATTCATGTATTCCAAAAAACTGGCACTTAGCTGTTGTATTCCAAGCTCTTAGAAATATTGCATAGATTGGAGTCTGTATGCTAATTCCACTGAGTTCCACTGAGTTCCCGACGCTCTCATTGGGGTCCCACTGCGGCGTTTCACGGCCTGTGGTTTCATCAGGGGAACCTCATTGCCTTAAGTTCATGTACAAAACGATGCTGCCGACCTTTCGTGTCTTCCTATGTTCTATCTCTTTTCTTGTTTGACCAGCTGCGCTTTTCCAACAGCTAAGTGCTTGGAATACAACAGCTAAGTGCCAGCTAAGTGCCAGTTTTTTGGAATACATGAATGATTCTGATAGATACGCTCTATGATACCAAGCCTTAAAGACTGATATTATTACTTTTAGTAGTGCGGGGGCTGTTCTAAAAAATAGATTTCCATAAAAAAGGTCATTGATGTGATTATCAGCTACAGCTGTGGAGAGTATAATCCATTAGCCCGGCTGGCTAGAAACTGAGACCTTTGGAAATCTGAAGATACGATAAGTAAACACTTAAGTAGCTGAGATACATATTTATGCACTAATTTGTTATTTTTGAGCGCAACCTTAGATATCATCAATTTGCATGGGCGACATCCAAGGCCAATTATACTTCGGGCGCTCCGCTACTCTCAAGTGGTTCAGATTATGTCTGCAGCTAAAGCCGGCTCGCCGATAAAATATGAGGAGCATACTGTGGCCTTCTTTCCAGATTTCAACAAGCCCACCGTAGAATGACGCAAGCAGTTCCTGGCTTTGCGGCCTAGGCTTCAAGGACTTCAGGCCAGATATGGGCTTTTTTTCCCCGCACGGATGAGAGTCACTCTCTACAATCAAACGCAAACTTTTGAAGACCCTACGGCTCTCCAGGCTTTCCTTGATGAGAAAGAAGCAGAAGTGATGCGGTGAAGGCTTTGACTACCCGAGTTGCCTATCTTTTATTTATTTTTATTTTTTTTATTTAGCTGCATTTATATCCCGCTTTTCACCGGGTCAAAGCGGTTGGGGGATACATTTAACACGAGGGGATATGAGACACATACACTAATACTTACAGGGAACATGGGCAATGGAGGGTTAAGTGGCTTGCCCAAGACCACAAGGAGCACCTGCGGGACTAGAAACCCCAGTCCTTCCGGCCCAAGGTTGCTGTCCTCTAGTGGGATTTGAACCACCGACCTTCCGGCCTGTAATACCTTGCCCCAACCACTAGGCCACTCCTCCCACCCATCTTTAGGGGTGCAGGCCCCGGGACTCTTGTGGTTTAAGTTGTAGAGATTAATGCTCTCTCTCTTTTCACCCCTGTTGTTTTGTATGTCTTAAAGTTGTCTAATGATACATATTTCATTTTTGACAAGTGCATAAACTGAGGGAAATGAAGATAAGCTGTGAACTCTGTACTGTGCAGAAGTCGAGCTTTATGTATCCTTTGTTTTGCCGGGAAATGGGGGGTGGTAAAGGGGGAAAGTAGAATAAGGGGAAAGGAAAGAATACGGGAGGAAATAGGGGAAAGGGGCAAAGGATGAGAAAAGACATAGAGAGGGGGGATGGCAAATAAGTATAAGGGGGGAAAAAATTGGAATAACTAAGTAATTATCAACAGGGGGGGTAAAGTTTCTTTGCTTCACTTTTGGTCTGGATTGGAGGGGAGGGGTATTTCCTTTTGTTGTCGGTTTGAGCGGGGAGGGGCTAGGTGGCTTCTTGGCTTGAGCGCTGATTCACCCAATTTTGCTGCCTTCGGGGGGGGGGGGTGTTAGACACCAGGGGGATGTTAGGGTTGTTGTTGGGGTTTATGTGGGCTAGGTTGGACCTTGTAAATATGATTATTGGTAATATATCAGTGTGTGATGGCGGATATTTCGAGTAAGAATATGTTGAAACTCTCAAATTTCTGTCTCTAAATGTTAAGGGCATTCTGAATCCGGCCAAGTGGAAAAAATCCTGCTATATTGTAAAAAGGAGAGGGCGGACGTGGTTCTCCTACAGGAGACCCACCTCTCATCTTTTGAAACTGCAAAGATGGGAGTGGGACAATATATGTTGGTGGGGCATTCACCCACTCAAAAAAAAAAATGGTGTTGCCACGTTGGTCCTGAAATCTTTGGCACCAGTGATTGAGCATGCCGGATCAGATTTAGAAGGGCGGTGGGCCAAATCTTTACTCCAGTTGGGTGGTCAGAAAATTGCTATTATTAATGTGTATGGTCCCAACCATGATGATGTGGTCTTTTATCGTACTCTTGCTGAAGAGGCGCAAGAATGGGCTGCTTGGGATACCGTTATGGGAGGAGACTTCAACCTCACGCTGGATCCTCTGTTGGATCGGCAACCGTGTAGATCATTAAAACAGTCGAGAGTGAATTTAGCCTTGCTTTCTATAATGCAGTCTTGTGCATTATCGGATATTTAGCGTCTTCAACATCCAAAAGGCAAAGAGTATACCTTTTATTCCTTGCCCCATGGCTCTCACTCACGTATAGATTTTTTCTTAATATCTAAATCCTTGGTCTCTTCAGTTTTGCAATTTGATATATGTTGCACTCACATATCAGATCATGCAGCAGTAACTTTTGTCTTGCAATCAGGGGTCCCTAAAGTCCGGAGCCCTTCGTGTTTTTTTTCTGAGAGAGCTCTTAACAGATTCAGGTTTTATTAAGCTTATTAAGAACGCAATTCAGGGGTATTTCAAAATAAATCTCCCTCAAGATACAGCCGGATGGGCATGGTGGGAGGCCTTCAAGGCGTATATGAGGGCAGAGTGTACGAGTTATAAAATTAAGTTAGATAAACAGAGGAAAGCTTGTTTAGAGGGCTTAGATGTTCAAATTTGTGCGGGCGAGAGGCTGTTGAGAGATAGGTCAGACGCTTGGATTCTAGTGCGACTCCAGAAATTGAGATATCAGTATAATTGTATCATCTCCTCGGAAGTTGCGCAGTTATTTATTTTATTTATTTATTTTATTTTAATTCTCTTATATACCGCGCTATTCTGCATCAGTGTGGTTTACATTGAACAAACTGAAATTACATTGAACAGGGCATTATAACTTGGAGATAACTATTTTACAGGGAACATGGGCTATGGAGGGTTAAGTGGCTTGCCCAAGACCACAAGGAGCACCTGTGGGACTAGAAACCCCAGTCCTTCCGGCCCAAGGTTGCTGTCCTCTAGTGGGATTTGAACCCCCGACCTTAAGTACCTTGCCCCAACCACTAGGCCACTCCTCCACTCCAGTTAGATATGGCTCAGCAAGCTAATTATTATATTGAGTCGAATAAAGCTGGGTCCCTTCTTGCGCGTACCCTTAGGCCTAGGCCTCCTAAACGAAGGATTGAGGCCCTCTATGGCGAGAATCAAACTTTACTCACAAGTTCAGAGGAGATAACCGAGGTATTTAAATCTTTTTATGCTCAGCTATATTCCTCTGATAATTGTGCGGGCCATGATGAATTTCAAGCTCTATTTGGGCAAATTCCGCACCCATCTTTGTCTCTCTCACAAAAGGAGGAATTAGAGAGTCCAATTAGTACAGGGGAGATTAAAGAAGGGTTACGAGGGCAGGCTTTGAGGAAAGCGGCTGGCCCGGATGGGTTGCCGTCAGAGTTTTATCAGATTTTTGAGGATGATCTTATTCCCTTTTTGCAACAATATTTTCAGTGTCTACGGGCACAGTCCCCAGCTACAGGTTCTTTTAGTGAAGCGACAATTGTCGTGCTTGAGAAGCCGGGTAGGGATCCTCAGAGAGTAGGGAATTATCGACCTATATCGTTATTGAACGCGGATTATAAATTATTGGCAGCTATTCTTGCACGTAGAGTAGAGAAAGTAGTTCCTTGTATTGTGCATCCGGACCAGTGTGGTTTTGTTGCTGGGAGATCCTCCGCTGATAATGCCCGTCTTCTTTTGAACCTTTTGGCATTTTCTGAAACTTTGAGCTCCCCTGTGGTTGGGCTTTCAGTCGATGCCGAAAAGGCTTTCGACAGGTTAGAATGGTCCTTTTTACAGCAGGCCCTGAAGTGGTTCAGATTTGGAGATGAGGTTTTGCGCTATGTTCAATTACTATATGCTAACCCTAATGCGCGTATTCTTGCGAACGGGCTATTATCTGCTCCGTTCGCATTGTTTAGGGGTACACATCAGGGTTGCCCTCTCTCGCCCCTCTTGTTTAACATTGCTTTGGAGCCGCTGGCCTTACTGCTTCGGCACTTGAGTGAGGTTCAAGGTCTACGCATTGGGGATACACATGTAAAGTTATCTGCATATGTGGACGATTTGCTGCTGTTCCTCCAGCCCGATTCGGTGGGGGAGGCTTTGAGGTTAATGGATGCCTATTCCAGTCTGTCTGGGTACAAAATAAATTGGAGTAAATCGGTTGCCTTTCCACTAAATAAACTGACTTTCTCCTCGCTGACTGGCGGTTTTCCGTTCCTGTGGGAAGATAAAGCTATAAAGTACCTGGGAGTGAAGTTTGCCTGCTCCTTGGATGAAACGGTACAGATAAATTGTAAAGAATTGATAGAGACGGTCCTCTATTTTACCTCTAGGTGGTCTCCTCTTCATTTGTCGTGGTGGGGTAGGCTAGATTCCTTGAAAATTATGTTGGTTCCCAAGATAAACTATGTTTTAGGAATGTTGCCTTTGGCATTTCCCAGTGCATTTTATAGGAAGCTGGAGAGATTACTGGTGGATTTTTTTGTGGCAGGGCAAACCGCCCAGGATAGCGGCCTGTAAGTTAAAGGCCAGCAAACTAGAAGGGGGAGTTAGCTTTCCTGATTTTCGTCGGTATCACATGGCTTTTAAGTTAAAACAAGGGGTGGAATGATATTCTCCTAAAGAGGAAGGGTTGAGGCAAGTCTGGGTAGAAGTAGAAAGACAATCGGGCCCCCCCCCCATTCCTCTGTCATTGTGGAAAGGCATGCGGTTTACGGATTCATTTAATTGCTTTCAGACGATCCAAGCTACTCAGGAAGCTTTTCTTTTCTTGGAAGGGTGTTCATCTGCCGATTTCCCGATTTGGTTTAATCCGAAGTTTAGAATTGGCCATAAAGTGATAGGGTGGAAAAAGTGGCAAGAGAAGGGAATTTGGACAGTTGGTCAGCTTGTTGATCGGGGTCACTGGAAAACCTTTGAGACCTTGCAATGTGAGTTCGGTCTACCCAGCGCGTGGTGTTATCAATGGATCCAGCTAAAGCATTGTCTCGTAGAGAGGTTGGGGGACCCTGGATTGGTGAGTGATCAATGGGGGCTGACACAGGTAGTGGAAATATGCCACTGTTCGAAGGGTACAGCTTCCAAATTTTATGCTGTCTTACGAGATAATGCGGAACACTCATTGGCGGGATTGGAAAAGGCGTGGGAGTTGGATTTGGGCCTCCCTATTCTGGCACAGTCCTGGTCTCAAATATGGGGTCAGGTAAACAGGGTATCGAGAGCTGCGGCCCTTTCCCAGTCTTTGTTCTTTTTAATGCATAAGGCTTATTGCACCCCGGTCAGAGTTACCAGGTGGCGCCCTATGACAAACAACAAGTGTTGGACCTGTGCAGGTGGGCCAGCTACTTTGAAACATATGGTTTTTGAATGCCCTTATCTACAACGATTTTGGAGTCAGGTATGGGAGAGGATCCAAAGAGTTTTGTGTTTTCATGTCCCTTTGTTATGGGAAACTGTAATACTGCGTTCAGCGGTGGGTGGTGTGGATATGCCAAAAGAAAAGGCCTTTTTATTTAATTTTATGATGTCAATTGCTTTAAAGCTTATTGTTTCTCACTGGAAGGATTTTTCTCTGCTAAATGTGTATCAATGGTGGAATATGCTTTGCTTATATGCTAAATATGAGAAGGCGTATGAGAAGAAGTATATTCATAGGGGCCATAATATGCATTGAGCAGCAAACAAATAAATAGGTGGGCATATTTGGATGACTATGCAGCAGGGGCGAAATGTTCGGGTGTTTCGTTTTCTTCATAGAACTGAGGGTCATATTAGAGAGTCCGCTTATTTACGTTTTATTGTATTATATATCTCTATTTTATTTTATTTTATTCTTGGTCCAACCTAGGGAGGGGGGAGGGGGGGTTTCATAGGTTTTATTGACCTTGGTGTTTCTTCTGTCTTTTGTATTACGCATTTCCAGTCTTTTTCTTTTTGTAATAATTGCTGGTAGCAGTGACTGAGGATCATGTATTGTTTTGGTTTGAAAATTAATAAACAAAAAATAAAAAAAATTTAAAAATTTAAAAAAAGCTGTTGGAATGCGTCTGTGCATGGTTCTCTTGAGTAAACATTGCTCAGTAATGTAAAGAGCAACAAGTTGAGGAACATTAATGTAAAGAGACTCCACATCAAGTGTAACTAAAATAATATTAGGATCATATCTATTAAAAGTGGACAATAATTGTATGACATGTGCCGAGTCTCTCACATACGACCACATATCAAAAACAAACGGACGTAATAATACATCTAAAAATTTAGAAATAGGTTCTAAAAGGGAACCAATGGCAGAAACAATAGGCCGTCCTGGCAGGGCTTCTAAAGATTTATGTATTTTAGGAATGATGTATATAGTGGAAATAATAGGTGTGTCCACAATCAGAAAGGCCTTCTCTTTCGCAGTAATATATCCAATTTCAAAGGCTGAAAGAACAAGACTATCAATACTTCTTTTAAGGTTCTGTGTGGGATCACCGTCAAGTCTCTGGTAAAAAGTGATGTTCAACTGACGATTAATCTCAGATACATAGCACTCTTTATCTAAAACTACAACAGCTCCTCCTTTATCTGCAGGTTTTATTATAATATCATTGTTTTTTTGTAACGACAAAATAGCTTGTTTCTCACCATATGTGATATTATGAAAGGAGGAGCGTTGTTTTTTTAAAACTTCCATGACTTGTTTTAATACAACTTGCTCAAAGGCTTCTATGACGGGATCTGTGCCTTGAGGGGGGATCCAAGTGGATTTTTTACAAATGATAGATGTGTCCTTGGAGCAACTATCTGGATGGTTAGCAAAAAAATGCCGAATGCGTACTTTGCGAAAGAACTTATATAAGTCAACTTGAATGTCAAAGGGGTCTAGTCTTCTTTTAGGTACAAAGGATAAACCTTTATTTAAAAGGGATTCCTCATCTGGTGAAAGTACATACTTGGAGATGTTAATAACATTATTAGGTGGTTCTATTTTCAGTATCTCCTCTCTTCTGATCTTTCTGACTTCCATACTCCCTCTCCCTCTCTCTCGACCTCGTCCTCTGTAGTGATTTTGTTGCACATAGGGCCTGTTGTCTTCCTGATAATATTGTCTGTCTGTCTCTATGGGACATGGGCGTGCACAAGAACGGTCTCGACCACCTCCTTTCCACATCTGGTCCATAATGAAAAAATAAGAATCTTTCTTGTTACCAGGGGGTGGATCTTTTTTCTGGAATTTATCTTTCTGAGGTGAACCTCGTTCTACATTATGGGAAAAAAGTGACGCAGATGCGTCCAACTCTACTGACTCACTCCTGCTACATTTCTTTTTTTGTTCAAGAGGTGTATCATTATATTGATTATCTATAATGCTATCTTTTCGATCAAAGATCGAACTTCTCTTCTTAAACCATAACCGATCCTGTTCCACTTTTTTATTCCAATAGTATACATATCCTCTTCTATAGTCTTCTTCATCTCTCTTATACTTGTCAACTTTCTTGTTCTTAACTTCCTTCCTAAATTCCTGAATATTTCTATGATAGTAATTTTGATACAAGAAGACTATCACATTTCTTAAGAACATCTAATTTTTCATCCAATTTAGTTTGTAAAATCTCTGATTGCTTATTCGCTGTGGTAATTAACAAAATCATTAAATCTAATGAGCATTTATTCAGTATGGCGTTCCAGCATTTAACAAAGCCTTCTTCATTATTATATAATCCCAGTGCTTTATTCACTCGTAGTCCTCTTGGAATAATTTTGGACTTGCAGCACTCTAAGAGATAGTCTGAATGCATCTGTTCCTTTACCAACGTCTTCGTCAGATGTACTACATCCTCCCACTGATTCCAAAAATTGTCTGGTTCTTCTTCAGATTGATTAAGGAGGGATTCTTGTGGAATAAGTTGTCTAGAGCATCTTCCCCAAAACTTAAAACATCTATCCACGGGGAAAACATGCTAAAGATAAGGGTAAAACACTATGAAAGCAGGTACCATGCAAACTGTAGAAACCAGTCACAAGGCGTGGTATAGTGGAAAAACGGAGCCTTTATTAAACAAATGCCAACCCGACACAGGCCGTGTTTCATCACACTTCGTCACTGGTTTATCTGGCATATACTGAAAAAGTAAAAATATAAATACTTAAAAACATAAAAACATAAAGGAGCAGAACGATTGCAAACATGTTCCATAAATTAAGAAATACATAATAATAATAATCAACAACAATGAAGTAACAATTAATTTATAAAAATATGGATGACTGAACAAATTAAGCATTTATGTAATGGATCTGGCTATCACGTTAGCCACGGTCTATAGTAATGAGTAAATTGTTTTAAAGAAGACTCGTTTTACAACGCCATGAATTAGATTGGGCTGCACGGTCGTATGCACACATCTAATACTTTTATAGGTGATATTTTCAGTTGCTTTAAAGGTAGTTAAATCCCTTTAGACACCTCGGTTTATATATAAAGTTTTGTTTTTAAGTTCAGCTTTGAAATTATGTTCTGGTTTTAGGTTTGAAGATTTAGCGTCCATTTAGACTGTTTCCTAGATAGAAGAAAAGTGTCCTTTGTAGTTATATAATTTTATCCTTTTACCCCCTTTTAATGTAAGTTTAGTATGCTACACTTTGAATTACTTTGCAAGTGTCCCTCCATCGCTGACTCACTCCTGCTTCTCCTCTTCTATTTAAATAGTATGCTTTCATGTTCAGTCATCCATATCTTGTTTAAATTTATTTACCCTTCCATGTTCCACTGTTCACAATCTTTGTATGTATTATTTATGATTGTTGTTAACCTATTTATTTATATCTTTTTTAGAACCTACAGATTTATAATAGTCTGAAACAGTATGTTACAAGACAGCGTAGTTACTCACCTGTAACAGGTGATCTCCGGGAACAGCAGGAATTTAGTCCTCATATATGGGTATCGTCGGTACCAACAGAGCCTGCACGGGAACGCTCCTGAGCATCCAATAGGAATGCTTTTGGGAGCATCCCTCAGCACATGCACGCTGCCTTCCCGCCTTTCCAACTGTCCCTCTTCAGTTAAGTTTGTAGCTGAGTGAAAGGATAGAGGGAGAGAGGAAAGAGACAAAGAGACAGAGAGAGAGAGACAACTCCTAGGGGAGGTGGGTGGGTTGTGAGGACTAAATTCCTGCTGTTCCTGGAGATCACCTGTTACAGTGAGTAACTACGCTATCTCCAGGAACAAGCAGGAATGTAGTCCTCACATATGGGAACTCCCTAGCTGAAGATGCCAGGGAGATATCCCCAGGAAGGTGCCACCGTGGAAGGTGAGAATCCTTCCTCCCATGGATCTCTGGCATCCCACCAGGTTTGGTGGGTAGGAGTTGGTTTAAGTTTGAAAGAGATTTTGAAGAACAGCTTGGCCAAAGAAGGCATCCCGACGGGAGGCTTTATCTAGGCAGTGGTGGGCTGTGAAGGTGTGTACCGAAGCCCAGGTGGCTGCTCGACAAATGTCATCGATAGACACAGAGTAGAGATTAGCCATGGAAGCTGCCATGGCTCTCACTTTGTGAGCTGTGACATGGTCCTGAAGAGGAAGACCCTTACTCTCATAAGTAAAGGATATGCATTGGGCAATCCATTTAGATAAAGTTCTTTTGGAGACTGGGAGTCCCAAATGACTAGGGTCAAAAGCTACAAAATGTTGCGAGGACTTTCTATGTTGCTGTGTTCTTTGAATGTAAAAGGCTAAAAAGGCTAAGGCCCTTTTACAATCCAAAGTATGAAGGTTTCTTTCTGCATTAGAGGCGTGAGGCCTCGGAAAAAATACAGGAAGATAAATTGATTGGTTTAAATGAAAAGGCGAAACCACCTTTGGCATAAAGTGTGGGTGAGTTCGAAGAACAACCTTATCATGATGAAATCTAGTATAAGGAGGATCAGCCACTAAAGCTTGCAATTCACTAATGCGACGGGCAGAGGTGACTGCAATTAGGAAGATGACCTTCCAAGTCAAAAACCTAAGGGCTGTAGTGGCTAAAGGTTCAAAAGGCGGCCTCATGAGCTGCCCAAGAACTAGATTTAGATCCCATGCTACCAGTGGTGGCTTGGTGGGAGGTTTAGTTAATAAAAGGCCTCTCATAAATCTTGATAGGAGTGGATGAGAGGAAATTGGTTGTCCATTTAGAGGCTTATAAAAAGCTGCAATTGCACTAAGATGGACTCTTACCGAATTGATCTTTTAGCCAGAATTCGATAAGTGAAGGAGATACTCTAGTATTGATTCTAAGGGTATGACCAGGGGGTTTAATCCCTTCTTGGAGCACCATATAGTAAAACGTTTCCACTTGAAGGCATAAGATCTTCTTGTGGAAAGTTTCCTAGAAGCCTGAAGGATATCTTTTACCTGCTGGGACAGGTTGAAATCCTGGAGGTCTAAGCCTTCAACAACCAGGCCGTGAGGTGCAGGGACTGGGGATTCAGGTGCCATAGAATCCCGTTCTCCTGGGAAAGGAGATCTGGAGCATGCCCTAACTCCAGAGGTGGCGCTTGAGAGAGATAAAGAAGCAGGGAATACCACGTTTGGCGTGGCCATCGTGGTGCCATGAGAATCATGCGACCCCTGTCTCTCTGAAGTTTGAAGAGTGTCTTGGGGATGAGGGGAATGGGTGGGAAGGCATAAAGGAAGTCCTGACCCCATTGAAGAAGGAAGGCATCCCTTGCCTGACAGTTGTGCGCCGGAATCCTGGAACAGAACCAGGGAAGTTTGGCATTCAGTGGACTTGCAAAGAGGTCTATGTCTGGAATGCCCCAGAGATGAAATATCTTTGCCACCTGGTCTAGGTGGAGTGACCACTCGTGAGGTAGCAGTACTCGACTGAGTTTGTCTGCCCAAAGGTTTTGAATGCCTGGAAGATATACCACTAGAAGGTGAATATGATGCTCTCTGGTGAAGGCCCATAGTCGTAAAGCTTCGTTGCATAACGACAGAGAGCCTGTCCCGCCCTGCATGTTCACATAGAACATGGCTACCTGATTGTCCGTCTGGACTAGGACTGTCTTGTAGCTGAGCTGGGCGTGGAACACTCGAAGAGCTAAATAAATTGCTCTTAACTCCAGGAGGTTTATGTGTAAACCAACCTCCTCTGGAGTCCAGGTGCCCTGGGTAGAGAGATGATTCAGGTGTGTTCCCCAACCCACCTGTGATGCATCTGTTGTTAGGGTGGCCTGAAAGAGGGGTTGATGGAAAGGAGACCCTACTGTCAGATTTTCTAATGATTGCCACCATTGGAGGGACAAAATTAGTCGTTGAGAGATTGTTATTTGGTCTGACAAATGACCCGTGGCCTGTGTCTACTGTCTGGAGATGGCCAATTGAGCTGCTCGCATGTGGAGGCGAGCATATGGGACTACATGAACTGTGGATGCCATGTATCCCAGTAACTGCAGTAGCTCCCGAGCAGTGAGGGAGGATTTGCCTGCTGCTTGGGAAGCTAACTGCATTATGCGAAGACACCGGGCTTGTGGAAGGAAAGCCCTTGTCTGTGTGGTATCCAGACAGGCTCCTATGAATTCTAGGCATTGGGAAGGAACTAGTTGAGATTTCGGGAAGTTTATTACCAATCCCAAGTATTGGAGGATTCACATTGTACGAGACAGTGCAGTGCTGGCCTCTGTAACTGTGGAGGCTCAGATGAGCCAGTCGTCTAAGTAGGGGAAGACAAAGATCCCCAGAATTCGTAGAAATGCAGCTACTACTGCCATGCATTTCGTGAATACCCTTGGTGCTGAAGCCAGACCAAAAGGAAGAACCCTGTACTGGAAATGTCTTCCCCTGAAAAGGAAACGTAAAAATTTCCTGTGATCTGGACGGATAAGAATGTGAGTGTATGGATCCTTTAAGCCTAGAGAGCAAAGCCAGTCCTGGCTTTGAAGGTATAGCAGAAGAGTTCCCAGAGAAATCATCTTGAATTTTTCTCAAAACAGATATTTGTTCAATTCTCTGAGGTCTAGAATGGGTCTGTGTCCCCCTCTTTTCTTTGGGATAAGAAAACAGGGGGAGTAGAACCCTGCACCCTGTTGAAGAATGGGTACTCCCTCTATTGCCCATTGGGCAAGAAGTGTGGAGACTTCATGATCTAGCAGATTGTCTGCAGAGATTTGTGAATTGAACTGCTTTAGAATTGTAGGAGGGGGTAAGCTATGAAAATGAAGTTTGTACCCCTCCCCTACAATGGACAAAGTCCAATGTTCTGCTGTTATCTGATGCCATCTGTTGACAAAATGGCATAACCTGCCGGGGATATTGGGGGGTTGAGGACCCCTCAGAGGCAGGAAGGCAAAGCTCTCTAGGAAGAACTCAAAGCCCTTGAGGGGGCTAAACCTGGAGAGCTGGTTGGGCTCTCGGGCCTTTTGGTTTCTTTTGTTGTCTAGTTTGTCCCTTTTGGGCAACCTGATCTGGAGCTTGAGTCTGATGGGTATAGGAAGGATAAAACTTCCTCTTTTTGCTAAAAGAGGGTTTTTTATAAGGCTTTCTTTTGGCTGGAGTGGCTGTAGACTTTGACAATCTATCTAAGGTAGAACTGTCAGCATCTAACTCGTTAGCCTTCTCCTTCCAGTTCTTGCCAAAGAGATTTTCTCCCGTGCAAGGAATGTTGCCTAACTTGTCCTGTACCCAAGTCTCCAAGTCTCCAAGTCTGATGCCTGTAGCCAGGCAATCCATCATGCGCCAATGGCAATAGCAGAAGTTCTGCTGATGCATTCAAAGCAGTCAAAGGCTGCACGATTGACAAACTTGGAGACATCCTGAGCATGCTTAACCAGAGTAAGAAAGTCTTGTCTCTTATCATCTGGGAGAAATGGGCTCATAAGTTCCAAGTCTCCTGTGATTTCTTTGAGGAACATTCCCATATATAGGATATATGAGCTGATCATAGCTGAAAGCATGGAAGCTTGAAAAGTTCTGCGTCCAAAAGCATCCAGAGTCCTGCATTCACGACCTGGAGGATTGGATGCATGTCTTTTAGCACTTTTCATCCTACGCATGGCTGACTCCACCACCATTGAATGGTGTGGCAGCTGAGTTTTTTGAAATCCAGGACATGGGGGAACTCGATACATAGTATCAAGTCTCCTAGAGTGAGGAGAAGTAGTCAGAGGTGTCTCCCACATTCTGAGCATCAAGTTATGCAGAATTTCATGGATAGGCAGAGTAGCTGTCTCCTTAGGAGCTTTAGGATATTGGAGGATTTCCAATTCCTTTGCTCTGGGTTCCTCCTCAGGAGCTACTGTGATTGAAAGACCTTTAGCCATATCACGGATGAAATCCTGAAATGACATGTCCTCTGGAGGTGACATTCTGCATTGGGGAGAAGAGGGCTCTTCTAAGAGAAACCCTCTAGTGCCAGCAGAATTGTCAGAGTCTTCGGAATCGGAGGACTCGAAGTATTCCTGACTCCGATGCTCCTGCAAAGCACAATCCCGGTACCGATCGAAGTCAGTACCGAGGTGACCCGGTACCCCTTTATCCACTCCAGCCGGAGGTGGAATAGGAAGAGTTACCATTAAGGTAGGTATCATCAGTACCGGCATCGTCAGCGTCGGTACTGGTGTTTGTACCGGTGTCGGTACCGGCATCAGTGTCGATGTCGGCACCAGTGCCCTTGGGACCACCGGTACCGCAGCTGAGAGAAGAGCTGCGATACTGCATTCGATAGCAAGATATCTCTGGTCTATCGACGCTGCCGATGCCTGGGTGTCGGTAACGGTAAGAAAGTCCGGAACCCCTGAGCATGGCTCAGGTAGTTCTTGCGAGGTTGAAGCCTCGAGAACATCCTGAAGCCCCATCGATGCTTTGAAAGCCGAAGCCTCCCGCCGGGGCTGTTTTGCTGGTGTGGTTCCCTCAAGGGCAATGCCAATGTCCTCTCGATGCTTAGCAGGAGAGCTACCCTTTGAGGACCGGCTTTTGTGTTTGGTTACCTGAGATCCATGGGAGGAAGAAGAGGCCCTTGACGATGTTGATGCAATGGATCTGGCATCTGAAGAGAAGAGGGTACCGAGCTTTGCGGCCCGGTTCTGTCTTCCTCTTTTAGTCATCCCCATGCAGGAGAGACATTCAGTTGGAGAATGATCAGGTCCTAAACATTTTAGACACCAATCATGGGTGTCAGTGACGGAAATGGTACCGCCACACTTAGTACATTTTTTAAAACCACTAGTTGGCTTTTCCATGATTTTGGACAAATGGGGCCTAATGCCCAAAATGGCGCCTAGCACCAAAACAGGAAAGTTTCTGAAAAGAAACAGTGAAAGTTTAGGGTTTTTTTTTTCTTTTTTAGGAAAAGAAAAGAAAAGAACCGGCGGTACCGGTAGGCGCTGTGCGGTAGGCAAACGTGACCACAAAAAAGAATTTTAAAGACGGAATTTTCTGCGGTGACGGAATAGGTCCTGATGGCTCCGCGGAAAATGAAGAACTGAAGAGGGACAGTTGGAAAGGCAGGAAGGCAGCGCGCATGTGCTGAGGGATGCTCCCAAAAGTGTTCCTATTGGATGCTGGGTAGCGTTCCCACACAGGCTCCGTCGGTACCGACGATACCCATATGTGAGGACTACATTCCTGCTTGTTCCTGGAGATCTTTTTGTTTCAATGGTCTTTTATAGAGGTATTTGTGTTTTTACACGTTACACATCTTTTAGTCTTTTAACCCTTTGGGCACACTCGTTTGTTCTTTGTATTTATTTATTTATTTTTATATGATGTTTGATTTTAATTTTTATGAATTATTTGTTACTTTATTGTTGTTGATTATTATTATTATATATTTCTTATTATTAATTTATGGAACATGTTTGCAATCGTTCTGTTCCTTTATGTTTTTAAGTATTTATATTTTTACTTTTTCAGTATATGCCAGATAAACCCCTGACAAAGTGTGACGAAAAACGGCCTGTGTCGGATTGGCATTTGTTTAATAAAGGCTCCGTTTTTCCACTATACTATGCCTTGTGACTGGTTTCTGCAGTTTGCTTTTTTAGTGTTGTACCATTGTTTGTTTGTGAGCCATAGTGTGTAGTAAATAGATGCCTTTTAATTTTTTACGAAATAACCTGATGTCAGATATCTGTCTAATGTCGTCAGGTAAGTCGTTCCAGAGGATCGGAGCACAGTGTGAAAAATTGTTAGTAACTTTTTTGGTTTTTATGAATTCTTTTAGTATCTCAATTTTATTTTTATTTTTACTCCGTTGGCTGCGATTTGATGTTTCCTTGCTGATTAGCGTGTTAAGGATCGATAGTGCTAGGTTATTGATTAATTTAAATGTTGTTACTGGGACTTTGTAGTTTATGCGGCAGTGGATAGGCAGCCAGTGTAGTTGGGATAATAAGGGATTTATATGTTCGATGGAGCGGATTTTCAGGATAGTCCTGGCTGCTACATTTTGAACTAGCTGGAGCCTTCTAAGATTTTATTTTGAGGTTCCTAGGAGAACAGTGTTCGCAAAGTCGAAGTGGGGAGTAATGAGCGCCTGAATTAGGGATATGAAGTCTTGCGGGTGTACAAGGGGGCGGAGTTGTTTTAGTAGCTTGAGTTTATAGTGAATTATTTTTGATGGATCAGCTGTTTTCCTGTTAAGGCATTTTAGGTTGACCTCATCTGTTTAAATCTCCCCAGCTTTTTCCCTCCAATCTTTGCCAAAAAGGTTTTTTCCAGTACATGAAATATTGGCCAATTTATCCTGGACCCATTGTTCGAGGTCTGATGCCTGTAACCAGGCCATTCTGCAAGCCCCAATGCAGACTTTTGAAGCTCTGCTTGTGGATTCAAAATCATCAAAAGTGGCCTTGGTAAGAAACTTAGAAGTGTTCTGGTCTTGCTTGATGAGTATCTGGCATGCACTTCACTTATCCTCATGACATCTTTCAGAAACATGCCCATATACAGCATGTAAGGTTCTCGAGTGTCTGTCAGGAGGCATGGATGAATGGTTCTTTGAGGTTTTTATTCAGCGCATCTCCAATTCCACTACCACTGAGTGATGGGGGAGCTGGGGCTTTTAGAAGCCTGGGCACTCTTGTACTTGGTACATGGTATTGAGTCTCTTGCTGACAAGCAGAACTGTGAGCAGGGCCTCCCACATGCAGAGCATAAGATCCTGCAGGATACGATGCACCAGTAATGTAGTCACCTCCTTGCATGTTGGAGAGTATTGGAGTATCTCGAATTCCTCCGCCCTTGGTTCCTTTTCTGAGGCTACTGTGATGGAGAGCTGCTGCCATGTCATGAATGAAGTCCTGAAAGTACATATCTTCTGGTGGGGACCAACACCATTCCTCAGGCAATTAAGGGTCCAAAGGGACATCAGGAAATTTTCAGGAATGGAGTGACACCCCCCTCCCTTTAGATTCTGAAGAACTTGAATCAGAGTTTGGCAAGAAATCAATGAATCGGAAGTCTTGGGTTTGATCTCGATGCTTCATGAAATTCAACAGTCAATGCTGATAATGATACACAGAGGTACTGGAACTGTAGACAAGTACTAACTCGACTAGGCCCCAAAAGTAAATTGGATATAATCAGTGAAGTGGATGAGACAGCTGCTGACAAACAAATTTATACACCTATGATTCACCCAGGATATGCAGATCTGGAGTTGTCAGATTCAGAGACAGACAGCGGATCGGGATCAATAATATCGATTGGGATACAAGACAGGGCCTCTATACATGAAACCGAAATGTAGAATCTAACTTAGCTATAGGCCCTGAAAATACAGGTCTGAATTGCATTAAAAACTATCCCTTTAAAAAGCATTTCTGCTTTTTGCTAGGACATTGAATTTAGTAACTGAAGCTTGTGTGATTAGCAAATAGAATCTGTGTAGACATAGATATTAGGTCAGCGTGAACTTCTCTAAAATAAATAGCACATAGGGGACAGTTGCTCATCCTGCAATCTGATAGGCTAAACGGTTGCTGGGTCAGGATGCACTGCTCTTGTGAAACTGGCTTGGATTCAATTAGCAAATATAACGGATATAGCTTAATAGAAAATTAGCCAATATACTAAGTAACTAATTAGCTTCTGCTGAAAAGTAAAATCACAGCGACACCTACTGAATTTAGTGAACATAGTCATGAGACATAACTTCTGCTTTTTATATAATAATGTTGTCTATGTTAGCAAAATTTATGTACACGTGGAATTTGGAAAGCACCAGATGTTAATTAAAGATTAACTGAATCAGCTGATATTCTCTAATAAAAACAGGAGCCCTATGGGGCCATCTTTGAAGAGGCTCGATGGATATGTCTGAATTAGACTCCATGTGAATCTTCCCTATAGAGCTCCATAGTGATTGATTAATTAATTAACTAATTGTCTTGTCTTTTCTTCCTGTTGAAGGGTACAGGGATTAGATAAGAATCCAGGTATTTTGTGTGTGTGGATTCCAGGCCCCTAATGGGTGAGAGTCAACAGGAAACAAGAGCAATGATGGTCTGAGTCTGTTAGATATTGGTGGCATTGATCGGTTCCAACTGAGGAATCGGCCTCAGGTGCTCTGATGATGCAGGTTTGAGGGCCGGAATCCGGCCCAATACGTCTGGCTGTAGGCTCGTTGCCAAAGCCTGCACTCTTGAAGCTCTCGATGTTATCAGTACCGAGGCTGCCAGGAGTGCTTCCAAACTCCTCTCAAGAGCCAGCATGCACTGGTCTAGAGAGATGTCTGATGTCTGGGTGGAATCACATATGGGGCTCTGAGCCACTGTCCCAGAACATGAAAGTGGTAGCTCTCTGGAGGTCGATGCCTTGGGAGCATTCCAGATCCACTTGTGCTTTGGAGGACAGATCCTTCCACTGGAGCTGTTTGGCTGGCCTGTCTGCATCAGAAGTACCTCTAAGGGAGTCGCAATGCTTAAGCTGGGACTCTTCATTGGCATCAGAATCAGTCTTCGATGCTGAAGATATGGAAATGGTCATAGACTTTGATTTACTTCTGTGTTTGGACTTTGAAGAAGCCTGAGAAGAAGTTGATGCCCTTGATGATGTGGAAGTCACTGAAACTAAGACCAAGGTGAATGATCCAAACTGCCTGGCTTGGTTCTTGAGGCCTCTCTTTGTCATTTTTTGGCACAAAGGACAAGAAGTGAGTTCATGTTCATGTTCAGGACCCAAACATTTTAGACACCAGTCATGTTTATCAGTGGCCAAAATGGTACTGGCACACTTGGTACATTTTTTGAAACCATTGACTGGTTTTCCATGACTGAAAAAGTTGTGGTGAGAACTGCAATGGAAATCAATAGAAAAGAAAAGAGACAATTTGAAAATAAAAAAGGAAGAACTATCGGAATTGGGATCAGATTCAATGGAACCGGCCTCAATGGGAAGGCAGAAGCACGATGTACCCTGAAGGGCACAAAAAAGAGAAGTTTTTCAGCAGTGACAGGACGATGCATCCTACTGGCTCTGTGGAAAATGAAGAACCGAGGAGAGGAGTTGGGAAGGTGGGAGACAGGCATTCAAGTGCAATGGAGTGCTTCCAAAGGCTTTCCTATTGGACACTGGGGAGCATTCCCGTGCGGGCTCCATTGGTGACATTCACCCATATGTGAAGATTGCATTCCTGCTTGTTCCTGAAGATAACCTAATCTGCATATACTTCCTTGGCTAAAAACATCTTTAAAACTTTCTAAAATCTTTTAAATCGCAACATAGGGGCCATTTTACTAAAAGGCGTTAGCTGACAATGCATGTTCTGGTATATGCTGCATGCATGTTGGGACATGTGTTGCCAGCTAGCATGAGGCCATGACAGCGCAGAATGATTTCCATGCTGACTAACTTGTGTTAAGTTCGTAAGTGGGTGGGGTAGGGGCGGAGAGTGGGAGTGGTGTGTTCTGTGCAGTTAGCATGGGGTTCACACCATGCGCTAACTGCATTAGTGTGGGATCACTAGCTGCACTAGCTGCACCTGCACTAACACCACACATGCTGTGGGACAGAGCTCCACATTACATGCCAGAGAAATGCTTTCCACGCCCCTGACAGTTAACGTTGTGATGTTGCACCTAACATCATTTCGGCGCTTTTGCTGTGTTAGGTGCAATCCCATAGAGGCCTTTAGTAAAAGGGCCCCATAATCTCAGTCACAGGCAATTTTGAGTCTGCCACTGAAAAAGCACAACTCTTGAAATTCATCTCATGGCACATCTCAATGAAGGAATTTCTAGTAGGCCTTGGTCTGGAGACTGAAGATCCCTAGAAGAAAAATATTGCTTCACTGAATAAGTTAAAGGAAGTGGCTGAGGAAAGCACAGAGTCTTAAAAAGCAAAAGCAGAACTTTAAATGTCACATGTGTTACCACTGGGAGCCAATGCACAGCTTTTAATCCAGGTTTTATATATTTTCTTATGAGTGGAGGAGTAGCCTAGTGGTTAGAGCAGTGGGCTAGACACCAGGAAGCCAGGGTTCAACTGCTACTCATTGTGATTGCTTAACCCTCCACAGTCTCAGTCCACAGTTAGATTATAAGTCCTCTATGGACAGAAAAATACTTGCCTTGAACTTCTGAGAAAAGGCAGGAGCTAAGTTCAATTCTCTTTCTTTTAGAGGCATCTGTGTAAGAAGCCTTCCAGCAGCACAGCTGGGTCAACCACAGTGCTACTGTTATGGATTCAGGTAAACCTATGTACAGATATTGCAGTAGTCAATGGCAGAAGGCACCAACTGCTGCAATAATGTGCAAAAATCTTCAGCTGGAATAAGTGGACAAATTCTATGCAAAATTCTTAGGAGGTAATAATTAGCTGAACCAACAGGAAACATCAGATTTTGGTGGATTTTGTTAATTCTGAGCCTGTAGCAGTCAGCATTTTTTTTTTACCATGAATTATTATCAAAAGTGTTAAGTCTCTCCTGGTCAGTTGAAATTCATCACAAAACATCAAATAATCACAATATATTACTTTATCTTCAAAAACGCATGGTGAAAAACTACTGATGACATGTAGGGGGCTGATTCTATAAAGGGCACATGGAAAGTTATGTGCTAGTTACGCATGTAAGTCTGTATTCTACATGCACATTAGGCGCTCACTGTTCTATAAACATATTTATTTATTTAGTGTACACTTGTATCCCGCTACTTCCAGCGATCAGCAGCGGTTTGCTATACATAAAAGTGCGGCTTTACAGGCCAGGAATTAAAACATACATCATGATTTAGTGGAAAAGTACAGGTCATATCACTCGAATTATATGATTCACACTTGCTTGCAGGCTAGTAATTTCACATGTATATACATAATTACATGACGCTAGGGTATAATATTGGCCAGAACACGGAGTTCTTTCTTTGTACCTGTTGTGACCCAGTGTGAGTACATGGTGATTAGGGAGGATAGAAATGCATTTGGAAAAGATGAGTCTTAAGCTTTTTTCTGAAGTCCAACAAGTCACTGCTCTCAGTTCGCATGGTAGTTGTTTCCATAGCAGAGGCGCTGTAAATGAAAATGCTCGGTTGCTGGTATTTGTTTTTACATATCGCAGGCTCCCCGGGACCAGGAGGGTATTGAGGCTTGGAGATCTTCTGCTTCTGTTATTTGGCTGTAAGGTGATAAGGGTGCTGAGGTAAGAGGGTGCTATATTATGAATGAGCTTGAATGCGGTGATAATGATTTTATATTGTATGCGTGCAGTGATTGGGAGCCAATGTAGGTCTATTAGTATTGGTGTAATATGATCCTTCAGGCCGGTCCCCATGATGATTCTAGCTGTCACATTTTGCGCCATTTGCAGGATATTGAGGGTTTTTTTAGGCAGACCCTGTAGTATGGTGTTGCAATAGTCCAGATGAGGAATGATGAGGGCTTGTGCTACGGTCCTGAAGTCAGAGTGATCTATGATACTACGTAGTGGTTGCACGATTTACTTCATTTGTATTTTTAGTTTGGGTGGACACAGAGTTAGAGCTCGGGCAGAACATAGGTGAGGCCTATGTTTATGTGCATATGCAAGTTATAAATTACTATAACTTGCACACCTTTTTTACAAATCTAGTTGTGGACATTTACACCATAAGAACATAACATATGCCATACTGGGTCAGACCGAGGTCCATCAAGCCCAGTATCCTGTTTCCAACAGTGGCCAATCTAGGTCACAAGTACCTAGCAGCAGGGCCGGATTTAGCTAGAGTGAGGCCCTACGCCAAGAAAAATTGTGGGCCCCCCCGTGCAGTCCTGGGCCCCCCCGTGCCCCCGTGCAGTCCTGGGCCCCCCCGTGCCCCCGTGCAGTCCTGGGCCCCCCCCCCCATGCAGTCCTGCCCCCCCGTGCCCCCGTGCAGTCCTGGGCCCCCCCCATGCCCCCGTGCAGTCCTGGGCCCCCCGTGCAATCCTGGGCCCCCCCGTGCCCCCGTGCAGTCCCGGCCCCCCCCCCCCCCCGATAGCATCGCGGCTGTCTGAGGGGCTTCAGAGGGAGCCGGGGAAGCCCGCGCGAGGCCCCGGCTCCCTCTGTACAGCCGCCAGCGTGAAGAGCCTTTTCCTTCATGCTGGCGGCTGTTTCTGTGAAGCCGCGAATGCTGGGAAAGGTTAAAGGGCAACCTTTCCTCCAGGAACTGGTTCAAACCTTTTTTAAACCCGGCTACACTAACAGCTCAGATGACAAGACTTCGACTTTCATACTTTGGACACATCATGAGAAGAGAGAAATCATTAGAGAAAGACATCATGCTTGGCAAGATAGAAGGTCAACGCAAAAGAAGAAGGCCAGCAATGAGATGGATTGATACAATAACAGCAGCTACGGGTACAAGTCTGTCAACAATGAGCCGCCTGACTGAAGACCGAACACAATTTAGGATAGCTATCCAGAGGGTCGCCATGAGTCGACTCCGACTCGACGGCACATAACAACACACTAACAGCTTTTACTACATCTTCCGGTAGCAAATTCCAGAGTTTGATTACACGTTGAGTGAAAAAATATTTTCTTATTAGTCTTAAATAAGTTACCCTGTAGCTTCATTGCATGCCCCTTAGTCTTTCTATATTTTGATGGTGTAAAGAATCGATCTACGTTTACCCGTTCCACCATTCATCAATTAATAAACCTCTATCATATCTCCCCTCAGCTGTCTCTTTTCCAAGTTGAAGAGCTCCAACCTTTTTAGCCTCTCTTCACAGTAGTATCCTTCCATCCCCCTTACCATTTTGGTGGCTCTTCTCTGAACCTTTTCTAATAATGCTATATCCTTTTTAAGATACGGCGACTGGAATTACACACAATATTCAAGATGCGGTCGCACCATGGAACGATACAGAGACATTATAATATCCTTTGTTTTATTTTCCATTCCTTTCCTTATGATACCTAGCATTCTATTTGCTCTCTTGGCCGCTGATGCACACTGGTCGGAAGGTTTTAAAATATTATCCATGATGACACCTACCGTATTTTTCGCACCATAAGACGCACTTTTTCTTCACCAGAAAGTGGGAGGAAAAGTGCCTGCGTCTTATGGTGCGAATACAAGAAGTTGCAAAGCGGCAGCGGGTCCCCCCTCACCTTACCTTGTCCTCGGGAAGCCGATCTGTACAGGAGATGCATGCTGCTGCTGTGCTGTGTCACCGCCGTATGCTATTGGAGGATAGCATGTAGTAGGCGGTGTTACAGTACACAGCAGTGTGCATGCCCCTCACTCCAGTCTCGGCTTCTGAGGTAAAACTACACACTACACTACACTACACTACACTACATTTTCCCAATAAACTGTCCCTTTTTTCCTTTCCATTGTCACTCTTTTTCTTTCAGTTGTGCAGGGGGGGCCGGGCGCAATATGGGGGGGGGCACGCTCGCACTCGCACTCGCAGCGAATCCGATCCGAGCCCTCCCCACCGTCTCCCGGGCGCGTACGGTAAATCTCTTCCTCACCTTTACTTCAGGAAGGCCGGGCTGCCTGGTACAAGGAAGCGGACGAGAGCGCGTCGTTTTCCCGCCCATCGGATCCAGGGAGGGCGGGAACATCCTCCTCCGCACCCCCTTCAGCTCTTATTGCCCACTGGTGGCCTAAGGGGAGGGGGAAGCCTCCAGGAAGGGAGCTTTGGCTGTGGCTTGGGTGCTCGCGGCGTCTCCTCCCCGTGCCCAGCCTCTCCTGCACAGCCCGGCATGGCTCCCTCCCCGAGTAGACCCCGCAAGCCCCGCTCCTCCGCCGCTGCAGCCGGGGAAGGGACGGCGGGCAACTGCGGGGCCCCGGCGCTGCTGCTGCTGCCTCCCCGCTGCCTGCTGCTCGTGCTGGGGGACGACGGTCGGGCAGCCCTCCAATGGCACCCCGCTCTCCATCATGGGCTTGATGCCGCTCAGCGAGTCCCTGCTGCAGCCCTACTTCCTGGACCTGCGGCTCTACGACACCGCGGTAAGCTCGGCTTTGCTGCAGCTTTCTCTCTTTACTTTTATTCCCCTTGCAAAATACCGGTATTTGCCAAATCAATGGCGTTTAAGATTTTAAGATTTTGTTCAATTCGTTCCCACATGGGTAACCAAAACAACTGAACGTTAGGGCATTCCAATAACATATGGGAAAATGTACCCAGGCCATCTTTGCAAGATCAGCATACGGTACATTACCAGCCTTGCTGTTCCATTTAGCCTGTTTAACTGGAGTACGGTAATTTTATCTGCCAAAAAATAGAGCAACTGCGTAAGGGAGGCAGATTGAGACACTCTTATCAGTGAATCCCAGAATTTGGCCCAAAGTCGTGGTGCAGTCAATTTGCCAATCTCATGTTCTCAAATCCGTTCAATTCCAATGGGTCAGCAGTGGCTATGTTCACGGATTACGGTAATTTACCGTATATAACCTTGAAATGACCCCTGGTTCACCCGCCATCGAGGACATACCGGTATTCCTTGTCAGCTCCGCTTCCTCTGTCAAAGGAAACACAGCTATCTTGGATTTATTAACACAATGCTTTAACTGTATCCACTGGTAAAAACAAGAATTATGGTAGGAAGAGCAAACTCTTCTTGCAAAGCAGAGAAAGCTTTCCAATTGGAGTCTTGAAAAAGCTGGCCTAGCAACCAGATGCGTTGAGAATACCACGACTTCCATTTACCGTAACAGTCTTACCTTGAATTTTAAAATCTGAGTTAAACCATATAGGGAGTTATCACTATGCATTTTATTACCGGTAGTTAAAAATTGATAGGCACGTTGTGTATCACAGATTACGGTAATAAAAATGCTGCCACCTGTTAGGTACCGGTATTTTCCTGCCCTGCTTTCCCCTTTCCCGATTGCTTGCAACATGTTGGAATTGCACGGGTACTACCGGTAAGTGGATTTGGCCTGAAAATTATTATTTTTCTCAAAAAGCAAATGTTAATATTCCCCTTAGATGTCATTGCTTCTGAGACAGGAGAGACTCAAAGTCGCAGAGTACCGGTAGATGTGAATGCACTTGACTGCTGTTTACCGGTGTTTACCCCCAGTGGTCAGACTTGCTATAGAAAAAGATCGGATTTGTTGCTGGTGATGCCTGGGCTGTTCATGTTTGATTTTTCTTTTTTTTTATTTTATTTATTTATTTATTCACATTTATATACCGCATCTTCCAAGAGTTCAGTTGCGGTTTACAGTTAACAATAATTAACAAATCAAGTTTGTTTTACATGGAACATTGCAATAATACAGAACTTATTTACAAGGAACATCATATAAAGTATAGAACAAACAATGTGGTATAATACCGAACAGTGTGGAACTATATACAAGTTATATATGAATATATATACATGGATTACATGGGGGAGGTCAGAAGATCATCATTGGAGAGTGCTATCTGTATAGGTTAAAGGTTTATTGCATAGAGCAACCGGATTGTCTATTTAACCTTTGTCTATTGTAGATATTGAGTTATTTATGTTATAATGTTTGGTGAACAGATAGGTTTTCAGTTTCTTGCGTAGTTCTGTGATCTCTGTTAGCTTTCGTAGCTCCTCTGGAAGGGAATTCCAGATAGTAGGGGCTATGTGCGAAAATGCTCTATTGTTTGTTGATTTGTGGGCTTTTGTGAAATCTTTCGGGATTTTTAATCTGCATAGTTGTCCTTTTTTTAATCTGCATAGTTGTCCTTTTTTTTACAACGCAGACTTGATTTTTGAGGTGCTGTTATCACATATCACATTGTGATCATGAAAAAAAGATTCTGGGGTTACAGGGAAGCAGAAATGCAGCCGTGCTTCTTATTTCAGCACAACGCAGTACTGCTGCATAGGTGCATGTTTACCGTACCTTCCCGGGCAGCTCTGGCATCTTAGCAAAGAGCAGGTGTTTTGTGGTTCCCTTTACAATATTGCCCGTATTTTTACGTATAAGATATACGGTAAAAATATCATCATCCGTTTTTGGGAATACGGTAGTCGCTATTTACAGTACCGGTAGTTTGCTTGCTGTTTTTATTTTATGTGAACGGGCAGTGAAATCTGGATATTTTCAGCTAGAGGGAGAGCCCGTGGTTTTGCAGAATTTCAGTTTTGCATCCTAGGTTGCACTGGCGGTAGTGAGAGAGATCTGTCTGTCCTGTGGTGTGTTTAGGTGATGCATACTACCTAATAAGGAATGGTGACAGAATGTCCCAGGGATCGACTTTGCTTTTGCTGATCTGTTGGGTGGACAGATTTGTGCTTTTGGTACCTAGAATGATGGAGAACAAAATATGACAACGCAAATGGTGATTGCTCTGTGAAAACGCAAATGGTTAGTGCTCAATAGTAATCATTGAAGAAATTATGGTACCGGTATACTGAAAGTTCCTTCATTTCTTGCAGAAAAATATTGTACCGTACTACTGTACCTCATTCTACAAAGATGCTGAAGCAGAAAAGAATAGCCTATAAAATTTCATACAAACTGGAGGTTATCAAATATGCTAAAGAGCATGGAAACAGAGCAGCGGAGAGGCATTTTGGGCCGCCTCCAACTGAAAAACAGATTAGAGAGTGGAGGAAACAGGAGGATCAGCTGCAAAAAGAAGACAAAAGCAAGCACACTTTGCGTGGGCATGCTGCAAAGTGGCCAGAGTTGGAGGTGGACGTGAAAGAATGGATCATGCTTCATCGCAATAATGGCTTCTCCGTCTCAACAAAAATGATCATTTTTGAAGCGAAACGCATTGCTAAAGAGAGGGGCATTCAAGACTTTACAGGATCACCATCATGGTGCTACAGATTCATGAGAAGATGTGGTCTTGCTATGCGTACCAAAACCAGCATTGCCCAAAAAATGCCCAAAGAATATGAGGCTAAAATTCTGTCCTTTCACAGTTTTGTTATCAAAGCCAGAAAGAAAAACGGCTTTGAAATTGGCCAGATTGGGAACATGGATGAAGTCCCGCTAACATTTGATGTGCCTTCTAATAGGACTGTCGACCTGAAGGGTGCCAAAACCATCACAGTGAAAACTTCAGGGCACGAGAAGACGCATTATACAGCTGTGTTATCCTGCTGTGCCGATGGCACCAAATTGCCACCCATGCTGATTTTTAAAAGGAAAACATTTCCAAAAGATGCCATTCCAAGAGGTGTTGTGGTACACGTCCATGAAAAAGGATGGATGAATGACAATGGCATGAAAATATGGGTTGAAAAGGTGTGGTCCAAACGTTCTGGAGGACTTCTGAAAAAACCTGCCCTATTAGTGCTTGACCAATTTAGAGCACATATTAGTGAACCAACCAAAAAGTGCTTCAAGGAAGTAAAGACCCATCTAGCTGTCATTCCCGGAGGTCTTACCAGCCAGTTGCAACCTCTTGATGTCTCCATAAACAAGCCATTTAAGGTCTTTATGAGAGAAGAGTGGAACAAGTGGATGGCTGCTGGTAACCATGATTTGACACCCACTGGACGAATGAAGAGGCCCACCATCACTCAAGTTTGCGAATGGGTGAAAAGATCATGGGACTCGGTGAAGGAAGAGATTGTTGTACAGTCGTTCAAAAAATGTGGCATTAGCAATGCCTTAGATGGAAGTGAAGACTGTATTTTATACGAAGACAGCGAAGAAAGTGATGTCAGTGATTGTGACCAAATGAGCCTCATGAATTCTGACTCTAGCGAAGAAGAGTTCTTGGGGTTTTCCGAAGACTAGAGTACTCAAACCTTTGTCTTTATGTGTTAATGACAGTGATAATGGTTCTTAATGCCACTGTTGACTGCTGTTCAGTTTATATGGTTCAAATATTATTCTGTTATACTTTATTAAATATTTTATTACACTATTTGGTTCAGAATATTTTTTTTCCTATTTTTCTCCTCTAAAAACCAGGTGGGTCTTATGGTCGGGTGCGTCTTATGGTGCGAAAAATACGGTATATCTTTTTCCTGGGTGGTGGTTCCTAATGTGGAACCTTGCATCGTGTAACCATAGTTTGGGTTGTTCTTTCCTAGGTGCATAACTTTGCACTTGTCCACATTAATTTCATCTGCCGTTTGGATGCCCAGTCTTCCAATTTATCAAGATCCTGTTGCAATTATCCACAATCCTGATGGGTTTTAACAACTTTGAATAGTTTTGTGTCATCTGTAAATTTGATAGCCTCACTCGTTATTCCCATTTCCAGGTAATTTCTGAATATGTTAAAAAGCAGAGGCCCCAGCACAGATCCCTGGGGTACTCCACTATTCACCTTTCTCCATTGGGAAAATTGGTCATTTAGCCCTACCCTCTGCTTTCTATCTTTTAACCAGTTCCACAGTAGTACACTGCCTCCTATCCCATGACTTTTTAATTTTGCCAAAAGTCTCTCATGTCAAAGGCTTTCTAGGGTTGGCATGTGTATTGTAGCACTTATAGCCCTATTCTTGTTCTTTGTTTTATAGAACAGACCGCACAAATGTGTGGGATTTTAGGGAATCACCCTCATAATGGCAATAATTTATGATGAGCAGTTCAACGTCCAAGCAATACACCCACCTTAAAAAAATGTGTGAAAAAAGTATAAGTGCAATTGTACAAATATATAAAAACAGTCACTAAACTGGGAGAACTTATCTTATAAAGTCCAACACACAGATTCACAATAATACTCTTAATATTTGGCTTCTGACCTTTCTGAAGGTTTTGAGTAAAGTTCCGCTTCATCAGGGAAATTCTTCTAATAGGGGAAAGGAACTGGATTTAACTCACGCCTTTTCACAGATTGCATGATAAAAGTTACTGCTATCCCCGAGATTTGGTTCTACATATAATTTTGGATTCCATTCATTGCCCCTGATGCTGGCAGACCATAGGAGTCAGAACAGGGGGGGAGGGGGCAAAGTGACTCTGGCCCCACCAAAGGTTTGCTGCTGCGATTGGAGCTTCATGTACCATGCATGAATAAGCACACTAAGCACCAACCTTAATGGAATTTAGTAAAAGAGCCCCTAAATACAAAAAATTGTTAAGTGAGACACCTCACTTCAAAGTAGCTGTTTAAAACTTTAATACATTTTTTAAAATCTTTATATAGATGTAATGACAAATAAGTAATAAAAAGTACTTATTATCATGCTAAGACTAATGCTGTGGAGGAGTAGCCTAGTGGTTAGAGCAACTGCCTAGTATCCAGAAGATCAAGGGTTCAATTCCCACTGGCATTCCTTGTGACTTTGGGCAAGTCACTTTACCCTCCATTGCCTTAGAAGAAAAGGCTGGCAATCTACTTCTGGTGATACATTGCCAAGAAAACCCAGAGGTAGCTGTGTCGCTATGAGTCAACACTGACTTGATGGCACTAAAAAAAAAGAACAATGCTGATGTTGCTGTTGTTGAGTCGGAGTCAACTCATGGAGACCCTCTGGATAGCTATCCTAAATTGTGTTCGGTCTTGAGTCAGGCGGCTCATTGTTGACAGACTGGTGCCCGTAGCTGCTGTTATTGTATTGATCCTTCTCATTGCTGGCCTTCCTCTTTTGCGCTGACCTTCTATCTTGCAAAGCATGATGTCTTTCTCTAATGATCTCTCTCTTCGCATGATGTGTCCAAAGTATGAAAGTGAAAGTCTTGTCATCTGAGCTTCTAAAGAAAGCTTAGGTTTGATCTCCTTTAGTACCGACTGGTTTGTTCTTCGGGCAGTCCATGGTATACACAGTATTCGCTGTCAGCACCATAATTCAAAGGCATCATTTTTCTTCCTGTCTATCTTTTTCACTGTCCAGCTTTCACATCCATATGATGTTATTGAAAATACCATGGCTTGAACAAGTCGAATCTTTGCATGGAGAGAGACATCTCTGCTCTTGGGAATCTTGTCTAGGTCTTTCATAGCCATTCTGCAAAGAGCAATGCATCATCTGATTTCTTGACTGCTTGTTGCTTCTTTATTGATAGTGGATACAAGTAGGTTAAAGTTGTTCACGATTTCAATTTCTTCTTCAACGATGAACCTGTTGATTATGCCAGTTGTCATGATCTTTGTATTCTTTACATTAAGGTGCAAGCCCATTTTCAGACTATGTTCTTTGATTGTGAGAAGCAAATGTTTCAGATCATCTTCACTTTCAGCCAGTAATGTGGTATCATCAGCATAGTGAAGGTTGTTGATGAGTCTTCTACCAATCTTCACACCTCTGTTGTCTTCATACAATCCTGCTTCTCTGATGATTTGTTCTGCATATAAATTAAACAGGTAGGGGGAAAGTATGCAGCCTTGTCTTACACCTTTGCTTATTTTAAACCATTCTGTTTCTCCTTGTTCTGTTCAAACTGCTGCTTCTTGATCAATGTACAGATTGTGCAAGAGTACAATCAGGTGTTCTGGTATACCCATGCTTCTTAATGTGGCTCAGAGTTTCTCATGGTTTACACAGTCAAAAACCTTGCTATAGTCAATAAAGCACAAATAGATATCCTTTTGGTATTCTTTAGTCTTTTCAAGGATCCATCTCACATCCGCAATGATGTCTCTCATTCCTCGCCCTTTCCTGAACCCTGCTTGCACTTCAGGTAGTTCTTGTTCCAGGTATGGTTGTAGTCTCTTTTGAATAATCTTCAGTAGAATCTTGCTGACATGTGGGATCAGAGCGATTGTGCGATAATTTCCACAGTCTGTTGGATCACCTTTCTTTAGTATTGGTATTGTGGGGGCCCCTAGCCCAGGCCACGGCCTATAGGTATAGGGGTGCCACTGTTTAGTCTTTGAACAAAGAATTATTTGTCCTCGTCCAGAGCTTGGGGCTGCTGGGACTTGTAGTTGTGATACCACTTTTAAAAAAAACAGTAGTATTGAAAACCGAGATTTTTTTTTTCAAAAGACACACAGGAATTTATTTCCTTCTTTTCACAAGCTTATAGCTCAAACAAAACAACAGGATTCTTCTCCAAAACAAATGATCTTCAGGAAAATCACACAAAAACCCAACAGTGAAATTGCTTTAGCTGGCCTTCACAACATACGTAGCTGTTTCTCAAACATACAGCAACAAACACAGTTTCTTTTCTTCAAATCAAAGTAAATGTCTTTTCTTCTTTCAACAGGGTACTTAGCAATTCAGGCTAGAATCATTCTCCATGTCTTACTCACTGCTTTTGGTGGTTTTCAGGTTGCAGACTTTTTTCTTTAACCAGCAGCTTCTATTCTGCCTTTTTGCACCATGAACAGTCCATTAACAAATCCTCTGAGTCAGAATCAGGTTCTACAGATTCTACCTGCATTTCCTCCGGGCTTTCAACCGGTATGTCTGGCTCTAAGCCTTCATGTAATGCTTCTTGCTTGAAACTCTCTAAGAGCTCCTGAATTCTCCTCCACTGGGGCTTCTTACTAGGAAAAGGGTTTTCACCTGGAGTGAGAAGGTTCTTCTCCTGACTCAAATGCCAGAGTGCCTCTAACTGGCTTAGGTCACTCTTAGATATATTTTTATCCACCCACCTTCTAGGAACTTGAATCTTTTTAGCTGGTCCACGTATTGGAGGAACTGCACCTTGCCCCTTTTCTGCAATTCTTTCAGCTACAGCTCTACTGGCTTCAGAACCAATTGCAGTTTCCCTGCAAGCCTGGCTCTCTTTCTGGGTGCTGCTTTCACCTCTGAAATCCCCCTGGAAAACTCCACCATTCTCCTCTTTGGTGAGTTCTCTGGGTCTTTCCCTGGTGCTTCTCCCTCCACGGATGTGTGCAGTGTTCTCTCTAGTCAGCTCTCTCGTGTGCTGCTCTCTCCATGAGTACTGCTCTCTCGTGGAATCCTCTCCACAGCCGGTGCTGGTCCTGGTGCTGGTGCTGGCTCTAGTGCTGGCCCCCGTGCTGGCCTCAGTTCTACTGGAGCTGCTCTCACGTGTCTCTCTGGGTTTATAAGGCTGCCTTTTCCCTAACTTGCACTATCCTTTACCCAGGTGTCTCTCATTATCCTCCAAGCCTGCCCTTAGATCAGCAGAGCTTGGGTGTGGCTTAGCTTCAGCAAGTGTGTGTTTTTTTCCTTTGCCTGCACCCTGAAAGACACAGATACTTTGCCTGTCTCCTTCCTTAAAGGTAGATTTACAATTTTCCTCTGTTTGCATGGGCTCAGCCATGCTCTCCTCATCACAGTATAAACACAGATCTTTTCCAGTCAGTTGGCCATGATGTTGTCTTCCATATTTCTTGGCAGAGCCTTGTAAGTATGGTAACAGCTGCATCAGATTGCTGTAATACTTCTATGGGAATGCTATCAATGCCTGGTGCTTTGTTCTTTGATAAGGCTTTCAATGCTGCTTTAACTTCTTCTTTCATCACCAATGGTTCCCGATCATAAGGTACAGGTTGAAACGGCTGTTGGTTCACTTGATCTTTATCATATAAAAACTCTGTATATTCCTTCCACCTTTTCTTGATCTTCTCAGCATCATTCAACATAGAACCCTGAGCATCTTGTAACATTCCAATTTGAGGCTGGAACTTTTTCTTTAACATTCGTAGCTTTAGGAAAGCCAATCTTGTTCTTCCTCTAATAGTTTCTGTTTCTAGTTCCTTGCATGCAGTACTTTTCCTTGTCCTGTCTTGCAGCACATTGGAAATCTCTGTTGAGTTCTGTGATTGTCTTTCTTTCTCCTCTTGGTTTAGCTTCTCTGCATTTCTAGGCAATTTTCAGAGTTTCTTCTGTTATCCATTTTGGCCGTTTTTTCTTTTTCACCTTTTGTAGAGACTTCTTGCTTTCTTCCAACACAACGATGTCATTCCATAACTCTTCTGGAGCTCTGTCATTTGTATCTAAAGCAGCAAATCGATTTTGCAGGCAGTCTTTAAATTCCAGTGGTATATTCTCAAGGTCATATTTTGTTGCATTCATGAGTGGTTTGCTCATTTTCAACTTTAGCTTGAGTTTGCATACTAGTAGTTGATGATCTGTACCGCAGTCAGCTCCAGGTTTTGTCTTTGTTGATGTAATAGAGCTTTTCCATCGGGGGGGGGGCGGAGCCTGATGCCGAGCAGAGTGGACGCTTAGTGCGGTGGCTCCGGGGAGATTTCGGCAAGAATCCTGATAAAAGTACCTTTTAAGTTTTCTTAGGACTCCTGAAATCAAACACGGTACTTCTGCTGATGGCGGGCCCTAAACCGCAGCGGCTGGACTACGCGAGCGCACTGAACAGCAACGCAAAAAGGACCAAAACGGAGCCCATCTCCCCACAAAAAATGGCGGCTGCACGCGACGGGTCTGATGCCCTCCAGGAACTTCTTACAGAAATTTGTGGCGTTAAGGAGTTGGTCAAAGTCAATGGTATGTCGCTGAGCTCCGTGCATGAAGAAATTGCAGCGCTTCACACCAAGGTCGAAGGCCTCTCGCTGCGACAGGATAAAGCAGAGGCAGTTCTCTCCACCCATGAGGCCTGTTTGGAAAAAGTCGACAGGCTCGAGAAGCAGCTTCGAGCGCTGCAACGAGAGGTGGAGGATGGTAACAACCGGGCGCAACGCAACAACGTTCGTGTGGTAGGCCTACCTGAGGGGGCGGAAGGTAAAGATATGAGGGCCTTCCTAATTCAGATGATTCCCGAGGTTTTGCACTGTGCCTTTGAGAAGGACTTCGAAATTGACCGTGCCCATCGAGTCCCCTCTCACAGCGCACCGCAGAGCTCTAGACCGAGGCCTATTATTTTTCGTACATTGCGTTACCAGCAAGCTGCACAGATTATGGAGTTAGCGCGCGTGCGCACCGGTAGAATTTGAAGGACATAAACTCTCTTTCTTCCCGGACTTGGCCAAACACACTGTCAACAGGCGCAAGAGGTTTTTGGAGTACAGACCTCGGTTGCAACAGCTTCAAGCACGTTTCGGCCTACTATATCCTGCAAGAATGCGCGTCACCCTCCACAACCAAACCCGGACCTTTGATGAGCCTGACGTGCTCTCACTTTACCTGGAGGAAAAAGAAGCCGCCCAGATGCGATGAGAAACTGAGTGATGACGGCCTGGTTTAGTTTGCTAGAAAGTGGCCTGTTGCACAGTAGATCAGAGACTCTGAACTTATAATACATGTTTTACAGAGGACCCTTTTTCTGCGGCCTCACGGATAGTTATATTATAGAGTGTTCAAGGCTGGGGTGGATGTCTGAAGTAATTAAGGGGGGTGGGCTCTGCTTCATTTTGATTTCAGGGATGGCTGGATCTGGCCGTTGCGAGGGCCCACCTATATTCCGGGTCTCCCGAGCCAGCCCTGCCGACCTGTGCTCACCGGTAATTTATAAGGGTTTAGCCTCTCCTCCAGGGTTTTTAAGTTTATTTCAGTTTGGTAACTTTAGAGTATTAGACAAGAGCCTCTATCACTTAAAGATATGCATAGATGCGTCATCTTGTATATATGATTTTTTCCAGATGTGCAATGTGAGCCTCGCTCGGGCCCCATGGGGTCAGATTAATTGTTGGCTTCAATGACTCCTTGTGAAGTAGTGTCTCTAAATGTTCAAGGGATAAACAACCCGATTAAGAGAAGAAAGATATTGGACTATGCGCGTCGAGAATGTGCTGATATATTGTTACTGCAAGAGACACATTTAAATCAGAAGGAGTCCTAGAAGCTGGGTGTAAGGCCCTTTGAGGTTATAGCGTATTCTCCGGCTATTAAGAAACATAAACGGGGTAGCCATACTTGTTAGAAAATCCCTTAAGACTAGTGTGATGTACCATCGCTCTGATGCAGAAGGACGATGGGCGAAGGTTTTAATGAAACTGGGGGGGCTTGAAGTGGTCATTCTGTGTTTATATGCTCCCACTACCGATAACCTGGACTTTTTTGTTACTGTTGCGAAAGAATTGCATTCAGATAGCGGGAAGCCGGTCATTGTAGGGGGGGATTTCAATCAAACACTAGACCCTCTGATTGACCGTCAACCGCCTCGGTCAACTAAGTTGTCTAAGGGGCAACGTTTTCTAGCCTCTTTGTCCCAGGAGTTAGCATTAGTAGACATATGGAGATTGCAGCATCCACAGGAGCTGGAATTCACCTTCTTCTCTGCGCCACATGCGTCACAGTCCCGCATTGATTTCTTTCTAGTTTCTAAGGTATTAATCCCGAATATGGGTCCCACTTGTATTCACTCTATCCATATATCGGATCATGCACCTATTTCACTGGTCCTAAATGATGACTCCTTTCACAGTAAGTCCCCTGATTGGGTTTTTGATAGGTCCCTCTTAGATGTTCCTGAATTTCATGTGGAGATAAACGCTGCCATCTCTGAATACTTTCAGTTTAACTCTCCGCAAGCCACGTCAGGTTGGGCCTGGTGGGAGGGCTTTAAGGCCACAATTAGGGCGACTATCACCAGCTTTAGCATACGCTTGAAAAAGCAACGAAAACAACAATTAGTTGACCTTGAGCAGCAGATCAAAGTCGGGGAGCGGGTCTTAATGCGACGGACTGACCCTTGTATCTTGGTGAGGCTTCAACGTTTAAGATTTCAGTATAACGCCATATTGACTACTGAGGCCTCCAAGAGCATTAGGAGGCAACAAGGGAATTATTACTGGGAGGGTAACAAAGCCAGTAAGATGCTAGCAACTGCATTAAAGGGTAAACGGGAGGCCAAAAGGGCTAGCGCCCTAAAGAAACCACAGGAGACTAGTATGATAGTCAAAGATTTCGAGATTGCCGCTGTGTTTCGTGATTATTATACCCAATTATATAGCTCTGAGCGGGAGTTCTCTCAGGATGGTTTTGATCAGTTAGTAGCTGGCATACAGCGGCCAATTCTCTCAGGGGCACATAGGGAGGAATTGGATACGTCGCTTACTGAGGAGGAGATCGGGCGAGCAATAGCCTCAATGGCCTCGGGCAAGGCTGCAGGGCCCGATGGGCTACCTGCTGAATTCTTTAAAAGCTTTGCCAAAGACCTCACCCCTCATTTGGTGCTGTATTATCGGATGTTGTCTTTGGCGGGGCAGCAAACGGGTGCCTTTACTTCAGCTAATTTAGTGGTATTTGAGAAACCGGGTAGGGATCCTCAGTCGGTAGCCAACTACCGCCCCATTTCGCTCCTCAATGCCAACTACAAGATCTTTGCAACTGCCTTGTCAACCCGACTCGCTGGGATTATTCCGGTGTTAATCCATCCCGATCAATGTGGTTTCACGGAAGGTCAGTCGACTGCTGATAATGCGCGTATTTTGTGTCACATTCTGGTGGGGGCAGAAGGGATGGTGAAGCCTTTAGTGGGTCTTTCTTTAGATGCTGAAAAGGCCTTCGATCGCCTGGAGTGGCCTTTTCTATTTGCGATCCTTCGGTGGTTTGGTTTTGGGAAGGCCTTTATCAGAGCTTTAGAAGTTATGTACACTAACCCCACCGTGCGAGTTTGTGTCAATGGAGCAACCTCTGCGCCATTTGATTTGAAGCGTGGCACCCGGCAGGGTTGCCCGCTGTCCCCTATGCTATTCAACTTAGCGATGGAACTCTTAGCTCTCCTCATTCGACAGTGCCCAGATATAAATGGAGCATGGGTTGCGGGGCAGGAAATCAAACTTTCGGCATATGCGGATGACCTCCTTCTTTTTACCTCGCCTGATTCCATTCCTAGGATATTGGAGCAGATAGAGTATTATTCGCGATACTCTGGGTATAAAATTAATTGGTCGAAATCCGTGGTATTTCCATTGAATAAATGGGCTCATAAAGAGAATCTCAACAAATATCCTTTTATATGGGAGTCAGGCGTTGTAAAATACTTAGGAGTTCATTATCGTTACCCTTTTGAAGAAACGGTTAAGTGGAATGCCGAAGCGATCCTTACGTTAGCCCAAGAGCTGACCACAAAGTGGTCTCCCTTAGTGTTGTCTTGGTGGGGTCGGCTAGAGACTGTGAAAATGATGATAGTTCCCAAGGTTAATTACATCCTGGAGATGCTTCCCTGTTATCTTCCTGCCCATGTTTATCAGCAACTTGAGCGGGTGCTTCTTCAGTTCTTGTGGAAGAATAGAACACCGCGAATTGCAAAAGCGAAATTAAAACTTAGTCGTGAGCAGGGCGGTGTGAATTTCCCTGATTTTCAATCTTATCATCATGCTTTCCTTCTCAAGCAAGGGTCTCGGTGGCTGGAGCCTCCGACTGCTGGGAGGCCTATCTGGGTCGCTCTAGAGGAGCAGTTGCTGGCACCTATACCGCTAGAATACGTCCCAGGGATGCAGTTTGCATACACTTCTTCGATTCCTATAGTCATACTTGACACACTCAAAGCCTTCCAGACTCTTATTAAGGTTAGTGGACCCGATTGTTCTCTCGGACCCTGTTGCCCATTTGGAACAACCCCCTCTTTAAAATCCAGAAGAAGTCTTTTGCCTGGAAAACATGGTATATGCGTGGGATTTGGAAGGTGAGCCAGTTGCAGGCCGCCAATAAATGGAAAGATTTCGGGGAGCTTCAACAAGAATTTGGCCTCCCGTTTACTTCTCACTTTCAGTGGCTTCAGCTCCGACATTGTCTAGCAGGAGCGGGAATAGATCCTAAGCTGGGTCCGGGTACTACTGGGGTCACTGAGTTACTTCGCGAAATCACACAAGCGATGGGAATAGTGTCGCGGATTTATAAAAGACTAACCCTGTCCCCGTCGCTATTGATGCAAAAGGTGCAGAAGAGGTGGGAGCGGGAGACAGGGAAGAGGCTCTCTGAACTTCAGTGGAGGAAATTTTGGTGCAAGCAAGTAAGAGGTCAGCCTCCCTCACTCAGACTCTTTTTTATTTTGCTCACAATTGCTTTTATACACCGGTTAAATTAGCACGGTGGGACAACAGCCTCAGCCATCTTTGCTGGACTTGTGGTGCGGAGATCGGCACTCTGGTACATATAGTATATGAGTGTTCGGGGGTGCAGACTTATTGGAATGCAGTGTGGAAGCAAGTGCAACTCATACTGAAGATCAGAGAGCCTCTGTCTTGGCAGATCATAGGCTTCCGCTCAGCAGCGGATATACCTTCTCTACCCAAAGAAGGTGCTTTTTTGCTTGATTTTATGGTAGGGATATCAATATGCTTAATTATCAGCAATTGGAAGTCCACTGCACTTCTCAATGTCCATGAGTGGTGGAATCGAGTTTGCTTATATAGCCAATTTGAGCAGACCTCTTGCAAAGCTCAGCCTTCATCTGGGAAATTATACCTTAAATGGCAATTGTTAAATGACTTTATTAAGACTGCCAAACTGGGCTAATGCCTAAGAAACTAGGCTTCACCTAGGTTCTTAACTCAAAAGGTCTTGAACCTTAAACCCTGGAGGGGAGGGCTAGGGAGGGTGGGTGGTGGGGTGTTCTCAGGGTTTTTCTTTCTTTCTTTTATTGTAGTTCAAGAGGTAGTTTGGTTTTGTCTAGTTGCCACTGTGTGCTATCTGTTTTGTTGTATTGTTTGGAAAATGAAAATAAAGCATTAAAAAAAAAAAAAGAACTTTTCCATCATTGACGTCCACAGATGTAGTCAATTTGATTTTTATACAATCCATTGGGTGAAGTCCATGTGTACAGTCGCCGCTTGTGTTGATGGAAGAAGGTGTTTGAGATGAATAGATCGTTGGTCTTGCAGAATTCTATCAGTCTTTCTCCATCTTCATTTCTGTTGCCAACTCCATATTTTCCAACTACTTTTCCTTCTTCTTTATTGCCAACCTTTGCGTTCCAGTCACCCATGACTATCAGCATATCTTGTTTGCATGTTCTGTCAATTTCAGCTTGTACTGTTCATAGAACTCTTCAATTTCATTCTCTTCTGCAGCTGTTGTTGGGGCATATACTTGAATTATAGTTGTGTTGATAGGCATTCCTCGTAGACGAATAGAGATTAAGCGTTCGCTGACTGCATTGTATTTCATTACAGTTCTTGCAAGTTTCTTCTTTATTATAAATGCAACACCATTTCTTCTTTGTCTTTCCTTTCCAGCATAGTAGACCATGTGATCATCTGATGCAAAGTGCCCGATGCCAGTCCATTTCAGTTCGCTGACACCCAACAGATCAAGTTGTACACGTTCCATTTCATTCTTGACCACCTCCAACTTCCCTTGGTTCATGCTTCGTACATTCCATGTTCCAATGCGTAAGACATCTTTACAGCTTCTGACTCTCATTTCATGCGCAGCTACATTAGCAGTCAGACGTCCCGAGGGCTTTGATCCAACCACATCATAAATGCTGGCTTTACTCTGAAAAGTCGTCAGCTCTTCCCCAGTAGCTAGTTGAGTGCCTTCGGATCTGGGGGTCTCATCTTCCAGCACTATAGCACAATTTGTTTTGTTGTAACTATCCACTGGGTTTTCATGGCAAGATACAGAAGTAGATTGCCGGGCCTTTCTTCCGTGCAGTTTAAGTTTGGTGTTGTTGCCGTTGTCACAGAAATGTGATCCTCCACCGTCAACACCTATCCATTCTGCTGCTGCCCAGGGTGGTTTGTCTTATTTATTTTTATTTATTTAACAGTATTTCTAAACCGCCTTATCTTAATAATCAAGGTGGTATCACAGCAAGCAATCAGGTAAAGTGGGTATGTTATACATGCAGTGAGGGAGAAACTTAGTTGTGTGTGGGCTGTGTTGTGTGCTAGATTTGTTTGAGCTATGTACAAAGTGGGCTATCTACAGTGGTGCTAAGACACATTTTATATACATACTGTTAGGAGGTATGGTGTGCTGTTATACTTTCTCTTGGTATGGCACCTCAGCTGAGACCTGTCCATCTTAGGAGACCCTGCCAGTAGTTAAACTACCGATAGTTTAGCTCTCAGCATCACTGATGCACACAAGCCCTCACAGCACAACAAGCAGCAAACCAAGTGAGGGACAATGCTGATAATAAAGTTGAATTAAGCAAAAAATAAACTTTTTTCATGTTTTCTAGAATTGTGCTTATTGCAATATATAATTTGCTTATTAGATGACACACAATTAGTGATCGCAACTTAAATGGAATCAGGTAGATAACCCTACTCGACAGCATTATAAGAGGCATAGACAACATTAAAATGACTTCATCCTTATCTTCCTAGATGTATCTGCAGCCTTTGACACCATTACCCACCATATTTTAATCCAAAGACTAGATGAAATAAACCTCCGAAGCACTACTCTCAAAAGGTTTCAATCATATTTGCACAACCGGCAGATGCAAGTCAAGTACAGACAACACAAAGACACACTTTTCACAATACACCAGGGCATCCCACAAGGCTCATCCCTCTCCTTGTTACTATTGAACCTATACATTCAGCCCATCTGCAGCATTATTACAAAACACAACATCCAGTATCAAATCTATGCAGATGATATCATGATATACAACCCAATCAGCACAGACAAACCTGATTACTCATCCATAACTAAATGCTTGGAAGCAATGATCACAAGGCTCAACACAAACAACCTAAAGATACTATAAATTACAAAAAAACAGAAGCATGCCACATCACCAGAAACACATAATTTATCCCCCCTACCACTATAAAACTACCACATGATGACATCACAGTCAAGACCAAAGTCAAATATCTGGGAGTCACACTTGAGCAACACCTCAACCTACAGTCGCAAATAAACAAAACTACAAAGAACACATATTATAAGATGAAAATAATACAAAAACTCAAACCACTACTCAGCCAAAACAATTTGCGGACTATCAATCTACCATAACTCCAATCCTTGACTACTGCAATCTAATATATCAAGATCTCCCAAAGCAAACCATCCACTCACTGCAACTAGTCCAAAACACAGCAGCACGCATCATCACAGGATCAGAAGACACAACCACATAGCACCCCTCCTGACTCAACTGCACTGGCTTCTAATACATTCATGTACCAAATTCAAGACACTACTCACCATATTTAAAATACTACAATACACCTCAGCAGATACCTTACAAACATTGATCACAAGAGACCCTGAAATCCAGATGAACCAACAACAAAAACATGACTGTCACACCCTATACCCATACAAAAAACTAATCAAATTATCTGGAAGAGAGCCTTCTCCCTCATTGCACCTGCTCTATGGAACTCTCTCCCAGAAGACATCAGAGCCACTAAAGAAATCAAAGACGTCAGACAAAGGCTAAAAACTCACCTATTCACAGAAGATTTTGGAACCATTACATAGCACAGTATGATCATGACTTAACATTCATCCCTCCACCCTACGGACCCACACTGCCCACCAACAACCCTGTGTTAAGTTATCATCCAAGTTTTTGCCACCCTCTACCAAGACATTACCTTTATAAATTCTGAGGTATAATATACTGTACCTGTATATGTAATCATCCCACAATGTTATGTACAGTAGATAACATTCCCATGTTTATTATACTATCAATTAACTGTTATCATGCCACAATGTTATAATGTAAACCGTTAATGGTTGCACTGTAAAGCACTTTGACTGAAAGATAAAGCGGTATAGAACACCAGTTAAATAAAATAAATACAACAATAAAATAACCAACTCATGTGTCAGAAAACTCTGTGGAGGTTGGCAAGATAATTAAAGAAAAAGTATCTGTGCACTTTTTTCTTTGATCATTATTCACAGATACGTATGTACCTGCACAACTTTTCACCTGCAATCTGTGCAGGTACATTTTTGAATAAATATATGCATATAATTTGGAATACTCAAAACTACATATGTCATTTTCTTCCCCAACTTAAGCACATCCTGTGAATACCTGCTAAAATCCAAAGGTAGAAGAGCCCACATTGTTAACATACTCTACATGGACACTCCTACCCACAGACAGGATAAGCAGTGGTGAAAAGACCCATTTCCATGGGTACAGTGGAAGGGGTTTTGATCATTACCCTCTGAAAGAACATTTCAAGAGAGGCACTAAGAAGGAGATCATTAATATCTGTAGAGATGTTCTGAGAAAAGAGATCATTAAAGACCCATAAGAAGTGTTTTTTTCAGTATTAGCTGAGGAAACAGCTGACATTTCTGAAAGATAGCAATTACCTATTGTTATCCACTGTGTTCATTCCAATATAATAAATAACCTATTCACAATGAAAGAAGATTTTATAGGTATTATTCATTCAAAAGCAATGACAGCTCCCTCAGTTTCTAACGTGATCATATCACTTTTAGAAAATTATGGCTTAAGCATGTTTAAATGTTTTGGACAAGCCTATGATGGATGTGCAACCATGGCCAAAAAAACCCGGAAGGAGCTGAAAAACATCTGAAGGACAGATATCCAAATGCCTGACTCTTCCATTGCGCTGCTCACAAATTTCATCTGGTAGCGAGTGGCTTAAACAATTTAGAAATGATCTTAGAAACAATGTTGGAGTTATCAAATAAAGTCTTCTGCACAGGAAACTTGTATATGCTATTCTACCTTCAAGCTACTAGCTCAGTGGATTCATTTTTTTTTTTATTTAAAATGCTATCTGGCTGATATTGAAATGAACTTATATGTTTACTGGAGGCCAATGAACATATAACTCTGCTATCCCTGTATTTTCAGCTTTGTCTGTTTCTTGTCTTGTCAAAGATTATACTCTGTTTCTTTAGCCTGTTTCCCAACTGGATTGTAAACCACTAAGATGTTGTATACCTTTAGTACTATAAAATTTTGCAAATAAATATATGGACAGTGTAGGAATAAAAATCCTTCTAACTGGCTCAACACTATTTGAATAGTGAGGGGCAGAGGGAAGGGAGTGCAGGAGCAGGAACCACAAGATCATATGGATAGCAGCAATTTATAGCCACTGTATGAATGCTATGGAGCCTACTTTATAGGTGCCTATGTTGCCTTCATAAAATATTCACATAGAAATAAGCTCATCAGTGATGACTGATAGAATTTTGATGATTTTCATCCTTATAGGTGTATAATGTATTAGAACATTTCCTCTTATATGCGGTTTGAAAGTGGGGATGATTTAAATCATTTCTACCTTTAAGAAAAATAGTTAGGAGACTGGCTGGACTAGCCGGAGAAGAACTTGCACGCCCAGAGGCCCAGAACCGAGGCACGGCCAGCCCGTCCAGGCTGGCTGCACCCGATTCTGATCCCGCAGAGACGTCTAGCTCCCGCGGGATCAGAATCGGGTGCAAATCTGGCCAGATGGGTCAGAGGCACCCAGACCAAAATTGGCCTCCACATGTTTAGTTTAGGCTTGCTGAATAGCAAGTCTAAAATAAAGAGATTGTGTCAGGGACAGTCACTGCATAATGGGGAATACTTAAAAGCATCTTCATATGTAAATAGCAGCATTTATACATGAAGATTTGAAAACACAAATAAATGGGGTTTCAGAAAGCTGCTATTTTATGTGGCCATGTGGTCTTTTTCTGTCATCATGTTTCTATGTAAAATGCCCCTCTAAACAACAAGTACAAATATGGCATTGTAAAACTCATAGGTGAAGGGGATGGACATGTAGAGCCTGATGAGGATAAAGCGGAACTGTTTAACAGTTACTTCTGTTCTTTGTTCACAGATGAAGAATCGGGGATTGGACCTCAGAACACAAACATAAAGGGGGTAATTTTACAACAGAGCACCTACTATAGCTTTAAAGAATGAGAAGGCATCTATTTTAAGCCTATTTTATAAAGACATATAGGTGTCCATGTCTCTTCATAAAATATTCCAATTAAATAAATAAAGTCTTCTAACAAATTTGGGATAAGAAATACAAGGGATCTGTCCTTGGTCCTGCTCTTTTCAACATTTTTGTAAACCATATTGCAGAAGAGCTGTTGGAAAAGTTTGCTTCTTTGTGGATAATATCAAAATCTACATTAGAATAGACAGCCTACTGTAGATGATATAGATAACATGAGGAGGGATGTAGAAAAACTTTAAGAATGGTCTAGAATTCAGCAACTAAGATGTAATGCTAAAATATGTACTTCTGTGGGGAAGTAACAAAATGGCGGCAGGAGGTGCTTTGCTGTGAGGCGGCGTCTCAGTTGTTTCGTGGTGTTGAAGTATGCTCCTTACTTTGTTAGTATGGGGCGGAAGAAACGAAAGCAGGCTACCTTGCCTCCTGGGATGGACTTGCCGGGTCCCTCAAGCCAGCGAACGCTGTGGCTTCGCGGCCGGCGTTGGAGCAGCATCTTCGGCAGGGGCAGCAGGAGGAGTGTCATCCCTGAGCGCTTCGGGGGTTTGGCTCTCTCTGGAGTTGCATGCCCCCCCCCCCCCCACGCGACCCGGAAGCATTTCCTTGGCTGGAGCAGCACTATCTGAGGATCTGCCTGCGAGCATACCATTGAAGGACATGCTAGGAGGTGTTCCAGCGGGGTTCTTTCCTTCTACTGGCGTAGAGGTGCAGCAGAGGGCAGTCGTGGGAGAAGTTCCATCGGAGGGGATAACTGCAGTTGTACCTGGTCAAGTGGAGGATCTTTCGGGAGTACGTATGTTGGTGAGACCAGCGGTGATTGCAATAGAAACGCTGTGGGATGGACTGGCAGCTCTAAACACCTCTCTGATGAATGTATTGGGGTCTGTGAGTACTGAGATTGTTGGGGTTAAGTCAACTTGTGCTACCCTCACTGGTGTCCAGGATGAGCAAGTTGGGAGAATCTCCAAGTTGGAACAGGACGTTAGGCAGCTTCGGGACTTGGTCGCTGCTCAGATTAAGGACAGGACTGTGTCTCTCAGAAAAATGGAATATCTGGAAAATCAGGTCCGTCGGTGTAACTTGCGGTTCCTGAATTTCCCTAGGTCTCCTCTGTTATCACCTGTGGAGATGGTGAGGAAGTACTTTGGGGACATTTTGAAGATTCCTCTTGAGCACTTTCCACCTCTGATTAGGGCCCAGTATCTATCTTTGGAATTAAAGGATCAAGGATCCAATATCCCTCCTGTTTCTCCTGGGATGGGTGACCTCACAGGGTTTTTGGAATCCTCCCTGGAGGTTATTATAGATAAAGCTACTCTCCTTGTAACCCTGGCACTGGAGTCGGATAAGTTTTATCTTCTCAAATTATACTTCAAGAACTTTAATGAAGTTTTTCTAGGCTCTAATGTGTGAATATTTCTTGACGTATCTCGTGTGTCACAACTGAGAAGTAAGGACTTTTTGGCCCTTCACCCCAGGGTTTTAGCTCTTGGGGCAACTTTTCAGCTTAATTTTCCTGCTAAGTGTTGCATGTCATTTAAACAGAAAGTTTATATGTTTTTTTTTACCCTAGGCAACTTCAGGAGTTCTTGGAAGCTAGGGAAGTTGTGTTGGTTGAAGTTGCTGTGCCTTCCCATTCGGCTGACACTTAAGTCTCCACCTGCCTGTATTATGTTTAGTGACTAGGCAGTTTAGGACCCCTATGGGGTTCTTTACTTTCCGTGTAATTTTGTTCCTAGTACTTCCTCAGTATTTCTTCACTTGGGGGTCTAATATTGTAAATGGGGGATTAGTATCTTTAGGTTGTATATTTCTATTTTTCCTTTCTAATGCCCATTTTCTTTTTCGATCAATGTAACTTTTGGATGTATTATTCATTAATAATTGATAAATAAAAATTTAAAAAAAAATGTACTTCTGTGAAAGAAAGAAGACTAAGACCTGGGGTTAATTATATCTGATAATCTTAAGGTGGCCAAACAGGTAGAAAAGATGACAGCAAAAGCAAGAAAGATGCTTGGATGCATAGAGAGAAGAAATATATGTAGGAAAAAGGAGGTGATAGTACCTCAGCATAAGATTCTGGAGAGACACCATTTGGAGTACCATGTATAATTCTGGACTTTGCACATTCAAAAGCATATAAATAGGCCAGAGTTGATCCAGACAGTGGCTATTAAAATGATCAGTTGTTTTTATCTTAAAGCATATGAGGGCAGACTTAAAGATCTAAATATACATACTTTGGAGGAAACGTGAAGGACGTAAGATATGATGTTATGTTATGTTATGTTATGTTATGTTATGCTAGAATTCTTTACCATCTTCTACGGGTGCAGTTCAGCCCAAAGACGTCTACAAGACATACATATCTCCATGGTATAAACACACAGGAGGAAAGCATCTTTCAACTGAAGAGAAGCTCTGGAATAAAGGGGCATAAGATAAAGGTGAAAAGGGATAGACTCGGGAATAATCTAATAAAATATTTCTTCATGGAATGGTGGTGGATGCATGGAGCAGCCTCTCAGTAAATGTGATAGAGGCATGGAACTTATCTGAACTCAATAATGTGTGGGGCAAGCACATAGAATCTCTGAGGGAAAGAAAGGAATTGTAGAGCTTAGTAGCTGCTATAGACTGGCTTGGGCAGACTTGATAGGCTGTGCAGTCTTAATCTGCCATCATTTTCTCTGTTTCTGTGTTCACAATATATGCTTAAGATCAGTAAATAAATATGTATTCTTTATTCTTTATTTCATTTGATATACCGCCCTCACAAAAACATTTAGGCAGTTTATAATAAAATGAGCTGCGGGGATGAAAGGAACACCATTTTTGATAGGACAGAAAATAGACAGTCTAAGAAACAAAAAGAGGGCGGAGGGGGGAGATCGAAGGCCAGCTGGAAGAGGTGGGTTTTCAGTAGTGCTTTGAACCTCAGGAAGGATGGCTCTAAATGGAGTGCAGAGGGTTGGGAATTTCAGATTGTGAGACCAAAGAATAAGAAGGCAGAGTTTCTGGTGAGCTCGAGGTGAGACTGTAAGAGGGGTGGGAGATAGAGGCAGTTGGATTGGATAGAACAGAGCAGACGGTGAGGAGAGTGGAAATGAACAAGATCAGCCAAGTACTATGGAGTGGATGTTTGAACAGCTTTCTGCGCAGGAGGGTAAGGAGCTTATAGTGTATCAGAAATTTGAACGGGAGCCAATGGAGGTGGATGAGAAGAGGGATAACATGGTGAGTGGGATGCATGGGAAATGATACAGGCAGAGGTGTTCTGGAGGAGTTGGAGTCATTGTAGTTGATATTGAGGAAGGCTTGCAAGAACAATGTGATAGTAATCAAGTTTTGAGATGACAAGGGATAAGAAGAGTGTGGTCAAAGAGGAGGGGGGGGGGAGGAAGGGCCGAATGGCATGATTTGGTGAAGGGAACAGAAGCAGCGGCAAATAAGGGAGGAGATATGCTTGTGGAAGGAAAGGGAAGAATCAAGGGTGACACCCAGATAGCGTCAGGATGACACTAAGGGAATGGGGGTGCCAGCAAGTGTGGGGGGCCAGAGGGGGGGCAGGGAGACTGAAGGAGAACCAAATGGTGGTCGACTTGCAGGAGTTGAGGTGTAGATAGTTTCATGGTCAGGAGAAAACATGGAAAAGACAGGAGTCTAGTGTGGTCAGAACAGGAGAGGTGGGGCTGGTGTGATAGAGAATAATTGTGTCATCAGCATAGTAGTATGCTGACACTGCATATTGCTGGATGATGAGAGTGTGGGGATCAGGAAAATGTTGAAAAGAGCGTGAGATAGTGGAAAAGACAGATTTCCAGGTTTGGACATAGGCATCAGGTGAAAGGGAAGAGAAATCCGGGGAACTGTTAGAGTGTGGAAGAGGAAATGTGGCACTTGGGGCCTAATGGCTGGGGGGGAGGGGGCAACTGGGGAAGTGGAAATAGGTGCCGTGGGGAAATGCAGTGAAAAACACAAGCAGAAATGATGTGACCATGGAAGAGGAAGAATAGTGAGGGCAGAGGGTACAAACAGTGCGTCTGAAGGGGTGATGATCAAGTCAAGCGTACGACCGGTCGTGTGAGTAGAGCAGTGGACATGTTGGTGGACTGAAAGGTTATTTATTAAGTTAGAAAGGGCACGATCTTTAGATGTGGATGGAGGGCGAAGGTAAGCATTGAAATCTCTTATAATCATATGGGGTAAGAGAGAGAGAGAGATTTCAGAGATAGTCAGGAGGAGGGAGTCCCAGGTGTCAAGTCAAATAGATGGGGGGACATTCAAGATAAGGAAATGAAGGGCAGGAGCTGAGCAAAGACAGACTAGAAGGGATTCTGGATAGTACAAAGCTGGAGGATGGATTTCGGTAATAAGAAGTGATGGAGTATGGTGACACCTCCACTGTTCCGAGTCATCCAAGAAGTGGAGAGTGTGGAGAAGTCTGGAGGGAGGCAGTGGTGGGGTAAGGGTTCTTTGCCTTCACATAACCAGGTTTTGGTCAAGAATAGGGCATCAATGGAATACTGAACAAGGAGGTCTTGGATAAGGAGGGTTTTTGAGAGCATGGATCTGCAATTAATAAGGGCCAAGCTAAGGAGAAGGTGAGCTGGAGTAAGGAGCTGAGGAGGACTTGGAAGAGTGGAGAGGACACAGGGCAAGAGGTTACCAGGGACACGACAGAGATGACCTGGTAAGGATACAGGGGGAGAAGGGTGCCATCCCCCAGTGTACCGGAATGGCTGACATGGTATGAAGGAAGAGAAAACAGGTTATATAGAACAGTAGGAACTTACCCGAGGCGGCGCGTGGAGAGGCGGATGTGAACTGTCCCAGAGTAGGATGAGTAAGTACTGTGGATGGCTCTGAGGAGAAATGAAGATAAAGATGAATAGTTATTGCCCCGGGATTGCCCCAAGGAGCGTGCCATACTCCTAGTGTGTGCTCCTTTGGCGCATGCCCGCAGCGCGTGCCTTCACAACACAGAATGCCACAGATGGCTCAGATTTAACTGCCAGCCTGTCTTGCAGAATGCACCGGGTAGGCAGGCAGCAAAAGCAGTGATGGACAGATGCTGACAGCAGTACCTCACAGAACGCAGAATATAGGAGCGTAGGAACTCATGTTAAGAGATCTGAGAGGGTTAACCAGAATTATAACTGCAATGTAAGTGAAAAGCAGAACACGGAATGACCAGGGTCAATTATGCTTAAAGATGAAAAAGTTTCAGCAAAACATAAACTACTTATTAACTTTGGATAGCACTGGAATGTCTCTGGTCACTTTGACATATTTGTCTCAGTCCTTGAGACCGTTATAAGTTCAGGCTTGTTTGTACATGTACGCTCCATAAATATGGATGCTACTGCAGCAAATTTATTTCAAAAGATAGTCACCTTTTTGTAGCAGAAACATACACTATATTAGTGTAGATAGATATGTAAAACTGAGAACGAAACTACTTGTGGAAGCTTAATGCTAGTTAAAGAGTTATGTAATGAAGTTATGTAATCATCTTAGGAGATCAGACAAGAGGATATCGGAATGGAGGAAGAGAAAAAGGAAGTAAGCCTGAGCAGCAAAATGCTTGTATTACACAAAACCCCTAGAGAGCAAATTATCTGTCAATGTACTTGTTTCTTATTCTATACCAGCTGCATTGGACTTCGGCTGGCAATTAACTGGAAATAAAGACTATATCTTATGGATAAGAAAGAATCCAGAAATATTTTTTTAACTGCTGAGTGATCTCGGAGAAGCCCACACAGGATGTTCATTACTGCTACGGTTTGCACCAAACTGACCTATTTGAAGACATTCCCCACAAGAGAAATCAAGATACTGACGTATATATATAGTAAAATAAGGTTACCTAGTCATTTTCTTTTCTTGAGTTCTGTCAGACAATTGGGCATTTTCCTTCCTTCTCTTCAGATAGAGACTGAGCAAAACTACTCAATCTTTTATAAAGTCTGGTACAGCACAGAACGCAAATAGTATTATTATGCCAAGGTTTCCTTTCTATGTACTTACAGTCAATATTTGTTTTTACAGTTTATATTTATATTTATTTTTGAAGCTAGTGGAAACAACTGACTGTCTCCTTCTGTTCCCCAGGTGACTGCTGTGCTGCAGTGACCTAGAACAGAGGTTTCCAACCTTTTTTAGGTTCTCAAATAACCCCCATAGCAAACAAGATAAAAATAAGAACATAATACAAATAAGAGGGTTATTTTAGAAGTAACTTGATGTGGAAATAGCATTCATATGGAAATGACAATTTTAGAAAGGGTTGGATTAACACTTGGATGTCTTTACTACATAGAAATTGCAAAGAGGCATGTCCACAAACATTCCTAATCCAGAAAAAAACAGATAACATCATCTACCAGCTTGAAAAAAACCTGGGGGTTGATATTCAAATGATATTCAAAGTGACAAATCTCAGTAACTTCAAGTTACTCAGATTAGTCCTAAATTTTCAAAATTCTGCCCTGCTAATAAATAGTTAGGTAGGAGCAAAAGAAATTTCTGAAGCATTCTGAAAAGTTAATTGGTTAGTGACAATTTTCAGCTGTTATATCCCATTAACCATATCCAGATATCTCAGTGATACATATAACACATCTAGATAACTATATTCAAATATCGTTCACCAACTATATTCAGCAGTAGTGAGATATCTGAATATCTTGCTGAATATTGGATAAAGACATTCAGACATCTTTATCTGGATAGATTTAACTGAATATTGACCCTTGGGTTTTCAGCCTCTTCTTAAAGTGCAAGCAATTCATTTCTGACCTAATATCAAGGACAGGTCATTCCACAGCCATGGCACTACCCTATTTCTAAAGCCTTCCTTGCACAAAACTTTCTTGCATATTATGTTTCTCCCAGTACCCTGCACAAGAATTAAGATAACACAACTATTGTATATATTCAAATGTCAATAGATGCATGCCACCTAAAAGATTCATCCTACCTCAAACAGGATCTCAGAAACAAAGGAAAAAACCTTTAGTAGTCTACTTATTCCTCTGGAGGGCACTAGAGAACAAACATGTGCCACTGAAGATCATCCAACTTCTCCGAGCATCATACAATGGCTCAACCAGCAGCGTGCAGATCCAAAATGAGCTATCCAAGGAATTTCCTATCCAAACTGGAGTCTGCCAGAGAGATGTCACCTCACCCCTGCTTTTCAATATCATGATTGACGTAATAATGAGAAAAATATTCAAGGACAGATGTGGGGTCCAGTATGGTGTGAACAACTTCCTGCCCGACTTGATGTTCAGACGACAGTGCTATATTTGCTGACATGGATGCAGAGGTCACCGACATCCTTTTCCATATCGCCTGTATTGCCCTATCTTAAGAATCAATGTAGACAAGACCAAAGTTATGACCACGGATGGATCACAGGCTATTGTTCACCTCAATGGAATTCAAATTGAGCAGGTTGAGGAATTCAAATACCTGGGATCGTTGGTACAGGAGATGAATGTGGCATCAACTACTGAAGTCCTCAGAAGGATTGACCAGGCAACAGTAGCATTTGCCTCACTCAAATAGTTCCTCTGGAAGAAGGTCAATATCTTCAACATGACCAAAATTTGCCTCTTCCAAATGCTGATTCTGCCGATTCAACTGTATGGATCAGAAACATGGACTCTGTTCAAACCTGACTTGAACAAACTTGAAGTCTTTCAAATGCGATCCCTGAGACAGATTTTTGGTGTCTCTCTTCGTGATTGCCATCAAAATGAGACAATTCGGACAACATGCGACCATCAATCTTCAGTCGAAGAACAAATCCAAAAATGCAGACTGCACTGGTTTGGACATGTTCTTTATCTTTATCTTTATTTAAAACTTATTATACCGCCTAAACCAAGAGGCATGCAGCGGTTTACAATAAAAACAAAGGAGACTACTGAAGGAAACAGAAAGGAATGCCAATTGTTTACAAAAGGGACAACAGAAAAGAAGGAGCAGTACAGTGATAAACGCAAAACAGGAGGAAGGGATAAGTGAAGAACAGAGGAAAACAATAAGCGCAATAGAGGGAAGCAATAAGCGCAAAACAGAGGGAAGGGAAACAATCAGTTGTCGGCAGGAGGGGGAGGAGGAGGAGGAGGAATGTCGAAAGCTGTGCAAAAGAGGTGGGTCTTGAGAAAGGCTTTAAAGGTGCGGAGGGAAGATTCCAGACATAAAGCAAGTGGCAATGAGTTCCAGAGACGGGGACCAAGGAAAAAGAAAGCAGAGGAACGTGTGGATTCAAGACGAGCCCTGGAAGGAGGTGGAAGAAAAAGGCGATTAGCATGAATTGATCGAAGAGCTCTAGAGGGGCAATGGAAGTGAACCAAATCAGAAAGGTAGAGTGGGACACCAGTGTGCAAAGCCCTGTGAACAAAAATCAGAATCTTATATTGGATACGAAAAGGGATAGGCAACCAGTGTAAATGAATGAGAAGGGGGGTGACATGGGCAGATCGAGATGTATTGGTCAGAAGACGGGCAGCAGTGTGATGAACTAATTGGAGTTGGTGACGTTTGCAGAATGAACACCAGTCAGCTGCCATACAAATTTCTTTGGCGAGAGTGACCTGTCCACTGGAGGGTTCAACAAGTAGCACCAAAGAAAACGTGGCTCAAACACACCGAAGAAGACCTAAGGAACCAATGATTGCCATCAATGAGGCCAGAAATGTTGCCACTGATCGCCAAGGTTAGAAGCGAATTGTGAGCAACACATGGAATCCAGTGGCACCTACAGCAGAGTATTGGCTGAGAGGATGGCCTTCTCTCCAAATGCCAGCTAGGGATTAAAAAAGAAGACGTATTCCATCCCTAATGCTTTATCTTTATTTATTCTATGTTGACACAAATATAGAAGCTGGAAGTTATTTTTGTTATTTTTTTAAAACTTAAACAATATCCATACATATTATGCTTGCCCTTTTGGCATAAAGAAAGGACCTATAATAAATACACTTCATATTACTGCATCTTTTAATAATTCACTTTATAAAGGCAGGCAATAACTGCAGGCTGCATTCTGCTATGATTAATAGCAGAAGAAATAGCTTCTTTGTAAGAATGTTCTCCTGTTACTGAAAGTTTCCATGATTATTGTTTATTTCTGAAAACTCCAAATCTAGTTAAAGACAAACAACATATGGACAGTGCATGTGCAAAGATTTTAAAAAGACACATTTTGCTATCTTCACTCACATCCTATCTGGAAGCTCTTGAAGCTTGGCACCTTCATATCCACCAATCCCCCTCCCAAACAACAGGGAAAGATGTTTATTTTATTAGAGGGGACATAATCAGCAATAGCTGCTAGACAGAATAAAGCACCTAGATGCCCCCACTTCGAAGTTCAATGGTGAAACATATCCGTTTCCACTGCTGAATATTCGGGCTGGCAGGACACCAGCACTGCTATCCAGTTAGTGGAGATATTCAGTGCTAAAGTTAGGTAAGGCCTTCACCTCAAACTGCCAAAAGGTCTCTGACATAAGCTACAAATGTAGTGGCCCACCAGACCCTATGCAGGGAGGCTACCTCCGCTCCAGAGAAGCCTTTCTTAGATAGCCTACATCCCATGAGGGCCAGGTCACAGCGAGAAAGGATCGGGAACCTCCATGACCAGGAGCCCCTGCCATAGTAGGCCCGTCTCTGCATTGCCAATCTGGGGCCACTAAAGTCACAAGGCCTGGATAGGCCCAAAACCTGTACAAAACATAGCTCACCAAGACAAATAGCATTCCTTCTGAGGCCAATCCTGAAGTAGGGCATCCACGCCTAGCATCTGCGGATCCTTCGCATTGCTGAAATAGCTCCAAAAATTGGCATTCTCCTGAGTGGCCCTCGAGTGGAGGGCTGGAAAGCCCCATCTTTGCACTATGAAGACACATGAGGGAGAGCTGAGCTCTAACTTGGAATGGAGGAGTGCAAGGGTGAAATGGAAGCTATGATCCCTCTAACTGCCTGTGACGGAAGAGATTGTAGGCCCTGTATCACTGGGCCTCGGGCTCTCATTAGGGGGCTGCCAAACAGCTAGCCAAGACTGAAAACAGCCTATGAGCTACTTCAGGAGCTGCAGTGCAAGCTGGTTGAAAAGGTGATCCCTGGGGCCCAGGAGGACCTCCAGGGGCCAATAGACTTGTGGCTGAAGCCACCATACCAAGCTCCAACTCTGCAGGGTCTATGCTGCCATCTGAAATTGGCATAGTGCCCATCAGTGGGGAAAAACCAGAAAAGGAGTAGCAGGCACCACAGAAACAGCAACCGGCACTGGGCCCCGGGCCCCTATTGGACATCTCAAAATGCTGAAAAAAAGAGTCCCTCAGACTTTGCAGCCATAATTGCCGAAATAGCAAAAATAAAGAGTTGCGCAAAAGGAATGCTAGTGATTGCATGCTGCATCAGGCCGTGCTGCGACAATGTTTTAAAAAGACCACAAAAAAAAAAAAACATGCCAAAAAAAAGAGAAGCAGGACCACGGTGAAAATGCAGGCCCAAAAAGGAAATCCCAGCACCTGTCAAGTTTACCAGGGAAACCCGAGTAGGGTTTTCTAATTTGGAGCTGCAATTATTGAACATAGCCCAGAGTCATATGCTGCCCATTGAAACTAATGGAAAACAAAATAGAAGAAAACACAGAAAAAAGTCAGAAAACTTCAGAGCATGCAAGAGGACAGTAAGAGGGAAGGGGGGCCTTGGCCCAACTTACTGACCTCCTTCAGGGCCCCATGGGGTCCTTCTGCTTCTCTTCAGGACCTTCAAGCACTAGGAACCTATGGGTAAAAGCTTTGGACATGGGGCAGCTGTCAGCTCCAGGAGACATGGGCCGACTTACACTCCAAGCAACGTTGCGCCTTACTGCATCATAGGGTTGCCAACTTTTTCACCGAGAAAAACCCGACACCTGTGGCTCGCCATGCCCCACCCATTCTCCTCCCCCAGTCCCGCCCCTGCCCCGCCCCAGCCCCACCCACAAAAATTACAGAGGATTCACTCACCCCCCCCCCTCAGTGCTGGTTCACTCACCCCCCCCTCCCCTCAGTGCTGGTTCACTCACTCGCCCCCCCTCCCTGCTGGTTCACTCACTCACCCACCCCCTCCCCTGCTGGTTCACTCACACCACCCCTCCCCTCCCCCCCTGCTGGTTCACTTACCCACCCCCGTATCACTCACTCACCCCCCCCCTTGCTGGTTCACTCACACCATCACCCCCCCTCCCCTGCTGGTTCACTCACACCAACCCCCCTCCCCTGCTGGTTCACACCAACCCCCCCTCCACTGCTGGTTCACTCACCCACCCCCCTGTTACTCAGTCACCCCCTCCTGCTGGGTCACTCACACCAAACCCCCCCCTCCCTCCCTCCTGCTGGTTTAATCACACCATAACCCCCCCCCCCTTGCTGGTTCACTCACACCCCTGCCCTGCCCTGCCCAAGCCGCTGCTTCTGCTTTGTACAGAGCAGCGACTGCAATACACTTACTTTGAAAAGTAAAGAAACTGTGTGAGAAGCCCTCCGGTCATCGCAGAGCCCGAGGAAATGATGTCATGGGGGCGGGCTCCTCACAGGTTGTCTTTCCTTTTCAAATTAACTTTAGCTGCAATAAAGTTAATTTGAAAAGGAAAGACAACCTGTGAGGAGCCCGCCCCCATGACATCACTTCCTCGGGCTCTGCCATGACCGGAGGGCTCCTCATACAGTTTCTTTACTTTTCAAAGTAAGTGTAGTGCAGCCGCTGCTTTGTACAAAGCAGAAGCAGCGGCTGCACTATTATGGGGAAGCGCGTTCGCGTTCGCATTCGCGCCGCGGACTTCTGGAGGAAAGCCGGATTTTTGCTCTGGCCGCTCCCGATCTTGCGGCCAGAGCAAAAAACCGGCTTTTCAATGGCCGGTTTGACATCTGTGCCGGCAGCCGGCCTGGCCATGGAAAAACCGGCCAGTCCGGCTGAAAACCGGCCGGTTGGCAACCCTACTGCATCATGGTGCAGGCCAAGAGAATCAGGCCTATCTTGCAATGCTGAACCAGTCCAAATTCCTTGCCACCTGCTGGAAGACAGACAAATACTGGCTTCTCCTAGTGCCACATCAGAGGATATGCCTCCACCTGCTGGCAAGGGAGCATAACCCAATCATCAGGACTGGCATAGCAGTATGATAGGGAATCCATTTCACAACTGAAATCTCATGATTTGGCTCTGGGAGCTACTTTTTTTCCTTAGAAATTACTACAAGTGTTTGGTTTCTCTTTCCGAGAATAGGCATATTTTTACTCACCCCTCAAGAATGAAGACTTTTTTGGGGGAAAATTTGATACTGGGGACGTACTGTATAGTGATAACAATTTATATTACTATTCTGCATAGGAAGAGGAGAGAGAAAGAAAGGGATCTACTTAGTTGATCCGTGATATGCTTCTCTTTGTATAGATTCGACTTTACTTTGTGCTTTCCTGTAATGTGGGCTATTGCAAATGACTCAATTTATTACTGTTACTGTTTAATTGGTAAATTGTTTTATTATGGTATGGTTGATTTTTCTTCCTCTATGTTTGGAGAATCCTCTACATATCTGAAATGGCAATAAAGAAAACCCCATTCACAAAAAATGGCAATTGAATATTCCCTTTTACGAAAGATAAATCTAAGAATTGGCTTCTCTGTTTTGTGGAGGTCAAAAATACCTGTGGTAAATAAAGCCCAAAGTGCTTAAAAGCCTAGAGCTACATTTAGCTGCTTCCAGTAGTCCATTAACAGGGAGAAGTGTTAATAAAAAAAACCACTATGACACACTGGAGACCATACATAAATTATCTTTGAAATGGAAAATAAAGAAAAAGGATGTCCAGGTTTCAATGAAAAATTAATAGAAGATGCTAACAGCACGATTAGGTAGTTTTTGATAGCCCTTTGCATGCTATGGTGAGCTAAGGTAGACTGAGCATAAAATACTTTCTGCTGTTTGTACTGATTCGACCTACCAACCGTTTCTGCTGAATAAAGAGAGTGGTCAGTCCAGCTAAATGCAGGACTGCTTGTTTCTGTTTTATCATTTAATGATTCCTTTAGTGGAGTAGAGTGGAGGAGTAGCCTAGTGGTTGGGGCAAGGTACTTCAGGCTGGAAGGTCAGGGGTTCAAATCCCACTAGAGGACAGCAACCTTGGGCCGGAAGGACTGGGGTTTCTAGTCCCACAGGTGCTCCTTGTGGTTTTGGGCAAGCCACTTAACCCTCCATAGCCCATGTTCCCTGTAAAATAGTTATCTCCAAGTTATAATGCCCTGTTCAATGTAATTTCAGTTTGTTCAATGTAAACCACACTGATGCAGAATAGCGCAGTATATAAGAGAATGTAAATAAATAAATAGTGAAAGACCCCATGGCTGTAACTGTGTCCCTACTGTTATATGGGTAGTGAGTAGAAAGGTCTATAAAACCTGGTAAACAAAGCATTACAATAAATATGCATATAATTTGCCCTTATCGATACTTTTGTCTTCCAATTAGATTGTACATCCATCAGAGACTATGTTGAGGTATTTTTCAATAGAACATTTTTTTGAAACTTGTCACGGTAACATCATAAATAAAACAATGTTATGCATTTTTATACTGAAACTGGCTAGTGAACATTTTTTAAATTGTTTTAATTCTCTATGCATCAAGCTAATAATATGCAGAACATGGCAGTGTCATCATGGCTGCATTCAAGGTAGGGAAATCTGGCATGCATAAGGTGGTTGGCATTGTATGCACCCAGGTCCATAGTGAAAGGCTACTTACAATGGGGAAACTTCCAGTATCCCAGAATAGCACCAAGCTTTAGTGAAGCATGAACAACTGCACTCCCCGTTCCCGTGGGGCCTCACCCTCTCAATCCCCTGAAGACAGGAAATTCTCCCCATCCCCACCATTGGAGTACAATCAAGCCTTACCTGGTCATGAACCCCCAGAAATACTTTTGACCCCTCCTCCCAATTAGGGAGGTACTGCCTATATAAGAGGAATATTTCCTGCCTGTCAGAGGATTGCTATTGTGTGAGGCTATTGACTATGGAGGGAGCGTTTGATTGTACAACACATATGAGTGAAGAGTGGGGGAGGGGGGATTGTTCTCTTCATTGTGATTCAATGGAGAGAAAGTCCCTTGTGCTAAGTAGCCCAGAGTGGAAGGGATGGTTAATACAGGGGATCTGTTTTTTTATATGAGTGCAAAGTTCAGAACAAACCAGACATTTCTCAAAACAGCCTTTTTCAAAAATAAATCATTTTTATAACTGATGTGGATACTTCTATGGGCCATTTATTGCTAAAATGACAAGTCTTTTATGAGCTATCTGCTTTCTAACAGTTTTAGTTATTGCTCTTATGAGAAAATATATGTAAACAATTTAACAATATCATTAATTTAGCATAGTCTTAAATGTTCACATGGGATCTCTGTCTCTCATTCTGATTAAAATGTAAGAACATCCAGCATCAAAGACAGTAACATGGCAAACATGTCTCTTTCCTTTCACATTCAGGAAGCAGGTTAACATAACTTAAGCCATGCTGAGTCAAACCAAGGTCTATTGAGCCCAGCATCCTGTCTTCAAATGTACTTGGTCCAGGTAACAAGTACCTAAGAGATCCCAAAAAAGTACATCAAATTTCTCATAGCTAATTTCCTGAGATAACTGATGATTATTCTATACTGTAATTTATTCAGGAAGGACAGGGTAAGAAGAAAGGGAGGAAGAATGATGCTATATGTGAAAAAAACATTAACTCAAATTACAAATCCTAAAAGTGGGGTTGAACATTCAATCTATGTTCTAATTAATCAAAGCGATATGTTTCATTATAAATAAGACACCACCCCTCCCCCCCCCAATAATATAATATTGAATTCAAAACACAGTGCTGTTTCGGGAGTTGGGACAAGTGTCCCAAACTGCAAGGGAGATGATTTGTAATCACAAATGAAGATATGTTTTGAATAAAATGTAATGAGATGACAAGACAATTTTTTCAAATTAAGTGGAGACTTTTTTAAATATAATCATGTTGAAGGTATGAGTAAATTAACAGCAAAGTTGACCAAAGTCAGAGAGATTATGTATCTTTTTTTTGTAGGGACATGGTACCAGATTTACAATGAAATATATGGGTTTGAAGAATTATAGTAAAAACAATATTAAAGCAACAGAATTGCAGGCTTACAAAGTAAGGAGGAGGGAGTGTGAGTTTATTTGGAAAGAGGGAATGATACATCTATCTGTATTGGTGAGATATGCAGACCTCTTTTACAGGCAGAAGAAGTAAACAGAGACTTAATTGAAGACATTCACAATATTGCTATGAAAGGAAAAGTACTACTAATAGGTGACTTCAATATGGTGGATGTTAATTGGGATATCCATGGTGCAGTATTTTTTAGAAGTAGCAAGATTCTGGATTCTCTACAGGGTAGGACCGTACCGAGCCCTGGTCGAGTGGTGCGGCTGCACAGGGCAAAAAGACTTAAGGGGCGCATTTTGGCTCTCTGCCATTGCCTGCTGCCGTCACTTTAGCAGCGGCAGGCAGCGGCAGAGAGCTGAAATGTGCTCTCTTAAGTCTTCTCGCTGGCACACTAAGAAGGTCTGGTCTCTCCGGGAGGGTCCAGACCTGTTTAGTGTGCTGGCGAGTTGCACATCGGGTGCGCGCCTCTTCTCTCCTGCCCCCATAAAGTGGCTGGATGGAGGTGCGGGAGGGGGGGCGTGCACCCAATGTGCAACTCACACAGGGAGCTTTTCACCATCGGTACAGCCCTGCTACAGGGGACACTGTTAAGGCAATTGGTAATGGAACCGGATTTACCTTGAGTGAGGCCCTACGCCAACAAAAATTGTGGGCCCCCAGCAGGGGCGGCCCAAGGGGGGTGCGGGGCCTCATTTGCATAAGGGGCCTCATTTGCATAAATATTTGCATAATGTTACCATATACTAACTTTTAGTAAACGTGCCTCTTAATGAGTGTATGGATAAAGAAAGACTAAAAGATTTTTACATTACTATAATCCAGTGCCAACTGCCAGACACATTAGGAACTACTACAAACACTGCCCATTTAGAACCCATAGCAAACCCGCCGTATCCAAACAGCACTACCAGGACTCACAAAGCACCATACTCTACCAATTAAAAGGCAACACTGCAAATATTAAACCAATACATTTCAGAGAACAACAATACATGACCTACTGGGGAAAGAGAACAAGTGGCAATGTCAAATAGGAATTACATAAACAGAATACCTCAGCTCAGTTACACATGCAGAACATAGACCATCACCAAACAAGTAATCACAATTTAGAAACAGGAAGACAATAATTAAACTGGGAATCCCAAAAGCCAAACTTGGAATGTACAACACTGTAGAAATAAAACTATACATTAATTTGCTCTTGTACTAAACAAAGCGCAGACGTTAATGATGCACATTTACCAGAGCTGACATATTCCAATTAATAAATTCAAAATAAAGAGATATTTTTCTACCTTTTGTGCATTTTTTTCAGCTGCAATTGCTCCAGCCACTTTCTTCTGGTTTCTTCGTGTCTTCTGCTAACTCTCCATCGTCTGCTGTCCATTTGTCCTTTCTTCTCTCTTCTAGTTTTTTTCCATTCTCTCTCTACATCTGCTTTAACATACTAATCTTTCTCCTTTTGCTCTTTCCTCATTCCTATTTCATCCACTCAAATTTTACCCCTCCATCCTCAATCCCCACTTACTCTCCCAATACCCGGCCAATTGTAGATTTTTTATCCCTCCCACACAAAATATTTTTCCCTTCTCCATTTTACTCTTCCAGCCCCATCCCATTCTAATCCTCCCCCAACATCAGCTCCCTTCTAGTTCCAGCCTCACCCAGCATCCATTCCCTTCTAGTCCCTGCATCAGCCCATTTCCAGTCCTAGCAACCCCCCAACCCAATACCAGTCCTAACCCCCATCACCCCATTTTCAGTTTAAGCCCCCCCTATAACCCATTACCAGTCCTAACCCCCATCAGCCCACTTCCAGTCCTAACCCCATCAACCCATTTCCAGTCAGCCCCCCATAGCCCATTGCCAGTCCTAACCCCCCATCAGCCCACAGCCCATTACCAGTCCTAACCCCATCAGCCCACCTCCAGTCTTAACCCCCCCAGCCCATTTCCAGTCCTAGCCCCCCCATAGCCCATTACCAGACAGCCCCCATCAGCCCACAGCCCATTACCAGTCTTAACCCCCCAAAGCCCATTACCAGTTCTAAACCCCCCCAACAGCCCATTACCAGTCCTAACCCCATCAGCCCACCTCCAGTCTTAACCCCCCCAGCCCCTTTCCAGTCCTAGCCCCCCCATAGCCCATTACCAGACAGTCCCCATCAGCCCACAGCCCATTACCAGTCTTAACCCCCCAAAGCCCATTACCAGTTCTAACCCCCCCAACAGCCCACAGCCCATTACCAGTCCTAACCCCATCAGCCCACCTCCAGTCTTAACCCCCCAGCCCATTTCCAGTCCTAGCCCCCCCATAGCCCATTACCAGACAGCCCCCATCAGCCCACAGCCCATTACCAGTCTTAACCCCCCCAAAGCCCATTACCAGTTCTAAACCCCAACAGCCCACAGCCCATTACCAGTCCTAACCCCATCAGCCCACCTCCAGCCTTAACCCCCCAGCCCATTTCCAGTCCCAGCCCCAGCCCCAGCCCCCCCAATAGCCCAATACCAGTCCTACTCCCCTCCCATTGGCATAAAGTAAAATTTAATTTAAAAAAAAAACTGCTGGCTGCCGCCGCGGGGCCCCCTCTGCTGCCGCGGCAGCATGAACTGACCCGCGGGGGCCCCCTCTGCAATCTGAATCCGTCGGTCTATCGGTCCCTCCCTCCCTCCCTCCGTGCAGGCTGTGAGAGGCGCGAAGGGAGAGTGTCTCCCTCGCGAGACGCGAGGGAGACACTCTCCCTTCGCGCCTCTCACAGCCTGCACGGAGGGAGGGAGGGACCGACGGACCAACGGATTCAGCTTGCAGAGGGGGCCCCCGCGGGTCAGTCCATGCTGCCGCGGCAGCAGAGGGGGCCCCGCGGCGGCAGCCAGCAGTTTTTTTTTAAATTTTAGTTTAAAAAAAAGCTAATATGTTCTATTTTTGTGGGCCCTTGCCAGTTGTGGGCCCTACGCCATGGCGTACATGGCGTATAGGTAAATCCGGCCCTGGAAAAGACCATACTGGACCTGGTGCTTATGAATGGGGAGTGTTTCAGATATTATAAAAGGGTGATCATCTGGCATCTAGTGATCATCACATGCCGTGGTTCAGTAGTAGAACACAGTTTGAGATGCTTCATTCAAAAGTGAGGATTCTAGACTTCAAGAAAACTAACTTTGTTAAGGTGGACGGAACATCTAGCAAAAGAAGAAAAACAGTGAGCCAAATTGAAAGGAGATATTTTAAGGGTAATGAACCTTTTTGTAGGAATCTATATAAAAGATGAAAAGAGGGTTGCTATGGTTCTTTAAAAATAGCTGTAACAAAAAAATAAAGAAAAAGATGTTAGCCTTTGCAAACTACAAGAGATCACAGAAAGAGGAAGGCAAGCAACAATATCTCGAAAAGTTAATAGACACTAGGGAAGTAATCAGGAAAGCAAAGATGGACATGGAAGGAAAAAAGCCAATAGAGTAAAAAAAAAGGGGGGGGGGAATACTTTTTTTTAGATATGTTAGTGACAGGAGGAAGTGCAAAAGTGGTATTCTCAGACTCAAGGGTGAAGGGGAGGACTATGTAGAAGCTGCTAAAGATAAAATGGAATTACTTAATGAATGTTTCTGTTGTGTGTTCACAGATGAAGGACAGGGAGTAGGACTTCAAAAATCAAACAGGAAGGGAAATGAGGTAGACCTCCAACACTTTTCAGAAGACAGTGGTCGTGAGGAGCTAGCTAAACTAAAAGTAGACAAAGCTGTGAAGCTGGATGGGATACATCTGAGGCTACTGAGATCTGGTGGCTTCATTGTCTGGCCTTTTCAATGCCTCTTTAGAGTCAGAAGTTGTGCCAGATGATTGGAGAAGGGTGGATGTGGTCCCTCTCCACAAAACAGAAGTGAGACGATGGTGGGATTCTATAGCATGATGTCTGACCTCTGTGGCAAACAGATCAATAGATATGCTGATAAAACAAAGGATAGTGCAGTTTGTAGAATCCAGCACGGTTTTATTAGAGATGGGTCTTGTCAGATGAATCTGATTAATTTCTTTGACTGAGTGATCAGAGGGTTGGCTCAAGGGAGAGCACTTGATGTGGTGTAATTAGATTTCACCAAAGCCTTGGTTCTGCATAAGCAATTTACAAATAAGCCAAATGCTCTTAGGATTGGCCCTAAAGTGCAGGGATTGGAGGCACCCTAGGTAGGCCCTCCATCCTGACACCCCCAATGACCCCACCCCCATTACCACTGCTGCTCCCTCTGTGGGGCCTGCAGTGGCTTGCAAGCCACAACTTAGCATTTGCCTACCTATTCCGGCCCTGAATCACATTTGTTTTCTCCAACTATCGGCTGCTTCCGTGGCAGGGGCTTGTTTTGTGATATCCCTAGAGTTTCTGAGAATTCTAGTCCCAACCAGGACCCTGATCCTGACCCTGCCACAATATATCTTTGTTTTCTTTTTGCTCTGGGCTTTTTTTTTCCTCACTGTGAACTGCTTAGTTGCAAATCCATCAAAAAGCGGTATACAAAATTCTTCAACAAACCAAAAATAGAAACACAAAATGACAGCAGATAAAGACTATACAGATTATTCATTCTGCCCATATATGTCAGACGTCCACCTCTCCAATCCCTTCTTTTCCTTCGCAGATCCAATAGAAACAGAGAAAATGAGATGTCATGGAGAAGAAGTTGCCAAAGGTGTTCCATTAACACTCTTCACTTAGCCCATAAGATTTGCTCACATATACCCAAATACACACACTTTGTATTTGGCTTAAGCAGTCTCCAAGACCAAATACATTTATTAACGATATGCTTTCCTTTTATTTATACATTCTATTAAAATTTATAAATCACCTTTCTGGGCCTGTGAAGGTCCAACTAAAAAGGTATACAGTGAAATGAAAGAAGCACAATATATAAAAGAAATAGCAAATAAAAACCCTCAAAAGAGGAGGTCTGATAGTTAAAAACATAAAACATTGCCTGCAAAACTAAAACAGGTGGAAATGGAGGCAAAGGGAGCACAACAAAAATGTCAGCAGCAGCAGTCAGCGAGTTATTGTGTATCTCTGAAGGGGAGAGAATAAAGTTTTCTCCAGAAGTTTGAGTACCTTCACATAGTGACCCTGTTGAATACAATCTCAGCAAGTTGTACAAAATGGTAGGAAAGAAAAGAAAGAATACATATGGGCCATATGTTGCTCAGGATAAAAAGGTGCCCACTCATGTTTTATGCACTAGGGGCCCAATAATTCATTTGCAATGGCTGTGCACCTCTAAGGCGCAAAGCCATTGCCGCCGAACTTCAACCCTGATGTTCAATTGAGGGCCATATCCAACCACCAGCATTGGATATCTGGGGTTGCCGGACAGCCACACATGGTGCAGAAGGTAACTGTGCAGCGGCGATATTTAGACACTGCCTGGTTAGCTTCGGCGGCGAACGTTAGTACAGCCACGATAAAACATATGCTACTACTACTACTTCCTTTGAAGCCAATAGGAGGAACCAAGAGATAAAAATAGAATTGTACAGGCTCAGTTTAGCCCCATCATGCTATTTAACATGCTTTAGGTAATAGTATGCTCATCTTAGGATAGGCACTCAAAGGGATTACAAAAATATTTAAACTATATGGGGAATCCCAGATGGCATGCGGATTCTCTCACTGCTCCGGCTGCCTTTATTGATGGGGAAGAAAAGGAAGGGGAAGCGGGGGAAGTTGCCCCAGGCTCCCCAGCTTACCTCTACCCCAGTTTTGACTGGACTGATTGATACCTTTGTGGTTCACCCGGAGCAACAACCGGGTTTAACGTGGGCATTCTGCTCGGCTGAAAGGCGTCTGAAGCCGGAGAGCTCATGGTCCCCTCGAGTGAAGATCTTATGCCACCCGAGGTGTGGAGTCCTCAGAAGCAGCAATGTGTGGATCTCAGTTCTGGAGTGCCGGGGGGGGGGGGGGTGGTTCCTGTGCCGCTGGTATCCTGCCTGCCTTGCTGGGGCTTGAAATGAGTAGAGGAAATTCCTCACCAGAAAATCTTGTGGTTCAGCAGCTGCCTGAGAGAGGGAACTCTTTGGAGTCGACTGGTGGTGTCGGAGGCTCTAGCTCCACTGCTCCCGGGGCTGCAACTATTGCTGGGTTTGCCGAGAGAAGTACTATTGATGTTTCCTTCGTTTTGAACCATCCTGAACAGTTCATGCTGGAGTCTATTTGAACCACGATAAAACAACTTGGAGAAACTATTGCCTTGCAAGTTCAAACCATTCAGGCCCAGGTACAGCATACTTCGGAGACTACTGTGGCAAATGTTGGACAAATGGAAACATTAAAAACCTCTGTGGAAGGTTTATCTCAGCGTGTTGACCATTTGAATACTCACTCTGACGCATTTATAAGGAATGTTACTAATATTAAAGCACATTTGGAGGTGTTCGATAACCACTCCAGACTAGCTAATCTACATTTAGTCAATTTTCCATGTATTTCTAATGTTTCAGCTAAAGAAATGTTTAAGGTATATTTAACTGAAGTGTTGGGTATCGTTTCTGATGCATGTCCACAGAGATGATTTCATCAGCAACATGTATAGTAACTTTAGCTTCAGTTTCTGATAGAGAATTGCTTCTTAAAATGTTTTTAGGAAGTGTAATGTACGTTTTAAAGGCTGTTTGGTACAAAATTTTCCGGGCTTGGCTAAAGAAACCCAAGGCCGCAGGAGAGAGTTTTTAATCCTTTGGCCTCAGGTTCTGCAGCTTGGGGGTCAATTTTTTCTTAAATACCCTTGTAAGTGCCTTGTCAGGTTGCATGGCAATTTCTATATTTTTCTTTATCCTACACAATTGATTTCCTTGTTGAATGCACGTGAGACTTCTGAAGTAGCTCAAAGGAGATCCTTCTAGTCCATGATAGTTTATACTGGCTGGAGAGAGAAGTTTTGTTTACCTGTAGAGTATCTATATATTATTTCCTATTGATGAATTCCTTGGATAGTGGGCTGGAGGTGGGGATGCTGGAATACAATGTATGATCTTGTTTTTGTTTCCTTTATGTTCACTTTTGGTGATATTTGGTGATATTTCATGGCTACCCACATTTCTGTTGCGAGTTGTTTTGCTTGCATACTTTGTATTAAATGCATACATAAAAAATAAAAAAATAAAATCTAAACTATTTCCAATTTTTTATCTTAAAGAGAAAATAAAATATGGTGACTTATCTTAGTATAAAGTAATTTTTTTTCATCACTCCTTTGTAACCGTTATTTTAAATGTAATCGTATTTGGGATAAGGTTAAAATGTAAATTTCAGAGTTTTTGAATCATATATGTGCTCAGTTTTTAATTTTCATTCTTTAATAGAAGATATTCTTTTGTTATAGAAAATAATAATCAAATCCATTTACCCTCTATTCAAATAAATAGTAAGCATGTTGTTGAACAACATATTTGTTGGGAGACATTCCTGGAACAGAATTCTGTTGAGGGAAAAAACAATGAAAATTTTCTTGCATACTTCATAGAAGATTCATAGAAGCAAATTTCAAAAGCTTTTTTTCTGTTGCCTTTTTCCAAGCTTTAAATGTGGAAGTTAATAAGGAGAAGGACATAATACTGACTGAAGTCGTAGCATTTCTGATGTATTTGCTACCTGTCTCCCACCCCAATTCCCAAACACCACCTTTAAAACAACCTGAAAACAACAGCCTTATTTTACCAAGTACAATTTGGAACAAGTTTTACACTCCCTCGACTACACAACTTTCAGACATCATTGCTGCACTTAACACAAGCACTGCACCCACAGATCCTTGCCCTGTACCTTGGATCAAAGCTACCAAGTCAAACTTTATTAATTTTATTCACAATCTTGTAACTAACTCCTTAACTCATGGAATCATGCCAGAACAACTTAAATTAGCAACAATTAGGCCTACCCATAAAAAAACCAACCTTGAAAAAGACAATCCAGCTGCATATAGACCAATTTCCAGCTTACCACTCTTAGCAAAAATTATTGAGAAGGCAGTACAGCTACAACTTCAAGACCATATTGATGAACATGCGCCACTTGATATACATCAGCATGGCTTCCGCCCCAACCATGGTGTTGAAACGCTCCTACTATACTTATTTAATGACATCACTCAAACAATAGATAATTTCAACAAAGGTACCTTAATGATCTTCTTAGATATTTCAGCTGCCTTCGATACAGTGGACCATGCAATCCTCTTAACGAGACTAAAGAGCATCGGATTAACTGGCACCGCCCTAAAATGGTTTGAATCCTACCTAGTTGATAGACAGTTCCAAGTTAAAATTGGCCTAAACACTTCACGTCACATAGTAATCAAACAAGGCGTGCCGCAAGGATCTGCACTCTCTTCACTTCTTTTTAATTTGTTTATCCAACCAATCTGTCACATAATAGCAGATCATCAAATAGATTACACGATTTATGCGGATGATATCATGATTTACACTCCAATTGATATCAACTGCCCAGATTACAGCAAAATTTCAAACTGTATTACCAGCATTTCAAATTGGCTAACAAATAATAACCTTGCAATAAACCTGAACAAAACGGAAGCACTTATTGTAACTAGAAACACCAGCTTTATCCCTCCACCTTACATTACTTGCAACAACACAAAGATTCCAGTTAAGGACGAAGTAAGATACCTCGGAATAACCCTCGATAAGAAGCTAAACCTGCGTTCTCATATAAGAAAAACTGTTAAAAACGCGTATTACAAAATGAAGATAATTAGACGACTTAAGCCTCTTATCTCTTATGATCACTTTCGAACAGTCTGTCAGGCACTCATTACTCCCATTCTGGATTTCTGCAACCCTATTTACAATGGACTGCCTAAGCATGCTCTCAAGCCACTTCAAATGGCACAAAATACAGCAGCTAGAATCATCAATGGATCCTCAAATTATGAACACATTACCCCCATCCTTAAAGAACTCCACTGGCTCCCAATAATCCTTCGCATAAAGTATAAATTAATCATAAATATATTCAAAATGAAACACAACAGTTCTGCAATCAGCCTTCATGCCCTCTTACTCCATGATATCAACAAAAGACCAAGAAGGTTATCCACTTCTAACACCCTCAGCACCCCAAAAAACTACTCTAAATCATGCAAATGTACCTCACAAAGAGCAATTTCTTTGGCCGCCCCTTTAATTTGGAACTCTCTCCCTCCTGATTTACGCTCACTGGATGATTTAAAAGACTTTCGTAAACAATTAAAAACTACACTTTTCATTGAACAATATGGATCAACAATTGACTAAATATATTATATTTATTTTAATTATTTTAACTAATTTGCCTTATTGTTAACCCTTGTTATTTTTCCTATATTACCATTGTACTGTTATGTTTATACTGTGTTTGTTTCCCTTGCCTATAACCTTTGTATTTCTTGTGACCGCTTTGATTGAAGGAAAAGGCGGTATAGAAGACTTGTTAAATAAATAAATAAATAAATAAATCTTACTATATACAGTAGTCTGATTCGCAAATAAAAATGTTAGATATAATTATAAGGAGGAGTAGCCTAGTGGTTAGGACATGGTACTACAGGCCAAAGGGCCAGGGGGTTCAAGTCCCACCTGGGGACAGCAATCTCAGGCCAGAGGGACTGGGGTTTCTAGTCCTATAGGCACTCCTTATGACCTTGGGCAAGCCACTTAACCCTCAGTTGCCTCAGGTACACATAGATTACAAGCCCTTTGGGGACAAGGGAATGAATCCAGTACCTGCTTGTAGTAATTACATAATGTAAACTGCTTTGACTGAAGGATAAGGCAGTATAGAAACAACTGGTTAAAATAAAATTGGCCTTGGTTGGAAGAGATCATTTTTTAATTAACTGTAAAAATTGAGCACTAAGAGGGGCATTTTGCATAGGGCATACTGGACACTTCCCAGATGTCCAAAGTAGGGTTGCCAACTTTTTCACCGAGAAAAACCCAACACCTCTGGCTTGCCATGCCCCGCCCATTCCCTGCCGCGCCCCCAGTCCCACCCATGCTCCACCCTAGCCCTACCCACAAAAATTACCAAGGGCAAGTGTAGGCAGCTGTAGGGGAGAAACTCTAAAGGTGAATGAATGAGATCATATAGTTCAATTATTAGAACTGTGAATACTGTGTTTGAGTGTCGTCTTGGGAAATACTGTGAATGCTGAAGCTCAATGATATTTCAGTAAAGTTGCAGTTTAGTATACCTCACTGTGTGCTGTGCATTTATTTATGAACTTCCTGCCTCCCCAAGGTGGACCAAATGGAATAATATTGCCCAACTGTGAGAGCTACTTAAACTGAATAATCCTATATATTGAGAATATAAACACAAGAACCTACTCCAATCCTTCACAACTAACATGCTCAGTGCACTGCAGGATGAAGACTGCCATTGGAGTGATGCATTGCAGTGTAAAGCTCGGATTTCATTCATTGAGCTAACTCCTTTAGGCGGTAACTATGAAACCTAAAGTGGTGGGCTGCCCTTACATTGTGCGAGTCACCTGCCAGTCAGTCCCAGGACCCACGGTGATGCAGGGACACCAAGGCGCCATGTTTTGAAGACTGAAATGCTGATAAGGAGTTACAAAAAAACCCTGATAAGTGTGTGCCTGATTTGCGTTTAATAAAATATATAATGCTGAGAGTTTAAGTGACATTTCATTGAATGGCTGCAAGCATATATATTGATATGAACTGTCATTGGCAGCAGTGAGCATCTGAATAGTTGGAAGTTAAAAATAAGTGACGACATGGACATTTATTTAAGTGAATCAAGGACCAGAGTTCAGGCAGTGCAGCACAGCACAGCACAGCAGCGCCATAACCATCCCCATATAATTTTTTTTTAAGACACTGGGAAGTCCAGTATCACTGTTCAGATCCACTCACCGTCATTTGGCTGTGACTGGCTGGCTCTCTCTTTCCACTAGTGGATGGAAAACCTCATGCTGGAAGCTCCCTCCACTACTCCCTACCTCTGTTGTCTCATTGGCTCCTTCGGCTGACTTACTCAACTTCCACTACTCCCTAGTCCCTCCCTCTGTTGTCTCATTGGCTCATTCGACTGACTTTTACTCAGCTCCCACTACTCCCTAGTTCCTCCCTCTGTTGTCTCATTGGCTCCTTTGGCTAACTTACTCCGCTCCCATTACTCCCTAGTCCCTCCCTCTGCTGTCTCATTGGCTCATTCGGCTGATTAGTCCCAGCCTGGCAGAATGGCAGCTCCTCATAGGGGGAAGAATAGAAACCTGCCTATGATGACAGTTCTGCCCACCAGCCACAAAAAAAAGCAGCTTTTCAAGTGCCAGTTTTAACAGTCTGCCGGCAGCCGGTCTGGCCATATAAAAACCGACCAGGCCGGATGAAAACCGGCCAGTTGGCAACCCTAGTCCATGAAGGACTGCAAAAGGGGATTGCTACTTCTGGAGAGAGATCTGCAATTGTAAGTATTTACTTCTGGGAATTTTTCTAAATCTTGAGGAAAAAGGAATTCTTTAGATTAAAGTTGATTAATCTGCGAACCCAGTGCATTTGTTAAATCAGTCAGGGCCTAGTAGCAGCAAAGAGCTTTCAGTTTAAATCAAATCAGAATATAAATTAGCATAAAAGGCAAAACAGTGTCAGTATTCTTTAAGCAATAAATAATTTCTAGAGACCTTTACAAAGAGACCTTCTACAATGGGGGCAAGAGACTTGTGATTTTCTTTTTAAATAGGTGTTAAAGCCAGGTGGCAGATCAAAGGGCCATTTTGAAAGACTCCTTCTATCCAAGCAAGACTGTGTTAATCATCCAGGAAATTGGTCACAGCTTATCTCAGAAGCACAGGCATAAAAAGTTCAACCAGAGTTCTGTGATTCTCAGCCTTGAAGGACTACAAAAGGGGACTGCTACTTCTGGAGAGAGATATACAATTATAAGTATTTACTTCTAGGAATTTTTCTAAATCTTGAGGAAAAAGGAATTCTTTAGATTAAAGTTGATTAATCTGTGAACCCAGTGTATTTGTTAAATCAGTCAGGTCCTAGTAGCAGCAAAGAGCTTTCAGTTTAAATTTACAACACAGAAGAGAGCTTTTTGGTTAAAATTAAAACCCAAGACTCCCTCTGTCCAAGCAAGGGGTTCCAATAAAGACAAAAGTAGCCCAAATGCCCTTGAGTACGGAGCAGACAGAGCTTAAAATTTCCAAATTACCCTTGCCTGCTGATAGATTAAAATGAATAAAATACTGTCTCTTACATGCTTGTATACAAATGCTAGAAGTCTAAAAATTAAGATGGGAGAGTTAGAATATATAGCACTAAATGTGAGGTTAGATATGATTGGTATCTCAGAGACATGGTGGAAGGAGGACAACCAGTGGGATACTGTGATACCTGGGTACAAACTATATTGTAATGATAGAGTTGATCAAATTGGTGGAGGGGTTGCGCTCTATGTTAGAGAGGGCATTGAGTCACAAAGAATTAAAGTTTTGCAGGACACAAAATTTGCTGTAGAATCTCTATGGATTGAAATTCCACGTAAAAAGGGGAAGGCGATGACAGTGGGGCTGTATTATTGACCGCCTGGCCAGAATGAACAAATGGATGATGACATGCTCAAAGAAATCAGGGAAGCTAACAAAAGTTACAGCACAGTGATAATAATGGGTGATTTCAATTACCCTGGTATTGATTGGGTCAGTGTCATGGCCGGACATTGAGGGAGATAAAGTTTCTAGAAGAAATAAATGACTGCTTCTTAGAGCAGCTTGTTCATGAACCGACCAGAGGGGAAGCCATTTTGGACCTAGTCCTTAGTGGAACACCAGATCTGGTGCAAGAGATAAGGGTGATGGAGACACTTGGAAAAATTGATCATAGCATGATCTCGTTTGATTTAATTAATGGAGGAGGGATGGTAAGGAAATCCACAGTACTACCTTTTAACTTTCGAAAGGAAGACTATGATAAAATGAGGAAAATTGTTAAAAAAAAACCTAAAAAGAGTAGCTGCAATGGTTAAAGACTTACATCAAGCTTGGGTGTTGTTTAAAAATACTATCTTGGAAGCCCAGACCAGCTGTATTCCACGCTTTAAGAAAAGTGGAAGGAAGGAACTATCGACCCATCTCCCTCCTTCCCTTCATATCCAGATTATTAGAATGAGCAGTCCACCGTCGCTGCCTCGACTTCCTCACCTCCCAGGCCATCCTGGACCCACTTCAATCCGGCTTCCGTCCCCTACATTCCACTGAAACGGCACTCACAAAAGTCACAAATGACCTGTTCCTGGCTAAATCCAAGGGCCTCTATTCTATCCTCATCCTTCCTGACCTTTCTGCTGCCTTTGACACCGTTGACCATGACCTTCTCCTCATCACCCTCTCCTCGCTTGGCTTCAAGGACTATGTACTATCCTGGTTCTCCTCCTACCTCTCCCATCGCTCATTCAGTGTATGCTCTGGTGGCTCCTCCTCCTCCCCTACCCCACTCCATGTAGGTGTACCTCTTCTCCTCTTCTCTCTCTATACCCAAGGCCTTGGCGCGCTTATCTCCTCCCATGGCTTTCAGTACCATCTCTATGCTGATGACTCCCAAATCTACCTCGCTACACCTAATATTTCTCCGGCAACCCAGTCCAAGATCTCTGCCTGTCTTTCAGACATCGCTGCCTGGATGTCTCATCGCTGATTGAAATTGAACATGGCCAAGACTGAACTCCTTGTCTTTCCACCTAACTCCTCTCCCCCACTTCCCCCTCTCTCAATCCACGTGGATGGATCTACTATCCTTCCTGTTCCCTCAGCCCGCAATCTAGGGGTTATCTTTGATATCTCTCTCTCCTTCTCCGCTCATATCCCTGCTTGTAGCTAAGACCTGCCGCTTCTTTCTCTACAACATCAGCAAAATCCGCCCCTTCCTCTCTGAACATACTACCAAAACGCTTATCCACTCCTTAATCTCCTCTCGCCTCGATTACTGCAACCTACTCCTCGCTGGTCTTCCCATGATCCACCTCCTTCCCCTCCAATTTATACAAAATCACGCTGCTCGACTAATCTTATGCCAGCCTCGCCATGCCCACATTACTCCTCTTCTCAAGTCACTTCACTGGCTCCCTGTCCAGTTCCGCATCCAATTCAAGCTTCTCCTGCTGACCTATAAATGCATTCACTCTATGGCCCCTCAATACCTCTTATCTCTTATCTCTCCCTACGTCCCCTCTCAAAATTTGCGCTCCGCTAACAAATTACTTCTATCAATGCCTTTCACCTGCACCGCAAACTCCAGACTGCGCTCCTTCCATCTTGCTTCACCTTATGCCTGGAACAGCCTACCTGCGTCTGTGCGCCAGGCATCCTCCCTGTCCTCTTCAAATCCAGGTTGAAGACCCACTTCTTCACTGTTGCATTCAGATCCTGACTCCTTCCTCATCTTACCCTAACCCCCGTCAACGTTTATAACCAAACTACAGACCAAACTGTACCATACCGTACCTTGCGCAGAACTGACAAATGCTCTCTACTGTTCTAACTAATGTACTTTTCTAACTAGATTGTAAGCTCTGATGAGCATGACTCTGACAGGCAGGGACTGTCTCTTGTATGTTGGCTACCTCTTGTAGGTTAGCTGTGCAGCGCTGCGTGCATGGCGCTTTATAAGTGCTGAATAGTAGTAGTAGTAAGTCCAAAAAACTGCCAGCATGGTTTAAAGATGAGGTCAGAGAGGCTGTTGTTGCCAAAAAAGCATTTTTCAGGAAATGGAAAAAAGAGCCAAATGATGAAAACTGGAAACAGCACAAACACTGGAAAGTTAAATGAAAGGCATTGATAAGGCAGGTAAGGGAGAATTTGAGAAGAAGCTTGCTGTGGAAGCAAAAACACATAATAAAGACTTTTTCAAGTACATTCATAGAAAAAAAAACCTGTGAGAGAGTCAGTTGCACCATTAGATGATAGAGGGGTAAAAGGGGTACTAAGAAGGGACAAGACCATAGCAGAGAGACTGAATGAATTCTTTGTTTTGGTCTTTACTGAGGAAGATGTAGGAATGTTACCCATGACTGAAGTGGTATTTAAAGGTGATATTGTGGAAGAATTGAAAGAAATATCGATACACCGGGAATATGTATTACAATTATTTGATAAAATGAAGAGCAGCAGATCATCTGGACCAGCTGGCATACATCCAAGGGTGTTGAAAGAACTGAAATGTGAGATTGCACACCTACTATTAGTAATCTGTGAACTATCATTAAAATCATCTGTAATACCTGAAGATTGGAGGATAGCCAATGTAATGCCAATTTTAAAAAGGGCTTCAGGGGTGATCCGGGAAACTACAGACCAGTGAGCCTGACGTCAGTACTGGGAAAAATGGTAGAAGCCATCATGAAGAACAAAATTACTGAACATGTAGATAGTCATGGCTTAATGGGAGTCAGCCATCATGACTTTAGATAAGGAAAATATTGTCTTACTAATCTGTTATGTTGTTTTGAAGGTATAAATAAACGGGTAGAAAAAGGTGAGTTGGTTCATATAGTATATCTGGACTTTCAGAAAGCCTTTGACAAGGTCCCTCATCAGAGACATTTGGCAAAACAAAAAAGTCATGGGATAGGAGCCAGTGTACTATTGTGTATCAGGAACTGGTTAAAAGATAGAAAGCAGAGGGTAGGGCTAAATGGCCAATTTTTCCAATGGAGAAAGGTGAATAGTGGAGCACTCCAGGGATCGGTGCTAGGTCCGCTGCTTTTTGACATATTCATAAATGACCTGGAAAAGGGATTGACAAGTGAGGTTATCAAATTTGCAGATGACACAAAACTATTTAAAGTTGTTAAAACCCATGAGGATTGTGGAAAATTGCAAGAGGATCTTGATAAATTGGAAGACTGGGCATCCAAATGGCAGATGAAATTTAAGGTGGACAGATGCATAGTTATGCACCTAGGAAAGAACAACACAAACTATGGTTACACGATGCAAGGTTTCACATGAGGAACCACCACCAGGAAAAAGATGTAGGCGTCATTGTGGATAACATGTTAAAACCCTCTGCCCAGTGTGCAGTCGCGGCCAAGAGAGCAAATAGAATGCTAGGTATCATAAGGAAAGAAATCAAAAATAAAGCAAAGGATATTATAATGCCTCTTTATCTTTCCATGGTGCTACCCCTTGCACATAGTTTCTGTTAGAATGTGCCTGAAAGCACACACCTTGCCTTGTAATTAGTTCAAACTGTTAGAATGTTAAACTCTGTTCTATGTAATAATGTCGTTCATTGTACACTAGGGAAAGTAGCCAAATCTTTTCAAACGATATAACTAATTAGAGTTCAATGGAAAATTCGTTTGATTTTCTAAACCCACCAACTTGGAACTGTTCTTATATAACTGAGTAAAGATTACAGGTCTCAGTAAATCTTATAGCACTCCAGCAAGGGTATTTACCCATTAACTGTGCTGAAAATCACATCAATGACCTGTTTCAATACTCATGTACTTTAAAATATAACTTTAAATCGCACTCCTTTGCTCTTAAGTTTCTCTTAATAACACACAGGAAATTCTCCTATGAGCAAAAGGAATGTATGAAAGGTAGTGAGTAAACTATAGCCAAGATCATCGGGAGTAGGATTGATTTCAAAGTGGATCATCTCGCTCCAAAAACTTAGTCAGCAGATCTTATTCAGCTTATTATTCCATCCAATATATTTTTCTGAAAATCGACACTTAGCTTGACAACTACGTTGAGCTGAGAATAACTGGATCTTCATCTATCCCGCTGTATTCTGAGGTTCCGACGCCTTCTACAGGCTCACCCAGCGTTTCACATCAAGAGTTTCCTCAGGGAACTGCACTCTTTGGCTTTTGAGATCATGCTGCCCACGTTTTCGATGACTGCTATTTCGCAAACTCCGTATACCACTCCGTATACCACGCCGCGGCGTTTTTCTGCAATGATTTCAGTGGTATACGGAGTTTGCGAAATAGCAGTCATCGAAAACGTGGGCAGCATGATCTCAAAAGCCAAAGAGTGCAGTTCCCTGAGGAAACTCTTGATGTGTAGATTAGCAAAGTGAGAATCAGCAAACACACCTGCATTCCTGCACTATTTTAGAAGAGGCTCCACTGCTAACAAAGGCTGTTCTAAAATACTGCCAAAATTGTGTACATCGTGACCTCGACGTCTCGATTCCAGTCTTCACATACTATCTAAAATGTGCCTTTATGGTTTCTAATTAGGAGCCCTCCTGCAAAAATCCTTAGCCCTCCTGAAAGGTAAAAGAAGAAGGGACACCTCCGCAACAAAAACAAACAGAACAAAAACAAGGAGCAGGGGAACAAAATTATCAGCAACAAGCTTATTTTATAGTTTGTCACTGATAATTATATTCCCCCGCTCCTTGTTTTTTTTTCCTCCTGAAAGACTGCTAAAACACTGACAGTTCTTTTAGTCTTTAAGCAGCATTCTTTTTATCAGGATCCTAACTCACTCAATTATCTTAGAATGAAGCCCATGTGTTCCACTTCTCTTTTCTTGTAAATCATTTTGCTGCCACTTCTGCTCTCTGGAATCAGTTTGGATTTTTTTATTTCATTAGCCAGTAGACTAATAATGAGTTTCAGGTGGTCAGGTGGTATGAGCTCACTTCCTGCCAATTCAAGGACTATATCTCCCATAATTACCACAAGCTCTCTTCCTTTCAGAACTCTCATATACGTTCTTGAGCTCCCTCTAGTGCCAAAGAGCTTTATCAGATATATACACACCAACGTGTCACTGGTTATACATGTGTGTTGTGGTACAGTGAATGGTACAAAGCTCCAAAGAGTCATTATGCATAAAGAAATACAGCATGTTTTCATTGCAATGAATACACATGAAGATCATCCAAGTTGTCATTCATGCAGAAAAACAGCTTATCAAAACTTTCAAAACCCCTTTGGGCTACCATCCATATCAAGAAATTGCATGTAGAGAGTATCTAAATAAAATACATATTCAATTATATTAAGGAAAAGTTCCAAATTCTCTAGAATTGTTAGTATAAGCTCTGAAGCTTTTTTATTTGTGAATCAATGAGACAGTATTAGGTGGATGAATCAGCATCAACAAACTAAGAAAGGAAAGGCTTGAGTTCATTTCCATTCAGTTATATCACCTTAAAGGATATTTGCCCCTATTTCATACCTATAAGAAATTACTTTCATTACTCAAAGCAGGCCTACAGTAACACGGTAGCTTGTCATCTACATTAACAGTTAAATGCTATTAAAAATAAATTACTACCCTTATGAATGAACACCAGTATAAAACAAATGTATCATCTCCACAGCACATTCAAATAAAAAGCTAACTTCTCAGGCTCTGGCTTGAATGAATAAAACACTTCAAAAAAGGTGCACATTACAGTTTTTATTTGGAAGGCTTGTACGTAATAAATAGTCATTAGTCAATGCTTTTGTGACCAGCCAGAAATTACACTGAAACATGATAAACTGGGTATATATCAGGAAAAAAAGCATGAATAGGAATTGTTTTATTTTCACACCATTCAGCAGTTGCTATGATAGGATCTTTGTGTGTATCAGTAATGACTCAGAAAAAATTATATTCTAAAAAGCCTTCAAGTAGTCTTTTTTACTAGTGAACTGCTGCCACTGTTTCTAAAGAAAAAGAAATCTGTGGCCAAGATGAAAAAAAGGTATGAGGTCTAAGATGATATCATAATACATTTTGGGATATATTTATTACAACTGTTTAATGTGGATTTTAACAGTTAAGGCAGCACACAGTTAGTGCATATTAATTACCACAGTAAGCACCTAGGGCCATGTTTACTAAGCATTAGTATGTGCTATCAGCTACAGCACCCTTACGATTCCGATGGGCATGGCAGCAGATAGTGTGTGCTAATGTTTAGTAAATATGGCTCCTAATGCGAAAATATCTATCAAGGGGAAGATGATTTGGGATTTAGTTCATGCCTTTTTCAGTAGTAGCTCAAGGCACGTTACATTCTGTAGGTATTTTCCTGACCCAAGTGGGTTTACAAGTTTGTCTGGGGACAACAGAGGGTTAAATGAGTTGCCCAAGAGCACAAGGGTGATAGAGGGATTGTTCTTAGCATTCTGCTCTAACCATTAGGCTACTCCTCCATTTAACTTTTTGCCCTTGCTTTACAGTTTGACTCCCTAACAGTAGCACCATGAGAGTCCTGCTAAGGGTTGACCAGTGCTATTCTGAGATCCGTGTTAAGCAGGGTAGGAGTGACTGGGGATAGCTCCTGCCCTCCTCTAGATACTAGGGGGATCCCTGATAAGACCCAGGGGAGGGTTAGTGGTAAGGGGGGTTCATCAAAATAGGTTTACTGTATTTCCCAGATTATAAGGCACAATTTTTTACATCGAGAAAGAATGGTGCCACTTATACAATGGAGCAACTTATCTAATAAATTTCCATGGTGGACTACGCCCCTAGATCCACATATAAATACTCACATCTGCGCAGTCATTCTCCCTGGACCCTCCACTCTACGCCCAGTGCTTGCATGCAGACCCTCCGATCAGCATATTGGTATGTACTTGGACTATACTCGCAAATAGCATACCCATGTAAGCATTCAGACAAATTTCAGTATCAACACACATCTTCTTTTTAACCCCATAGAAATTGTCATCAGTTCACTCAGTTTCTGCACATACCTCATGCTTTCTGCATCTGATTCAGCCTTTACTTGGGTCATCTGTATCCAGGGTTTCCCCTTCCATAAGATATGTATCTGAAGTCTGTCTGTTTAGCAGCAGTTCATCCACCTCAATCTCTGTGGCATTTTCCAAATGCCCCCTTTTTAATTTATTACTTTCTTTAGATGGGAAACCTGTCCACTCCCAAGACTTCCCCTCCTAGGATCTCTCCTATCCCATAATTCCCTCAGGGAACATCTGCCTCTAGGAATGTAGGGAAATGTAGTTTTACCTTTCTCTAGCCCTCTTGCCCTGTGAGTTTCAGCATCACCAATCTCATAAAGCTTAGAAGTTGCCTTTGCCTCTTTACAGAAGTTAAAACTGTTTCACAAACTATGACTTGCATCATTATATTATAAACACTAACAGCATAGTTCTTCCAAGAAGACATTAGGGTAATCTACACAAAATGACATCTACAACCCAAACAATAACGTTGGCACTGCACTGTGTTTCCTAGAAGGCATGGGAGTACCTGAAAGAAGTGGTGGCTACAGTCCTAAACAGCAGTTAAATACTTATATCATTCATCAAGAAGTGTGGGGGTCCTACATAGAGAGAACATGGCTAAATCCAACTTTAGTGAGCATGGGGTTGGTGGATTTTAAGATGGAAGAGAGCATGGATATTACCTTAAGTACCTACTTATTTATTTACTTAGCTATCACAATTTATAGACCAAGGGCCCGAATTTCAGTTGGGCGGTGCTATGCGCATAGTTTCGGCGCATAGCCCTCCCACCTCCTGCCTAACCCGGATTTTCCATGCTGAGGTCATATGCAGCCCTGGCATCGAAAATCCAGGTGTTGCCACACAGCCAGGTAGCTGCAGGAGCTATTGTGTAGCACCAATTTTTGATGCTACACAGTTAGCCCTGGTGCCTATCTTTAAGGCACACAGCGCTAACTGTGTAACATCAAAAATTGGTGCTATATGGGTAGCGCCATGGCCCACCTCTGCTCCACCCCAGAACACCTCCAACACACCCTGATACTATGTGGATAGCATGTGGGCACGTTAGGAACATATCCGGGATTTTCGAAGGGCACTACCCATGTAGGTGCCCTTCGAAAATCCCGGATAAGGCCTTTACATGGGTAATGAGTGAAGTTACCTGTGTAAAGGCCTTTGAAAATTGGGCCCCATTCATCCTAAATAGCTCTTGTCTGCGTACATCAAAATATAAGAAATAGTTTTGACAAAAATAGCACAATATTGACACACTTGAAGCTCCATTTTGCATAGGGGCTCCATACAGAAAACGGGAAATCTAGGTTGGGACATTTACATTTCTTGAATATGTTAGAAAACACTCCACTGAATATGAAGCCTTATAAAGACACCAGAAAATACATATGTATTTGCCAGCATGACCAGCAGGAACAGCAATTTGGAAACACATACATGGAATAAAGATTGGCATCACTTCTCAGCTTCCACTTTTAAGCCCTTATACATGGAAGTAGCGATTTCACAGTTTCCACGTGCTGACATTTATTACATATAGTTGCCCATTTTCACCAAAAACTGTGTATAAGCGGTAGCAGTTGACTAGACATGTTCAAAAAGGTTTTGGTTTGTTTTAAACTTGGGAGGCATAAACAATAATAACGTGGGTATTCACATTCCACCCCTCCCTATCAAAGTCAACCCTACACAAAAATGATGGCAAAAAAAGGGATGCAGCTGTTTAATGAGCAACTACAAATAACAATAACACAAAACCTACACTATTGGAAATAACAAAACAGTGTCCCAGTCTTACACTCCTCCAATACCAATTTAATATTATACCCTTATAATTTATAAGTCATAATTCTATAGTCTCAATCCATAGACAATCTGAGACTAGCTTTAGGACTTCCTGCCACAATTGAGTATTTTGTCTAATCAATATTGATTCAACCAGAGTAAAGCAATATTTACCTAGCAGTGCTCTTCATTATGACCACCTGCAGTGATGCAAGTTTGTCCACTCCAAGGAACCTCTCCCTTATGTCCTCTATGGATGTCCTATGGTTCTCCAGTGGCATCACCCAGAGAACGCTTAGACCTTCAGAGCCAGTTCTATGTGATCATAGCATTTAAATTCTGTTGTATCAGATCTTGGCCTTCAATTCACTGCCAGATTCTGGAGGCTTCTGCAAGAACTTTGTTATCACCCTCCAGTTTTCTTGGGATATCTTCCTCATACTAATGGCCTAACTGAGAGAATCAATCAGAACCTGGAGCGATTCCGTCTATGCTTTGTGCCAGCCTACCAGGATGACTGGGTGAATCTGCTTCCCTAAGCCAGGTTTTCCACAACTATCTGAATCAGGTGCAAGGATATCGGGTGCCCTTGGCGAACCTTCAGCCTTATGCCCTCCTTACCCCAAGATTTTGATAATTAAACTTAGCAATTGTCAGGGCTTTCTTTGAGGGGTTATGTGGTGGTACGGAGTACCGGCACCTTTTCCATTGCCTGCTAAAATTGACCCATGGTTCAAATGTATTAATGAAAGACCCCTGCATATGCGTACAGGTACCTTTTTTACTAGGAAAAATGCACTGGCAATTGTGATCATCCCAATACCATCACCTCCACAGCAATCCTGTAAAAATGCATAGTTGAACATTATGGGGGTAATTTTGCAAGAGAATGACTTGGCTTAGATGTCTGAAATGTGTGATGTGAACATCTGAACAGCAAGAATGTACAAAGCGTGATTACAGAACCGGGAAGATCTGAATGTCTCCGTGGATGGAAAATCCAAGTCTAGGCATCCTGATATGTAGTTGTCTGGGGGGGAGGGGGGGGTATTCTGGGACGCAGTCAGGGCAGAGCATGGCTGCAGACTTACAAGGTGTATTTCGTATGGCATCCTGGACATGATGGGCGTGTCCCGGCCTAGACCTACTATAAAGCACGAACAGGTAGGCGATTTTGCTGTCCATGCTGCCCATGAATGCGTTTGTGCTAGGAAAAGCATGATGTCGAGGGAGATGTCAAGAGAGGGGATTCTGCCTGTCGTCCCTGTCTGCTGCATGCTGTGCTGTGTGACCCCCTGTGTTCCAACCACACTCACTGTGCAGCCATCACTGCTGCCCTTTTTCTGATAGGTGCCCCTAGCAACCTCCATCCCCCAACCTTATTACTACTACTATTACTATTAATCATTTATATAGCACTACAAGGCATACCTCTCACTTGGTTTGCAGCTTGTCGTGCTGTGAGGGCTTGCGTGCATCAGTGATGCTGAGAGCTAAACTATCGGTAGTTTAACTACTGGCAGGGTCTCCCAAGATGGACAGGTCTCAGCTGAGGTGCCAGACCAAGACAAACCACCCATCTGGGCAGCAGCAGAATGGGATAGGGTTGACGGCGGAGGATCACATTTATGTGACAACGGCAACAACACCAAACTTAAACTGCATGGAAGAAAGGCCCGGCAATCTACTTCTGTATCTTGCCATGAAAACCCAATGGATAGTTACAACAAAACAAATTGTGCTATGGTGCTGGAAGATGAGACCCCCAGGTCGGAAGGCACTCAACTAGCTACTGGGGAAGAGCTGAAGACTTTTCAGAGTAAAGCTAACAATTATGATGTGGTTGGATCAAAGCCCTCGGGAAGTCTGACTGCTGATGTAGCTGCGCATGAAATGAGAGTCAGAAGCTGTAAAGATGTCTTACACATTGGAACATGGAACGTACGAAGCATGAACCAAGGGAAGTTGGAGGTGGTCAAGAATGAAATGGAACGTGTACAACTTGATCTGTTGGGTGTCAGCGAACTGAAATGGACTGGCATCGGGCACTTTGCATCAGATGATCACATGGTCTACTATGCTGGAAATGAAAGACAAAGAAGAAATGGTGTTGCATTTATAATAAAGAAGAAACTTGCAAGAACTGTAATGAAATACAATGCAGTCAGCGAACGCTTAATCTCTATTCGTCTACGAGGATTGCCTATCAACACAACTATAATTCAAGTATATGCCCCAACAACAGCTGCAGAAGAGAATGAAATTGAAGAGTTCTATGAACAAGTACAAGCTGAAATTGACAGAACATGCAAACAGGATATCCTGATAGTCATGGGTGACCGGAATGCAATAGTTGGCAACAAAGAAGAAGGCAAAGTAGTTGGAAAATATGGACTTGGCAACAGAAATGAAGCTGGAGAAAGACTGATAGAATTCTGCAAGACCAATGATCTATTCATCTCAAACACCTTCTTCCAGCAACACAAGCGGCGACTGTACACATGGATTTCACCCAATGGATTGTATAAAAATCAAATTGACTACATCTGTGGAAGTTAACGATGGAAAAGCTCTATAACATCAACAAAGACAAAACCTGGAGCTGACTGTGGTACAGATCATCAACTACTAGTATGCAAACTCAAGCTAAAGTTGAAAAAGAGCAAACCACTCATGAATGCAGCAAAATATGACCTTGAGAATATACCACTGGAATTTAAAGACTGCCTGCAAAATCGATTTGCTGCTTTAGATACAAATGAGAGAGCTCCGGAAGAGTTATGGAATGACATCAAGAAGGTTGTGTTGGAAGAAAGCGAGAAGTCTCTACAAAAGGTGAAAAAGCAAAAACGGTCAAAATGGATGACGGAAGAAACTCTGAAAATTGCCCAGAAACGCAGAGAAGCTAAAGCCAGAGGAGAAAGAAAGACAATCGCAGAACTCAACAGAGATTTCCAACGTGCAGCAAGACAGGACAAGGAAAAGTACTACAATGACGCATGCAAGGAAATAGAAGCAGAAACTATTAGAGGAAGAACAAGATCGGCTTTCCTAAAGCTACGAGAGTTAAAGAAAAAGTTCCAGCCTCGAATTGGAATGTTACAAGATTCTGAAGGTTCTATGTTGAATGATGCTGAGAAGATCAAGAAAAGGTGGAAGGAATATTCAGAGTTTTTATATGATAAAGATCAAGTGGACCAACAGCCGTTTCCACCTGTACCTTATGATCAGGAACCATTGGTGATGAAAGAAGAAGTTGAAGCAGCATTGAAAGCCTTATCAAAGAACAAAGCACCAGGCATTGATGGCATTCCTATAGAAGTATTGCAGCAATCTGATGCAGCTGTTACCATACTTACAAGGCTCTGCCAAGAAATATGGAAGACAACATCATGGCCAACTGACTGGAAAAGATCTGTGTTTATACCAATACTAAAGAAAGGTGATCCAACTGACTGTGAAAATTATCGAACAATCGCTCTGATCCCACATGCCAGCAAGATTCTACTGAAGATTATTCAAAAGAGACTACAACCATACCTGGAACAAGAACTACCTGAAGTGCAAGCAGGGTTCAGGAAAGGGCGAGGAACGAGAGACATCATTGCGGATGTGAGATGGATCCTTGAAAAGGCTAAAGAATACCAAAAGGATATCTATTTGTGCTTTATTGACTATAGCAAGGCTTTTGACTGTGTAAACCATGAGAAACTCTGGGCCACATTAAGAAGCATGGGTATACCAGAACACCTGATCGTTCTCTTGCGCAATCTGTACATTGATCAAGAAGCAACAGTTCGAACAGAACAAGGAGAAACAGAATGGTTTAAAATAAGCAAAGGTGTAAGACAAGGCTGCATACTTTCCCCCTACCTGTTTAATTTATATGCAGAACAAATCATCAGAGAAGCAGGATTGTATGAAGACAACAGAGGTGTGAAGATTGGTGGAAGACTCATCAACAACCTTCGCTATGCCGATGATACTACATTACTGGCTGAAAGTGAAGATGATCTGAAACATTTGCTTCTCACAATCAAAGAACATAGTCTCAAAATGGGCCTGCACCTTAATGTAAAGAAGACAAAGATCATGACAACTGGCATAATCAACAGGTTCATCGTTGAAGGAGAAGAAATTGAAACTGTGAACAACTTTAACCTACTTGGATCAACTATCAATAAAGAAGCAACAAGCAGTCAAGAAATCAAACGACGCATTGCTCTTGGCAGAATGGCTATGAAAGACCTAGATAAGATTCTCAAGAGCAGAGATGTCTCTCTCCATACAAAGATTCGACTTGTTCAAGCCATGGTATTTTCAATAACATCATATGGATGTGAAAGCTGGACAGTGAAATAGATAGACAGGAAGAAAATTGATGCCTTTGAATTATGGTGCTGGCGGCGAATACTGTGTATACCATGAACTGCCCGAAGAACAAACCAGTCAGTACTAGAGGAGATCAAACCTAAGCTTTCTTTAGAAGCTCAGATGACAAGACTTCGACTTTCATACTTTGGACACATCATGCGAAGAGAGAGATCATTAGAGAAAGACATCATGCTTGGCAAGATAGAAGGTCAACGCAAAAGAGGAAGGCCAGCAATGAGATGGCTCGATACAATAACAGCAGCTATGGGTACCAGTCTGTCAACAATGAGCCGCCTGACTGAAGACCGAACACAATTTAGGATAGCTATCCAGAGGGTCGCCATGAGTCGACTCCGACTCGACGGCACTTAACAACAACAACAACAAGGCATACACAGTGCTATACAGACACATATAAAAAGACAGTCCCTGCTCGTCAGAGTTTACAATTTAATCAAGACAGACAGTACAATAGATGAGAACAAGGGTACAATTGGGAAGGGTAAGGAGACACAAGGAGAACAAGGGATTAAGATCCAAAAGCAGCCTAAATGAAGGGAGCCTGTAGTATGGATTTGAAAAGAGGGAGAGATGAAACCTGACGTTAAGATTCAGGTAGTTTGTTCCAGGTCTAAGGAGCAGCAGGGTGGAAGGTTTGAAGTCTGGAGTTGGCAGTGGAAGAAAGGGCATAGAGAGAAGTAGGCCAAAGGAAGAGCAAAGTTCATGAGGAGGGTGTAGGGAGAGAGGAGAGAGGAAAGATAGCGAGGAGCAGTAGAATGAATGCATTTATAGGTCAGAAGGAGAAGTTTGTATTGGATACGGAAACAGAAGGGAAGCCAATGAACAGATTTGAGAAGGGTTATATGAGTATATTGGGGCTGGCGGAAGATTAGCTGCACAGCAGAGTTCTGAACAGACTGAAGGAAAAAGAGATGACTCAGAGGGAGATCAGCAAGGAGGAGGTTGCATTAGTCAAGGCGGGAGGTGACTAAAGAGTGGATAAATGTTTCAGTAGTGTGTTTAGGTGGAGGATTAACCTAGTGGTTAGTGCAACATCCTATAACACCAGAGATCTGGGTTTGATCCCTACTGGTACTCCTTGCGGCCTTAGGTAGGTCACTTTACCCTCCATTACCTCAGAAGAAAAGGCCTGACAATCTGCTTTGGTCGTACCTTGCCCAAAAAACCCAGGGGGCTGCTAGGTCACTAGGAGTCAGCATTGACTTGAAGGCACTTAAAAAAGAAAGCAGTGAACTTTGTTAGCTAAAATTTGTAATTTCTTTATAACGTTATCTGTTGGGGAGCTGAAGGAGAGGGAGAGGGAGGAAGATGAAGGTTGTGGGCTGAACAAATAGGAAGCAGAAGAGTCTTATCAACAGGGATAGAGGAAGGAGGGAAAAGGGTTTAGGGGGAAACCCAGCTCCCCAAACCCCCTTCTCCTCATGTTCTTCCACCCACTCCTGTCTGAGTGTCTGCTGTGGCAGTGGGAGTGCGTGTACATCTTTGGGGGTAGGAATGAAGGAGCTAAGGCGGGTGTGTGACTGTCGGTGTAGGTGCAAGTATCGGTGTCCATATGGCTGTGTATTTCCGAATTCATCTGTCCACAACCTGGAGATAACAGTGGCACAACAAAAGAGGTTTGAAGACAGGCACCCCCATGCAAGAATCTCAGTACAATGTGGGTGATAAAGTTTGGCTATCCGTGAGGAATATGTGTCTGCAGCTCCCATGTAGTAAACTGGGTCCTAGATTCACTGTCCTTATGCCATTACAGAAAAAATTAACTCAGCAACAGTGTGTTTGCAGTTACAAGACTCCTTGAAGCAACACTACACTTTACATTTATCCTTTTTGAAACCAATTGTGCTTGATCCATTTAGCAGGCTAGGGGCTCCCCTGTATCCAATTCTGGTGGATGGCTAAACAGAATTTGAGGTTCAGGAGATTTTGGATTCCAGAATATGTCAACAAAAAACATAATACTTAATACACTGGAAGGGCTTCAGTTTGGAGAAGAGATCCTGACCTTCCATCCCCTGCAGTTCTGAATAAACAATGATTGTGGTTTCCTTTATATGTCATGTAAAGTCAACACTTATTACAGTGTCGCTAACAAGAATAGTTTACATAAGAATATTATTACAACAAATAGGGAACATATGTAGATGCATGATCACAGATCTGTAGAAGGGGTGGATGTGGGTGGATTGTGGTAGATGTATTTAGGGGGTATAGGGTATGGATGTTTGGGAGGATTGTAGATACAGGATTATATGTGTCAATGGGTGTAGTTGTATGGGAGGGGGCATGTAAATATATGTGCTTATGTGGGTGGGCAGGATGTAGATGATTATGTACATTACAGGTGTTAAGAGTTTGTAGATTGTGGGTCTGTTTGGTGTAGCAAGGGTGTAAGAGTGTGTAATTTATATTTTTGTGTGATTTATGAATGTAATGGTTTGGTAGGCATATATGAAGTATGTGAGGTATGTTTCATTGTAAAGAGTGGCGACAATTGTGTAGACACACTTAGGAGAAAGTACTACTACTACTACAGCACAGAATGTACAGTATGGAGCGTGTATGATAGCAGTTTTGGAGTGTATGAGTGAGTGTGTTGGTTTCTATGTGAGAGTGTGTGTGTCATATCTGTGTTGGGGTGTAAAACTTTGAGGGCATAGGGGTGTGTGATATGTGTGTGACTGTGAGAGGTGTGTGGGAATAAGAGTTGAATGTACATGGAATGAGCAGCTGTGGGTGGATAACAGGCATATAAGAGTGTATTTGGATTAGCAGTGGATATATGGATTGTATCTATGACAGTAAGTATGTCTGTGGATGTGAGGGTTGTGTCTTTGAGATACTGTGTGGGAAGGACTGAGTACAGCAAGAAATTTTTTTTTATGTGAGTGGCAGATGAGTGGGGGTGTATTCGATACCGGTGTACTGGGCCCAGGCGGGAAAGGGAACCGGCGTCGAACTGAGAAAAGAAAAACACGGATCCACACCGAAAAAAATCAACTTTTTCACAGGTGACCACGACACTTGCGTTGGGCTCCGCGGAAAAAAGAAGTCTGAGCAAGATGGCACCCTTGGGCGGGAAGGGGACCGCGCATGCAAGCTGGGGAAATGCTCCGCAAGGGGGCTCCATCGGCGCTGACAGAGTAGTTACTCACCTGTAACAGGTGTTCTCCAGGAGCAGCAGGAATCAGTCCTCACATATGGGTGTCATCGACGCCGATGAAGCCCCAGCGGAGCATTTCCCCAGCTTTCTATGAAAGCCTTTGGGAATGCAGGCACGCATGCGCAGTTCCCTTCCCGCCTAAAGGTGCCATCTTACCTCAGTCAAATGACACAGCTAAGAACAGCACACAAAAAAAGTAAAAATGAACTATGTACAACTGCAACTCCCAGGGGAGGAGGGAGGGTTGTGAGGACTGATTCCTGCTGCTCCTGGAGAACACCTGTTACAGGTGAGTAACTATTCTTTCTCCAGGACCAAGCAGGAAGTCAGTCCTCACATATGGGTGACTCCCTAGCTCTTGGCTACCAGGGAACCCAGGCTGAACAAGAGAACTCCCTCTAGTCCCAGCATCAAAGAAAGGCTTTTCACTGACACAACCTCCACCGGTAGCCCAACAGAGGGCAGGAGTTGCCTAAACCTCAAAGAGATTCCGGAGTACTGCTTGGCCAAAAGTACTGTCCCTATGGGACTCCCTCTCCAGACAGTAATGGGCTGCAAAAGTCTGGCTTGAAGACCAAGTTGCAGCCTTGCAGATGTCTACCAAGGGCACAGAGCGGAGATGAGCCACTGAGGCAGCCATTGCCCTGACATGGTGGGCCGTGACCCGACCCTGCAAAGGAAGGTCAGCCGCCTTATAAGCCCAGGTGATACAGTCAGCCACCCAGATGGACAAGGTACGCTTGGACACAGCCAACCCCAACTTATTAGGGTCAAAGGAAACGAAGAGCTGAGTAGCCCTTCTATGTCCCTGCGTACGGTCAAGGTAGAAGGATAAGGCCCTCCTACAGTCCAGGGTATGCAGAATTGCTTCAGCCTGGCTTGAATGAGGCCTAGGGAAGAATGTTGGAAGAACCACCTCTTGGTTAAGGTGGAAGGAGGAGACAACCTGTGGGAGGAACTTTGGATGAGTCCTAAGGACTACCCTGTTCCCATAGAAGCGAGTGTAAGGTCTATCACAGACCAGGGCCTGAAGTCACTCACTCGCCTGGCCGAGGTTAGGGCTATCAAGAAGAGTGTCTTCCAGGACAGGAAGCGTAGTGGACAAGTAGCCATCGGCTCAAAGGGTGGGCGAGTCAGCTGCTGCAAGACCACATTCAGCTCCTACTCAGGAGCAGGAGGACGGATTGGAGGCTTGAGCAAAAGCAAGCCTCTGAGAAACCAGGACACCAAGGGGTGAACCGACAGAGAATATCCTTCCACCAGTGAGTGGTGAGCTGCTAGAGCTGAGAGGTGGACCCGAACAGAATTGGACTTAAGTCCCTGATTGGATAAGTGCAGTAAGTACTGAAGCACTACTGGTACAGTACAGGAGAAAGGATCCTCTGTACGTAGCTGACACCACACAGAAAACCTTTTACATTTGAGAGCATAGGTTTTCCTAGTGGACTGTTTCCTAGAGGCTAGGAGAACCTCCTCAACTTCCTGAGGCAGGTCCCAGGGAGCCAAAACTACCCTTGCAGCTTCCAGGCCATCAAATTGAGAGCTTTGAGATTGGGGTGCAGAAGGGAACCCTGATCCTGGGTGAGAAGGTCGGGTTGCAACCCCAGAGGCAGGGGGGGACCCACCGCCAGTTGAAGTAGAAGTGGAAACCAAGGCTGTCTCGGCCACCTGGGAGCCACCAGCAGGACTGAGGCCTTGTCCTGAAGAATTTTGAACAGAGTTCGGGCCACCAAAGGCGTGGGAGGAAACGCATACAGGAGGCCCTGAGACCATGGTATCAGAAAAGCATCTGCTGCTACCTGCAGAGGATGCGGTTGTCTGGAGCAGAACTTTGGCAGCTGTTTGTTCAGTGGACTGGCAAACAGATCTATCGAAGGAAGACCCCATTTCAGGAAGATCTTCTGAACTAACAAAGGATGCAGCTGCCACTCGTGGGGCTGCAGAATTCTGCTCAACCTGTCGGCCAGGTAGTTGTTCTGGCCTGGAAGGTACACAGCCGTGAGGAGCATGTTGTCCTTGAGGGCAAATGGACAAAGGTCCTGAGCCTCCCGACAAAGGAGTCTGGACCCAGTCCCGCCCTGTTTGTTCACATAAAACATAACAACCTGGTTGTCTGTCTGAACCAGGACAGATTGATGAGCCAGGGCAGGAGAGAAAGCTTTGAGAGCTAGGCGAATAGCCCTGAGTTCCAGGAGATTGATCTGCTGTGCAGCCTCCCAAGGAGACCACAGGCCCTGGGTGCACTTGTCTAGACAATGAGCTCTCCAGCCCTGCAGGGAGGCGTCTGTGGTCAGTACCACCGTGTACCCAGGAATCTGAAAGGGCACCCCTTTTAGTAGATTGGGTGGGTGCAGCCAGCAGCTGAGGGAGTCCAGAAATGGTCTGGACACCCTTATGCTGTCTCTGAGGCTGCCTGTGGCTTGTGACCACTGAATCCGAAGGCACCACTGTGCAGGCCTCATATGGAGCCTGGCATTGGGGATCACATGTACTGTCGAAGCCATGTGGCCTAGAAGCCTCAGGCAGAGTCGGGCGGAGACCAGTGACCTGCTGAGAAACTGGCTTGCCAAGTTTATCAGTCTTTGGGCTCTGTTCTCTGGCAAGAATGCCTTTGCCAGCTGAGAGTCCAACCTTGCCCCTATGAACTCCAAGTTCTGGGAGAGGAGCAAAGTGGGCTTTTCCATAGTGTTCTCTTCTCCAGACAATGAAAAGACCACTTTGACTTGGTCACCATCCAGAACCCCTAAGCCATAGAATCCAGATGATCCGACTGACTGGCATAAGTGGTGACCAGCAGTCACTCAGAGGGCTTCCAGATCGGATTCCATCAACAAACGTCTTGGACTCAACCCTGACTAGGAGTCTGCATTCCAGGATAAACTCAGCTTTTCAAAATGCTGTTGCCCTGACCAGTGTCACACAGGTGCTGCCTAAAGAGGTCACATATGAATAAGAGCCCATGGCACCAATGTGAAAGTTGCCACCATGGAGCAAAGGACCTGCTTACAAATCCTGAGCTTTTGGAGCTCTGCACCTTCTTCAAAGACCAGATTAGAGTCTACAGTTTCAGAGTGCCTAGAGAAAGCATCTTGAATTTCTCCCTGTATAGAAATTTGTTCAATTCTCTGAGATCCAGAATGGGTCTGTACCCCCCTGTTGGAGTGAGCCTTTATGTCCAGGGATGATTGGTTCTTGGTGGATATATGTAGGATTTGTGTATGGGTTGTGGGTTTGTATGGCTGGGTAGGGGGATCATGGGTTTCAAAAAGTGTGTGTATTTGTCTGTATGTGCGTAATACTGGCCATAGAACGATTCCTTTCAGAGGAGCTTTGATGGTTTAAGCCTGCCCTCCAGAATATTTCTTCTGTCATCAGTTACACATTATCAAACATGGTGGTGGAATGACAATATTCTTCAGAGATAATATGTTTGTTGTGAAACATTTCTTACAACAGAGTGATGGTTTAGAAGACATATTGATTAAACTTGGGAAATTTAATTAATTTAGCTAAAGACTTATATGACACATTTTCAATTTGATGGAATATACTGTATAACGCAGCTATCTTTGTGATACACTGCACAACAGAGACAACCATATCTGTTTATTTAACTTTTGCAGAACTGTACTCTTCTTGGCTTGTCGACTCACAAACGTAGATGATTCTAGGGGACATCATTGAACACAGAGATATCCGCATTGCTGGAGAAACGCATGTTTTATTATGTGCCTTAACATCTCTTCATTTTATACAGGTTCACTCCGGCCCTAACAACATCACAGACCATACTTTTAATTTATTTTTTATATTTTTCAAACAGCAATATCCATATAATTACATCAGATGTGGAAATTGCTCTAGTTTGTTGATCTGTCCATTATTTGATCAAATTTAAGATCAAGGAGCAATCTTTCTTGTACACCTCCTATTTTCATTCCTTTGACTGCTTGGAGTGGTGTTCCTCGCTGAAAGCTAAGAGCGGCATTCCATCTGGGATGTCCATGCCCCTGTGCGTCCGATCAGACGCGACTGTGCACAGGGCAGATGCGATTGTGATCCTGTGGGGCATGTCTAGCCTCACGTGATCAGAATTGCGACTAGGCCTGTATGTGCAGGCCTGAGACCCAATCCCAGTCAGCATGCACATACAGGCCTCCACCCAGCTAACTCAGTCAGGACTCCTGAATGGAGTCATGGCACCATGGCGTCTGGTTGCCATGGCACTGTGTCTCCATTCAGGAGCCGTGATCCCCGGCTGCCAACCTGTTCTTCAATTCCCCACAGCCTAAACCCTGATCTGGCCTCCCAAGGCCATGGTTGGGCTGCGGGGAATCGCCTGCACTCCCTCCAAGTCCTTCTGCCACCCAGATCAGACGTCCCCTGCAATCTGTGGAACTTATTCCACCTCAGAGGTGGAATAAGTTCCTTGTTCAGCCCGCCGGCCCCGGATGTATAGGGCTGACATCAGAATTGGTCCTGTACATCTGGAGCCATGGACCTCCCACTGCCCGTCCTAACTCCTCCTCCTTCCTGCCCCCACTAGCCTCCCCATACAAACACCTTGTTCGTACGGGGAGGATAGCCAGGGATGCAGAAGAGGCCAAATAGTGGGGATGAGATGTCCATCACCACTATTCGCAGCTCAGAATGACCCTGTAAGTGTTTTTCAGTTTTTTAATTGCCATTAAAAGTTGTAAAAACATAGGCTAGAGCCAGTGAATGACATATGAGGGGTTAGAATATGTGTGCACACAATAGCATGGTTGAAAGATGCGGTGCATAACTCACACCATTCCCCCTTCAGCTGAGGCTCCTTAACCACATCTGAACATTCAAATGTAGTTTAGTGATGGTGTATTTTGTATTTAGAAAGAGACAAATTATAAGGTCTTCCTCAGTCTTCCTCAGTCAACACTACACCCACTACGACTCGCCATGAACTCAGCTGCGAGGGTACTTGTAGGACTAGCGAAGCCAATCCACATAACGCCAGTCTTGATGAACCTCCACTGGTTACCTCTGCAGGCTAGAACCCAATACAAGGTTCTAGTCCTGACCTTCAAAGCCCTAAAGAACCAGCCTCCCACGCCCATCAGTAAACGTATCCACAGCACACCGGTCAACAGAAAGAGGAGATCCACATTGATGAATACGCTTGAAGTCCCAAAGATACTGACAAAATGCACAAAGACAACTGCCAGTAGGGCTTTCTCCATATTCGCACCCAGGGCCTGGAATGCCCTCCCTA